>OV815301.1:11342500-11967500 GCA_929108375.1 Gymnoscelis rufifasciata
TTATTGGAATATCTGATTCTGGCTGATTACATTACAATTCAAGCTAGTATAATTAAAGATTTTCACATATATATGTAAAAAAAAAACATAAAAACATAAAAATATTTATTTGACACTTTTCACAAATTTACAAAAACAAAATGAAACGTTGAGCTACTGCGATAGTTTTTAAAATAAACTGTGTTGCAGTGTCAGCGCCCTCCTCCAAACAAAGTATATGTATATGTACAGTGAACACTACAACAAATAAACACTACGAAAACCTTGGTATTTAGGTCTCTTTTAAATTACTATCAAATCATTTATTAGCAAGTCAACATATTTTATAAGTTACAGTTAAATTTGCCTGTAGTTAGTCAACATATTTTATAAGTTACAGTTAAATTTGCCTGTAGTTAACAATTGGTGTATAAATAATATTATTTTGTCTGGTTCTTTTCGTTGGGGCATGGATAGGACTTTTACTCAATATAAGGGCTGTACGTGCAATATATAAAATGAAAGCATGTGACACCCTCTGAGAAAAATTCAAAGAAATAAACATTCTAACTGTAATCTCACAGTACATTTTTGAGAACTTGATGTTCACCCACAAAGTATGTAGATTTCAGGTGGTGGAAATCATATCTCCAATAAATGGTACGCCTTTTAGGTCTTCGCCGCGCCTTGTATCTCGTGGAGTACCACAGAGATCGGTCCTTGGCCCACTTCTGTTTGCTCTGTACTGTGCTGACATCATCAATTCCATTAACTCCTGTCAATATCATCTCTATGCAGATGATGTTCAACTCTTATCTTTCTTTCCCTCCATCAGATTGGGTTAGTGCTGAAACAAAGATTAACCAAGATCTAGCCAACATTTTTAAATGGTCTAATTCTAATTTTTTACTCTTAAATCCCAAAAAATCTAAATACATGCTAATTGGGACTAGGCGATTGCTTCACAAGCTTGCTGATACCGATATGTGCATTAGAGTAAATGGTGAACCTGCCGAACGTGTTGAGGAAGCCAAAAATTTAGGCTTAATCATGGACTAGCACCTACATTTTGAATCTCACATTGCAGATATGGTACGTCAATGTTTCTATCGCCTTAAAATTTTGTATAAAGTGCGCCCATATCTAAGCCAAGATCTTAGAATAACTCTTTGTGAGTCATTGGTGTTATCACGTCTAAATTACTGTGACACAGTGTATGGTCCATGCCTCTTAAAAAGAACGTCACAACTTATACAAACAGTTCAGAATGCCTGTGCTCGTTTTTGTTTTAGCATCCCACCTAGATCCCATGTTACCCCATTTCTTAATTCCTTTAATATAATGAAGATGGAAGCATGCAGGAAGTTACATCTGGCAACACTTATGTTTGGACTAATTCAAAATAAAAAGCCAACTTACCTATATGACAAACTTAGGTGGGCCGGTGACTTCTCAAGGTATCCAAAGCGTAACAGCTCTCAGCTTATATTTATTACTCCCCGGCACAGAACCATTACATTTCGTGGGTCTTTTCGATTTGCCTCATCACGTTGCTGGAATGATACACCTCCGCCGGTCAGGAACCTAAAAACAATTTCAACTTTTAAACGTCACTATAAAGCTGAGCTATTAAAACTTCAAAAAACTAAGTAGTGTTTTACTTTTATCATCAACATACTATTCTCTTGCACTTCTCCCACATTATGTGTGGTTGGCACAAAATGTTTTACTTAAATATTCATCCGTCATTCTTCATCTCAACACATTACTTTCTTACATCGTAACATTCACACCTCTGTCACATATTAATATTACACATGATAGGTTAATAATTTATTCAATTATTTATAATTATATTTATAAAGTATTAATTATGCTAGGTACATTATTTCATATGAACAAAAACCTATTTAAGTAAGTAAATTGTTTTGGGTTGTTGACTCAAGTATATTTCTGTATTTATTATGATGTGTAAATGTAAATTATTCTTACCTCAGGTTTCTTTCCTTTCCATCCTCTTAGTTGTCACTTACTATGTACACTTTTGCTCTGATTAAACTGCTTCATCTTTTCACTCCAGATGATTAATCTCATGGGCACAAGGGCTCTCATAACGAGACGATTTGAGAATAATGCTTTACATCATCATTAAGATGAAACGATATAGTAGAACTTTTTGTTTGTCACTTGTAAATTCAGTATTGTACTTCTTCTTTAAATAGATGGCATTCGTGACTGGCTATATGGCCGTCAACAGCCAATGTCCGTGTGTTTTGTTGGACATTTTTGATTCGATAAGATTTTCAACCATAAAACAATGGGAGTCGAGTTAACAAATACAAAAACAAAAAAAAAATGTCCCAACAATAAAAAATAAAAATAAATTAACAAAGTTGATTATTGACACTGAGAAACTACATAAAACTAAACTAAATGTGAAATGAATATCTATGGATTATTAAAAACTACAAATACATAAAATAATACATAAGTTAAATATTTACAATTTAATGTTATTTACAGAGATAAATTTACAAAGTTTTACTATAAATGGGGAAAACACAAGAGACAGAACAGTTTTATATGATATGGGGCGCGGAATATTTATAGGAATTATATTATACAGAGAAGAATTTAATTTAGAACAGGAAAAAAGAAGATGATTTATATCACCTTCCTCTAAGCCACACTCACAAAGAGAATGGTCCCTGACCCTTATCTTAGCAAGGAATACTGGAGAACACACGTGACCCAGTCTAAGTCGACATATAGTTGAAGTTGTGATTTTGTTGGCTTTCCGATATTTGAAAAACCAAGGCTTAGTAGGTATATCTTTCTGAATATCTCCATAGTGCCTACCTTTAATAAGTTTAGATTGATTCCACATTCTATACCATGATGTTATTAAGTGAAAGTTAGGTGTCGTGCATAAGTCATGAGAATAAATCAATAAATGTTCCTCAGAACCTATCTGGATAGCTTGTTTGGCGCATAAGTCTGCAGATTCATTACCAGGGATGCCAGAGTGACCTGGTATCCAAGCTAGAACTACATTGATATTCAATAATTTGCATCTATAAAGGGCTTCACGAATCTTGAGAATGATAGGAAATCTTGATTTAGAACGAAAGGGGCTAGAAATAACAGAAAGAAGAGAGCTTTTTGAGTCTGAAAATATAATTGAATTATTAAGATTGTGCGATTCAACAAATAGTATAGCTTCCAAGAGCGCTATTGATTCAGCAGTGAATACAGATGAAATAGAAGGGCATTTATAACTTAAAATTAATTTAGAAGAAGGAATCCAAACTGCTGAACCAACAGGAGAGGAATCACTAATTTTGGAAGCATCTGTGTAAATTGTAATCCAATCATTATATTTACTTCGTAATTCCTCATTGAAACTGTTTTGAGCATATGTAGTTCCCTTTATAACGCCAAAGTCTAAAATTATATTAGGCTGATATATTAAGGCTTCATAAGGTGTCGAAAATAGCGGATTTTTGTTGAATTTAACGACGCGATGTGGAAGATGGGTGTACTTCATAAAACTACGAATTAAACATGGAATTTTATCAAACTCGTCATTGATCATAGGTTCTAAAAGTTTAAATAATACTTCAAGTTTGTCTAACAGTGGATGGCTCGAATTTTGAACAAGTTTAAAAAAGAAACGATCCGAAAGATATTGTCGTCTAAGTGAGGGCGGCGGATCTACACACTCCAACTGCATTGCATTTATAGGAGATGATTTCATCGCGCCTAGAATGATCCTTAAACATTTTGCTTGCACCTTGTCCAATTTATCAAGAGCCATTCTCGTGCTAGGGTCAAAAAGAAAAGACCCATAATCCATATAACTACGAACAATTGCGTTATACAATAATTTTTGACAGTAGGGATGCGAACCCCACCAAACACCAGACAAAGATCGTAAAATATTTATATTTTTTTCACATTTGTCTGCAATGTAAGTAAAATGAGGCACACCAGACATTCTAGTATCAAATTGCATTCCTAAAAATTTTACAGTATTTGATTGTTCTATTCGTTGACCCTCACCGAATATGTTCATGTTCGGGATAATTCTTTTTTTTGAAAAAACAACGCAGTTACTTTTCGATGGTGAGAGAGATAGACCATGATCATTTAACCAATCACTAAGAATATTAAGATTTGAGTTTAAGACATCCTGCGCATGTTCAACTGAGCTTGAAATAACATATAATACAAGGTCGTCTGCGTACTGTAAACAGCTACATGATAACATATTGTTTAAGTCTGATGTGTAAATACTATATAGCAAAGGACTTAAAACAGAACCTTGAGGTAGACCTTTGAAAATATGGCGAGGCGCTGATAAATTACCCTGGTTTTTGACAACTATTTTTCTTTCCATGAGCATGTTATAAATAAAACGAGTAATTTTCATAGGTATACTAAGGGATTCTAATTTTTTCTTAAGAATCGGGAGTTGAACATTATCATAAGCAGCTGTGATATCAAGAAAAACTGCGAAAACTGATTCTTTGCGAATGAAGGCAGATCGTATATCAGTGGTAAATATACTTAAACTATCAAGTGTACCCATACCCTTTCGAAACCCAAACTGAGTACTAGAAATCAAACAACCATTCTCAATTATCCATTCAAGTCGAAATTTCAACATATGTTCCATAATTTTAGCGAAAATTGACGACAGGGCTATTGGCCTGTAGCTGTTGTGGTCAGAAGAATTTTTTCCGGGTTTAATTATAGGAATAATAATTTGTGTTTTCCATTCTATAGGAACAACACCATAATCAAAAAAAATATTTACTAAAGACAAAAAGTATTGTTTGACAATAGTTGGCGCTTTAACTAAAAACGAGTATGGAATACCATCAAACCCAGGAGAAGTATCCTTAAGTCCTGTTAAAGCCTGAGTTAGTTCTTCATTTGTAAATTTAGTGTTAAAATTTGAATGAGACGGACTATTATAAAAAAATGTGGATAAAGATTCCAAAGTAGGGACAAAAGGAGGAGCTAATTTATCAATGAACTTGTCAAGCCATGATGTTGGGTCATAAGAAGTTAAATAACTATTATTACAAGACCCCCTGTACATTTTAATTTGACGCCAAATATATGAAGGTGGAGCTCTTGGAGAAAGATTTTCACAAAAATTTAGCCAGCCTTCTTTTTTTCTTTTTGATAAAACCCTACGAGCTTTAGCAGCAGCGTGCATATAATCAGTGAAATTTTTGTCAGTCATGGAACTATTATAATTTATTTCAGCTATTTTCCTATTTTGCACAACAGCCGTGCATTTAGAGTTCCACCACGGAGGTGAAATATTGCACCATGATGAAGATTGTTTTTTGTGCGGAATATTTTTATCCGCAGACAAGCCTATGATATCCACCAATTTATTATATGCAGAAAGATAATACTTGGATGGGGCATAAGTTTGTATTGTTGGAAGATTTATCGCTAAGTTTTCTAAATTTAAAGCATATGAATCCCAATCAGCAGCAGAGAGCCTGTACTTCAGGTTAGGGTTATAATTGATAACAGGAGTAAATCTATTAGGAATTCTTAACAATATCGGAAAGTGATCGCTACCATAAGAAGAAGAGAGGGTTTCCCATGCCAAATTACAGGCAAGGGAAGGAGAGCTGATAGTTAAATCTACAGCACTACGAGGATTCTGAGAAGGTAAAACTCTACGAGTTGCAGAGCCATTATTTAGGATGCAAAGATTTAAGTCATCTATCATATCTATTAATAGACGGCCAAAGATATCACAGTGACTAGAACCCCATAAACTATGATGGGCATTTAAGTCACCTAATAAAATAATAGGTGAAGGAACAGAGTGAATAGCACGAACAATATCGGCAATTAAAGAGGAGTTAGGATGAGGAATATATACAGAAATAAAACTTATATCAAAAGCTCTTATAGCTACTAAGTTAATGTCAGATGAGTGAGGAGGTAGAGAAATGAGAGAAAAAGGAAGTAAGTGTCTAACAAGTAGGACACTACCTGCATACCCGTCGGCCCTGTCATCTCGGTGACATGTGTATCCAGGAAGCCTGAAATGGCTACCCGGAGCAAGCCATGACTCCGAGATGGCAATGACCGACGGATGAAATTTATTGACTAGGTGGAGTAGTTCAGGTTTACGACGTCGGAGACTTTTTGTGTTCCATTGGAGAATGGACACTGGATCCATTATTATTGGTAACAGTAGAAATAATTTGGGAAAGTAAATGGGCAACGTTGGACGGTGTGGAGGAGCTGGATGTAGAGATAAACTCAATTATCAATGACATAAGTGTTTCTAACAGAAGGTTTTGTCTATTTTCTGATGAACCAGATGCAATTTGTGGGAAAGCATGACCATTTGGAAGCGAGGTTAAAGGATTGGAAACAATAGAGTGATGTGCAGATTTATCATAAGATTTACCCAATTGAGGTTTTGGGCGAGGAGATGCATATACCGTTTTTACAAACGATTTTGTGGGATTAATCGAATCCTTTTGAGAAATAACGTTGATAGCAGGAGAGGTAGATTGAGAAACTTCAGAAAATGATCTAATAACCCTGGGAAAGTTTGTCGATGCTTCGTGATAAGAAACTCCATTCTGAGTCATGAAGCATTTGATACTCTTCTGGCGCTCTAATTCAGGACAGTTTTTATGGGATGAAAAATGTTGACCGGAGCAATGTATACATGTGGCGTTTTCTTCGTTGACATCACAACTATCACCAATATGATCTTTTGCACACTTGAAACATCTAGGTTTCGATCGACATTGTGATTTAACATGGCCGAAGCGGCAACAGCTCATGCATTGAATAGTAGGAAGTTGATACAGTTCAACTGGTAACGATGTGTGGAATGAGTAAACATGCTTAGGAAGGCATTGGCCCCTAAAGGTAAGCACTACCGTTTGAGTAGGTATCCATGAAACCAACCCATTCTCTGTTGATTTACGGTTTAAGCGACGAGCCTTCACAACAAAACCACAACCTTCAGGAATTTCCAATGATTCGGCGAACTCGTCTAAGGATAAGTCAACTGGAACGTTGCGAACCAGTCCCATGCGAGTAATATTAAATGAGGGAATTGTAGCTGTATATTTGCATAGATCTAGTATTTGATTGCTCAGAAAACTATTCGCATCCGCAGCAGTTTTAAATTCAACAGAAATACGATTGCGCCCTATAGACTTGACACCGTCACAGCAAATGTTTTTAATCTTATGTATTTTTAAAAACTGACCAAATTTAATAGGACGAATCGTAGTACCTGCTGAAGGGTCAGGTTCCGTTCTACTAACATGAATAACAAATGGGCCTTTGTCAACATTCGTGTATTCTTTTATACCAAGAACCATTATAGGATGGTGATAAATTGATTGCAATGAAGCTGAAGCCATTTCAGTATTTATAATAGTTTTTTTAGTATTATTGGGCTCCTCATTTAAAACTAACCTTCTCTTCGATCCGGTTTTGGCAACATCTGTACTAATAGATAAATCAGGCGGATCGGGCGGTTCCGGTGCCGGAGGAATAGCCTCTGGCAACAAAAGCGTCGGATCGATTTCCATTTTTGTCTATGCCAACGCGGGCAATTTCAAAAATGGTATGCGGTGAAAATTTTTTGAATTAAAATAATCTATAATACACTATATTACATTAAAAATTATTACTTACATACAAAGAAGACACTACACACTACAAAATAAAAAATAATCAACTTATTTGCAACTCAAAAACACATGAAATTAATTTTCTAAAACTCAAAGACTCCACTTCTATGCTTATCGCTTCAAATCCCTTCAGTATTGTAATATTTTGTTTAATTTTGATGACGTATGATGACAGGTAAAGATGGGTAGTTCCGGATTGGTATAGTTCCAGGAACTAGTTCTGCACCTGGAACGATATCGTTCCGATCCGAGCTGTGAATCTAAACATGTTCAAACATGTCCGAAATGAGATGGAAATGGAACGGCGCGTACCATTTCCATCTCACTCCGCGGCGGCCGGCGTGACGAGCGCGCGTCGCTGTTGACAGTGACATCTGTACGTCGATGAATGAATGAAAGGTAGTATGCAACCTTAACTACGATAGATAAGGTTCATTTTTAAATAAATAAAATAAATTTTCGTTTGAACTTTGCCCTTGAAAATTCAGCGCCTAATTTCTTTAAATTTTAATGTTTGAAACAATTGACATAATTATTACATGCGTTTCAGTTTGATTTTTTCTCGTTTTTATATTTAGTTTGATGTTACGTAGGTACGTGCGTACGTAATTCGCACATGTTGTTTTTTGTACTCGTCAACTTACCTACATATAAAGTACCTATTAACATCATAAGTAACTTTATAACAGTACTTACTCTACCTAGGTACCTATTCTTATAGGTATATATATATATATATATATATATACCTATAGGTATATAGGTGAGGTATATATAGCTATACCTACCTAACTAAGTGATGAAATACCTTAAAACATTCATACTAATTCATAGTTTAGTTCCCATGTAAACATGTCCGACCGCACCGAACATGACAAGGATTCACGCACGCTACGATAGTATACAACAGCTCTCTAGTTCCGCGGACATATTTCCGTTGTTAACATTTCCGAACCTAACAGGTCCTGCGGAACGACGTGTACCTCGAACATGCCTTATTGCTATCATGTCCGGACTTGGACATGTTTCCCGGAACTAGTTCCGACGTTCAACTGAACTATATCATGTTCAATCCACAGTCGGACATGTTTTGCGCATGTCTAATGACAGGCTGGTGCAAGTGTCTATGATAGAATCTGACATAAAACTTTGCTAAGGCATTCCTTTGACAAAATTGCCACCTTAATAAAAAAAATGCCAACTTAATAAAACTAATCGCGACTATAATACTTCCAAATATTAAATAGGTACGCTTTAGTTAGTGGTTCGCAAATCTTTTTGTAACTGCTACTTCTGAGATAAGTGGTATTATTATTCTTCTTGTTAAATAGGTTTTATTCTTCATGGATCATTGTCAATTTGTCACCTATCAGTCTAGTACTTGACCTTTAATTGTGAAACGTAGTGTACGTAAAACGTAGTGATTATTATACTCTCTGTATGATGATATCAGTGAAAAAACGTGTCTCGCATGCTTGACGAATCGTGGCGGTTGTCCAGAGAGTATATAATCACTACGTTTTAAGAGACGGGACTAGGAAGGAAATTTTTGATCTAGGCAAAATGTCAAATCGAAGTTTACTATAAATGAAACACCAACATAATAAATAATCTGTTAGAAGTTTAAAAGCAATGGTACCAACATAAACATCGTTTTAAACCTTAAAGAAGAAGAAAGTTAATATAGGGTTGCACTCGTACAAAATCGAGTTTTATCGATATCGATGATTTAGGTTTCTCTCAATAATAGGTTGGACCTACATACTGAAATTGGGAACAGGGAGGAGGATACTTAGTACAAAAACAAAGTGCAAAACAAAATATTTATTTATACAATATATTATGTTCATAGTGCGTACCCATTATTTATGGCGAGATGTAAAACATCATCACATGATCATGATGATAACATGATCTATTGAATTGAATTAAATAATACATAGTATATTATAATGTATTTTGAGTTACCCTATTGCATTAGGAAACATGATGTAAAGAATGAGAAAGTAATTTTGTTGTTGAATAAATAAATAATTAACTTTTGGTATTATGATCAGATAAATCAAACAAAATGTTCCTTTGACATGCTCTAATAATTCTGGTTGACCAGGACTGATATGCTCATGTTATAATAGCTACCTTAATGACAAGCATTTTATTATTGTAAATGTTAAACTTATAATAGTTAGGTACCTACCTATAAGTAAGAACTCAAAAATTGTAATAACTACAAAATTGTAATAACTGAGAAAACTGTGTCGTTCTATTCGCTTCACAACTCAGTAAAACATTGTTATATATCAAGGAAATAACAGTCAAGACAATGTTATTTCCTTGATATATTTTGTTTAAACAATTTAGTTTTATTAATTTTAAGTTGACCTGTCCATGTGGGCCATGTGCTTCTAAAGAAATAAACGTTTTGACTTTATCTTATACCTATGCATGTTTAAAATACAGGTTCCACTTAATAAATTTGATTATTTGATATCCAACTTAAAATCAAATATTCAATAATGAGCCAATTATTTAAGGGGGCACGCAAATGCTACACTAACTAAGCTGAATTTTGTGTTTACCTCGTTAAATGTCCTTTATTAACAAATTAATAAATAACTATTACCTGAGATTAGCGCGCACAACAAAACAGATCAAAATCCTCAGCTGTATAATATAAAAGAAGCAAAATTCCTAACAGCGTTTTTGTAGAACGAGTATCTATAGTAATTTCCTAGGTCCTACTATGTAATGCACTTTTTCAATGAGCTTAAGATTGTCCCTTCAAATGCCTACTGAGCCTGAAGTGGCAAGTAAGGCGTAGGAACCCACCGTTAAGAATTTCAAAATAAACTTAACTATTATAATAACGTGGTAATTTGTTTCAGTAACCTCAACGGAAAATATATCACTGTAGGAGAGGAGGCCAAAGGACAAACTGTGTACTGGATCTCGTTCAAGGGACCCAACACTCCGCTGTCGAAGACAAAAATGATGATACGCCCTCTGCCGGCCACCAGACCGTCCCTCAACGAGGTAAAAGCAAAAAATATTATGTATCCTATCTAGCCTACTGATTTAAACTAATTATAATCATGCAAGAATTAGATATGTGTTTTTTTGTTTAAAAATAATCAGGGATCGGAATTTTCGGAGCTTTATACCTACTAAATAAATAAAATAAAATAAATTAATATTTCGAGACAATCCACACCACAACATCTAATCCCGTGGTAAGCTAAATGCTAGTGTTACGTGTACTAGACATCTGATGTACCTACATAATATAATAGACAAACATATGTAATTTTTTTCAGAATATAAAAACACTTGACCCCTGAATCGAACCCTGGCATTACTGCCTAAGACTAAATATAATTTCGTCCAAATTGTCTCGGTTTTTCGGGATATTATAAAAGTACGACTAGAATAAATTGAGAAAAACGATCGAATATAAATAATAATTTTATGTTTTTGTGTTTAGGATTTATTTATATTTATTATATATATATTATATTTATTAATAGTTATTATTCTTTATAATTCAAATATTATTTGCAATATTAAACTAAATGTAATTTCCATTTCAACGTTTCAAGTTAGTAAAAAGGCGCAGAAGTAAATCAACTACATATATTTTATGAGCTTAACATGATGCAATATTTTTTATATCGATACATTTTCTACACGGGGCCATTCGAAAATTATGGGGGAGCACTATAGGGAAGGGGTTATTTTTTATAGATTTTTGATTGTCATTTTATCATTTATGTACGTTAAATTACAAAGATACTTTGAAATACACGAAATCGATTAAATCCGCAATACTCGTTTAGACTTTTGTCTTCAATAATCAATAATCATAAAATGTCAATGGCAATAATTGTACAATATGATAACAGGTGGGGCGTTCAACTAACTAAATTATTTTTTAACCGACTTCAAAAAAAAAGGAGGTTTCTCAATTCGACCGTATATATATTTTTTTTTATGTATGTCCGCGGATAACTTTGTCGGTTATAAACCGATTTTGATTATTCTTGAAGTTAATTTATTTTGTACTTTCAGTTTCTATTTTGAAGTTGGTTTAATTTTTGGCAAAAAAGTTTTATCATTTTATAATTTTACTAGCGGCCCGCCCCGGCGTCGCACGGGTATAAATTTTTCCCGGAAATTATTCGAATTTATCTCGCCGTAAAAACCATCCATCTCTCAAGTTGGATCGAACTGCACATGGTGTGCGAATTTTATTATAATCGGTAAGTGGTTTAGGAGTCCATTGAGGACAAACATTGTGACACGAGATTTATCTAAATTAAGATTTAACTCGACACTGGCAAATTGTCGCTTCAAGCGCAAAGTCCAATTACAAGAAACTGATAATAGGTGCGACATCTATTTTAAGAAAAAAAATTTTTAGTTTTATTGTACCAAGTACCACCTAATAGGTTTTGTTTATTAATATGTAAAAATTAAATAACTATCATATTTATCGGTACAAGAAGTTAAATCTATTCAAGTGGTTGCGATGCTTTTATTTTGGACATCCATAGCCTTCAACCCTATCCAAATAACCAACATCGTTATTATCTTTGTTTATGACAAATCTTTTGTTTTACAATGGCGGTAAACCTACTCAGAAACATGTAGGTTTAGTATATGATGATGATGATAAGGTAAATATTGTATTTCTGATACCCGTAGGAGCGCTGGTGCGTTCAATGTTTTATCCGCTTCTGATCCCGACAGATAATTTTTCGATGCTTATCAATAAAATAATTCATGACCAAAAATAATAAGAATGAT
Source organism: Gymnoscelis rufifasciata (assembly GCA_929108375.1). Lineage (NCBI taxonomy): Eukaryota > Metazoa > Arthropoda > Insecta > Lepidoptera > Geometridae > Gymnoscelis > Gymnoscelis rufifasciata. The sequence goes on from OV815301.1 coordinate 11,354,983, forward strand.
CACAGCACCTACCTAATAAGAACATGTTGTCTAGCCAAGCAAGAATGTATCACTATTGTTTCAGAAAACTATAGAAACTCTAAAAAGGCCGCTTCACGAGAAAAAGCTCGTCAAAGATATCAAAGCGAACTACGATGTGGGCCACCCCCAGTTCAGATACGAAGACCCGGGACACGCTGATGCCTTCTACCCCGCATATGCGCGATAGTACCATTGGCTTACACCACATTACAATGCGATATAGCCGTCTGCGGAAAATTCGCCGAATCACAATGCACCGATTTTTTGATAAAGACATCGGATTGTGGATTTCAGATGTGGGACAAAACTGGGTATTTCCCGCTTTACTAAAGGTCCCTAAAAGTATTGTTCGAAACAGTATTTGTAAAACTTCTTCTGCAAAACTTCTTTATATTGCGATTCGATGAATTGTTATTCGGTGAATTGTGTTTTTGGCGAATTGTTTTCGGCGAATTGTAATTCGCCAAAACTTAAATTTCAGTTTACACGTCATCAAGTTTAGACTGTCCTCGATATATCTAATTAAACTAATTTTCTTGCTGTTAACTTTTTGTTGTGGAAATGATAAAAGCAATAAGTATACCTATATCATATTTATATATCATATTTATATATCATATTTCAAGGAAATTTCAACCAAATTGTTTAATGTTAATTAAACATTTTTTTATTTTTGCTAATACCTATGTATTTACAAATGTGTCTGAAGTAATGGGATTAAGGGCGTTTACATTTCTGATTAAATCAATTCAGTTCAGTTTCTTGTAATTGGACTTTGCGCTTGAAGCGACAATTTGCCAGTGTCGAGTTAAATTAAAATATAAAGTGAAAAAGATGTTATGTATTTGTACGCCATTTTGACATCCATAAATCAATTCAATTTCTTGTAAGCATTTGGACTCTGCGCTTGAAGCGTCATGCGACAGTTTGCCAGTGTCAAGTTAAATAAAAATTTATAGTGAAAAGATGTTGTACTCAGATGAACGTTCAAAATTAGGTCCACGGATGGCCATTATCGCACAACATCAATCAGATGACAATGTCAAATATAATGTTGATCTCCGCGCAGATTAATGAATTTGTTACTTTGCCAGTCACGGACGCCATCTAATAAAAGAAGAAGATACGATGACATTGGCTGAATCGTTGCAATTGCAAAAAGCGAGTGCGACGCCACATAAAAGAACTTGACTTGTTTTATTGTTGAGGATGCAAAATGGCGTTCAACTGAGTAACATCTTTTTCACTTTATAATTTTATTTAACTCCACACTGGCAAATTGTCGCTTTAAGCGTAGAGTTTAATAACAAATGAGTTATTGTTATTATTTAATGATTTTAAAATGTCAATCCAAATGTGTTTATTACGTATTTTATTATGTTTTTTTTTCATTATTTATTATGTTTATTAGAACGTACGTGATTTAGAAGATTTTGAGCAATGGAAAGGAACGTAGCATTGCAGCATTAGATAATGGTGTAAAGAGGTCACGGTATTGCCCGATTGTAGGTGGCGATGGAAATAGAGCAAAATTGTTTTTATTTTTATTGCTCTGCCATGCCTTATTGTTGCAAGTACTTTTTATATTTTTTTTCTAAAAAAACATTGTACATTCATTGAAACGTTGTGCAAACAGACCGGAAATCCTATATTCTGGAATTCTTATTATATATAAAATTATCGTGTGACAATGTTCGTTGCCGTACTCCTCCGAAACGGCTTGACCGATTCTCATGAAATTTTGTGAGCATATTGAGTAGGTCTGAGAATCGGCCAACATCTATTTTTCATTTTGCAAAACAACGTTTACTGGGGTCAGCTAGTATTTATATATTTTTTTAATTTATCAAACACGTTGTTCTCTAAAATGCATTAGTTCATATGATTATGCTGAAAACAGTTTGCAGAGCAAAGATTCCCAGTCATTCGCTTTTTTGAGAAAATGCGCTTAAGGCAATACACACCATTATTTCTTGACTGCCTCAGTGGCGCTGTTCGATTCCCGCCGAGGGGTCAAGTGTTTGTATGTTCTGCAAGCACTTTCTCCTTGGTCTGGGTGTTTAAATGTATAGTAAAAAATATTTATGTATGTATGTATATTATATTAAGTATATCAGATGTCTAGTACCCGTAACACAAGCTAAGAGCTTACCACGGGGCTAGATGTTGTTGTGTGGAATGTCCAGAAATATTTATTTATTATCATTATGAAATTAGCATTATTAGCAGTTTGTATCAATTAATATTACATAGGTACTTGAATGTTTATATTTACATTACAGATTTATGTATGGAATATAATTACTTAAATTAGACTGACCGCAAATGTTTTTTTATTTTATAAAATTTTATTCTCAATACCCTATTGTCACTATCATCATTATAATTTTGTTCATATACGTTACACCCTATAAGGATTTTCATTCTTGCAACATCGCTAATACTGCTACGTTCCATTTTATGAATCGAAATGGACGGGAGTTGCCTAGCTCAAAAATCCATAAAATTAACATAGCTTAAGGTTAAATTATTTATTTATTATTGTACATATCAAATAATTTAATTAATTAAACATTTCAATATCGCCGCCGGTTTTCGTTATACACTGATATTATTTTCAAAGTAGGTGCCTATGTATTTTGCACTAATTTGTTAGACAAAAGTTGTCAAAATAAATCATAGCAACAAGCTTTTACCTTATTATATTAGTTATTTGTTCCCAAAACGTAGTGATTATACTCTCTGGTTTCCAAGAGCTTCAAAGGCTGGCCATAGATGGACCGCATGTGGCGCATGTTGCAGTCGAGACCGACTGCTCTACAGAACGTAGTGATTATATACTCTCTGACGACTGCTTGGAGCAGTTGATTATACTCTCTGCAGTTGTGTTTGACCGCAAAATAATACTGATGCGAAATTATTTACAAGATGTATTTCGACGAATAAACACCGCTTCTTGTACTACTATTACGAAAGCGTAGTCGTTGAAAACACCGTAGTATGTATGTGGGTGCGTCCAATACTACAATCAAGAGCACAGCATGGAATATTTCATACTTTGTATCCCCAGCTGAGAGAAGACACCAAAAAGATTTTCAACTACTTTAGAATGTCCGCGGTTTCATTTGAAGAATTAGTTAGTATTTCAAGATTCCAAAATGAGGAAAAGAATTGCACCTAGTTGGTAGGCAGCTACCGCTTGTAGCGGTCCGTGTATGGTGGGTAATTAGCTCTAGCTCTAAGGAGTCAGCCGCACAGCGAAACTCGTCTGCAGAGGGACTTCTTCGACCGCTCAGGATCTCTCGAGCGGTCCGTGTATTGCAGATATGGATTTAGTATGGAAACTGCAGATCGCTGTGCGTCTATGGCCAGCCTTAGCTTATGATACCTATATTTCGTATAAAAGAATATTTCTGTTCTGACTAGGCATGTGTGCCTAAGAACCTGGAATTTGGCTTTGACACACGGATTGTCTGTAATATGTGGATAACATCAAGGACTTAGGATGGTTAGGGCCTTGCTAGGCATGGGGGTAATGCACAATACACTCCAAAGCTAGACATCAGTGCAGTCTTTAGTTTCAACATAATCTAATTCTAATTCTTTGTTGGGGAGGACAAAGATTTAGAATTAGATATGTTGAAAATTGATAAGGCCGATAATACATTTGAATGGGGAAATTGTTTTTTATTAAAATGTCATGAGATTTTTGTTGTAATATTTTCTATTCCTACCGATGTAACACTATTTTTACACTAAGAATGTATTCATTATGTTTTTTTGGTGTTTGTGTTGAAATAAAAAACAGAATCAGTCTCATTTGCTTTATTTTCATCGGTATACATGGACCGTGCATTGTTTTGAGCAAATTGAGTAAAGAAGTAAACTAAGACATTCAGATTATTGGAACACAACATTCATCACGTCAAATGACACATCAAGATCTAAATGTAGTATATAATAATTAGTCATTACATAATTTTTAAATTCCAAAATATAAAATATACAAATTACTCTGGCAGTGCAAGCGGTTGTAATCCAGTAAAATAAAATTAATTTTCGTAGATACACGACAGGTAAGTCCAATGTATATTACTCGCAACAAAAGGGCTTGTGCAAGGATCTGTAAGATGACCCTAGGCCTGTCGTGAATTTACAAATAACAAGAGCGAGCTACGAGGCGAGCGGCAAATACCGTACAACTATTATAACGCGTTTTTAAGTATTCGTTGTTTTCAACGGTTCGTTTTCGATACCACCCGCCCGTAGCCAGCTTAAAGCTAACAAAACGCTAACGTTCAAATTCCGAAATAAAACATAATACATTATTCTAACCTTAAATTCTACTATCATTATCATTTTACATTAAATGATCTTAAACGTGTCGGAAATTGATTAAATTTGACACATAAGCTTACAATTAACATTTTACGTGAGTTTCCTTAGATTCACTCTTGGATGATTACTGACCAGTTTTCGGTTTAAAACTAAACAACAAAATAAAAATACTTATAAACCTAAATATCAACTAATTAGTAGTCATAATCATGATTTTACAATATAAACTACATTACAGCTACTTAATGCCATAACACGAAACGTATTGGAAAAAGAATGAAATATTTTTAACCACAATAATGCAAAAATTATTACTCAGAAAAAATTAAGTAGATTGCATTCAAAGTAAATAGGTATAGCCTTAGAAAATAATATTTACAAATTAAACTTACAAAAATAACTAAATTGCCACTTAATAATAAAAATGAGCACCAAGCATTTTTTTTATTTTTCTGAGTAAAATTTTTCTAAAATACACCTTAATGTTAGGCGTTTGTTTATATTATTGAATTAAATTAAATTGCACATTATTTTTTGTCCTTTTGTGATTATTTTATTAAATTTGAAAAAGTAATTGATCGAGAAAGAGGCTTAGACAGTCTTTTATTCACTTAACGTTTTGAAAAAGATCACGCATGTTGCATGTTTTGGTACAGATTCATAAAATAGACATTTAAAAAGCATGATGTATGAAACTAATATACTTAATTGAAAATTATCATATGCTGATAATTATTTAGGATTCTATCTGGAAGGATTAACACTAGTAACGTTATATCACGTTTAAGTTTTAAAATTCTTATGCTAAAACTGTCTGGATGAGAATAATATTGATAAGAACTACGTTAAAACCCTTTTCGGTATAATTGTAAAACTGTAACTGGAAAACAAATTGTCTAAAAATCAGAGTATGGACTTAAAAAAAATAAATTAATAACAGGAGATAAGCAGAATCAATAATAATATTTAATAACTAAATGAGATAAAGCTAACTCTTAATAGGCGGATCCTTGACATCAATCCTTGTTCACCAAAATTTTGCATAATAAGACACAGTAGGGACACTACAAATAAGCCAGGTTTGACATAAAAATAAAAACTGTTAACTTGCTTGCCTTTGCGCCTAACAACAAAATCATAGACAAACGATATTATGATCATAATTTGGCTAGGACTGAAAAGATAACGACCGAATTATTAATTAAAATAAGGTCGAAGACTTTGCAGAGCTTTATAGGTAATCAAGCTTATTTGTCAGTGGCCATACTATGAGGTGAAATAGATTAAAATTACATACATAGGATAGATAAAAACGATAGGTCTTTTGCATACACGTTATTACAATGGTGATCGTGTGGAGTTGTCAAATCGTGATATTATAGGCTGGCTTGGCCACGAATTCAAGATATGAAAGTTTAGTTTATCTAACTGTTATAACAAATAAAAACTAGATCTCTGAAATCCAGCTAATTTTATTTGATTCAAATTTCAACGCAAAGCTTTTCATAGTAATTCATAAGAAAATCGTTTATAGTATTTTACTATTTAATTAAACAGTGTTTAGAACGCACCACAGTATAAATACTAAGATATAGTATCCAATGTATTGTTTAGAATATTTCGTCAAAACGATCACAAAAGTAATAGCCGATGCAATTACAACAATCATTAGAAAAACGAACCTATTAGAAACTTAATTAAACCTATTTTAAAAGTGCAACTGAAGCAAACAGACACAAATCGAACGGGACCTATAAACAGTCTACGATCAACAATGAATTCGAGATAAATGATATGAGAGTCTTAATTCATAAAACTACAATGTATATTACGATTGAAATATTACTGTAAAACAGTACTAAGACATTACATTAATCTTTATAACTAACGTTAAGTTGTCAACAGACAACAAGTAAATTTAACATTAATAAATTAATAAAGACGTTTCTTTTCAAGAAAAATTAATTATTTAATTTTCATAGTAAGATTCAGTGGATTAATTTAAAATAGTAATTTAAAATTTAAAGTCGTAGATAAAATTGACAGATTATTTTATTGTGCTAGACCGGCCACTTACTAAGCTAGGAAAGAACCGCGGTAACTCGATTAAATCGACGTATATAGTGTGACTAAATAAGCGGCCTACGGTGAACATTCGTGTCAACGCGATGTGTGTGGCCGGGTACATAGTTGCTTTTTGTTTACGGTGTTTTTAGCGGCCAGCACACAAGAATCTTAGCCCGCTGATGAAGCCGCACCATAGTAAGTCATGGATTGAAAACTAATGAAATTAATTAAGAACTTTGTCTCATAAAATTCCGAAGAAATAATAACTAACGAAGTCTGTTGTTTAAGAAGCGTTTAATGTATTACGATATACTTCCAATTATGGTTAAAATTCTCATAATTAAATTAATGAACTTAGTAAACGGCGGCGCGAACAGTAAATTTAATCCTACTAAAATATACAAAATATAAATCGAGTCTCAGGAAGGATAAAAAACGTAAACTAATCTGGATCTCACGAAAATAATAATTTTCTCTCCTCTCCTAATAACATCTGAAAAAAATAACCGATTTTATAAAATATTAATTCAAGTTCATAACTAAGTTTGATTATGAATCGGCAGCATTTCCATGAAATGGATTTATTGGATGTGAGGGCACAATTGAGTGTGTTTTTATTGAAAACATTTCAAAGATATACGCTGATCCACTTTCAAAAATTATGAATTCTTGGGGAATATTTCCGCACAGGAAGTTTTAAGTTCTACGGTAAAAAACAATTTTATTATTTACGTAGTATAAATAATAAAATACATTTTAGGCGTTTTTATTATTCTTTAACGTTTAACTTTTGAATGATTGTGACTGTGATTGATCAATTGGTACCAGTCATTATTATGAATGTCGCTAGGCAGATATATCTTTATCATTTTACGTTTATGCTAAGCCTTGGCACGCGAGGTAAAGAAGCGAATTAGAGAAGTCGTGCTCCTTCAGCGAATCTTCACAAGAGTGACAGAGACAAACTAAAGTATATTTTCGACGGACCACTCCTTGCAACAGACATAAACCATCGCGGGGACAGCTTAGCGCATGGCAACAGTATCAGCGCTGGCATGTTCGCATTGCGTCGCACCTAACTCTTACCTTACTCGTGGTCGTCCCGGTTCTGTTTCTGCTCGTTGGCGGGGCGCAGCGCGTCTATGCAGGCGACGATCTTCAGCGCGGGCCCGAGCTTCATGGAGAGAGCCATGACGAGGTGCTCTGGCTTGATGAGGAGCAGCGCCTCGCCGTCCACCTCTTGCATGAGGAAATCGTCCGCGTAGTTGGCGCAGCCGGGGATGTTGCGGATGAAGTCGCATACATCCGAAACCTGGAACGTCGGATCGTTTATTACTCGGTTTGTAAAAACAGATCGTTTTACCTACGGGCCGTTAAAATTGTGGGACGATGATGTAGTGTACGGTAATTGGAATATTTCGGTGCATTTATGTGTTTAAAATTAGGCAATTTTTCATAAACGATAACCCTACTGCAATATATTGAGAGAATAATAAATAAAAAGTAACAGAACAAAATAGTCAAACATAGGTAGGTATGTCAAAGAATAGATGGATGTACTCCAGTAAAGGATGGGGTGAGTCATGAGATGACGGGTCACAGAGGAAAAGGGACGGAAAATTCATGTTGTGCCGACCCCACGTTGAAGGACAAGTACAAGAAAATTATGATTATAATATAAATAACTTACGCTCCACTTTATAGCCTGGTTTTCCTCGTTCCTCTGCTCTTGTCCCTCGGGCGGCTGGTCGCGGCAACTCTTGGACGAGCCCGCCTCAGCGCTGTCACGGCTTGAGGACGTAATGTGAGAACGGTTTGATGAGTGGATCATCTTCTTCTTGCCTGTAGAATAAACAACAATACAGAGCCTGTATGCACAATAAAATTACAACTAAGTTTTTTTGGGGTTTCTTTCCAAAGAGATAGAAAAATCAAACTCCTTGGCTTTACAATATTAGTATAGACATTGTAGGTTTCAACATGTATTTGACCTTGTGTAACTATAATGCGGAAGTGAACGGAAAAAGAGTTATTCTTGTATAAACAATCCTATTTGTATAATATTAAAGAGAATATGTGAAATTCATAAAAACATAGGCTTACGTGGAGGTTCATCGGTCCTCTGATCCTTGCGATGATCACGTGGTTTAGGGGGCGACAGTGTCGGCTCTCTTGCATCCCTGGTGTTCTCCCTATCCCTCTCCCGTCGATTCTCACGTTCGCGTTCCCTTTCCCTTTCTCTCTCAAAGCGCTCCCTATCTCTCATCTCGCGTGCATCTCTCGTGTCACGGACGGTTTCGCGTGTGGGCTCGGAGCGGTCGGCCTGCGCGGTCGCGGCGCTCGAAGTGGACGTGTTGGTGGTTGTGGCAGCCGCGGTAGATGTGCCCCATTCACGTAATGGACGGTTCACCTGATATTTATTTATTTATTATTTATTTGTTTATAAAAACACACACATAACCTACAGATATCTTAAATCTAAAACGTTATATACGGCACATTGAATATAGGTCCTTAAAATAAAATAACACATCATAGAAATATTATAACTACTAATAATCTTGTATGTAGGATAACTATATGAGATCATTTTACGATATTGAAATTATATTGTTATTTGTAGCAGTTATGTAGCAGAAATGTCATATGGATAATGAGTTATGGAACATATTCTTTATTATTGATGTCTACCAAGAAATGGGTTCACGTGAAATGGCGGGGTGCATCGTTGCAACGCGAAGTATTCGGGCGAAGACTATGTTTGGCGTGGGCGTGGCTACAATAACGTCACTTCAGAATCTTGTAGCGCGCAACGCGATATAAATCTTTGTCGCTAATGTGGACAAGAACATCGCGTATACCCGTTCCCGTAGACTTCAGTCGCTGATGTAGCCCGCACCATGAGATAACTATGCCAGCAATGAGACACAGGCAAATTGTAACAACAAAATCACTTACCGCAAAAGGTTCCGCAGCTTCTTGTATAACGTAACCTTCAATGACATGCGTCAAAATATTAGGCTTCACCATAGCCTTAGGGAGACCTTTATCTGGAAAACAAATACAATTAAATACATCGATAATTTTAGAAAACCATCTCCAACGCTAGGCAATACCAGGCATGGTACAATCCATCACCAAAATGAAAACAGTAAAGCATTGTATTGAAGTCAGCATGCGTTAGGATTATATGCTTGAAAATAACTTAAAACATGAATGTTACTATGTTCAGAACTATATGATAATTTATTGATTTATTTTATATAAACAGGGGATATTACTACAATGTTGTACCGTCTGAGTGCAGCACTAGCGTAGACAGTAAACAGGAAAGAAAAGAGTTCCTTGATTCTAGATTATCAGTTTTATCTATGAAATCCTTTAAAGCTAGGGTAGTTTCTTGATCACAGAAATCACAAGTTGAATTTAAATTTAATTTAACAAATTTGTTGTAGTGGCGCCATCTGCGCTGAGTTGCGTGTATACCCCCGTATTGAGGCATTATTAAGATAAACCAGACTACCAGAAGATAAGTCCCTGGAGAGAGGAATCAATGGTTTTGCTCAATTTCATCATTATTAGTAAATACAAACATGCAAAGGTTCTCAAATATGCATGTTATACGGGTACATTTAAAGGATATAAATATGATATGTGTTTGGTTAATATATTCAGCATACATTAATATATAAAATTTTAATTATATATTTAAGCAAGAACGAACTAAGCCTTCTAAATAATTTAAAACAAGCATTCCAAGGTTCCCATTAAGAAATAGCAGAAAACAAAATAAACCTACAATATAAGTTGTCGAGAGCTCCCTTCGCCCCGAGCTCTGTGGGCAGCTGCTGCGACATTTTTAATTCTGAAATTCATGTTTTTAATTTTAATTCTACGTTCAACCTTCATTAATGTTTATGTATATTACTTAAAATACTTAAAAAAACTAGCTTACTTAAAAAAGTAACTAAAAAAATAAGAAAGATTAATTTAACCAAGCATCTCAATTCAAATCATTATTTTCTCTAAAATCCACATTAGGCTATCCATTAATAACTTGACTTTTTTGTTAACACTTAAATCCAACTTAAAACATGTTCTTTATCGAATTTTATCATAAAATACAGGTGTATAGTATAATCCTATTTAATTCTGAAACTAAGGACTATGATATAATGTCAGTACAAAAAGGTTACACAACATGCCGCTCTTCGGTTTATAAATCGCACGTTTCAAGAAAACGTGACATGATTAATGGACGGTCCTCAGATCATAAGTAGCTATATTCGAATTATGAATTTTCAAGGTTCTCGGTGTTCTCTAGATACTGTTGTATATTTTCCGCTCTTCAACAGATCAATGTCTAGTCGCTTCTATCGTTACGATACGTTTCAAGTAGACACTCCTTCATCTTCAGATGGCAACGTTCTTAGGCCCAACACTTGGTTACGCGGACACGGGCGCGTGATAGACATACAGACACGCCCGCGCCCGCTTAACGCAGCGTCAGGCCTTATGCCTGCAGCTATCTTCAATGCGTATCCAGTGATTATGATATCTTTTAATACTTGCTGAGGACATCTATAGGATCCTTGGATTATACAAAGTTTTCAGCGATAAAAGATGCGATTAGTAAAGTTCGTGAATGTATGTAAGTTGGTATGTGAGTCACTTACCACTGTTTGTAGTCTGAGTTCTAGCTGAAGATAGAGTCGGCTTGTAGCTGGCAGTGGACACAGGGAGTGTCACGTTGCTAGAGACCGATGAGGACCCGCTCGTCATTACCTTTACATACAATTATATTATCAGTATATTAAGAGATTACTGGTAATTCTATTAACGATATATTATGTGGGAAGAGAGAGGCAAAAGAAAAGATGGATGGACTGTGTGAAAGCAGATACGTGTAAGAAAGGAGTGAGTGTTTAGATGACGGGTGTTAGAGGGAAATGGAAGAAAAACATATGTTGTGCCGACCCCACATAGTGTGGGACAAGGGCAGGATGATGATGATATTACCGATATATTATATGAATTGTTTGATCAAAGAATATTTTTGCGTAATAATATTATCACTGGTTTTTGCTCAACGCTTAAAATGTTCTTTCATTAGTAAAAATGCAAGCGTCATTATATAGCGCCTTTTACTTCATTGAACACATAATGTGTTCCGTGTTTCGATGGTTGGCGATTGAAGGCGAGAGACGGTTTGTATATGATGATATTTTTACAAGAAGATTAAAGAAAATGTACCTGAGCCACAATTTGCGAGATATTGCTAGATATGGCCGCGGTTTGAGGCGTGGAAGACTCCGCCACGCTCGCCTTAACAGGGCTCGTCTTAGCCTCTGTCTGGACACCTGAAATTATATCACCGTAAACAATTTTAATGACTAATTTTGATGACTTTTCATGATAAAAAAATTTTGTTGCTTTTCCACTATAGTATAAGACCTTAGTCAAGACCTCAGTAGGAGACGACGTGGAAGGCGGAGGATGAGATAGCGGGACGTACTTAACAACCATATTGCCCTGAGGATCCCCTTGGCTCGAGAGTAGTGGAAGGGGAATCGGGAGTCCTTTGCCAAGCACTGACTCAATACGGCGAACAATTACGGTAGCAGCGACAGTGGCCGTCTCAGTGGTCGAGGCGCTCGTAGTCACGGCAAAAAGAACATGTTGGTCGCAGTCTCGGACTCCACAATATGTACTTACTGTGCGATGTAGTGGAGGTGCTAGCGTCCGTGGCAGAGGACACGCTGGCGACGGTAGCGGCGACAGTGGCCGTCACGGTGGTCGTGGCGCTGGTGGTTACGGCGGACGAGAACACGGGCGTTGAGGTCTCGGCTTCCACAGTAGCCACTTGCGGGACGATCTGCTGCACTATTGGCACCGGCTGTGAAACATCACGATAATTATTTCCTTGTCCCAGATCCTTAGGGGACGGCCCAACATATATTTTCCTACGATTTTCCCGTCCCGGATCATATCAAAACTTAAGCCTTTCTAAAAATTAAATTTACGTAATGTGTACCAAATATAAAAGAAAAATCTGCACCGATGTGACGAGTGCCTACTCGTAGCTCTCTCAAGTTATAGGATGTTACCATTCGAAACGATTATGGCCGGCAGGCCGCTTTAAACGAGAGTGCCGACCTCAGTCGAGTTTGTGACCTGGCCTATGCTGACTGCAACTTGAGATAAAGTGAATTAGGAGTCCTGGAGTTAAGGGGTATCACACATTCAGTTCTCTCTCCCAAGAGAGAAGTCCCTGTGTCCCAGCAGTGGGAACGTTAATAGGGTGATGATGATGATGACTCGTTCAGCTAGTTCACCGTCATATTGAACACTCCGGCTCCGGCGTCAGATTGCCACTATCAAGTTAATATAAAATTACAAAGTTATTCATGACTTACCGGCGGCGGCATCTTGTCCTCGTCCTTAGTGATGTGCGTGACGAGGGTCTGCTGCATGGGCATGACGGACCCCTGCACGGGGGTAGCAATCAGCCCCACTCCGCCGCCTTGCAGCGTCAGCTGAGGAAAACTCACAATGTTAGCTTTTCTTCATTGGTCGCACAACTGTCGGTCAACGCACACCCAACACAAACAGACTATTGAAGACTGCGGCGCACAAAACCTGGTGTCCTGTCTTGTTCCTAGACAGGAGCAGCGGTGTTAGAATGCGGGCCCGCGCAAGTTGTGATTAATAAATATCGCTGGACAACCCATACAGGTATACCTAGCCCCGAGGTAAGCTCTACGAAAGCTTGTGTTACATTTGATATGAAAGCCCGAGCTTTGAAATGCTGCTTTGGTCCCGCGTTCGTGCGTGCGGAAGCCTTTAATGTGATTTTAATTTTAAGGTCTTTAATTTGCTCATAATGGTCCCGTCAATCATAGTTCAATGTGTTGTCGATATTGCTCAAGTCTTAACAAAAACTGTTATCCGCGTGCAGAATAACCATTTTTCAGAATCATTATAAGGCTCGTTTTGGAAATATAGACAAGATTTTTTGACCTTCGTAAATTTCTTGTTTCGTCGTACATTTTATTTCAACTTATTCAAGTGAAACCAACGTTAAAACAACATAAATTTATCCATGTTTTTATATCCAAAAACCTTCCAAACATGCTGATACGACTACGATATATAATAAATTAAATTGAATCACAGGACATTTTGAGATAATTTATGAATTTAATTCGAAATATAAATTCAATTTTACATAATACAAAAAGATTATAAAGCAGAAAAATACTACAATAGTATGAGCAATGTTTCATTTATAAAGCTTAGTGTTAAATAAAAGTTTCATGTCTGCTTACATACTGTGTCTAGATAATATATGTACACATGCAAATTAAATTCAAACATATACATAAAGAATATTTGAAAAATAGTACATAAAATTACACACACGGAGTACATACCTACCATGCCGTTTTACCTAAATACCATGCAATAAATAATTTAGAATTTAATTTTGCCTGGAGATAAACGAGTACTCTTTGAGAATTAGGTTTTACTTGGAACCAGATCATGCAAATAATAATTATAAAAAATGTTAAAAGTTTTGACAATTACAAAATATCTTTCAATGTACAATGATTTTTAGGCTATAATTACGAAAGGTTACGGTTATTACTAAAAAACCTAATAACCTAGACGTTAGAACAGACCTATAATTATGTAAATAGAAATCTTTTGATCAACTGCTGAATGTTCGTGCATTTAATGATGTAAAATACTAGTTTTATTTTGATTTTATTTAAAAGTTTCTGTGAAAATTCACAGTTAATAAAGAATTATAAGGACCACGAATCTTAGCTAAAGATCCTGTTTAGTAATTCGTAGAATGTGGTCAATAAACACTTCATGGAAAATTCATTTTGATGAAGGCTTAAACGAAAAAGTACAGAAAATCTTCTTAGAAATTATTTACAGGAATACCCATCGAAATGTAACATGATATACCTACCTGCGGTAAAAAGTACCCTATGTCCTTTCTCAGGCTCTCGAGAATCAGTGTACATTTCATTATAATCGGTTCATTAGTTTTTGTGTGATAGAAGAACAGACGGACAGAGTTGCTTGCGTTTTATAACATTATGGATGCAATATGCAATATTATGTATGGATAGATTCGATATCATGCATTCTACCACATTGTACATTGAAAGAATACTCGCTACCTCGGCATGGTGAGCCATGTTGTAGGGAATGGTGGGCACTTGCAAGAGAGGCGACATCACCGAAGCACCCTCAATCGTGATGGACGGCTGACCGATTGTACCAGATAATCAATTATTTCGAATTTAAACTTATTTATTTTTTATTTCTATTCATTAAGCAAATATAATACAATAAACGAAAGCCAATTATGTGTCTTCACGAAGAGAACTTGGTAAATTATTCTTGTTAGAATTTGGAAATGGTGTTAGTAAATGCGTTCTGTTAAAGGATTGTCTTTGTGGGAGCTCTTATATTGACCATTTTTTCAAAAATACATAATAAAAGATTGCTATACTGAAACAGTGTTTTTAAAGATGTGCTAAATCGTCAACTTACGATTCGATGAAAAGCAATTTCTTTTTATGTGCACGTAGCATCTATAAAATAGATTGTTAATAAGCTTTTGGAATTGGGCATTACCATCAAATCTTATAGATGTCATATTCTTTGTCTTTATCTTCTGAAAAACATTTAGACTAATAAAAACTCCCACTAATTACATAAGATTATCACTAACAGGCGGTTTATAATAAATTGTGTTCGTAAAAGTATGTGTGTGTGGCTACAGTAAGTGTTTTCTTCTACCTATGCTGTATTGCTAGTATATATTCTCTATTTGAGGTAAAGTCTAAATTGGCTCACATCACAATATGCTATAGGCCCACGCGTGGTCATACTCACACAAACAACAACAAAGGAAAAAAATATTACTGGAAATGCAAAGTGCCTGAATTAAATCAGTCCTGTGGGTTAGAGGTTAGGCAGTATTGCAGATTATTAAGTTAGCCTGATTTATTAGGAATCGCAGCAGTTTGTTTTAGCATTTGAGTGAATGTGCTGAGCCGAAAAACTTATTATGTTTTACAATATTTTGTTTTACTAGGTACTAGGTTTGTAGGTTTTAAAAGTACCTTTGAGTTCTGTTTGTGTCCATAAAAATGTTACCGTAGCTGTCTGAAACCTATAAGACTTAACATATGTTGAGCCCCAGAGAAAAGCCTATAATTATATTTGATAATACACAAAAAAACTTACCGTTTGCATGGGGGCAGGGTGGGTCAAAGTTTGGGGTTGCACTGCCATGCCTACTGATGTTTGCACCATTCCTGTGCCAACTAGCGTCTGAAAGACGAAAAGGAATTCACACACACGGCAAATATACTACTGCACACTTAATTTAAGTGTAAAGAGACCTTAAAGAGCCACCAATGGTTAGACGAATTGAGTTGCAATGTAGTTTGTAGGTAATTTGAGTCCTTGGAAGAACTTTTCCACATGAAATACGCCTCCCGGGCAAAATCGAAACACCTTTAGGCACCGCTGTAAATGTTAGCAACTAAGCTTCTTATTTTAACCTTCCTATAAATTATTTACCTGTGGCTGCTGCTGCATAGCTTGTACCTGCGAGATCTGGCCTTGCTGGGTCGGGTTCAACTGGCCTACGAGGGTGCCTTGCTGCGACATGCCACTCAGCTGCAATAAAAGCAATACACCACTGAAGAAAACAAGAAAAAGTAGACAGAAATACCCACTAAGGAACAAGTGTCTGTAGAACATATCTGGCTCCTCATCAGCCAAACCTGCTACTACTCCGCCGTAAGTAGGTCTTCGCTTATGTTTCGCGTATATTTTGAATGCCTTAGTGGGCAGGGCACCACTAAGACCAAGGTAAGACATGTATACTAGTACATGGTGTTATTATTTCAGCCAATAAACATCCAATTCACAAGTCTCAATTTGCAAGGTTTTCATTAATCATCATCACCGCTGGACGTCTAATGCAGGAAATATGCCTAACGAATTATTTCTGTTGGAAAACTACTTGCATCCCTGAGCCCGCCGCTTTGACCAAGTCATCTGTCTACCTTGTTGATCTGACGCTGCGCTTGTCGCGTTCCTTGCTGCATTCGAGAACTCTTTGGCCACAACGACCATCTTCGACGGCAAAAAATCTTCTTCTTCTCATTATTACCTTCACAATTTTCGGATATATCACTTACCGGATGTATCTGCTGTACCATGGATATGGTCTGCGGCATCCCAGTCATGCTCTGGGCAACGGAACCGACCGGCAAAGCGCTCTGTTGCATCATTTGCATGCCTAAAGATACAATGGTAGGTTAGTGGTGTAATTAGCAGACTACGTTCCTATCAGGCGGTCAACCAAAAAAAGTAAAACCGCTAAGTCTTACATGTACATTTTATAATCCTGGCTGATTCTTATTAGAAAAGGCTAAAGTAGTTTTATTTTTGAACATGTTTTAACGGAGAGCGCGTTTATTTACGTAAACATTTGGGCAAGTTTGTCGTGTAGAAAAAAAGACATAAAAGGGAGGTCGAAAATTAATAACTTGAATAATATTATTCATATTTGTAATATTACTTATATGTATATATTTCATATTATAGATATTTTACCTTGCAGGCCTTGTTGCTGATAGTGCTGTACCATTTGTTGGGTCTGCTGATGCATCAGCTGCTGTTGTTGTTGTTGCTAAAAATAAAACATAATTTTTAAGTCCTGTAGGTTACAGTAGTAAAGACTATTTCTATTTTCTATACTCATAATAGTGTTCATTTTCATAGTCCGGAAGCACTACCATTAAATGGTCGGACTCCTTTCTATTTTTTTGTCTATCAATGGCGCCATTTTGAGGGGATAGAAATATAAGTACAACTAAGTAAAATAAAATTTTGTTTTTAAGATTATATTCTGTTCTGTGTAATGTCTGTATTTTTGTGGTGTACAATAAAGTATTTTAAGTACCTATATATTGTTGACAATTTTAAATTATAGCTATTTAACACACTTACGAGTTACGACTTTATGATTTTTAGCGACTATATTAAAGAAGACATTGAATAAGATGATTGTACCTGTAGCTGCTGTTGCATCAGAGCTTGCTGCTGCATATTCTTAGTCAGGGCTTGCTTATCCTGGACGCTGGTAATCTGGGTCATTTGACCGTTTGAGTTCATCACTAACAGCCTGAAATATTTTACATGTTATTTTTTATACACATTGTCTAAGAGCAGAGCTTAACAAAATAAAGTTCTTTCAAGCAAGAGTTAATAGTCTAGAGGAAATTCAACATAGGAGTGTTCTGTGGCGTAGCTCGGAATTACCTAGTGGAGTTTCAGTATAAGAGTATTAAATGTGATTCCGATGCTTAGCTGTTGCGGCTAAAATCTATACCAAATGTATGTGGACCAGTAGTGCTGCTCAGTTTGAAATCTCTATCTTGAATAGATTCCGCTATACTCACTGTTGCTTCGGCTGTTGCTGCAATTGGTGCTGCATTTTATTAGTTTGATTAGCCGCATCTTGTTTAGCAGCGGGTGCGGGAGATCTTACTCCTTGTTTACCTCGAGCCTGTTTACCCTGTTACCATCAAAAATGTTATTCCAAGAAAAGATGCGATGGAAACGAAGCTAAAAGCTCAAAGCAAACATGCGACATCGAAACGAATTACAGTCGTGCAAACGTTCGGTATCGATATATCACAAAATTATGACAAGATTAATGGAAAAAGTGCTTCTATTGCTTTTAAATACTTTAAGGGTCGAAAGGTACTTAAAAAACGCGCCATAACGTGAAGTTTACACGTGACCTCCGGGTGGTGCTAAGAACAGTCCCTGGAGGCTTCGGCCGTGGCTTGTCACCACCATTCGGGCTGGGCCAATGCGTGAGCAATTAAGTCATTATAATGTTTTATGTATTTATTTAAAGGAAAATCAACAGCTAAGATTATCATTATAAACTAACCTAGAAGCAACAGAAAACTAATTAAAGATTGATTTTTTTTCATTAAACAAGCACTGATGTCTTTTTTTTAATTCAGCGTTTGCGGTATAACACTTTTAATTATAAAATGGGGAGAAGTATCTTTAACTTATTGATTTAATAATAAACAGGGGTTAATTAACAAATTCATTTTGTGAACTCATTATTCCCTTACGTATGCAAAAATACTATTTAGTCTATGCCATGTAAATTATTTTAAGAATCTTGTATTTTCTTTTTATTATGATCACGATCACATCTATCAAGAATGCTTTGCGTTATGTATGATTGTTACTAAGATGATTAATTTTATTCATAACCTAATTCACGAGTAGGTCTAAAATAATTTCTTTAAACGGGTTGTCATCCACATGAACTAATCTATTTATAAAACAAGGTCACGAAAGATCTATTTGAAAACTTTGGGGCTTTAACATAAGGGTCACATTCAATGTCAGGGGCAAACCCAATTGTTTAAAAGCGGCCTTCGTCACGACCCAAGAGCAACCGAGGGGCATCATAATAAATGACGTCAAATTCAGGACCATGACACGACTAAATTTAACAATATGCTCAAGCTAAATGATGAAATTTTGAAAATACTCCCCCGAAGCAAATAAAACAAGTACCGATAATAAATCCGTTGTGACCCCGAACCCTAATGTGTTCGCTTTGTTACTTTCAACCCTCAAGAGTCAATCAATAAAGTCTAAAATAAATATTAGGTCAGTTCTTACCTGCCACGAATTGAGAGCTTGAATTTCACATTTCGTAGCAGGTAGTACCATAAACTTTTAACGTTCATCCATAAGAAGATTTACAAAATCACAACAAAGCTGCTTTGAAGCTTAAAAGTTGTGATTACGAGTAGATGTTTAGTTTCATTTTATCAAACAGAGTGTGATAGAAAAATGCTAATTTCAGCTCCTTTATTTTAAACCAACTTTTAACGAAAAACCGAGGTTCTCAATTCGACGCGTATTTTTTTTTAAATCTTCTATTATGTTTTTATTGAAAAAAAAAACTTACAAAAATATTAACATAGTAGACCTAGATTTTAGTAAATGTAATTTAATTTAAACGATTTTTTTTAAGCTTTTTTACATAATTTATGGAGAAACTTGCACTTGGCTGTCGCAATAATGTGAATTGATTTCAAACTCTGCTTTGTCTTCTAAGCCACAACAGCCAAAATTAAGTGTGGTATTCCTCAACGTACAACACAAGAAACTATCTTAACAGAATCTATAAAAATATTTGAAAGTTTTGGTAACAAAAAGCTGCATGCGTAATATTAAGCTTAGCCAAATCCACATGTTGAGATAACCTCAACCTAGCCAACTGTACTTCTCAATGGCAATCGAATAAATAACACAAAATATACTATGGTGTATTTTCGGAACGAACAAGCTCGTTGGCTTAACGCTTCTGCATCTTTCTATAATCTATACTGATATTGAAGTTTTTAAATATACCAGTTTTGGTAAATAGTGATACAGCTAAGCCGAAGAGCTAGAACGCACCAAAACACAAAAAAATCTAATAAAAATAAGGTGAATACAGTACGTCTCGGCCATATATAACAAAGATAACAGTAACAGATGTTATTTACTCTTATGTGGAAGGCATCAGGAGCATCAGGGTATTTGATGATGAGTACGACTACCCCCAAACCGTTATCACTTTTCTTGTCTTCAGGATCCGACACAGGGACATAGTGGTGTCTCCTTGTGACTACCCTACGCGCTTTGCATATCACAGAAGATCTAATTTGGATAATTACGGAATTTCGAGGTTTAGGGGGGTTATTAGGTCGATTAAACAGATGTCGATGCTGCAATAATTGAATTCCTTTTAATGAAATTAATGTAACTGTTATCTTGTTTATTTTCGAGGCCTCATTAGGCTTTATGCATTTTTACGATAGCTTCGGATGAGAAAAGGGATGGAAATCATGTTCTTTGTGAAATTTTCCTACATGATTCAAACAATGAATATAAAATATACAAATCCCAGAAATGTAAGCCAATTGGGTGTGTTGTGGCCTACCAAGGACTCGAAAATATTATATGTTATAGAATGTAGATATGAAAAATCTAAATAGCTGGTCTCGTATTTTGATTATCAAGGGTTATTAATAAAATTAATATCTTTTAAGTTTATATTGTGTGTGTGATATATAATACATATTATATAATATACAAATGAAATATGTAATAACCCGCTTATATAAACATTTATATACAAGGTGTTTCAGAATTGGTATATAAAGCGGAAAGGGTGTGAATGGCACGCACCAGGTGAACATATTTTCATCTACGATTATTCGGTTTGAAAACCTATTTTTTGGAAAAGTATATTTTAAGTGTAAATCTGTAAATCCAATGTTTTCGTGAGTGACAACCTTATATTATAATTGTTTAATTGGATACCTTGGGAATTATCAAATAAAGTAAAACCTTTGTCATTTAGTATAATAATAATCACTAATATACGTACAGTGTTTAAAGGTATATTTAACTTCTTTCCGGGCTCAATCACCCAATATGAAGCTAAACATGATCTAGAGATTAAATTAGGCTAAAATAATACGAGGCCTTTTTCCGAATAAGGCCTACAAATCGGAATGTTGAAGAACAATATTTGTTGACCTGGTGCGTTCACACCGTTTCCGCGTTTTAGTTTTAAAGTCATGAAAATATTATGAACAGGAAAAAAATAAGACATAACTCAAAGGCAAAGTAAAATATAAGTGTATTATTTACGTTTACTCGTGGTATTGAAATACATAATGATATTATTCCCTAAGGGATTTTAAATTTATTCAAGTTGACTTAAATGACTCTAGCAATAATGCGGTGAGCTTAATGCTATAAGTATTAAGCTCACCTTATTGTACACAATTCAACTTTGTGCAAATAAAGTGTTTAAACAAATAAATAAATAATTATTAAGCCTCTCCACACTGGGGAGTGGTACCTTATAAAATTTACTACGTTCAAAAATCAAAAAATATACATGAGTGTAAATTTTTATGATGAGTGTGATGTCTAGATATCTGAATTGAAGCTATTTTAAATTAGAATATTTATAAAAATAATATATAAATAAGCAAATAAATAGGCAAAAAGCACAAGGGTTTTCTTTAGATCGAACAGGGACAAGACGAGCAATTGATGTTTAAATAAGATCTCAAGATAAGTTGATATAATATTATAAATATAGGTCACTAATATATAAATATATATTTATATATATATAATTATATTTTATATAAGACACATATTGGTGCTGATATTACTAAATAATTATATTTACTTTAATTAGTTTCTTTGTTGTTTCAAAATTAATATTTATTGTTTGTTTTTCAACTGCCTTTTTTTTTTTATTGCCACTAAATATGGTATTAATACATCGTAATATTAGCGGCACAGGGTTGTTTCTTTTAGGGTTAATTGTCGTCGTGATCTAGTAACAAGAACAAAAATCATGAATACCTGTAATGAAAGCTATAAATCTTATAATTAAGAATCAAGAAAATTAAGACCAGCAAGTACAAGCCTTCTAAACTGCTTGTGTGGACTGCTAACCTGTGTAGCTAACCTTTATAATCTACTTAGCTGCAAGGTACTGAGTTTCTCCGCTCAAAGCACTTTGGCTAGCCTAAGTTGAGGCATTGCCTATTTATTGGTGACTTACATTGGTATTCACAATAATACTTGTCTCAGTAAAGTTGAATCACTGCGATGTCATTTCTTAATGGTTTCACATTGCAAACGCCACTCATGTATCGGTTATCATTCGTAAGCCTTAATAGTATAATTTGTGAATACTGATGTAAGAATAGGGTAGTTGACTATTATTAAAATATTAAACAATTTGTTATTTGTTAAGAATATAAAACATTTAAGGTAATTTTTTTTTGAACCGATATAACTAAGTAATAATCAGTTTCGACGATTTTTTGTTTGTTTATTTTGATTTCGTCTTAGATCATGTTGCTCAATACGACACTTTTCAAAATGGCGTTGGTATGCCGGACTGTGACGCAACTGAGTACAACTGTAATGTGTCCGTCTATAGGAGATTTCCGACACGTGAAGTCTCACGCTTGCCATCTTGCAGGCAACCATTTTTCGCATTTGCCTATTGGAAATTCATTATTCAATTTATTATACACAATTACTGTTTTTTTACTGAAATATTAATATCTTTATGTTTGTTATGAAAAAAAAAATATTTAATTTTTTTATTCCAAATTAGTCAACTAGCCTATTTAGTAAAAGTAAGCATAAGTTTAGTTTCATAGCATGTGACAAGCATACAGTTGGTACGTACCGGGGCCGTTTGCGCTTGGCTAGTTTGGGTGGAGACTGAGGCGGCGGGCCGTATGCCAGCGGAGGGCAATATGTTGGATAGTGGGCGGGGGCCCTTAGCCATGCCATCAGTCGAGGCGCGGGGCTTTGCCGCCACTGTGGGTGTCGCGCAAGCAATGCTCGTATCTATCAACAAAATTGTAAAGTTAGAGGAAATTGTTTTAATTATTATTATAAATGGTTGAACTCTTCTATGACAGTAGCCCTTCAAAAATACAACAGTTTATAATTGTTTTTACTGTCTCAATAGAAACCAGCAAATAAGGCAATCGCTCTGACAATAATTGTACATGACTGCTCATTTGTGCTTATACATATTCGCTAAACACAGATATTTTTGTAAACAAAACCACGCTGAGCAAGTTACAGTCGCTAAACATAGGTCTCCATTATAGATCCTGTGATCCGATCCATTCAGTCTTCGCCTGCTTGTACAAAAAAGTCTAATGTATAAATATACAGATTAAGCATATGAGATACTTTGCCACATTTTCAACATGAGACATGGACGAAAAACAACTCGAACACAAAGGTCATACCTATGAAACTTGTGGAAAAATGGCTAAACCACAAATTCCCATTTAAAATGTATTGTATAAATAACCCAAAGGTGCTTTATACATAGAAAGAGGTCAAAACAAGATGTCCTTCCATCAACGCATTTTGAGTATGGACACACTCATTGTATATCTATTGCGTTCTTAAAATGTCTGATAAAGTAGACACCCCAAATATCAGAATGGCATGTAACTTGCGGTTTATGTCAAATGGGGTAGTCATCCAACGCATTAACATGTACATACCTAATTTAAAAATTCTTCATTTCCTATGCATTGAATTCGCAGCGTGCTCTTTGCCCTAGACTAGCCGAAAATTAAATCTTTAGTTGCAAGCTTTCGCTATTATTTTTGCCGTAAGGTGCGAGAGCACAGCAGCTACATTTACGCGAATAGTAAAGGTTTTAGAGAACTTTGATTATAATTCAGTGAAAATATGGGTAATTATGAAAAATACTTCAATCAAACGTAATGGTTGCGGCGCGATCACTCGAGTACTGTCGGCAAGGGCGAAGGATGCTAATTCATCAAAATAAGACACCAATGTACGTCTTTGTAAGATACATAATATCATATATCGACGATTGCTGAAGTAAGCAAACTTTACACTAGCCTATACATATACAATTGTAATTTACGTACCTCGATCAATATGCTTTTTGGTGGTTACGTTTTTTATAACGGAGTCGAGTATATTGTCTATATCCGAAATTTCTTCATCATTAATTTCATCAGCGCCAGCGTTAAGATGCTAGCAGCTTAAGGAATCTCTCATTGACTACTATTTATCTCAGCAACCGATAATCAGTAGCTTTAACTAAATAATCGGTTCCTCTTATTCGTGGTATCCATTTCGGAGCCTATCAATCCCAACAGTCACTTAAGGTACGTGCTTGAGGGTTGCCATTTTATTTTATGAAAATCTATTTGTATATAATCAAAGGCGGCATTACATCATGATCGAATGTTGCGCACTCCTAAAAACAAACCACCCCTTTATGCATAATTGTCAACTATTCTAATTTAAGTTAAAATAACCCTTGCGTCTATTCTCATTCAAGCTTTAGTCTTTGATGTCTATGTCTTTGTTTGAATGAGACAATATACAACTTAACTAAAATTGTAAGATAAGAGTAAGAGGGTAAATTGCCTGAGCACATTGTCAAACAATATTCGCAAATACAATGGAAAAGAACAGCACAGCGAGTACACTTAATAACCAAGGCCCATGTCACCAAAGAAAACCTACAATGTGGGGTTTGACTTCCTTATACCTTGACTTCAAAATAAGGTTTTTCTCTTTACATGTTTAAAAATTTACACAAGATATCGCCAGTAAATCATAAACAAACACGTCAAAGTATTTGTTTTGGCTTTACGACATTTTATGTTTGTTTGGAATTAAAACAGCTTCTAAATAACGATATGAATCTATCAGCGATTTGGTGCGTAGTTGCACTTTTGTTAAGTGAAATCCTTGAATGTATTTTAATAATGGGCTACTGTCACTAACACCTCAAAAACCTAAAAGTTACTAGTATAAGATACATAAAATATAACGGAAAATTTAAGACTCTGATTCTGCAACCTTCTTTGACACTTAATAAATGTCTTGTCAGATAGAGCGGCCAGACGTACAAAACAACACGAATACAAAACAAAGAAAATTTTCTAAACGCGGATTGCTTCGAACGCCTGACCGCTATGTCTAATGAGAGAGAACCTGAGATATTCAATAAGGCAGAGATAGCAAGCAGTATAATTCAGTATCTTAAATTTCCCAGATGGTGTAAAGAGGTACTTACTTTGCTGCACATTTTGCGGCGAGTGCTGAATGAACATGCTGGTGGAATGAGGTTGGTCGGACTGGTTGCCTCTGATGAAGAGTGTAGGGTTCTGAGCTAGCAGACCCCCTGCAGGGATAGTTCCAGCTTGCAGTCCACCAGTCCAGACTTGCGGCAGGGCTCCTGAGATCTGCCATGGTGCGAATTGCATAGGCTGTCCGCTGGCCTATAACAAAACATTGTAGTATTTATATCCAGTATTAGCAGTGCGGCAGGCATCGGCAATAATGATCCCCCATCTCCCCCGCAGGGCGCCGTGACCCGGCCGAGGGAAGACGGGTTGAAGATGGGCAACAGCTTTTTCATAGACTTCAACACCAAATACTGCACTGGTCAACCTGCCAGCTAAGTATTGTTTAGTGAAGAGTATTGGTAAACCCTCCTGAATATTATTACAATCAATGAAGGGGGTTTGCCTCGCAGTGGACAAGCCGATGCCGAAATAATGATGGTGATTGGCATTCCACCCCCTCAATATGTTTACATTCAATGATGGATCTTATGTTCAACAGTGGGCGGCCTAAGGCGAAAACGATGATGGTAAATACATCATCGTATGTAAAAATAATTTGCTTGATACAAGTCCGTAACTACGTTGTGTTGTGATACAACGTTATCTTATTTTCCATCATATCTCTTTGCAGCGTTGAAACGAATTATTGTAGTGTGGATTTTCTAGTAATAATTATTTATTTTACTACATTATATTATGTAGGTATTTTTTCCTAAAGGTTCAAGGTGTGAAGCAAGAAGAGTTAACAGGCAGGTATACTTATGCTTAAATATTCGTGTGGATAATTGATTGAGATACTACACTCGGTTACAAAAATAACAGGTCAGTCGAAAAACTAAATATCTCCTGAACTGTAAAAGTTAGAACAATTAAATAAAAATAACAAAATAAAGACTTTTTAGTTGCGCTTTTAATAACATATTATTATATAAATTGTTTTAAAAAGAAAAGAAAGTTTTGCAAGAAAAATAAAAAAATAGAAGTGAAATTATTTTTAAGTACTTGAAATATTGGATATTGATTATTTTTCTTTGATGTCTACCCTATTATCTGAATAATAAACTGACTGATAAAAATTAAGTGGTTGAATTATTTGGATAAGCGATGCTACACCCAATTACATTATGCCAATAATAAATACTTTAGGTAGTTTTGAGAACTTGAACACCCTTAAAGATTAGGGACAATGGTGTTCAGGGGCGCATTTACAGGCTTTTTCCATTAAAAACAGAGTGTAATTGAATCCATGATTTAAAATAAGTACGCTATGCAATTCGAAAATGTTTTCATTAATTCAACTAGCCTTCCAACGAACTTTACGACGAACTACATATATTTGATGTTTTTATGAGTGCTAGACATAATTGTAAGTCGATGGATATTTGGGAACTCGGGAAGAGGTAAGCCACAGAAAATATGGAATATGGATGGGCTGTGTGAAAGATGACATGTGTAAGAAAGAAGTGAGTGTTGAGATGACGAGTGTCACAAGAAAATGAAAGGAAAAAACATGTTGTGCCGACGCCACGTAATGTGTAATAAGGGGTTGCCCTTTGTTGTAACTTTCAATAACTGATTAGGTAAAAGTTATTACTGTATAGTTTTAAGAGATGTTTTTTGCTAAACCCTTTACAATATGCCAAGACCTCTCTCCCTTCTATAAACTTCTATAAAATCTCAAATGTCTGGAGTAAACTCCAGCGTAGATCACAAACAGCTTAGACGACAGGACAATTGAGATTGTCAAGTGCATTACTCGGCGGTAACCGTTTCGAGCTCGCACTACAATTGAGCTTAATACTGCTCTGCTCTTGTCACGTCAGGTGGAATCTAATGTAAACATATTTGTTTGAAACCTGTTATCCTTGAAAAAGCGCTCTTTTCTCGAAGAGTAGCTATTAGCTGAGCTATTAATAAGCGAGGTTGAAATAAGTTTAGATCCAGTGGAATTGTCACGTGGCTTTGTGCATTTTATCAATTTATGTTGTTATGGACATATATTTTTTTATGAGATAAATTCAATCAAGACTGTAGACAAGCACGCTAGTATTTATTAACTATTTGAAATGTCCTTCTTAAGTTAAGTTGAAACAGAGTCGATTTAATTCAGATAGATAGTGATTATTTAGTACATAAATGTTAATCTGTAACTTTTATTAAATATATATCTCAGGGCCCGTACTAGTTATGAATTAGTTAGATGTTTAAAATAATATAAGGTGGTAATGGACACGTATTGTACGATGTACGATGGGCTTTAACTTGAGACCGCACTCGAGTATATTTAGAGATAGTCGGTTCTTCTTCCCCAATTTCTCCCCTCATAACATTTAAACGGCGCAACCGATTTAAAACAAACATGTTTAGAACAGTCGCAAAAAGTCACCATCACATACCATATAAAAGCTAAATTGATATCGCTTCATCCGTTCGGGAGCTATGATGCTACAGACAGACAGACAGACAGACACGTAAAATTGTAAAGCCCCTCTGGTTTCGGTTGGGGGTTGAAAATCAAAATCATCATCCTAAAGAAGTTGGAGCTTACCTGCAAGGGGCTGATGATCTGAGTCTGCGTCGGCTGCTGAGATCCCAGCACCGGCTGCGAGACCTGAACACACTGAGTTTGAACCGTTTGACCGGCGCTCGTGCCCACCTTGCCAGTCCCCACCTTCGTGCCACACTGAAAATACGAAGCCTTTACCAAATCTCCTCTATAATAAAATAAGGACAAGTAGTAAAGTCCGAGTAAAGATTCAAGTCAGCTGTGCAAGTGCAGCAAGTGCAGCTTGTTTTATAGGTCCTTTTTAATACTTAGCACTTTATTTAGACATGGTGAAAGAAGTCCTAAAATAAGGAAAGGCTCAGTATAATAATAAAAGAATTTATCTTTTCTATAATAAAACGAAAATTAAAATGGCGGGCTCATCTCTTTCCTACTTGATAGTGCTGGTCAATTAATCTGGTTATAAATTATTCAGATATGACCAAAAACTTATTAAAACCCTACCTAAGCTCCAAAATCAGTTTAAGTCGAAACACAAACTTTTGTAAAAACTATTAAAATTTAACGACATTTGTTAGTGACCAAGAGATTTATTTACTAGAGTTTGAAACTACCAGCAAAGTAAAAGTTCATAAAGATTTACAACTACTAATTCAAAGAAGGTACGAGCACTTGGTTTACATACGTGGACATTAAATTACTAGAGTTACTAGCAAGTTGCGAAAGTTTATGGCATCTGTCCTGTGTAGGAAAACCTGACCAAAACCGAAACAACGACCAGATACTATTGATATCGTCCTGATCGTTTGGTTTTTGAACGCGTAAACTGGCAGTTATTAATAAAAAACTTCCGAACGACTGCTCCAAATTGAATGAATCTTCCTTTTTGAGTTTGTTATTTTAAGGAGGTTTTCATAAATCTATATATTAGGTGCCACAAAACTGGGTAAGCCGAAAACTTTCACGGAATAATATAAGGTGTGTTTTTTAGTAAATAAAATATGAAGAGCCACCTAATTTTAATCCTTACAGGTACTTTACAAAACACGTGAACACGTGCTTTAACGGTGAAGGCAAACATCGTGAGGAAACCGGCATGTTCTGAGAACTTTAGAAAAGAGTTTGAAGGGCATGTGACATTCACCAACCCGCACTTGGCCAGCGTGGTGAATTAAGGCCTAATCTCTCTCGTCAAGAGAGAAGTCCCAGTGTCCCAGCAGTGGGAACGTTAATAGGGTAATGATGATGATGATGATGATGATGAGGTACTTTACAAAAAACGTATACAAAATCAGCTTACATAGAAAAGTATAGCAAGTCAAATATTTCAAAAACATCGGGCCAAGTTTTTATGCGTCTATACAATAGCAATCCCTCATGACTTTGTTTTGATCTGATTCAAGGTCTTAACCTCGTCCTCGGACAACTTCACACTCGCCCCATAAACAAGCAACCATTAAACTTTCTCAAAGTTTACAAGGAGTTGTAAACTCCGCGAGATCCCTCGGTATGGAAATCGTTATGTTTCGGTGGTGATAAAATCGTTTCTTTGCATTCAGAATATCTTTACATTCAGTACCTATCAGTAGTATTTCTATTGTAAATGTATAATTATTAAATTTTCGGATTCAGTGTAGCCATATCTTAAAGCTATTTAGTTATTATGGTATGTATCTGTAGCTGATACTAGTATTCGTTTTCGGACTAACTTTTAGACTATATTAGTTTGTCAGTGGGTAGATAATTTCAAAACCCACCACTTCACTCACTTCACGTACTTCACATATGTATTAGGTTAGTTAACTATCATTAAAATATGAAATAAATTCTTACTGAATTTAAAGTTTATATTTTTTGATCCGAAATAAGTAACACAGTATTTAAAAAGATAGACGATTTTTATTAGATATAATTATTAAAATTGTATTATTATCGTATTTAAACACATGACCCAATACGCTATTTTTCAAAATGGCGTTGGTATGCCGGACTGTGACGAACTGAGAAGTACATAACTGTAATGTAACATGCACCGTCTATAGCTAATTTCCGATACGTTACGTCACACATCTTAGAGGCAACAATTATTCGCGCACTTTTGGCAATTTGAAATTCATTATTGAGTTTATGATATAACGCATTGTTTTTAATACCAAAATATTCATATGGTATGTTTATAATGTAATAACGAATCAATTAAATAGTTTTCTAAAATAAACTAAGTTTTAAGACCCAGCACCCCGTACTCAGCACAAAGCAAACTTGCTTATAACAAAAAACATGTTGAAAAAATGTGGGGACTACTAACAAAGGTGCTTTTTGTCGAAGATGAATAATGGGGTTCTATTGAAGTACGATGATTTCGTGGTTCATTGTGCGTTTCCTTGCAATGTGGCCTTCTTCGGTTACTCAAAAGGTAAAGTTAGTACTATCGGTTATCAACAAATAACTTTGATATCTAATGATAAATCTTTCAACCAAGAAGTTTCATAAACATACGTAATACATTGTACTCGCCACGTAAGATCTACCTTTATAGACAGGTGTGCATAAATGTTTGAGTCATGACTTTTAGCTAGTATAACAATTAGGTTTCTAGTTTCTACACTATCTCCTCCCACATCAACCTCATGTATATTAAACCACTCAAACGATCTTTATGAAGCAAAAAACAAAAGGACCATATTGTTGGGCAACCGGTTTTCGTATAAAAACGGCGATTAATTTATACAACCACTCACACATTCCGGGCAAATTATTAACACGTCTTATTTGCGTCGTGGCATAGAACCACCTTAAATTACCCAGAGGAGTAAGAAACTTCGAACTTTTTCTTGTAGACGCTTAACAAAGTATAAGTATTGTTTTTAGAATACCCAAAGGGTAGAACGGGATCATAATTACTGAGACAACTGTCGGTCTTTGTCTGTGTCACCTGGCTGTATTTCAAGAACAGTTTCCAAGCAATCTCAAACGTGATTTTATAAAGTAAAGCAATGTTGCGCGCGGTCAGTACCGCTGACTGCAGCTTTCATTTGATATGTTTTTAATAATTTATTCCGTTTTAAGAATACACCGAGTATAAATAAACTAAACACTACACCTTATCGAAAATGCGATATCTTACAGACGACCTATGCTACACCAAATCTAAACGAGAAATAGTTATGATTTCATCTCATACTTAGCGATTTTATTTATAACGAAGTACCTACAACAGAATCTGTCTCGACGGATAACAAGTAGCTACAACAGAATCTGTCTCGAAGGATAACATAAACAGATGTACCGTAACCAAGGGCAACTATGGGTGACCACCCTCCAGACTCGTGTTGTGTAGGTAGCCATTAACTTTTACCTTCGTGCTACTCAATTTGTCGGTTTTGACATTGATTAATCTCTTTTATACTGATTTTGCGCAATGGAATATATATTTTCCAAAGTTTTACCTCAATTAGGGCCAATTTTACTACTTCAGAATTAGTCAATGGTTAAAATATCTAGGCCTAATTGTCATTTATTGATACTATAAATTATAAGTCACAATTTGGGTTTAACGTGGTTTCCCAACGCCACAACTTAATCAAAAAATAATAAATTATATTACAATTTTCTTAAATGTAAAAACTGAAATGCAATTATAATACATATAAACAATTAAAATAATGTCTACTTTTTACTTACATGAAATTCTAAATAATGTCAATTTATCATAATTGTCATTAACTATGGCAAATGACAGTGACTGACCGAGATTGCTCTATATTTTAACCAAAAAATCGTTTACTCGGAGTAAATGAAACAGGCCTTTTGTAAGTCCTTTCCTAAACGTTTACTATCTTATAGCAAAGTGTTGGTTAGCTAATTCTTTTAATAATAACAATAATATAAATATTTATTTTGTGAATCAATAGAAAAACTGAAAACTAGAAATGGGTAATAGTATTAACAAAATTAGGCAACAAAAAAGGTAGAGAGTTAATTTTAATTTTCCCAATTGTAAAAATTATCATTATGTGAATATAACTATTTTTAACCCTGACCATAAAAGAGGGGTGTTATAAGTTTGACGTGTGTGTCTGTCTGTCTGGGACATCGTAGCTCCCGAACGGATGGAGCGATTTTAATTTAGTTTTATTTGTAAGAAAGGTGAGTCCGGCGCGTGTTTTCTTAGATATGTTTTATGAAAATCGGTTGTGGTTGTTTAAAAGTTATGGGTTAGAGTGGGGAAGGAAAACCGAAAATCTGCAAATATACTCGAGTGGGGTACAAATGAAAGAGCATCGCGTGCACATTACAAAATATTATGGTGTTTTACTTTTAAGGAAATTAAGGCATTGGAATCGGGGGTTTTTCTTAAATTTTAAATTAAGAATTATTAAATAATTATAACTGCTAATCAAACATGAAAAAAAATTTGCAAATTTTAATGAAGTTACGGATGATTTAAACTGGCGGTTAGCCTACTCTACTCTTAACTTGAGGTTGGTGAAAGAGGCCCGTAAACTAATACATATATGTTATTTGCATAATTGAAAAGGAAAGGCATTTCGAAAATTGAAATTACATGTTCAATTTATTAGCGCTTAAACTTTAATAGACACAGAATTAGCATGGGTGAATCAATGACTATAATTAAAAGAAAGATAATATCGCTGCCTGCGTTCAATTTACAATAACAGTAAACTTTACCGCCCATAATTAGTTTGCAATATACTTGCATCATTAAAAGTGAAATTTGAATCGCTGAACATAAGAGCCCTCTTCTCTCAACTCATATATATTTCTCAAGGGGCTCTGTAGCAACCTGCTAACAGAGCGTATTTTATTTAAGACAAGCTGTGCTCCGCGCCTTTCATTAACGTCATCATCACCCTATTAACGTTCCCACTGCTGGGACACAGGGACAGGAAATTCCCAAGGCTTTGCCCGCGTAAAATTCGATTTCTCGCAGAGAAAGTAGCTATTGTCTTTATTGAGAATACAGATATGACAGTGTCAAATTTGATCCAATTAGGACTTTGTTCGCAATCATTGATTTTCCCGCGAAAGTGGTATTTTACCGCGGTAAAAAGTAGCCTATGTGTTATTATGATGCGTAAGCTATGTTATTGTGATGTTTCATCAAAGTCCATGCGCTAGTTTTTGCGTGAAAGAGCAACAATTTGAATAAAATCTATATAAATAAAAATGAATTACTGTTCGTTAGTCTCACTAAAACTCGGGAACGACTGAACTGATTTATCTTATCTTAGTCTTGAAATAGGTAGGATAATTGGTCTAGGGAAGGTTTAAAAGGCGAGAAAAATTCGAATAATTGCCCGGGAAAAAAATTTAATAAAATCCAGTGCGAAGCTGAGGCGGGCCGCTAGTATTATATAAAAAAAAACCTCCTCATGGTTTCACGGGCATTGCGCACCACGAGTGGGCGTGTTTCTGGGTTCCTATGGTAGTTGAGCGGAACTTATTTTTTTTTATATAACTTGCGGCTCGCCTTGTCTTAGCAAGTGTAATTATTCAAAGTCCGGGGATTTGAATTATTCTCCCCATAAAAACCATCCTTTGACTTCTAATAATATTTAAATAAAGGAGTTGGCGTAATAAAATAATTATTATTTATTTATTTGTCCAGACGTTGTTGAGTTATGCGCCTATCAACACATTTTGCGATTCATTTTTATATTATAGATAGATATTACATTCTATCCGGTCATAAGGTAGGTAAGCTTTGCAATAAACATAGGTAGATTGTTCGAACTTTCATAGAAATGTGCTAAGAAATTGAATTTGTAGAGAAACCTCCTGAAAACTGTAACAGATTCTAGATGGTCGGGTCTTACCTTTGATGGTCGTATTCAGATATGCAGCTAAAACACCTAAGGGTCAGTTCAGAACAAGGCGCGAGGCGCGACGTCGTTGCTTGAAAATGCCAGTCGCGCTGGATACGAGCGCAAACGTGTAACATTTTGTGTATTAAATAAAGCTTTTTGTATCAAAATCCTCAAACAAAAACCTATTCAAAATATTAGTTCTTTTTAAAGTATATATTTATATAATTTGGCAATGTGAACGTCCTGTTATTCTTCCTATCTTTTACCCCCCGCAACTAACAAAATTCTAAGAAAACTTGAAGGTAAGACACCTTTAATAAAAACAATTGAAAAATTGAAATATCTTCAACCATTGGGTAGCTTTGATGCCACAGACAGACTGAAAGACATACCCGTGAAACTTATAACATCCCTCTTTAGGCGTCGAGGCCTAAAAAAATGCAGCGTCGTGTCTCGCGTCTCTGTATGATCTGACCCTTATGAAAAGTACAACGCATTATGAAATGTACTTACTTTGTGCATATCAGCGTTCTTCTGCTGTCCTATTCCAGACACGGTAGACTGCGAGTGAGCCGGCAAGATGCTCGGCTGGGAGTTGATCACGCTCAGTGGACTGAACACGAAGGTCTGGTTCTGCGTGGTCGGGATGGCTGGTATGGTCGTGTATCCAGGGAATGGAGCTGATGGAAAATAAAACATTAGAAGAACTTGCGGGATGCCTGGCGCTAGTTAACCACCTAACTATGGTTTTCTGTACTTATGCCCGTTTTCACCAACGTTTCCTAAGAATTTCTTATACAAAGAAGTAGACTTGTGTTATATTTTGACCACTTTGGGCAATATTAGGACGATTCTAACGCTTGCTAATATCAATTTGATTTTGTGTTTTAACTCTTCTAGACGCTTATATCAATTTGACGCTGACTGTACCGTCTTAGGAGATACTACAATTTGAAGAACGTTGGTGAAAAAGGCATTATACTCAAAGTTGGTCCATCATACATGTAGTGTGACGCTAGTGCAAACTGCAATTTCTGGCTAATGTTACTGAGTTGGCTTAAACACAAGGGTGAAAAGCTTTTATTAAACTGTTATTAAACAACTTTTAACCTAATTGCCCGACTGCGCAACGCACAGGAGTTGTAATGTGTAACTGTCTATGTATGTGTGTGTGTTCCTTTGTCCCACTATACATACTAAACACCTGGGCCGATTTTTGTGACTCACACGTTAATCGATTGCTCGTAGTACGGCGAGTGTCACTAAAGACATGAAGTTAGTGAAAATTCAACATGGAGATTACAGGACACCATTTAGCAAAAAAAAAAAAAAAATTTTGTCAACCAACTATGTCATGTCGGGTATCGTTGAATAGGTATTAAAATATCATCGTTTTTAACAAACGATCTATAACTTCATATTAGTCTGATATAGTAGTGAATTTTTATTATGAATCACTGTGTCACGGCATGTTGCATAGAACCATAAAATAAAGCATCAGAAAATTTTACGAGGTTTCGATAAAGAGTAAGTTAGTTAGTTATTCAATTTTCTTTTATATTAGCCATTTTACTGTGCGTCCTTTAAAAAGTTTCCTGTTGGCAACCAAAATAAAACGTATTTAATTAACCTTTTGACAGCCACCGTCAGCTATACTCGACATTACAAATTGAGCTCACTACGCCAGCGACGTCATATGACGACCAAAACTCCTCCAAAAGAAAAACGAAATACACAATCTTTAAACAGTTAGTTCTGCGTTTTATGTATCCTAAAATGAACATTGTTTTAGTTACTATACATCTATACTAAAGGTTTATAAGAAAAACCCCTAGTTGTATAAAAATTTCGACGATGAAAAACTGAGACAAGATCCCGTCAGCGGGCGTGATTCGCCACGCCATTGTCGGAAAGAGCCGACCGCTAGTGTTGTGGTACACAGCTACCAACCGAAGGTGATAAAAAATAGACAATTTACATTTAAACAAGATATTTATTATTTATATCATGTTCATTCTTATGATAAAAATAATAAATATCTATTATGATATCATAATAAATCCAAACTTAAACTCTGCAAACGCATAATGAAAAAAAAACTTGCAGGTGGATTGATTGGTGATTTTGGATTCATATGTAAAATGTAGGTATTTGTAGATTCTTAGATCTCTCGTTTCAAACTTCGACAAAAGCATGTTTCTGCTTCGAAGCACACAGGTTTGTGTACTAGATAGGTAGGTACTTTCATCATTGGTAAGTAGGTAGTGTAGGTACCTAAATCGGTTCGATTATGAGATAGGTATCCGACACAAGAAAATAATTACGTGGACAGAAAATCAATAAAAGATGTTAGATGGATAGGTACCTAATGCGAAGAAATGATTTGTTTAAGACAATTTACAATGAATTAAGAATGAAGGAAATAAAATACCTACCTAGTAAAATCTCCTAAAATTATAATTAATGAGAAGAAATTCTGCAAGTGGCAAGGAAGATAATTAGGTATAAAATAGTTCTGCCAATAATCGCTCAGGGTCCAATACCATCTCTGACTATCGATAATCAGCGACATATCACATCACTACCTCAGATGTAAGCAAGCTTTCAAACAACGTGCCAGCCGCGCCAACGTCGGCTATTCACGACAACAGAAGACGTGTCGTGTGTGAATAGTGATGTGCTGTTGTTATTTGAAAATATTTGTTATCGTTCTGATTTCTGGTTTTATATAGGCAAAACACCGGCAACTGCGGCGTATCAATTTATTATATTATAGAGTAAATTGGTATCAAGTAAAACTCGAAAATTGAAACCATTTTATTCGTAGGTATTTTTGGTCACTTTGTGCTTTGGCGTAGAGGTTACGAGAATGCGTTTGGGGCGTGGCGGTCAAAAGGTTTAAATAACACATTGCATTTACAGATAATTGTAACGCTTTATTTAAATTTATCTTTCACTTTACAGGCTTTTTTTAAATGGCTAAATGTTATTACTTTAATCAATAACATAGGCTATGCTATATAATAATACAAGCTGTGCCCTGCGGTGCTACCCGCGTTATAATGGATGAAGTACTCTTAACCAACAACATATTTATTTGAATAAAGATTAATATTGTTATGTTGATACAACTTAAACAAATTATTTCGATCAAATTAGGTACCAAAAAAACGGTTTTTGTGAGTTAATCTTAAAAGATAGACATATACTATCGCGGACTGTTTTTTAGATCATTAAAAGGCATTATTATTTAATACATATTTTTTGTGTATCTTGAACCGTTTTCACGGCGCACGCAACGGAAGGCTTCAAAGATGAACAATTTCTCCCGTTTTTTACACATTTACCACTATATCTTTGCTCCTATTGGTTGTAGCGTGATGTTATATAGCCTATAGCCTTCCTCGATAACTGGACTATCCAACACAAAAAGAATTATTCTATTCGAACCAGTAGTTTCGGAGATTAGCGCGTTCAAACAAACAAACAAACAAACAAACAAACAAACTCTTCAGCTTTATATATTAGTATAGATAATGGGTTCGTGACAAAAATGGAAGATAATGAAAAGATTTACGCGTTAGTTTACGAATCGATTCTAAATATATGAAATATATGCTGAACCCTTTGCAAATATGTCGTGCAACCGAAAAAGTCAGCAGTTAAGCTAGAGCTTACTAGTATTTCATGCACTGTTAATCCAGGACCGTGCCTCATCCACTGGATTAACGTGCGACCCGCCAAATTGTCAGATTTAAACCCAACAAGTTTAAAATTATTATCCATATTTTTTTACGTTTTATCTTTCGGTGTAAATATTTCTACATAATTCATTGTCTTAGAAGTGGCTACAATTGCTGGTTACACTAGCGCCCCACTCCACGCACAATGGACCACCTTTGAGTCTAAGTGCGGAAAATCAGGCCTCCCCCCTAATTTCGGCTGGAAGCGGGCTGCGTCCACCGTCAGCCCGCAGCCTTCACCAGGTCGTCCGTCCATCTAGCTCTGCGTGCAATATGACCTGCCCACAGCCAAACTGCCAAACCTGCCTGCCTTAAATAGTTTGTCTATAACGGCAGCTGTCGGGGTATATCCTGGTTATTCAGCACTATTCTTCCAGCGCATGAACAGTTGGTAATATTTCGCTTAACTAGTGCCTTCCCTAATTGCATGACATGTGTGTGGAGAATGCTACGTGAATGCATTTCGAATAATGTTTTCAGATGTCTTTGTGTGGAATTTGTACAAAATATTAAGTTTCCGTTTAAGTCTTTGTGTGGTAAAATTATTTATACAAAATGGTAATGAGTAAGGGAATTCTGTAAAGACCTATTATGTGCCTGCAGTGTCAATAACTTTGCCTGCATTGATACACCTATATGTATATAAACCTCAATTCGTGATATTTTAGTACGTATTATAGTAAAATGAACAGCAACATAAGCAAATATATTTTCTAATAAAAATGCGATTACAATGACGTTTGTTTATTAATTATCTTAAACAGCGATACAATTAAAGACACAAACGAACGAAGCAATGATTCGTGTGATACTGAAAGCACAGAATGAGCGAAAATAAAATAAAATAAAGGCCACTTTCTATCCGGTCCTTTAAATAAGTGTTTACTTATGAAAATTTTCAAAGATATTATGCAAAACTATAATATGAAATAAATGCGAAAAAAAACATTTTGTTATTGTAGCTTAACAAGTTACGAGTTACTCACATTTTTTGTAAGAAATGTGAAAAAAAGTAAAAATATACAATTGCTGGACAAATAAACATGACTGCAAGAGCTCTATAAAGCTCAGGCATCCAATGCCCAATAACAAAAAATATTGAAAAAAAATCTTAACTTTCACAACACAATCACAGTTCAAACTACAAAACTTGAAATTTATGAAACTTTAAAAACCTTGTTCCAGATAAGAGAGACCTGAAAGATTTACTTCAATACTAAAAAATGTTTTTTTTTTAAATAACCGTTGTAATTTAAAAAAAATATGTTTAATGTAATTCAATACTAAGAATGTATATATATATGCTGTGTGAGTAGTCCGGAAATATTTATTTATTATTATTATTATTATTTAATGCATCTCGTTAAGAGTGAAATCTCTGTCTCAGCAGAGGGAACTAAAAAATGGGCGTCTTTTTCAATACTAATAACTATTTATTTTTTATATAAACAAATTATAAGAACTCGTTTCAATAATAAATTTATGACACATTCAGTTAACGCAAAGGTGTAGCACTTATCGTTAATATGCAATTGTTTTACATTAACAATTATTTTAATTATCTATGAGAAACATCTGTTAAAAAATAATTGTAATAGTGTGATTAAGAATGATTTTAAAAAATAATAATAGAAGATTTATTTTAACGCTACGAGTATACTCAAGATGATTAAAGTTAGGCGTTCGTTTTAATTTACTATCATCATTAGTTTTTTCGTTTTAAAAGTTCTGTATGGAAATTGACTCACAGACTTTCTACGAACATGAGGTATTTTTAATGAAAGAATTAACTTGAATAATTAACATTTTATTAAGGTTTTAAGGGCCAGCGTCGAAGTTTCTAGATTGTTTTTATATTTTTTGTTGGATTATATAAGTGGCCTCTCATAGATGATATATATGTAGACATGTATATAAAAGCTCCAGTAGCATAATACCTGATAAATATACCTTGAGTATATCGTAACTATGCCCAGCACCAGAGATGCAAAAGTAAGCATTAATTTGGCATTGAAATTACTGCTCACTGCAATTACTGCGGCTGACACAAGACACAAGAAACCGTAATATCAAAGTCTGTAAGGGGGCTTTCTTAAAGTAAAGTAAAGTCTTTGGTAACATTGGACTTACCGGTTTGGCTCTGCAATACTTGTTTCCCCTGTGTTAGCATGTGGGGAGTCAGTTGGCTGCTTTGGAACGGCTTCCCTGCCGCAATCACCTGTGCCCAACAACACATTGTAAGAATATTATGTAGTTGCAAATGTCAAGGCTCGTTAACACTTCTTTAGTTCATGGAGCGCAACCCTAATTTCATGAAAATATGAATCATCGGTGTCGAACGAAATGATCACAGTTACGTCACACAAGCTTGTACGTTTTAAAAATAGGGTAAAATAATACCCATACAATAATAGATTTTATAAGAAATTGAAGAAATTTAATAAGAAGATTTAATAGAAAATAAGGAAAGCGTGTAGTGGAAATACAACGCGGTTATTACCCACAGAATCCAGGAAACGACTAAGGCAAAAGTCTATATTTGGTCTGGTCTCGTATAAAACACCTTGAATTTAAATTCGGGAAATTTATATTCAGGAAATTTATTTTCAGTAAAAATTATTCATGCTACACATTACATATACTTCAATAGGACAAAATAAGGAATGTTTCAAGGACACATTAATTCAGATTTATTTATGTTCCCTCCCGATCCAAAGATGTAAACGAACCAACGATTAACATTATAAAGGTCTAAAAGCAGTTGTGTTTTCATGTATTATATATTTTATACTAGCAAGGCACCCTGACTTTGGAAAAGAGAATCATTCCCTTGAATAATTGTTGATTGCTGAAACTTGCATACAAATCTGCTTAATAGTTTTTCATATTATCGCAAATGTTCAGACAGACGCTGCGGGGGACTTTCATTGGTAGTAGTTTACTTCCATCTGACGACAAACAATAAATACGTAGGTTTAAACGTCTGTGGCTAGTTTTTATAGCGTAGCTTACCTGTATCTGTTGAGAGTTTATCCCCGGATGCAGAGCAATGTTGCCGGGCATTATGAGCGGCCCGGGCGAGGTGTTGTAAAGCTGCTGCAAGTACGGACTGTTCGTCATTGGCTGCTGAATTACTTGCACTCGGCTGTGGCCCCATTCCGTGCTATGGGAAAATTATCTTTCAATTATATGCTAAAAGTATTGTGGTAATTCTATAGGAATTCTATCATTTCATTTCTATCTGCTTGCGAAGAGTGCTTGAGTTCTTCGGCGACACATCGCCAGGAAAGAAGGGCACAATCTCGAACAACTTACATTTATGGTTGCGTATGTTGACGGCAAGCAACCAAGATGAGGTAGCCCAGTTAGGTGGACGGAACAGGTCCGTACAACCTTGGCCACCAATTTACATTATTCCCTTCACTACGCCATGGAGAGGAAAAGTGGCGAGCTACGGTCCGTTAAAAGATCATCCCACAAATAGGGAATCACGACCGCTCGCATTGATCAGCCTGAAGGAGGGGATTTCAAGTTTCATTTTAGTGTTGTGATAACGATCTAGTTCTAAATTAAAAACTGAGATAATTGAAATGGGTGAATAATAATGTAGAGATCTATCAGGCCGGTTACGGCGGTTCTCGGCTAGACTTAAAGGGCAGCCTAACGATGTGTAAGCACGCTAGTCTTGTAGCGCTGGACTTTATTAACGTTCAGCTTGCATGCTTCTCTAACTAATAGGGCGTTGCTATTCATTTTTATAGACATTAATGGTGAAAGTTGGCACCTGAGACTATAATAGCCTTTTGATTTAAGAGCTTGCATCGGCAAACGGAATTTCCTGGTACGTCGAAACGACGCAGATTATTATAACTTTAGTTTTTGATTGTTTATTTTTTTTACACAAAGGTAATGTAATATACCTGTATTTGTTTTGAAAGATATGATTATTTACTACTAATGGCAGAAAAAAATCAATGAAGAAAAATCCTTGGAAAGTGAGAAGAAGAACAAATCGAGGTTAATCCTCTTATTGATCTATTAGCAGGCCTGGCGCACTCCGCGCTAAAGCGTCAAAACAT
Organism: Gymnoscelis rufifasciata; assembly: GCA_929108375.1. Taxonomy (NCBI): domain Eukaryota; kingdom Metazoa; phylum Arthropoda; class Insecta; order Lepidoptera; family Geometridae; genus Gymnoscelis; species Gymnoscelis rufifasciata. Next base: position 11,396,377 of record OV815301.1, read on the forward strand.
ACCTACGACGCGCTGCGGACAGTTGGCGGATAGCCGTGCAGGGAGTCACGCGTGTGTTATCTTATTAACAAATATTAATCTTAACGCGCGCGCCTTTCGCAAGCTTTTTTTAGTATTTATTAAAGGTGTAAAAGGTACCATGGCGACAAGAAAGCATTTGGGTGTTCAAACACTGATAATAGTAAAGATTTATCATTTTTTGCTCTTCCGAAGGATATCGAAAGTTAAGATATTAAGTAATTATATTTTAGATCTAGGTTGATATTTAAGAACCGACCAAATTAAATTTAATTAAGTATTCAATGAGTGATGCGACCGCTATAATATTCACAATGTTATAGGTATTGCTTATTTTTTTATTTTGGCGGATAAGTTCAAACTCTGTATAAATCGTTCACTGTATGTAGACCTCTCAATACTAGTAACTACTTTCTAATATTATTTAGTCAGATAAAAATATTCTTGTAATGATAACCCTGATTTCGTCAGAAAAGGTAAGGGTTACGCGATAGAAAGAGAGGAAACTTCTAGGTGAATATAACTGTAGGTAACTAGCGCTGTGCGATTTGAATTGAACCTAATTATGTTGTAGAAAGGGTCGCTATTCCTTTAATTGATTTTTTGGAGTGCGTCTTTTTTGTACTTATTATGTATTCTGTGCTATTAGTCAGGATGAGGCTCCATTTTCGCTAAATCCACTTGAAACATGATTGTCGTGCAGCTCTTTTATCATATTTTCAGCTTTAAGACGTTCACTGCTGGATATAAGCCTCGCTCAAAAAGTACAATTTTAACAGACCAAGAAGAAGCAAATGAATTATCACGTCACGAATGTTTTATTTTTTTATTCGTTTTTTTTTATTCTTATTTTTAATGGTTTTGTTAATGTTTAATATTAAAGTTATTTTTTTCATTATATTTCGATTAAAAGATTAAAAAACAAGAACTTTTATTTCGAGCTTTCAACACATATTCAATATAACGGCTATTTTTTTTTTATGTTAGATAAGCTTTCATTTGACTACAATCTCACTTGATGTTAAGTGACGATGTGGTCTAAGATGGAGCATGAAGACTTAGAAGGTGGATGGCTTCTCCGGACCACATTACAAAACACGAAAAAATCGCTTCACGCTCTGGCCCAGCCCGGAGGGTGGTGAAAAACCGCGGCCGAAGCCTTCCACCAGAGACTGTGAAAATTTTTATAAATATGCGATTTAGATATGAAATAACGTTGTCAAAAAATAAGTATTTTATTCAATTAACCCTATCTATCTACCTTTATGACAGCGTAGTCGAAGCCACGAAGTATAGTATTGAGGGTTGAAAAATGAGCTAGGTCTCTAAGGTTAATAATAGAATTCGGCCATTAGGCCGGTAAAAGGGCCCTGACCATACAGCCTCATTTAGACGAAAGCGGGATACGTGGATGTATGGACTAGTGACTTTTGCCCGAGGCTGTATAGCAAATTGACATTAATGTTTTAAGAGTGAAATAGTCTAAAAGACAACAGTGTGAACAAACGCTTTAGTGTTCCATTTCAATAATTTAATAATTTATATTTGTATTATGTAGGATATGACACCAATTTTAGTTTTTTTTGCGAGCATCATAACGTCGGTCGGAAACAGCAATGGAAAATTTTAAAATACCTACATTGTTTTGAATAATAGACGGTTAAAGTTTTTGAAAATATTCAAATGTTAGTTTACTTCATGTAAAGTAATTCATGTAAAGTAAGTAGTACTCGTATCTCCATTTTAATTTGCTACTCCCGTCTTATTCGTGTTTTTTGATTTGTGTCCATCCCAAGGTTGACTGGAAGAGATCGCTATCAGCGATAAGGCCGCCCATTGATTCACAATTTTTGTACATTTTTATCTTTTTTTTGTGTTATTATTTTGTGTTCAATAAAGAGTATTTTATTGTTTTGTATAGTAAATATAAAGTGTAATTATTAAAATTAAATTATATAGGTACAGTTTATAGACAAGTTTATTGTGTGTTACTAAGAACCATTATTTAGGATTAATTAGGTATAATTTGTTATCAGAACTAATTTATTTTTTGTTTACAGAACAGATTTATTATAAACTTTAAAATAAAAAAAAATTTAAAAAGGTCCATCGAATTCACCATCTATTGAATGTGTAGGTGTGTCCTTAAAACAAGACCAGTAAAAAAATATGTACGCTTTCTACGAGAATCACAAAAATACGTACTTCCTAACAACTATTTTTGAATCTAACTTGTAACAACGTTATCATTATCATAACGTACTGGGCTTGAAGGATATTTGTATGTGTGTGTATAACTTTTTATACCAGTATTATTGTATAAGTACCATAAAAGTTAAGAAGTTAACTTATAGAGGACCCGTAATGAGTTTACAGCTACAGGAGATACAACAAAGAAAAGAGTTGAACATCTGACCACTGTATCTGTATAACGTTTCCCAGATTCCAAATATAAACATCAAATATGTTTATATTTCTCAAACGATACTCGCAAAAGAATTGCTAGTTTACGGATAAACAAGTTCCCTAACGAACACCTCCCTCCATCAATCAATACGCGTAGACGAGAACCCCGCATCCTCCGCTGCCGCTGTAATAAGCACTCGATAATGGATCCTATGTTTGATAGTGAATGCTTCGGTTTAGCAAACGGCGAACAGGACCGGCCACTTCTGACATTCGATATTGGCTTGTCACGTCATCTACACATACATGTTAATAGGTATTCGTTCACGGGGGGGTTGCGGTTATCGATTTGCGAGCTAGAGAATACCTGGTCGAGATTGTTACCAAGCGATGAATTTGAAATGTATGGACAGGACAAGCCTTCAAGCCACTCTTGCTAATTAACTCAATTTAATCAGTTTTGGAAATTAACGGTAGCAATTATAAGAACATTCATATTGAGACGACTTCACATAAGTAATATAAGAAAAGAAAAATGTTTTTTTGTCTTGCTTACTATCAAAATTACTTGCTTGTAATGTATTTATTACAGTAGTTTTGTTAGATTTTTGTTATTATTATTTTAAGTTTATTCAATAATGTAATGTAATGCTATAATTGCATAGCTAGACAGGTAAAATACATTGATCCATGTAAGATTTAAGCCATAACATCGCTGTAACAAATATTTACGCAATAAATGAACTTTGAACTTGCTTACTATCAAAATTACTAAGTTCGTCTATGTAAAGCACATTAATATGTCTTTATGAATATAAAAAAATCAACAATAACGTGAAATAATATATGTAATTTTATTAAATTATTCTACCTAATGTCTGTTTTCGTTACATAGCCCTCGCGGTGAGGGTACATTTTTTGGAAGAAATTATAATAAATTAATTAAGGACGCCTCAGAAAGTTTTACTGTTTCGGCCATTATTAGGTTAGCTGCCCTTTCTATCCCCTTTTAACATTAGCTTCAAAAATCCGCCGACACCACGCCCGGTTTTCTAAACGGACGAAAATATTGAATTGACGGTTATTAAAGGCACGCCTCGTTTCTTCTTACCAGTAAAGGCTAACGTAGTAGCGTCATAGCAATTTCATTGGCCCGTGTGCAAAACGATCCGTTTATTTCAATAATAACCTTGCATAAATCAATTCACAAGTCATATTGTAGCATCTAGCCCGTAGCTTGCTGTAAGAAAAGGGCTGCTTTTGATCTGCAACCCACCAGGTATGTGTGTGAGTGAATGTTTGCACGTTTGAAGACCACCAATCAGGGGTTCTATAGAGATGTTTTTGCTAAGTCAGGTATCATAAATAGATTCGCGAATCTAAACAACTGCAGCCTCGGGTTTTGCTGTGAAATTTACTCTCCAAATCTACGTCGAGTCGTGATATATGTACATTGAAGATTTTATGTATTAGACTCTTACCTTAATTGCTGGGGCTGCTGAGTGTTCTGAGGCAAGCTATGTAACGGAGGCATATTGGACAATTGGCCAGCCTGCTGTTGAATGCCACCACCTGGTTGTCCAACCTGCAATAAGGCTTCGAGTCAATAAGATATCTAAAAACCTTTATTAATACAGACAAGGAGTTCAAGACTTCATGCTTTGAAATAGAATGAAGAAACTTTGAATTGGGATTTTACTTTTTACAATGTGAAGGTGAATGTAAACTGTGAGTGGCCAATGATCGCACGATTTATTCTCAACTGATAACTTGGCATGTAAAAAGTAAAACGAGTTAATATATTTATCCCGAATGAGTAAAGATATCCGTCGTTTCGAAAATGTATGTACCTCTCAAAGCTGCCAAAACCATGCATATTGAGATGCAAGATTTAATTTGTTTAAAGAATTTGATATAACGCATTTTAAGACTCATACTTTCGCTACGATCGCTCATTTATGTTCGATTATCACAATTGAAAATATGAACCACACCCCATCATTGATATCAAGTATAAATATAACCACATCGGAAACAATTAAGTAAATAATAAAGCATCTTAAGTCCTTTCTCGGACCTAACATTTATGTTAGAATACTCGCACATAGTTGAAAACCTTCTAATTTTTATAGCCAAAAGAGAATATATCGTGACTATGGCAAGCACAGCTACTTAAAATGTTGCATCTCCTTGGATGTTAACTTCTAAAAGAATGTATTTGCCTTCTCACTTCCTTCAAAACACCATCAACACTGAAGTTAATTGTATACTTGTTCAGAACAAAAGGTGGAGTTGCCCTCGAAATGGTTTTGCATTTTGTTAATAAAAATAAAGTAACATGAATAGTACAAACCTCAATAATTTCCTCTTTTATAAATAATTCATAATCTGTCATATATTTCATGTTATGAGATTGTAAGAAAACCTAGAAAATTTAATTTAAAATGTATTTAAAATGTTTGGGGAAGGATATCATAAGACAACTTACTCCTTATTTACACAGCATAGTGTATTAGTAATACCTACCAACGGTTTTAGCCACATTTATATTTGCATACTTACTTATTTCCTAGTGGCATTTTATGACTTATTTGGATATTTTATGGTACCTGAAAAGCTAATACAACAAGAAGAAATATTGGAACATTCAATTTGTGAGACCCTCGACAAATACACTCTGTATTTGGTTTTCCGTCAACATCATCCATTAGTAAGTTATTCAAATAATGTGTTTTTTATTTTAAAAGACGTGCATTATTTTGATATCTTATATTTGAGCAGGAGCTCTTTTCATTATTGTCGGTCGCTCTTATATTTTATAAACTAACAGAACAATGGTTTAACACTACATCATCCGCCGTATACCATCTTTGTTTCAAACCAGTACGTTTTTAGGCATCATTTTAATATAATATTCTCAATAAATCCACTGTTAAAAATGCTTCGCGAGGCCGCTTTTTATTTGCGCCAGCAAAACGCACCAATGGTAATTAAATAAACATAATGCTTGCTTGCGTTGTTTATATTCAGCCGTCTCCATTAATCTTAATATTGAAAGTAACTCCCACTGAGCTGGCTAAGATGGCTGTCGCACGCCTACACCCAATTACAGCCCAAGAGTAAAAATCCACGACCTTGAATGTTAGCCAAGAATCGCCTTACGATTCAAGCGGCTTTGAACTTGGAACGAAAAACGCAACCAGTGGCAGCGTCTCTGCACCGAGTGTTTGTGACTCGATAAAAACACGTACGCTCAGAAATCTATGGATGCCACGCCCTTGTTAATTTGCAAACTCCAAAATGAATGAAAGGGGTGTTAAGTGGACTGCTCCACGGAAATTTACTTATTGAAGGAATCATGAAACACGTATAAAGCACAGACAATTTCAGATTAGAGCATTTTAATGCAATGGCGGAAGCGAAAAACATCTTCATGTAATATACATTTGAAAAAATCGATAGCGTATCTCCCATCTCACATAGAAAATTAAAATAAAACGTCGCTTACCTGTGTTGTGACTTCAATATCAAGAATTCCGGTATTTAATTCCTTGTTTAAATGTATATGTCTATGCGAACAAGAAGAGGACATATTCCAATTCAAATTCAATTCCAAATATTCAAATTTTGTTCACATATCGCGCAATAAATCACTTGGCCGAGACGCATCTAACGAGTGCTGGATGCAACTGATGAAGGGCGGGGGATAGCTGCGCGCCGGCGTGCGCCCAACCCCGGGCCGACACGATTCAGCTCGCTTCCCAGAAGCCCTAGTTACATTTTGATGCGAACCTAATCAAAATCCAATATTTCCTAGGGAAACACGCAGGTAACGCTTCGCACGTCATCACTCGGCGCATCTACGTAACGCCACGCCCATTCGTTATTACACCCCAACGGATAATATCTTCATGCTTTATTGCTTGTGTTTTCCTGTCCGAATCTAATAGAGATAACCTACTATAATCCTCAATAATCGGTTGTTAACGATAGGTACATCTAGATACCAGAATACAAGATTTCAAATTAGAGTTGAGAGTAAATTGAAGGTGCGGTGGTCATGGACAAGATTATATAAAAAAATAAGTTTTAAAAGCTACGGAAAACCATTATTTAACAGTTGAAAGGCGCGCAAATACCTCAGACAACCGTAAATAATCCAACATAAACCGTGGTTTAACGATACGTTAAAATTGCAAAATCGTTTCATACAAAACCTTTTAGACCGACCTGACGAATCTTAAGAGGCTATAAATCTCTGTTGACAAGACTACTACTAAAAGCCATCGAAAGGTTGACCTTCTCGCCGTAAAAAGTAGAAATAGGCTGGCCTCGAGAAACCAATCTTAATTTTAGCCCGATAAATATTTTTAGTTCAAACGAGTTTGAACGGCCGAGTGGAATCGCTCCCGCAGACAGGAGTTAAGAGATTAAACTATCTAATACGAGATTAAGAATTGTAAACTGAAGAATTTATAATAATAGGTCGCTGATATTGTGTCTTCTGTAGATTCACGTGTGTTTTATAGTAAATCTGCAGCAGCCAGCGATTAACTTCAACATTTTTATTTTTATCTGAAGCATTTGTAGACACATATTAAGCCAAATATGTATTTTAAATAAGTCAGTTTTATAAGTCTATTCCTATTTGACCTACATACCTCATGCATTTCGGATTTAAACTCATATAATCGCCAGTCACGTGTATAAATTTATTTTTAGAGTTCTGTCAAAAACTTTATAAGGTCAGTTTCTTGGTTCCATTGTAATTTTACATAATCCGTAATTGGTACACCACAACTCATTAAATTTTTTTTATAAAACTATATATTAACAAAACGTTATGGATGTCGTAGTGTTTTTTCAACAACTGAAACACGAAATTGAGCTTAGTTTTGCGTCCAAACAAATGAATCGAATCCATAATAGACAGCTGTAGTCTAATATATAATAATAACATTTCCATGTCAAAATGTTAGTTACCGTACTCCTCTGAAACGGCTTTACCGATTTTTACCAAATTTTATATGCATCAGTAGGTCTGAGAATCGGCTACTATTTATTTTCCATTTTGCAAAACAACGTTTGCTGGGATCAGCTAGTATGATTATAAATAAAATTGCTCCGCATTATATCCGTCTTGGTTTACGTTCATATCTATTTACAGGGTGTCCCACGGCACTTTGCGCATGAAAATGTATTGTTACGAATGTTAAGCCGAGGCGGTAAGCCAGTATTAGATATACCACAAGAATACTTTAAATTATTATAAGTTAAAGATTTTTTAGCTAACAGTTATAAAACACAAGTTTCTCTGCCATCCTTCCTCCCATCCTTCTAACCTCCGTTTTGAGAAGTCGGTTAAGATCTAATTTTGTGTATAGAAGCCAGAATTATCAATAGCTTGGTCAATTCACAACTAAGTTTTGATACATAGGCTTTCCTTAGAAAGCTAAGGTTTTAATGTGGTTCTTGCGTTCGCAAGTTAAACACCTATAATGTTAATTAAATGTTATTTTTATGTGAACCTCTAGTTCTAAGTAAAAAAAAAATGTTGTAGGTGATAAGTCAAATTACTAATTTTTGGAATAGTTAGGGGAATACCCGTGATTATTTTAAATAATTTGGTCTTTAAGTTTGACCAAAATTCTCAAAAATTATAATTTTGAAAATAGTTTTCTTATGGTACTTTTATAAAAGCTCGCAGTTATAAATGGTTTTGAGAACGAATATTTGTGTAATTGTGGAATTGTTTTAGTTTGTGATAGAACTCTGAACGAATTCTTTAGCGGATAAAACGTAGTGAGTCCAAACAAGTATGTTCTTATGTTTAATAAAGTCGAGGGTCAATATATAAATATGTGCGATGCATTGGGTACACACAGTCCTGTTTGTTCCACATTCTTATCACGAACCATTTGGGCACAAAAAGGCCGCCGCTGCTGTAGAAAAAGTTCCGCGACTTACCTTCGAAAGTTCCGAAATCTGCAGAAACTCCGTAGTTGGAAATAGTTTATCAGCATGGATCCCCGACGCGCTTCTAAAGGCACGATTCCACCAAAAAGTGAGTAGTAAAGAGGATCCAACATTTTGGCGTACTTACTAGTTGTCAAATATCTCAGAAACCGTATGGGAGACATATTATTTCAGAACCTTTTGTTTCCAAGCATTTGCAAGTCTGTCGATAGACGTTTTTTTCGATAGATATGCGTTTCACAACTGGCTGCGAAATCACGCTTTTTTTGGGTTTCCGTACCCAATAGGTAAGCCGGGACCGCATTACTGAGACTTCGTCGTCTGTCTGTCTGTCGCCAGTCTTTATCTCAAGAACAGTGATAGCTAAAGAGTTAAAATTTTGAGGGATTAGGGAATTTCTGTTGCTAACAAATACCTAAAACACATAATAAATAAATACTTAAGGTCACGCAACGTTGCGCGAGGCTTGGATGGGTAACCGACAGAACAGAATCTTTTTGAAATAAAAAAAGTGTGTTTTCTTATTCTTGTTTTTTTTTTGTAAAATGTTTATGAACTGTACACGGAACCCTAGGTGTAGTATGAGTCCATCCCATACTTATCAGATTTATTTCAAAATGTTAGAACCTCTTTGCGTCTATGTGTTGACTAGCATGAGCTTTTGTGCCGCACCCTGGTGGAATCGTCCCATTTCTGGAGAAGGAAATCCAATCTAAGTAATCTCAGAGTTGTTAGTTACCTGATGCGCCATCGAGTTCGGCATAGACGAGACCACGGTGACCGTCTGGTGGTGCTGCTGCGTGCTGTCGTGCTGGGACATGCTCATGTGCTGCTCGACTTGTGATTGACCGTCTATCTGCGAAGAGGGCAAGGGTTTAACATCGGCCCATCTGCACATTAACATTATGGTATCATAATCTAAAGAATTGCTACTCGACATCTTGTGATTGACCGTAAATCTGCAAAGAGGACAAAAACTTAACATCTCTGCGTCAACATTATAGGGATATAACCTATGGAACAGGATTGTAAATAATATTCCCTGAAGATCCATTTGAGGAAGAGCGCCTAGGATCCTAATCTATACTAATATTATAAAGCTGAAGAGTTTGATTATTCTTTGAACGCGTTAAACTCAGAAACTTCTGGTCCGATTTGATCAATTATTTCGGTGTTAGATAGAGCATTTATCAAGGAAGGCTATAGGCTACATTTTACAAATGAATAAAGGTACCCGAGAGAAAATCCAAAAAAAACGGGCAATGCCGTGTCGTGTAAAGCTACATAAAAAAAGAGTGTATGTAGTTGAGGAGTGAAATCGAATCCATCAATACTTCAATAGTATACTTTCTTTGGCACCAAAAATTAAAGCGCGTCTTTTTTTTCTAGTAAAAAAGATTTTTTTTTTAATTACAACGTACTTTTAAATACCAGATAACTGGCTGTGTTTACAAAGTGTATTTAAAGAATAAATTCAAAGAAATAAGTAGGTAAAGTAAGTTACATTCTATTATATTAGATCATGTTTTATTTCCCGTTTCTAAAGGCATACGAGAAATAATATCTTATTTATTATATCGGAGCTATAAAAACATTGAACAAAGGTATCTATAGATACGATCTTATGGGTACAGTTGCACAGTTACACACACGATATAAAATTCACATTGGTTTTCTTTAACCCAGAAATAATAGCAGCCACAAGTGCTCTTTTAGCTCGGCGCTCGTAAAAACGACGCAGAGCGCGATTATGCGTTAAGTTCGCACAACCGGTTACAAGATCCGTTAAATTGTACGCTTTTAACTGATATTTATTAATTAAAACCTTAATTGGTTTACATATTGGCAATTTAGCTGCTAGAAACTTAATTAAGCGTTATGTTAAACGCTCCACAGAATACTATATGCAGTGATATTCAGCTTTTCTAAAGCTCGATAAGTAATGAAACTAAGCTTCAAAAGCTAACATAACGACTACGTTACAACGAAGGTAAAGTTAGAAAGACGCCAAAACGCGATGTTACCTCATTCAAGTTTAAAGTCAGTTTAACAAAAAAAAACAACACTAAGTCTATCACGGACATCTCAAGATATCTCAAGAACTCGGTTCAGTAGGAACCGACCCTTATCAAATTTAAACGAGATCATTTAAAGCAGCACCTTGCAATTTCCTATTAATAAACATCCGTCGAAATCCAATCTCGCTAGAAAAAAAAAATAAGATAAACTCTAAGATTAAAGGAAATCCTCCTTATTTAGAAAACGGTAAAGAATTATTCCTCATTATAAGCTCTTAGATTACTTTATCATTAGTTTGCCACTACTGTGATTATTATATATGCTGCTGTGAAAAGCAATTATTTTTAACGGAACGTAGCTTTTAAAATGTAGTGGTAAAGTCAAAATTTGCATAGCAATCCATGCAGGTATATCCCATTAGTTGAAAAGTAAAACAGGCCATAAACTGTTTTACAGCTACTTCGTGTACCAGTTCGGCTAAGTCTGTTTCCGTTCGACGTTAGTGAATGATATGTCGATTAGGTATTATAATTCCAATCACGGCTGCAACGAACAAACGATGGGTTAGTCATAGATTAGGGAATGTTTGTAAACAACAAAACTCTGATTCGCAAGCTTGCACTGAGTTTTAAGTAAAAATATTTAAGCTAATAATTAGCTTAACTTAAAAATCTCAAGTCAAAATGTATTGTAACACGATGCTCTATACATACTAAGATTATTAATATTAGGCTAAATAACTTGTTTTTTCGACATTTTGTTAAGATGAATCTGCCCGACATCATATCATATTTCTTTGTTAGCCTTTCCGATGAATTTATCAAGGATTTATAAATATGTATCAAGGCTACCGCGACAAATTGTTTACCCTGATACGAATCAAATAAATCGGGCAAATAAATAACGTAAAAGTTAGTTGAAAATATATTTTTTTGCATAACATTTACTTCTTACCAAAGAATGGTTTGCACTTACTCAAAATTGAGTTAGGCTAATCTTTAGACGCCGTTTTGATGAATCGTCCTTGGTCTGGGTGTTCAATATGTTTAATAAAAAAAATCTTTATATGTATGTATGTCCAGTGCCCGTAACACGGGCTTAGAGCTTACGGGGCTAGATGTTGTTGTGTGGATTGTCCGGAGAAATGTATTTATAATTAGTTGGTCTAACTGATTAGTTTGGTAACTGTATTACAAAATATTTTACTCATATTTTCAAAATAACGGAATATACGTAATATTAAACTAAACTACTTTTTTTACTCTTTTCTTTTAAAACAATAACATGTGTTTAACCCTGAGGCAAACCGTCGTTAAAAAACGTTTAACATAATCATCGTTGAAAACTTGCGAAGCATGACGAACGTCACCGAAATCATTATTTCCTTAAATTAATACTGTAATAAACAAGCCTTGATCAATATAAATAATTTATGACAATAAGCTTTTACTAACTCGCACTTGCTACTAAAAAAAAATTAAACTCATGGAGAAGATTCAGACGAGTCCAAACTCGATGGGCTTATGTGAATAGCATAACTGAGTTCTTATCTTCAGGCGTCTTCATGACATCAGCCCCATATCATCATAACTAGCTTTTCACGCCACGACGTTGCCCGTGTGTAGATTTTCCCGCGGTAAAATATCCTATAGCCTTCCACGATTAATAAGCTATCTAACAGTGAAAGATTTTTGAAATCGGACGAGTAGTTCCTTACATAAGCGCGTTCAAACAAACTATCAAACAAAATCTTCAGCTTTAGAATATTAGTATATACATATATTGAATTATCACGCGATTTTCATATGCATCCAAAATAATAGCTCAATAGGAAACCGGGAGTGTGTCTTTTACTTGCAAGATTTTATTGCCGACAAAAGTAAGAAAGGGACTGGAGAAAATAAATAAAAAGCCTATAAAAGTAAAATGCAAACTCTGACAATATAACTCATATATAAGAAAAAAAAAGTATATAGATACGTACTTGTTGCGGTTTAATGTCAGCATTCATGCCTGACTTCTGGCCCTTGTCAAAGACCAGGTTGACATTGTTCTGTGGGGATGCGAGGAAACTAAGATTGATCTCTCCGATCCCCGGTACGTTGAACTGTTGCGTGTGTAGCGGCTAAAAAATATATTGGACCTCATAAACTATCCTCCGACAACCCCTCCCACTACTTTACGCCTTGTAGGTTATAGCCCCCTAATTCCTAAAGATAGTATGTGTATTTAGACTCAATTATCCACGTAAACTAGCGTTATCCACGTTATGCGCAATTGACAAATTAATCTTTTTTACGCTAATAATATGCAGTTAGAATTCGTTTGTCCTCCTCGAAATTTTTGTTTTTAGAAAGGGCCGACATTTCTTTTATCTAAAATAGGCTAGGGTAGGTAGGTAGTAACTATAACCTTTCTCCCTACTACTAAAAGGACTAACTTGTTAGCTGCAATTTACAGTTGGCAACACAGCCGCAGGAATATTAATTCGTTCATATATTTTGCATGATACACACAGACGCAAGATTCTATTGATTGGGCGCCAAGACTAATTGATCTATTAAATATTGCTGGAAATGTTTAAATGCATATTATCGTATTAGTCATGATTGTGCAGCTCCGCTTAATTTGGGAATAATTGATGCTGCGTGCATAGTTCAGCAGATCAATGTATAAAAAAAACATGTGCGCGCGGAATGCCCGACAGAATTGATACGATAACTTAAAAACGTGTGCCTGAGATAAGGCACTTTGGATTTGACTAAGAAAGGAAGCTTGGCTTCCGTTGCCGTATGCGTACCGTGCTTTGCAATAACGCGTTACCTAACGAAACCGTATACCTACTCTTGTTTTGGATATGCTCGATTGTTTAACCTATGAGATTGTCTGAGTACATACCTGTAGAAACTTTTGCTGCCCATCAGCTGTTTGTGTCACCTGCAATAACTCTGATTTCTGCTGCTGTTGCTGCTGAAATTGCTTCTGTAGCTACGGTAAAAAGAAAACCAACACTGACCTTTAATCCAATTTTTCTTAGCAATATGGAAAGCATGACAGGAAAACATCAAAATATTTAAATAGTAACAAAGGAAATTGTAACTGCTAAGCCATCGATTTCACGACTATAAACGCGATCACATCAGGCTAAAGTCGTAACTGAGATGGTGAAATTGGGGATAAATAGTACAGTTGAAAGGGATGTAAACCTAGTCTACAAGATTAAAAAAAACGTGTTTCACAGAGTAAATGCTTAGAACCCAAAATGTGTTTGGTAATCAAAACTCTAAGTCAAACGATTTCTAAGATATTATGTCGGTCTAAAAACTGGCGGACGACGGAGTACCTATGCCAGGCTCCATAACGACAATGGTATTTCCTTGATATTTTTTATTTAAAAATTAATAGTCTGGCAAAAATGAAATCACGACCAGTTTCCTTTTAAAATTCCAAGTTAATACTAAAATCTCTGACCTTATTTAGATCAAAAGAGAAACGGACCTAAAAAGGTTACGGATTTAGAGGATATGAATAACCCTTCTTTCACATATATTTCAGAATTGAATAATATCATAAAAGACTGGAGCTCAAAAATAGGTAGGTAATGATGCTCTTACATTACAACTATACCTTACCTATTATTATAAGGTAAGGTATAGTTATAGGTAAGTATTAAACAACATTTACAATTTAATTATTATTTTTTATAACAAGGCAACATATTGCCATAAGGTAAACTTTAATAAATATTTTCGATATTATTTTTAACAGAAATATTATAAAAGATTTGTAAGGTTTTTCCTTTATCCATTGTTTCAGTTGAACAGGAAATAATTTCTCGTAAATAGTCGATTCTAGTAAGATATGTTGGATTTAAGTACTTAGCTATTAAACATTACCAGAACAGACCAAAAATACAAGGTTCATCTTCATATTTTTTTTATAATTATTGTTAGCGGAATTTTATAATATGAGGAACCCTAGTTATTATAAAGAACTTACTAACCCATTCAAAACATATTGGTGTAACTACCTAAACTGCTATGGAATGTATTTTTTGAGAAGATATTGTTTTTTGTATTCAAATGTTTCGAATTTATTTGTTTCATATAAAATAAATACAATAACGTATAATAATTTGACTTACCAAATCCTGTTGATCTTGTTGGTTTTTTATATGCTGCTGGAATACCTGCTGCTGCTGCCTTTGTAACGCCTGCTGTTGCAGATGCTGCAACTGCTGCTGATGTAGCTGGATCTGTTGCAGCTGCTGTTGCTGTTGCTGCTGTATTATCTGTTGCTGGATCTATATGTTCACCAAAAAAATAATACTAGTCAGGTTATGTACTTTGTAAAGTTAATAAATTATGCAAACCATAAGAAAATGTATCTTTTCTATCCCGGGTATAGTTTGTCTCACATTAATATTTTATTCAACTATTTTCTAGATAAACTCCCAAACCCAGAACTGTAATCGAATCAAGTTAAATCAAATAATTTATTTCGTAAAGTAATAAAGGTTTACAATGGTTGTTTGGTAGGTACTTAGTATAAATGTCCAGGTATATTTTGCCACCTAAATTGCATACAAAATTAAATTTAACTGTTATTTGTAATCAGTTAAAATGTCATTAATCTACACTAAATTTTTAAACTGTTGTAGAAATAATTACTTAATTTAAGTGTTCTTACCTGTAACTTATCATCTTCATCTTTTTGGTTTCTAAATCTGTTGTAATCTTCTGCCTGATTATGGTCCGGCTCAATTTTAGGCTGCTTCAACTCAAGTGGCCGTCGATTGACATTGTTCTGTTTATCCAGAGCAAGAAGAGTATTAGCTGCCTCGTACTTGTCCTCAAAGGTGATGCCAGCCTTTTCAGCTAGCGTTTCTAAATATTGTAAGGGTCTCTTTGCCGACTTCGCCTGAGGTTTACTTTTATCAGTTTGGCCGTTCGGAGATTGCTTCGGTACAGTCTTAGTTATGGTAATACTATTCTTATGGTTATCGTCCTTCTTGTCTAGCTTAGTTTCTAGTGTAAAATAGTTTTTAGGATAGTCCTTATCTTTTTCGCCATTAAGAGAGTTTTCAATGAGAGTTATAGTGGTCGAGTTGGCAACTTTTAGGAGTGATTTATCTTTAGATTCGTCTTTAGGTTGTTGAGACGAGTTGTGTGAGGGAGATAGCAGCTGCTGGGTTGGAACATGCTGGCTCACAGGAACATTTATGTTTTGGTTCTCATTATTGAGTTTCTCAACTTTCGTGAGCTGTTGGTAGCTCGGACTCTGGCGTTCTTTCTCTAGATCTTTCTTTTTTTGAATACTGTCTACTGGTTCAGTTCTGTGAACAACCATATTAACTTAATTTATTATTGGTTGATCTATATTCAAAACGGTGGGTATTAATTTATTTATTTATTTAAAAGACCAACAGTATATCTTAAATAAACTTTTAAAATATAATAGTGAAAATAAAATTGCCCAATTATAGGTCTTTCAAAATTTTACAGATAAGCGACTGAACTGTTTAAAAAATAAGTTAAGAATAAACAAAATAAGATGGTTACAGTTAAACTTAAATCAAAACAAATAAATTTTATAAGCATCTAAGAAAAGGTTATACTTTTATTATTATTGTACATCTAACTGCTTATTCATAATAAGGTCTATAATATCTTTTCTGAATTGTTGCTTATAAGAGTTAAAAATATCTAAGCTAGAGAAACGTTTATTATAAACTGCACATATTCTATTCATTGTTGCGTTCTTGGCATAATTAGTGATGTGAGAAGGAATCGAAAATAATTTAGTATGTCGGGTACATTTATTTGGTACATTAAAGTATAGCCTACTGATAAGTGTAGGAGAGTCGAGACAATTATTCGCTATATTGTACAAAAGCATGCAGTCGAGCAACGAGTGTCTGTCTTCTAATGATAAAACCTTATGATAACAATAAACATAATTTTTATATAGATTATTTACTAAGTGATGTTGTGTTATTGGATAATTTAAATTACCATTACAATACTTGGTAGGTACCTAAACACCAGAAAACAAGGATTGTCTTTGTCTTAACTAATGATTAAATAACAACAGCATGCAGAATATCCAACCAAACTCATATGAATTAAATGTATTGTATGAAATTATTCCACAAAAGCATTGTTAGATTCACCATGTTATGAATTGCAAAACAATGTCAACATTTAAACAGGAAAAAACTTGTGAAACATGCATGGAAATAAATTTGTTAATGAAGAACAAAATCCTATAAGTATGTGATAACTATTTTTGCCGAATGCCTGCTACTAGATATATTTTTTATAATAAAGGATTCCAATGAGTATTTAAACCTAGATTAGATTGATAAAATTTTGTAGTTTAAGCCAAATTATTGGTTCATAATGTTTATTCTGCTACCTAGGTAAAAATATATTTCTTAAGCATACGTCAAACTACTAAACTTCCAGTTTGAATTGGACAATATATGAGTAGCTACCCAAACACACCATAACACACGTTAACAACTGCGGTAGTAGATATCATTAATTTAATTTTTAACTTTTACTTAGGTTTAAATTAAATGGATCTGTAACCCTCCTGGCAACACCCAGATATAATAATAATAATAATAAGATATTTATTTTCTCAACACATAATACATAATTATCTCTAGGGTAAACATTGTAGGAGAGAGCAGTGAATTATTGAGCAATAAGTGTGAGACTGGTGCCCGCGATGGGTTTAATGAAACCTGTGTTGCGGGTATATGCGGATATATAATCGGCAAGCTTTTCTTTTCAAAACTATGCACAGAATGTGGACCTCGTATTTTGCAAACTCAACTTTCTTTAGCACCTGCTCCAAATAACAAAATTATTGTACTGTTTGTAACATATTATTATTATTCATAAAAATAATAATAATAATAATAACATATTTTTATGACAGCAAATTTTACATAGGGTGGAAAGCTTTTGTTTTACCAAGAAAGCTGATATAATGATGTCCAAACCTTTCCTTTCAGTTTAGTCCTTAGCTACGGGATCAGTTTTAAGATTTTTATATGTATCAGCTATAATTATTAGAGCTATACTAAAGGTACCTACTTACTATGTTTAAGTTTGTAAGTATTCTAGATTATGAAAGTAGGATTGAGATATTTATATGGACTTGAATATTAAAAGCTTTTGTATTTTATCGGTATTAGTTTAATCAAAATAAAATCCAAAAGTTTTATGTAGCTATTCATTAAAATTTGAGTTATAGAGCGAAGAGATATTTATAGACAAGAAAGATAGGAAACAGATTCAACAATCAGTTAAATAAAGGGTCCACCTGAGCTACTTACCTAGATATTTTAACTATTTCATTTAAATGAGCTACAATACTTTTGTATTTTTTCGATACAAGTTCAGCTAAATTCCATTTGATTATTTTTTTCGCAAATAAATCTTCTTCTTAAAAAATACTTCTTTTATTTGATGACGTCCGTGACTGGCTCTAGGGCCGTCAACAGCCAATGTCCAAGAACAGTTGTCAGTTCAGTTCCTATTATTGGCATTGCGCTTGCCATTAAGCTAGTAAGTTTCTTGTAATTTGGACTTTGCGCTTGAAGCGACAATTTGCCAGTGTCGAGTTAAATAAATTTTTATAGTATAACAATGTTACTCAGTTCAGTTTCTTGTAATTGGACTTTGCGCTTGAAGCGACAATTTGCCAGTGTCGAGTTAAATAAAATTTTAAAGTGAAAAGATGTTACTCAGTTGAACGCCAATAAGCTAGTAAGCCGTCTGTCTATTATTTTTGACAAAACATGACTGAGTGATGACACTGACTTGACTGACAATGACAAGCAAGTTGACTACATAGGTTTCCCTCTCTCTGGTAAACTAGTGATGTTCTTTGAAACCTAATGTACTAATTACTAATCGATATAAAATACTTTGTAGTTCATCAATTAATGAGTAATCTAGACCATTTAGTGTACAATGTTGTGATCCTTCGTTATCCGTGTTCCAACTCCTTTTATTTTTTTGTCCAACCTACTGCTCTGGTAGTAAGACCAGTGCCGGAGTTAGGGGGGGGCGCGATAGGGCGACGGCTCAGGGCGCCAAATTTGGGGAGGCGATTGGTGGAGGAGAGATATTTCCCCCTCCAAAATAACAAAAAAAAACATTGAAACATATATAAAGAAAAATATAAATTAAAAATAGGATCTACATAACATTCTACGTCCACGTCGTTAGTTCTGGGTCACGTTAAAGGAAAGATATAATTCTTAATACACGTTCACATTGGTTCAGAAAAAAAAATTACACTTGATTTTCTTAAGGAAAGCGTAAGAGTAAGAAATTGCTTCAAGCAATAAGACCGCCTATTACGCATTCATGGTTTAGTTTTTGTAATAAAGTATTTTCTATCTATCTATACTTTGAAGAATGATACATACCTACATATTAGTACATTAGAGTCATTATTGTGATGTGCAATCATAATATCCTCCACATTTAATGTACTTTAAAGCTTAATGGTGTTTTAAGCTGGATCGTCAAGTTTTTGGTTAGGTACCTATTGACAATAAATTGAGTACTCGTGTAGTGTATTTGGGCTGGTTTGGCATTGTTACGGAATTAAATCTTGCGTGTATTGCACATGCTTTTTAGCTGCTTAAAATGGAAAGTTTGAATATAAAGTCCTGTATCGTAAATAGTATCGTGCACAAATGCCTGTCAGAAAAAGCGCTAAAAATTTTTGTTCTAGTTACAATAGCTATTATTAACGTGAAAGTTTGTCAGTCGGGGTTTGTCTATTATTGGCTATTTCTAATATTTAATGAACTGTTCAACTCAGTCAACTCAAAACGCGAAATTGATCCTTCAAAATAAGTTCCTGAATTACTAAGAGCAACCTTATTAAGAAGATAAAATATCATTTTTGTGTGTTTATTAGTGGGCTTTGGGTATCCAGCATACCTAGTTTCTAACGACATCTAATTCAAGACACAAAGTCATTTCTCCGACCCAAATTATTAAAATATTTATCTGGACTAAACATAATATTGAATTTATTTTTGCATAAATGGTAAAATGTATTTTGATACATTTATTACAAAAAGGGCTCTGGCTAGCTTTCTAAATATTTTTTTAAACTCGTACCAAAGTTGTAGCAAATTTACCGATAGTAGGCTTTTGTAAAGGTCAGATTCGTAAGTATTATTATTATGATATTTAAACATGTAGGTATTATTTCGTTAAGGTTCCTTAGGCGTATTATTTTTTAATTGTAATTGAGTAGGTACCATAATAATCTGACTATAAACCTTGGTGTAATAATCCCTAAGACAAATTTATTTTGTGGCATCATTAGTTTGAAGCATCTTTTTTTACATATATTTTTTTGTTTGTAGTTTTAGATAATTTTTATTGATCAATTTTGACGTTGTTAATCGTGATTGTCTAGTCTACCTAATGATGGCGGTAATATGGTGTGGAATCAGTATTCGTACATTTCAATTTGTAGGTTTAAGGGTTCTGTACCCAATGGGTAGGTAAAACTAAAACGGGACTCTATTAATGAGACTTCGTCGTCTGTCCGTCTGTCTGTTTGTCACCAGGCTACATCTCGAGAACCGTGATGGATATATAATTTTAGTTTTGTGACTTTGTGTATTGCTCTTGCCATAAAAAACATACAACAAACGTGATTTTTATAAAGATGCGTTGCGCGAGGACTGTAATTGGATGGGTGACCATGACCACTCTGATTGCATATTTTATAGATAAATTATGTGTATAAACCGTAAACGGAATTCTAGGTGTATTAGGAGACCATTTCATACTTATTAAATTTATTTAATAAATATAGCTGACATATTGTTAGGTCATAATGTTAGTGCAATGGAAATCATACCAGAAGATACATAATTAACTGGTATCATTAGTCACAACATTTTTAACTTACCGTGTTGGCAGATTAGAAGAGCAGTTCTAATCACCTATATAGACAAAAACCGAAATAAAAATGGACCGTCTGGCATTATTTCACAAGGGGAAGCAAAAAAGTAATGAAAACGTGCGAAAGAGAAGGCTATATGCGAACGCGTGTGGTAAACTGAAAGAGAATATCTGAACCCACTGGGGGAGACTGAGCAAACCGGTTCTGCATGTGTGCAGACAGACGGCGTTCTCCCTCCCCTCGATTGCCGACCCTCAAGTACGAGGGCCCCACATTGTAGACTTTTCCCCGAAGCCTTGCAATAATAATACTGCCAGCCTTAATAAGCCTCCGTCACAGTGATGATTGAATATTATTGCCTGATATTACAACATACATCTGGTTGGTGTACCTACATAATATATCATGTATAATATTGTTAAAACATTCTGTTTTCTACCTATGCAATTTGTTAGGTAGTAATAAAAAAAATTGTTTTCATTTTGAAACTTTATATACCTAATTTATTTCTGTATAAAACTTATAATCAATCAAAGATCATAACAATTCTATCAATGAATCGGAAAAAGGTACATTAGTTTGGTTAAATAATAAAACCTATACGAAGCTTCAGAATTTCAGAGAACTGTGATTACCACACGCGATGCATCATCTCCTTAACGCAAACGTAAAGTAAAAATAACATAAAATACCTTTTAGTGTAAAAACCATAAGAACAACGTTCCATCGTTCAAAATAAAAGGTTAACTGAAACGTAAGCGCCGACCCATGCGGCAATGATTAAATGAAAAAAACAAACGAAAATTTAAGGGTTGCGACATTCGCACGGGTGAAAGTAAACACAACACTTATTATCGACGCAAAACGACATACAAACACACTTTATCGATAGTCCGGTGCCCGTGTCATTGTAACAATAACCTTCTTTTCGAATGGCAAAACAAGACTGTCTACTTTGCCGCTGAGCCCGCTGAGGCGCGCTGCCTGTCGTTGTTGCCGACACGCCGCACCCACACCCCCCGCACAATCCCCCACATATTGCCGTCTTATTCTAATCCATCGCCAATGGTACGCCGGTAAGAAATAGGCGCATTTGATTGGTTGATTCAATTTACGACCATTCCACAAACAAAACCGGTTGCTAAGAACAGCGGGACAGGGCGATAGGGACAAAATTAGCGTTGGTGATTATTATTATTGCAACTAGTCCTTTCTCTTTCTAATTCATATCAAATACTGAGAGAGAACAATAATAAAACCGGCCATTATTATTCGCTGCTGAAGTTTAGAGGTAGGTATTACTCATCTGTTTAGCGTAAAACTACATTATGTTTATTATTTGTTACATACATTTATCTAAACATTACCTACATAGTGGATACTTGATTATGATTTATGGCTTACTATGTTAAACTAAAAGTTTTATAGTTTGTAAGAATTACTTTTATTTTTCACCATAATGTAGAATTGAAGGAGATTAATTTGTAATCTAATTACTTTTTATAGATCTCAATTATACGTCACAAGTTCACAACACTAGCATTCTAAATACTGTTATTGTAGCGACATCTATTGTATTATTATTGTACTGCACTACAATGAAATGAAGCGCCATCTTGTGAGGGCTGATTTAAATTATCAATCAATCAATCAAATCATTTATTGCATTCATGTGTGTACAATAAAATTGGTCTTAAAATTAATATGTGCTAACAACATGAGCCCAGACAGGGCATGGCAATCTAAGTATCTTTTTTTAATAATAATTCAATTAGAATTACTATTAAAAATTGATCCCGAACAGGAAGGGAAAAATACTAGGGGTTATGTGATATGTTAATATAAGAAATGTGAAGAAATATAAAATATTATATTATGTCATAATATAAATCAGTTCAAGTGGAAGTGCCTGTGTTAACAGACAGTCAGGTAATTAATAAAAAGGAAACCATTTATGTATGCCCCTGGACCAGTGGAGTCGTCATAGGTTCAGGAAAAGGGTTCGAGAAAAAAAAGTATTTTATGATTATATGTAATTAGTAATTACCATTGATTAAACTACTTTGCCTGCGTTTTAGAATTTAACTCGTAAACTATAGGTACATTTCACTTGGTAAAAGTAACATAGTCTTTGTCTATCTCAAAAATGAGTGCGAAAAGAGTTCAAAACAGCAATCAGTGTTAGCGACGTCATGTAATGCGTCTTAAGCCCTCAGCGATAGGCGAGCGCTGTTTTATGTCAAACACGTACAAGTGACCCAAGTGATAAAAGTGATGTATGAAAACGCGACCGCGCGCGCGTAACGCAGCGTCATCAGGCCTTAATTCTATTCCTAAGAGCATTATTGGTTTCAATTCTGAAGGTAAAATGAATACCAATACAGATATCTGTAATGCTGGCTGTACACACGCGCCGAGACACCCCGAGACAGGCCGAACGCGCGTGTGTACAGGGCGCTCTCGTCTCGTCTCGCTGTCTCGTTCTCGTCTCGGTCGCTCTCGGTGGCTTGTCGGTTTTTTGCGCCCGAGTCAAAGGGTCTCGTTGGCTCTCGCGAGGTAAACGAGAGTGAGCATGTACACACTCGTTCATTTACTTGCTCGCTAATAGTATTTAATAATTTTTTTAATTAAATTTTCATTTAATTTAATAAAATTAATTTTTTTCTTGTTTCTTCATGGTTTACGAATTTTATTTTTATAATAAATGTTAAAAAAATTATAATAGCTCATGGCACAAACACAAATAGCAGCAGCAATTTCTACGTCCATTGTCGCGTGAGTCTTCAGTTCAAATGTTAGAACGCGTGTGTACAGGCATGCTGCTCTCGACGAGACCCCTCTCGGCCGAGACATTCGCCGAGAGGGTCTCGGCGCGTGTGTACAGCCGGCATAAAAACCTCTATTTAAATTTGATTCTCGAGGGGTATATTACTATAAGAAGTACTAAGTAGATAATATTATATATAATCTTTGGTTATTCCATAAAGTTAGAACATAACGCTACGTACCTATAAAATTAATTTACATAAGTACCTATCACTACATAGTATAAAACAAAGTCGCTTTATCTGTCCCTATGTCCCTTTGTATGCTTAAATCTTTGAAACTACGCAACGGATTTTGATGTGGTATTTTTATTAGATAAAGCGATTTAGGAGGAAGGTTTATATGTATAATAACATCCATTAAATAGTGGAGAAGTACTGTTATTTTTGAGGTTTCTAATGTGATGTCGTAAATAATTACATTTTTTCCGCTTACATTGCAAACGCAGGCTGAACCCTAGAGTTTTATCAAAATAATGTACTAAGGATTGTACACATTGAAAAGGTCTACCGAACGTCTATCTAACAGGGCCGATATGTTTTTATAAACAACGTTCACAGTTTTTCTGTACCTAGTGTATTTAGTATCAGCATTGCACCCGTGCGAAGCCGGGGCGGGTCGCTAGTCTAGGTATAAATTGGGATTAATTATGTCCTAAGCATGATAATGTTTAAATCATAAATTCATAAATATGTTCAATGGAAGTATTTACATATTTAATAGATATCAACAACTATTTGCTGTGTTAGTTCTATTCCATTTTAATTAATTGCTAGACACAACACAACACATAGGGCAGTCATTAAACCAGCCATTCTGAAAATAATGTTAGTTTCCATTCCGAAATTTGTTAGCAAGGGGAGATATTGCGTCTCTCTCACTCCTAAGAAAGTCCAGCAGCTGTCTCTATCTGAGGAATGCCACGCGATGTTTCCAAGGGCGAGTTTCCCCCTAAAGTACCGTTGCGGGGGTAACGAAATATACCCTGGCAATCCCCTATCGATGTCTGCCTAACTGCATTTCGTTTTTAGACTAGGGGTGGACGTGGTATTTAAAGTTAATGGGCCCCTCGGATGAGCTAATTGGATATTACACATATGAATGTAAGTATCTAATGCACGGGCTATATTTTTAACACCGCTAAAAGAAGGGTTTTAAGTTTAACTGCTATGTAAAATGGCGAAGGTTTTTCAATGACCTTTTGTATTTGGTTTTAATTATTGAAACGAAATCATAAAAAACATAAAAATATTTATTTGAAACTTTTCACCAATTGACATGGTCACAATGGGAACGTTGAATTATTGCGAAAGTTACAGTTATAAAATTGTGTTGCAATATCAGCGCCCTCCTCCAAACAAAGGTTACTTATAAGTTTTCGGAACCATTACCATATGTGACATATGTTTAAATTTATTTATTATTTATTTATTTATTAATATAAATGAAATGTATTTCTCCACCAATAGAAAGCAAAGTTAGAACCTTGTCCACCAAGTACCTACCTATGAGGGTTGAGGCTAGAAGAAAGACCTTGAGAATTTAACAACCGCATGATTTCAAGTAAGGTGCAAAAGTATGATACAGTCACAATTGCATTAAACATTTGCTAAAGGGTCCCAACATTTTGGCATAGAAACAAGCCAGTCCTCCATTTAAAAAAAACGTGATTTTGTGGCCTATAATGCCAAACAAAAGAGAAAATGCTTACAAACAAAAAGTGTTAAGAAATTAAAATCTATAATTCATACGGGCTCAGGTTCCAAACTATAATGGTCCTATTTCAATCTACCATAGAACTGTCTATCTAAAAAACATACTATCGCAAAACTTTTAGGTACTAAAATTTCGGTGAACTCAGACGCTGAGATTGAGTGTTACGTCAAAACGCATGTTTTGATAACTCACTCGTCCTTCGTAGCAACATAAATTTGTTATTAGTATTCTTTCCCTAAAACAGCTGTGGTAGTCCGGTCACTGCCCGAGGAGAACACCTACACTGCTAGACAGAGACAGACAGATTAAACAGCGAGTAGGGGAGATGAGACAAGGTATAACAGGATGAAAAAACAAGCTTTGTGTCGTGTGGTGCTATGCTATTTGGCGTCGAATAAAGTTCGGGACAGTCGTGTCTGGAAAGTACGAAATAAGGAATTACAAATCACGGAATATATTTTTTGCAATGGGCAACACTGTGAATTTTAATAGGGAAACTGATGTGAGATATCAGTCTGACTTAGGTCAATAGGCTAGGGAGGTACTTAAAGAGTCCTTATCTCTATATGACATCATCGGCGTTTAGACTGTCCGGTGCAAAGCTTCTCCAAGGAAGAGCTTTAACGGACATTACTTTTATTTAACCGACTTCCAAAAATGGATGAGGTTCTCAATTAGAATGTTTTTATAGATATTGAAAGATGTTGTTGGCAAGTAGGTCCCAATTTTAATTTTATAGTAACAAGTCTTAAATTTATCTTATTATACTAGGTAAATATTTTTTTACTAGAAGTCGTTCAATTTAAATATTATTTATTTTGATAAAAATATTCCACAATAATAAAACCAAAGGTCCTAAACTTTTATAAATCAGTAAGTGACAAAAACACCGTTAATATTTTTGTTAAGGGCAACATTTAAGTGTATTATCGAGAAAATAAAAAAAAAGTTAAGGAATAGCTAACTGTATCGTGATAAATCAAACGTCTAGTGGTAAATCAGACTTTAAATATAAATATATAGTATATGTTTTTCATTTAATTTTAGTTAATTAACATTTACATGGTAGTTATTTAAAAAATGGTTAGCAAAATAGGTGGCCGTATTTTGAAAAGACGCGGATCAGTTATTTTTATAATAAATTACTTTGTTCACTAAAAGGCCTTATCGCTGTGAGCGACAGCTTCCTTCTTGCTTTAATTTATACTGAACATTTTAATAAATTCTCATGTTGTTCATGCACATGTGGGTTCTAGAATAAGGCTGCAGTTTTCAAACAATATCTAATCGTTAAAAACGTTACGTAGATAAGTTGTGCACCTGTGTAATTATTAAAACTGCATAAATGCACATAATTGTTATGGAAATGTTTTACCTGGGGGTAAAAGTGGGGATGACAAATCGAAAATCTGCAAATATACTCGAGGAGGGTTTTTAATGAAGCGCATCACGTGCACAGCACAAAATAGTATGACTTTTTACTTTTATGGAAACTAAGGTTATAAAATCGGTTTTTTTTTTTTTTAATTTATATTTAGATTATTAAGCCATATTTTGCGATTATAATAGAGATAAAAAAGGATTAAATTTGGCACTAATTCGTAAACAGACAGATTTAAGTAACTGTCTAGTTTAATAGGCCAGCACATTCCTCGTAAATTCAAAATTACTTCTAAGGGACTTCTCTCTTGACGAGAGATTAGGCTTTAATTCACTAGGCTGGCGAAGTTCAGATTGGTGAATGTCACATGTCTTTCAAACTCTTCAAAGTTTAGATCATGCAGGTTTCATCTCGATATTGGCCACCACAGTTAAAGCAGACTAAGAACATACTTAATCATAATAATGAATATAGTCCAAAAAACCTCTATGTTGAATGCTGAAATTTGTTTTATTTCTGGTTTGAGAATTATGTACACTTGGATTATGAGTATTAATCGAATTATTCCCAACGATAGGTACGCTCCCTATAGCTTATCCCCATGGTTTCCATTCGCAAGCACAAATTGAAATGAAGCTACTCTGCGTACCAGACTCCAACCAAACCGGAACTTTCATA
The DNA here is from genome assembly GCA_929108375.1 of Gymnoscelis rufifasciata. NCBI lineage: Eukaryota > Metazoa > Arthropoda > Insecta > Lepidoptera > Geometridae > Gymnoscelis > Gymnoscelis rufifasciata. Next base: position 11,423,351 of record OV815301.1, read on the forward strand.
AAAACTAATTTCGTTCGCTCCTGGGATAAAAACTTACAATAGACGTAGCAGGTAAGAAAGGGAATCCTCCGGAGAATCCCTCGTAACACCAGATTGTTGGGGAGATTTGGCAACGCCGCAATCTCTGGTTTGGGGTGCTCTTAGAGTTGGCAACGTCGCATTCTCATGTTTTTCGGGTTCTTTGATATTAATTATTGTATTGACTGATGGGGTTACGAACCCCCAAGTTACCACAATATTTAAAAATAGGATACTTTTTATTTCAGACTTGGAGGAGGTTAATAGAACGTTTGATAAATAAACTTGAAAGGTATGGGATGGTCACACGACTTTGGCTCTTGCGCCTTGCCAGAACGGTCACCCATCCAAGTACTGTCAGTACTTGTAATTAAACTTTATATGTGAATTGTGGTTTATGACGTAATAATTACGACTTTGAAAGTGTCCCTCGCTAAAACTATTCAGTTTAGAAAAAAATACGTTACAAACCATAATATCATTTTTGATACACACTTTTGTTTCTGTTCTTAGTATTCTGAGCCCCAAAAATGATTTATTATCAGACATGACGAATCTATAAGGGTTCAGTTTTTGGCCATGTGCCTACGGAACCCTAAAAAAGCTATTCATAAACCTATAAACAAGGATAATGACATAGCTAATTTTTTAATCTATATAAATATAAATGAATTGTTGTTCGTTAGTCTGATTAAAACTGGAGAACGGCTGGGCCGATTGAGCTGATTATGATTTTAAAATGTTTGTCGTAGCCCAGGGTAGGTCTAAACGGTGAGCAAATAAGGAAAATTAGCTGGGAACTTTTTTTACCCGTGTGACGCCGGGGCGGGCCGCCAGTAATACAAATAAATAGTAAATTTACATAGGTTTATTTATACAAACTTCGTTATAAGAATATAATTAACTAAGATCTGTAGCTCTCTATAAATTCATCATTCATCATCACATCACCCTATTAACTTCTCTCCTGGCGAAAGAGACTGGCCAACTGCGGGTTGGTGAATGTCACATGTCCTTCAAACTCTTTAAAGTTCTCAGAACATAATGGTTTCATCACGATGTTTGCCTTCAAAGTTAGAGTACGTTAAAGCAAGCAAGAAATATAAGGCCGCCCATTACGCATTTTGTATTTAGCATTAAGTCCATTTTTTAACCCCCGACCAAAAAAGAGGGGTGCTATAAGTTTGACGTGTCTGTCTGTGTGTCTGTCTGTCTGTCTGTGGCATCATAGCTCCCGAACGGATGGAGCAATTTCAATTTAGTTTTTTGTTTGAAAGGTGAGTTTGGCCCGGGTGTTTTTGGACATGTTTCATGAAAATCGGTTGAGCTGTTTAAAAGTTATGGGGGTGAGAGTGGGGAAGGAAAACAGAAAATCTGCAAATATACTAGTCAGGGGTATCAAATGAAAGCGCATCGCGTCCACATCACATAATATTATGTTGTTTTACATTTAAGGAAATGAAGGCATTGGAATCGGGGGTTTTTCTTAAATTTTAAATTTAAATTTGTTCGGGCATCTTTTAGAGAAAGTTGAGACTCTGGAAAATATCGCATAAAAGTACATATTTTGTTCGTTGAATTTGGATGAACTGTGAAATTGACCCGACTATAATCATTTTTATTTGTCATCTACCCAATTAAGCGAATGTTGCGTGTGGGCACTTTATATTATGAAATGTGTAATGGGCTTATGTAGGTATAATGATGTGACTGAATGACACATGGACATGCAGTCGGATATAATAAATAAATCATGGCACAAATCATAGTGCAATCACAGTGAGGTCGTAAATCAGACTGCTGGAGCAAATCAGCGTTAATTTGAACATCACAATACGAGTATGATGTTGAGTAAATGCCGTGTTGGCTAAGTGGGAGCACACTCGGGTGTCATTCCGAAGGTTGTGGGGTCAAACTCAAACTCCCGCCGATATTTCTTCCTGATTTTTCTATGTGCGCTCTAAAACACTTGTTTTAACGGAGACGGCAAACATGGTCAGGAAACCGGCAAGTTCTGAGAACTTTTAAGGGTTTGAAGGTGTGATGTGACATTCACAAACCCGCACTAAGCCGGCGTGGTGAATTAAGGCCTAATCACTCTCGCCAAAAGATAAGTCTCTGTGTCCCAGTAGTGGCAACGTTAATAGGGTGATGATGATGATGATGATGAAATCAAACTGCTGGAGCAAAATAGCGTTAATTTGATCATCATAATATATAGGTATTATAAGTATAACTTGAGTACCATTCAATTTTATTGTCAAGTTAAATATAATTATAGAGTAAAAAGATGCTACTCAGTTGAACGCCGTTTTGCGTCACCTTAACTTGACACTAAGCCCCAGTTCAGTTCAGTTTTTTTTAATTGGACTTTGCGCTTGAAGCGACAATTTGCCAGTGTAGAGTTAAATAAAATTATAAAGTGTCAAAGATGTTTCTCAGTTGAACGCCATTTTGACCAGCTGACACTAAGCCCCTATTTCAACATTTTATGCTACAAATCGAGAATTATATAAACATTGCAAAATGTCAATTGAATGTCAATTTCATCTTGGCGGTAAAACGAGTTGAGCATGATCTGGCTGCGCTTGTAATCTATCTATATATATATATATAAGAAAGTCGTGTTTGTTACAACACTTATAACTCGAGAACGGCTGGACCGATTGCAATGGTTTTTTATTTGTTGGATTTGTTTCCGTCCCGAATAGCAGAATACACATAGAAGTAATATAAATAATTCAAAACAATGAAAAGGAACTCGATATGTGTAATGAATACTTAATCATTTCAATAGATGCTGATTTGTCACGAACGCCATCTAATAAAAGAAGAAGATGCTGATTTGTTTATTACGTGTCAAACATTTGTTGTCCAATCCTGTCAAATAGTGTACCTAACAACTATTTTTTTTTTGGAGCTTAGGGCCTGGTTTCTGAGACCAAAGAGAGAAAAGCCACAACTTTTTTTTTCTGAAGGCATCATGTGTGCGTTCAGAAATTTATTTTTTGTAAAATGTCTGCAAAGTTCAGGTACAGGTTTATATTTGTTTGTTTTAGACATTAATTTTCGAAAATTATTTATAAATTATTTAAGTAATTTTTAAGTCCCGATAATAATACCTAAGATTTATTGTACAGTAAAAACATAAAATCATCGGAAAGGAACGGTATTTAGGGAATAAAAATCAGTAAGTAAAGGTTCTAAGATTACGGGAAAAAATCTACAGGTTAACAAAAGTGTAAATGTCTTTTTATAGGTTGTCTATGTTTTTTCTTGATAAGCTATTCATACGTAAGTGGTTATATACTCTTTGATTTTCGTTTTTTTCGAACCGATTTTCATGAAACATGTCTAAGAACACCCGGGCCAAACTCACCTTTCACTTTCGTAAACCTTAGTTTCCTTAAAAGTTAAAAATCATATTATTTTGTAATTTGCACGTAAAGAGCTTTCATTTAAGACCCCGGTCGAGTATATTTAATAATGCAGATATTTGTTTCTTCTTCCCCACTTTTACTACCCATAACTTTTAAACGGCACAATCAATTTCATCAAACATGTCCAAGAACACTTGCGCAAAAGTTACCATTCATAGAAAAAAAAAACTTATTGAAATAGTTTCATTCGTTAGGGAACAAATAAATAGACAGACCGAAAGCTAGTCAGTTAATTTACATCCTATAACACCCCTATTTTTGCGTCGAGGCGAGGGTTAAAAATATGTTATAAGTATGTCGTGTCTGTCTGGGACATCATAGCTTTCGAACGGATGGAGCGATTTCAATTTAGTTTTATTTATGTATGAAAGGTAAGTTTCTCGGGAGTGTTCTTAGACATGTTTGATGTAAATCGGTTGACCCGTTTAAAAGTTTGAGGATAAAATTTGGGAATTAAAACCAAAAATCTACAAATATACTTGAGTGGGGTCTCAAATGAAACCGCATCATGTGCACATTACAAAAAAGTATGACTTTTTACTTTTAAGGAACTGAACTAAAGTTCTGGAATCAGGGATTTTTAAAATTTTGGGTATGGTATTTATGGGTAAAATTCAGTTTTATTTGTAAGTTATTTTTAGTTCAAATTACATTTGAATACACTTGCGAGAAAGTTATCCGCGGACATACATAAAATATATACGGTCGAATTGAGAAATCTCCTCCTTTTTTGAAGTCGGTTAAAAAGTAAAACAAACATCTCTAAAAACAAATGATATTCGAAACTAGGATCTTGGATTCGACCAAACTCGGTATAAAATGAGGGCATTTTTATTTATTTTTTTTATTTATTTATTTATTTGCTCACATGTACATTTATACAGATATAGGTCAATTGTTACATCTTAAGTCGATATGTACATGCACCCCGGAGGGGCACTGCAAATTGGGTTTGCGTCAAAATACATTAAAAAGAAAAACAATTTTAAACAATTTTCTTATGTCATTCAAACTAATCAAATCATCAATGTTAATATAAAAAAAATATTACCATTAAAATTAAAAGATAAATATAAATAACAATATATAATAAACGGATAGTCAGTTGTGAACATCCTACTACCTACCTAACCTACCTACCTACTTAAGTATATAAAAAAAAAAAAAAAAAAAAAAAATGTATTTATTTGGAAAACTTAAACATAGGGTTACAAGGTACAAATAATACGAAAATATACGCATTTAGTTATTATAACTGTGTCGCGTATATTAACGCCCTCTCCGTAACAGTAGTATCCAAATTTTTATCGAACTTATTCTTATCTTATAGTGAAATGTGATGAGTGCGTGTGTGTGTTTGTGTGTGTGTGTGTGTGAGAGAGTTTGTGTTTGTGTGTGTGTTTTGTTTGTGTGTGTGTGTTGTGTTGTATAATAAATATATAAGTTTTATATTAGTATTTATGATTGTATGTAAGGTATAGTTTTCAATTTAACTTGGGAACTACTCTAACTTATTGTTATAAAATTTAGACGGGGCTAAATTGCGAGTAACTGTTACATTCAAAAAACACCTCCTTTTTGAACTCGGTAAAAAACACAGAACTCGTAGTTTGAAGACTGGGAGCGACAAGTGCTAATCAAGTTCAAATCGCCATTGATAACAATCTAAAATGAAAATTTTAAAAATCCCTGATCCAGAACTTTAGTTCAGTTCCTTAAAAGTAAAAAGTCATACTATTTTGTAATGTGCACATGATGCGGTTTCATTTGAGACCCACTCAAGTATATTTGTAGATTTTCGGTTTTAATTCCCCAATTTTATCCTCAAAACTTTTAAACTTTTAACTTTTTACCGATTTTCATCAAACATGTCTAAGAACACTCCCGCGAAACTCACCTTTCATACATAAAAAAAAACTAAATTGAAATCGCTCCATCCGTTCGAAAGCTATGATGTCCCAGACAGACCGACACGTCAAACTTATAACATATTTTTAACCCTCGCCTCGACGCAAAAATAGGGGTGTTATAGGATGTAAATTAACTGACTAGCTTTCGGTCTGTCTGTTTATCTGCATGTGGCATCATAGTTCCTTATCGAATGAAACTATTTAAATAAGTTTTTTTTTCTATGAATGGTAACTTTTGCGCAAGTGTTCTTGGACATGTTTGATGAAATTGGTTGTGCCGTTTAAAAGTTATGGGTAGTAAAAGTGGGGAAGAAGAAACGAATATCTGCATTATTAAATATACTCGACCGGGGTCTCAAATGAAAGCTCTTCACGTGCACATTACAAAATAATATGATATTTAACTTTTAAGGAAACTAAGGTTTATGAATTTATATTATTGTTGGGTTTGGGAATGTAATGAGTGAATGTTTAAGTTTTTATGTAAGTTTAAATTCCAAAGAACAATAATTAAGTATATTGTTCTACTAATTTAATCTAAAGAAATTTATCTGGTTAAATAGGTAATCTTGTGTATTTTATCGTAACCGTTGTTTTAATATTTTTTTAATAGGAATGGTAAAAACAATGAATGTTTGCAGAAAAAATCGGAATGCACAGCAAACTGGCTCCGTAAACTCCTTAAAACCGTACATTCTACAAAGATTAGACGAAATTAGGAACATTTGGGCTCTTTTGTTTCGTCGGTTAATAGAAAAAAGGTACATAGGATTCTTAGAAGAATTTTAAGTCAGCCTTTTAAAATCGAAACTGTTCTTTGCCGGCTTAGCTCTACGTCTGGTAGAATAAACTTCTTTTATACATTCTTTTATACCCGACCAAAAAAGAGGGGTGTTATGCGAAAAGACTGCAGCCATAAAGCCAAAAATCAAGTTTTTGCTTCCCAGTCAAGTGTTTTTTAAAACAGCCCTAAGTAAAAGATACTTTGACAGTTTTCGTTACAATTAACGTCAGGGAAAAACAAAAATAATAAATACAAATCAGATATTAACTTCAACAAATAAACAAAGTGTCGTTCTTAGACAGTTTCTAAATTTAGTAGTAGAGGCGTGCGGATAATCTTTGCATCGCTAAGAGTAGAAACTGTTTCTACACAATTCGAGATCAATAAAAACTGCGTAGATTTCGTGCAGCGCAAGTAGTGGCGCGAACAGATCGAGTAAAAACAGACATACCTACAGGCACTCATAACACCAATGTTTTTACGTCTGGGATTAAACATTTATAAACTTTATTTCCTTACCTTTGCCCCATACAAAGTATTAAGCCTATACTGATATTGTATGAAATTCCGGTATTTTTCAACCAACGAAAAAAAGGTGGACGTTCTCAAATCGACGCGTTTATACAAGGTATTCTATATATTTTATATATAACCACGCATAACTTTTGAGGGAGAATTTTGTTAATTATTTTTTTATTGGAAGGCTATTAGTGTTGGTTCCATAAAAAATTTGATATTCGGTTATGTAAAAGGATTGTTCATCACTATTTTTAAATGTAAGATCACGATTATTGGTAAATGAATTGCAAATATTGAATCAGTAGATTATATAACCACTCAAACGAGAAAAAATTTACAAAAAAACTGAAATATTAAAAATAATATTTCTTTCTTTTAGTTAACCAAGTTCTTACTCTATCGAAAGTATACCCTTGAGTCTCTTGACTCTCTTGAGTTTTTTCTCAAGTTAGGTTTAGGTTTGAAAATCTTTATTTCTCATTAAGAATTTACAATAATTCGCTTACATGAGAAACCAACTTATAACTATATATTTTTTACGTACAGTAGCGTGTAGATTTAATTTAAGTATGATGTTTATAAATATTACAAATGACAACAACAGAATCAAAACAATGAAAGAAAAGCACAATATTACAATAACAAGTAAATGTTTATGTTTTTATATAATGCAAGGGGGTAGGCACACAAATTAGTTCACTCGGACTGTGCATAGTTACAATGAGATACAAAACATGGAGTAAAATTTATGGATGCGGCATATTGTGTGTAAGTTTAAAATTTTGGGGTCCGAAGAGTAAGATAATAATAAAAATAATTTGTTAGCTTTAGTTTTTAGTTCTACTTATTTGTTATTATAATTTATGTTATTTTGTAGGTAAGATATAAATATTATATAAAAAATAAATATGTACACGTAACGTATCAATGTAAGGTAAAACAATATTTCGTAAAATGTACGTTTTCTTTGTAGAATCATATTTTATTTGATAATATAAAATATTTTAATATATTTTATTTGATATTATATAAAACATTAACATATTTTATTTGATATTTATTATAATAAATATTAATATATATTTTTTAACGTAGTAACTAGTTTTATAAATGTTTATTAATAAGGTGCAATTTTAATAATTTTTTGAAAATAATTTTTTTCATAGTTTTAGGAAGTTTGTAATATAGTTGCGCGCCTTCGTAAACTATAGTTTTGTTCCTTATATTTTGTATGGTGAGTTTGTTACAATAATGTTATCTGCATTTCTTAACCTTCTTTTAATTTGATAATTTTTATTTAGTGTAATATTCGAGTGTATAGTTTTGTCTAGTATTTTGCGAATAAGTAAAAATTTTTTAGTAACTTAAGTTCTCTTTACATCCTTAATTTTGTTTTTACATAAATTTTAGCGTAACAGCATTTTAGAGATTTCTTATTAATTGCAATATCAGGATATTTTTCAACAACTTGGTAGGTGATATTCTCATCAGGATTCGTTAAGGCATTTGGTTCGTTATGATTGTTGATTTGGTGTAGTTTTTTGTCTGAGAATCCAAGATCTGGGGCGTACCTTTAACATATTTAATATGTAGGTTCTTCTCTCCGATTGCAATTCGTTGTTCTAGTTCGATCTTCAATTTTCTCATAGTCTCTCTTTGGCGTAAAGTTTGGTCCGAATAAATTTTGATATTCTCAATGTTAGCTTTGCTTTTGTTTCGAAGAATGAGTTTTGGTGCTATATCTGATTCAAAGCTTACCTTTACTGGACGTGTTTTCCCAGCTATAAATTTTCCCAGTCGAATAATTTTTCCTGGTTCAGGGCAATCCTGGCTGATCATTTTTATTATTTTAACAACTTCCATTTTGTCGTAATTCATTCTTCCGGTATAGCTGTCTTCTTTAGGTTCATGTATTCCAGTAATTATCAAGTTTTTAGAACGAGTATTTCTTTCTTGACACTCTGATATAAGTTCCTCTAAACTACTAGCTGTTGCTGTGGCGCTTGGTGTATTGGCTACCAATCTCATGGTTTTAATATCACTTTCAAGGCATTCTACTTTTTTTTCTGTCGTGGAAGCGGAGGATCTTAAATCAGCTATGTCAGATTTAATATTATCTTGTTCATTTGAGATGCGATTGACATTATTTGAAATATTCTCCATTTGAAATTTAATAGAGGCGACATCCTCAGACATTTTATTGATATTTTCTGTCTGTGCTCCACTAACAGTAGTAATAAGAGACATCATTTCTGACATTTGTTTACGAATTTCTGCCAGCTCTCTTATTATCAGTCCATCATCATCGGGGGATTTTCTTTTGTGGCGGAATGTTATTTGTGAAACACCATCGTCGTTTCTCGTAGATAGGTTCGGTTGAGAACCACTCAATCCACTGCATATGCCACCTCCAATCGGCGAGTGAAGAATACTCATCGTAGATCTGTGCTAGCGGGGCGGCACACGAGTGCGAGAGGTACAACAAATAGGAGCTTGTTCCTTTTACTCACGTGGGAGTGGTGAGATGACGCACGGTAGACAATTATCACTGCTAAGCTAATTTGACTTTTACGTACACTAATATTCGGTATATTTCGGTATAAAGGTAATTAAAAATATTTTAAAGAGATTAGCAACACGACTGCTCTGTACGGCCGTAGCGGCGTATTCTTATCTTAAGTCGGTGCCATGTTTATGTAACGTTGTAAGATTAATTGATAATCACCCTATGAGCGTTCCCACTGCGGGGCCACAGAGACTTCTCTCTTGACGAGAAAGATGGTGAATGTTACATGTCCTTCAAACTCTTTTTTAAAATGCTAAGAACATTCCGGTTAAAGGTCCTATATAATGTACTAGCTGTGCCCTGCGGTGCTACCCGCGTTATAATGGATGAAGTACTCTTAACCAACAACATATTTATTTGAATAAAGATTAATATTATTATGTTGATACAACTTAAACAAATTATTTCGACCAAATTAGGTACCATAAAAACGGTTTTTGTGAGTTAATCTTAAAAGATAGACATATACTATCGCGGACTGTTTTTTAGATCATTAAAAGAGCTATTATCCTTTAATACATATTTTTTGTGTAGGTATCTTGAACCGTTTTCACGGCGCACGCAACGGAAGGCTTCAAAGATGAACAATTTCTCCCGTTTTTTACACATTTACCACTATATCTTGGCTCCTATTGGTCGTAGCGTGATGTTATATAGCCTATAGCCTTCCTCGATAACTGGACTATCCAACACAAAAAGAATTATTCAATTCAAACCGGTAGTTTCGGAGATTAGCGCGTTCAAACAAACAAACAAACTCTTCAGCTTTATAATAATAGTATAGATATGAAATAAAATCCAGAGGTGCGTGGCGGGGTTTGAACACACGACCTTCGGAATGAAAGTCGAGTGACAAGCTCCCACTTAGCCAACAAGGCTTTTTAGATTTGATAATGAGTTTATTTAATTTAGATAATTTTCGATCTGGATTGTTTGGCGGTGGGTCAATGTTTTTTTGGATTCTTTAATTTCTGTAAGAACTTGGTTAATCCTATGGTTGAAAGAAATACTTCATTATTTTGAACTGTTCAGTTTTTTGGCGGATTATTATTTTGTAATAGTAATGTATTCATTACGTCACACAGACGAAAGTAAACAGATGAGTTTGAAGCCTACAACAAAGAGTCGATCGTTTTCCTATAGGAAGGTCTGGAAGGATGGTAGGCATTTGCCCAGCTGTTCGAAACCACAAGTTAAAAAAAAAGAACTCAGATTATGTTATCTATATGTACTATTATATTATAAAGTTGAAGAGTTTGTTTAAAAACGCTAATCTCAGGAACTACGAGTTTTATTAAGGGGGCCATTGCTGCAAAACAAGTATCATCTAGATGCGCAATGAGGAAGATGTAAATCAAATTTTATTCCCCTTTTTCAGCCCTAACTAAAACTTTAAGCAATAATTAGACTAACTGTGAAAAAATTGTGTTAATATCTCAAAAAAATAATTATTTATAAGCAAATCAATATGGGAACGCGCGAAAACTGATTGCGCCCGTCGAGTAATGGCTGTGACGTCACGTCGCCGGTTGTGTTGTCGCGGACGAACACGAACGGCGCGGCGCGGCGCCGGCGCGCGGGCGGTTGCTTAGCTCTGTAAACTTACTTTTGTTCATTTCGATACATTTGTAATTTTTTTATGAATGGTATACCTACCAACCAACCACCCAACATGGAACCAGAATTTTCACGTGGACAATCAAATAATCTTCCGAAAGTCGATTTACTTATGGTTGCGGATTATTTCACAAACCATGCTAAGTATATTATTGCAGAAACATATAACGAGATTTTAATCTAAGTGTTTACCTCTGCATTACGTTATTTGTAGGAGGTAGGTTAATAATATTATAAAAGTGAGAAGGGATCTAGGTAAAGTAGGTACCTACCTACCTAAGGGCCTTTATTTCATTTGAGACCAAATCAAATGGTACTTATTTCTTAAGTAATTACTTAGGTATTCGTAAGTATCGTTAAGTATAAGTTTTGGTTTTATAATAATGGAGTGATAGGACTTATGGCAATCGTTAACTATAAGTTTTGGTTTTATAATAATGGAGTGATAGGACTTATGGCAATGAAATACACTTAAGTACGAGTAGGACTTATCAAAAAACCTGGTTTAGTCTAGGATAAGGTTACGTGTATATTGATATTTTATGCATAGGTAGGCACAGTCTTATTTTAGTCAGTGTCAGTTCCTACTAGTCTATTAGTGCTGTCAGATTGCTGTGGGTTATCGATATAAAATAATACCCATAATAAATCGGGGGCTCTATATCTCTGAATGAAGTTACGAATAAAATTTAAAATGGAATGTGAAGGTTGTGCAGTACCTAAGCAAAGGAGGATGCAAACATACAATGGCGTTGGTTAGGTGGTTACATAGACGTAGTGAGGTGCCCGCTTGTACAGAAGTAGCGTGTTCCTGTTCTTGGATGAAACCAAAACTATCGCAAGTTGGATCGCAGCAAAAATTTATTAAAGCCAAAGATATGAGAAATACGACGCAGCCCCGTTCCTCAACAGCACCTTTCACGCCTAATGACACACCCAACGAACGTTTTCTACAGTCAGTAATAAAAAAACAATGGAGCTGGGTATAGATTCTCAGATTATGACCTTCTTTCGTCCAACTGCAGATGTAGATAAAAATATAAATTAAGTAGATTTAAACTGAAAAGTGCCATAATTTTGGATTTTTTAAATTTCTATTTTTCTTGAAAAAAGTTGATTTTGCACGTTATTTTATTGCTAAATCACATAACTTTAATATTAAATCAGTTTAAAAGCGATCTTATATCAAAATCCCAAAAAAATGTTTGTGTTTAGAGAAGCCTGTGAGACTCACGTCCACAGTGTAGTGTTATGAAAAAATGACGTCCATACCTACTTAAAGGTTAATTAATTTTTGACATACTCTATAAACTAAACATTTATTAATGTAAAAAAATATATAGGTAGGTATTTCATATTTAGGTACTCGCATTAAAATGATCTTCATCAACAATGTCGACGGGTTTTTGCAGAACACTTTGCCCCTTCTCATCAGTTTACAACACTTATTTCTCAGCTTTTTGTCGTTGGGCACATCATAAAAGTATTTTTCTGGAGTGCTAACCGTTGTATTCGTACATAAGGGTACTATAAAATATCTGTATGGTATTTTTTTCTCCATAATTCCAAAAACATCACTGAAATCTCAAAATTACTGCACGATTTGTTAGCGCGCGGCGGACATAACCGGCGATGTGACGTCACGCGCTGAGCGGTCGAGTTCGCGCGGATTTTAATAACATCCAACTTTGAATATTCATAGAAAATTCAGTTTTTAAGATATCAAAAAAATTCTTTCACTTATATTTTAGTGATATTATTTTTGATTTTTTTACATTAAAAAATAATCACACTCATCTAGCTCATTGGTAGGCACAGTGTGCAAATACACACTAGTACAGTCAACAGCAAAAGTAGGTGATCAAAATCAACATTTTAAAACATAATCTAGCGTGACGTGCCAAATGTAACATAACTTGTTACCAAAGTGTCTACCAAATTAAGTTTTAATAAGTCAAAAGTAAATGAACATACCTACTTAAACCGAGGTTTCGAAATATATGTAATTTAGATTTATAACGGGATATTTACCCCGTTATAAATCTAAATAGTATTGATAACCATGATCGTTTCAAAAGTTATATGTAATTACTTGTTATGATTCAGACACGTTATCTGCAGTGACGGGAATTCGGTGGGCTAAAATACCTTTTGAAAAAGTTCAAAGAACAGAGGCAAAAAGAAAATGGAGACTTCTTTACTACAATAATTTTATTGGACCCAATTGGGACGAAATGGAACACTTGTCGCAGTTAGCATATATATTTAATATTAATGTTTTTATAGTATTACGAACTAATCAAATCATTTTTAACCATCCAACTATCTTTTTAAGCTACTGCAAGAAGTTTAATATTTTATAACTTACATTTCTAATTGTTATTAGCTCAGGTAAAAAAAAAGGTGTGTGTGCTGTTCACACACGATAGAAGTGAAACTTCAGTAAATCGACAAAAGAATGAGAAGAATAAAAAAAAACAAATAAAAAAAATACTATGCAAAAAGATTTTGTTCGGGCGGTCACCCATCCAAGTACTGGCTTCGCGCGCGCGTTGCTTAACCTTGATAGCGTTTAAGATTGGCATACCCTGTCGGGTAAGCCAATCTTATTTCCATTTCCGTTTCATCCGGTTTCAAATCACAACGATTCTAAAGAAGTTTCACTTCAAAAACTGATATATTTTCCCAGAATAGCCGAAGCTTGTTGTCTCTTTGAAGATTTTGCTATTTTTTTTTTGTCACTGTTTTGCTGTGTAAGTAACTATTCAATAATCAATGACAAAAAGGTTGATGGGTAGGGTCTAGGGCGTGTTTCGCATTCCTAGAGTCATCATGCGCGCTTCACTCACTCCCGTAGCTACCCCCGTTGTGTAAGTGAACTTTTATTTGACCAGTGTTTCTTTTATCGTTTAGTAGATCTGCTTTTAATAACGATTTAGATTATACTGACTAATATATTAAAATCATTAAAATTTCATTAAAACGATTAATTTAAAAGTCTAATTTATTGTTAACAGAATCTTTCCAGATATTTGACGAAACCAGAATAATTTTAAGCTGGTGTTCATCTAAAAGAGTCTAAATAAAACTAGAAAACGTTATGGATAGAAATCCCGATGTATTAAGAGATATTTGTGAGACTATAAAGAGAATCGGAGAATGAAAATAATCTTAGTACCTATATTTTTTATAACCTTTACCTACTTTGTTAGTCACACTAATATTATAGATGTGAAAGTTTGGATGGATGTTTGTTACTTCTGTGACGAAAAAATAAACGAACAAAAAATTGGGACAAAAAAATATTTAGTCCTAAAGCGTCTCCATTTGGTATCTGTTATTTTTCGAACTTTAGGTATATTAGCCCGCCTAATTCCGATCACTGGTTATCTGTTCCTTTACTTCAAACTGCAGTATTCAGTAATTTTTACATAATTTATGGAGATGTAAAAGTAACGATAAAAAGCGTACCCGTATGTTTCGTACTGTATCATTGAGTACTCGTTATTTTCGTATTGTTACTCGTTACTTTTGATAATTCATAATGTTCGAGTAACGAAACAAATCTTATTCGGACACGTAACATACAAATACTGTATGTCGTTGCGGTTTAGCCAGCATTCGTTATGGGCAAACAATATTTTTAAATGAAATATTGGATAATGGTCCATAACGTGTGTATTTCCATAATGTGTCCTTGTGTATTTTTTTCGTTTTTTCTATCAGAATAATGTTAAGACTTAAAAATTATCTAAGATTGATTTTAAAGGTATTTTTTTACGGATCTGGATAAAAAGGAGTCACGAATTAAAATGGGACATACTGGACATACGAATAACTTCAAAAATCGGCAAGGTTTAATAATAACTTTGCATCCCCCTTTTAAACTCCCTAAAGCATAATATTCGAAAATATATTTTCGAATTTTAATGAAAAACCTTCAATAAGATTTTCATACGAAATCTTTAAACACGGCAAAGTTTCAAACTAACTTTACAACCCCGTTGTGCCGTCTTAAGGGGTAAAATTACAAAAATCCTTTGCTAGTGCTTCCCTTACGCTATAAAAGAAATCCCTGTAAAATTTCAAGTTCCTTACCCTTATAGTTTTGACGAGTCAGTTAGTCAGTCAGGACCTAGACAGTCACTTAAACCTACTAGCACAGCAGGTATGGTCATCAGCAGAATAAACTGATGAAATAGGGTTTCAAAATATACTGTAAATTATTACAGCTGTAACAAACCGTATGTATTCGGTACTGAGTAACGGGATCTCGCATCTAGTACCGAGTATCGAATCGTTATCGTTATCAGGAATACATTGTGCTACTCGCTTTTGGCGTATAAGCAGTATCAACACAGTATCAGTATACGCCAGTACCGTTCATGCGGTATCAAATGATACATTCATACATCTTGGCTTGTGATGTTATTGTTAAATATTAGAAATTATCTCACAGTCATTTTCAAAATAGTAAATCCATTGCAAATTTTTGTTAAAATAATTTAGTTTTATAAATTTTAAGTTAACCTGTACCTGCATCATCATCATCATTTCAGCTTTTAGACGTCCACTGCTGGACATAAGCCTCCCTGGAAGACGACCAATCATTCCGATCGGTCGCCACTTGCATCCACCGTGAGCCAGCAAGTTTGACCAGGTCATCCGTCCATCTTGTTGGTGGTCGTCCGACGCTGCGCTTACCAATCCGCGGCCTCCATTCGAGAACCTTCCGGCCCCAACGGCCATCTGTTCTACGTGCTATGTGGCCTGCCCACTGCCACTTCAAAGAGCTAATCCGTTTGGCTATGTCGGTGACCCGCGTTCTTCTACGTATCTCCTCATTTCTGATTCGATCCCGTAGAGAAACCCTGAGCATAGCCCTTTCCATAGCTCTTTGAGCGACTCTGAGCCTATTCATAAGGCCAATAGTGAAGCACCACGTTTCGGATCCGTAAGTCATCACTGGCAACACACACTTATTGAAGACTTTTGTCTTGAGGCACTGCGGTATTTTTGACGAAAAGACGTGCCGTAGTTTTCCGAACGCTGCCCATCCGAGCTGGATTCGGCGAGTGACCTCTTTCTCGAAGTTGGACCTACCTAATTGGACTGTCTGTACCTGCGCTTCTAAGGAAATAAACGTTTAGACGTGGCTTTGACTTCGTCCGGTGTAGGATTTTTTATTTTAATCTAATATATAAAATTCTTCTGTCACGGGGTGCGTAATCGAACTCCTCCGAAACGGCTTGACCGATCCTCATGAAATTTTGTAAGCATATTGAGTAGGTCTGAGAATCGGCCAAGAGATTATTTTTAAGTAAAAAAACCGACTAGAATAACAAATAAAGTATTAAATATAATAAAAAAAACGTTTTTCTGTAATTTAATTATTGTTAGCTGAATAGGTTGATGACTAAATAGTAAAAGTGGTATTACGTTAAGTACGTCTGTTAGTCCGTCCCAAAAAACCGGACACCTATTTTTTGCTTTATACATTTTATAAGAAAGTGCCTTGGCACTCTTATATCTTGATATAAGACAATAAAAATTATGGAGTGGGGGCTTGTGACGTAAATTTAGTACATTTTCCTCAAAAGCATTACGTCACGCGAAACTTATATGCACTGTATCATATTGATTTAACGTTTGCAAGAAAAAATAAAAATAGTAATTGTAAATTTTAATCTAAATTTAAAATTTAAGAAAAACCCCCGATTCCCATGCCTTAATTTCCTTAAATGTAAAACAACATTTTATTATGTAATGTGGACGCGATGCGCTTTCATTTGATACCCCACACTAGTATATTTGCAGATTTTCGGTATTCCTTCCCCACTCTCACACCCATAACTTTTAAACGGCTTAACCGATTTTCATGAAACATGTCTAAGAACAACCGGGCCAAACTCACCTTTCATACAAAAAAAAACTAAATTGAAATCGCTCCATCCGTTCGGGAGCTATGATGTCCCAGACAGACAGACAGACACGTCAAACTTATAACACCCCTTATTTTTGGTCGGGGGTTAAAAATGGTAAAAAAAAGGTAATTTATTTTAAGTTTTCTAAATAACGGACAAATCATTTTCTAGTCATTCTTATTGGAATTTAATACTTTTTAGTTGGAGACGTCGGCTTAAAACGTAGTTTTTTTACTAAACAAATATATTGTGTTGGTTAAGTATTTGTTTAAAGTTTCGAAAGTTGTGGGTACAAACCTCAAAACGTTTGTGGTCAACTGTAGTCAAATGAAGTCTTTTCCAACATAAAAAAATTTGAAAGACATGTGACATTCACAAACTCTCTTCTTGGACATCGTAGTGAATTACGGCCTAATATAAGTCGTCAAGAGGGAAGTACCTGTGTCTCAGCAGTGGGAACGTTAATGGGGTGTTGATGTTGAAACAAATATTTAGACCGGCTACGACGTGACCGTAGTTATAGCGTATGAGCAACTCTGATGGCTCCTATAAACTACTCGCGAGGTTCCTGCCGAGGAACTAGGCAAAGTTCTAAGTGCGTTACTGCGAAGTGCCTAAAACTCATTCAACTTCACAATGAGCTCATTCGCTCTGTGGTCTGGATGCTCTACTATGGGAAACACGAGAGATGTGAAAATAATCGAATGAAGAGATAATCGATCATCAATGCGGAGATAATCGATCATCATCATCATCATCATTTTAGCTATTAGACGCCCACTACTGGACATACGCCTCGTAATACGACCAATTATTCCGATCGGTCGCTTATTGCATCCACCGTTAGCCAGCAAGTTTGACCAAAATCCGCGGCCTCCATTCCAGAACTTTTCGGCCCCAACGACCATCTGTTCTACGTGCTATGTGGCCTGCCCACTGCCACTTTAAAGACTCAACATAGATGTCTTAAAAGTAAAAATCGATTAAGAAATGTAAAAAAAACTCGATGTAAAAATCATAGGTACGCGACGAAATGACCTATTTTTATGAAGTCAGTTATAAAAAAACTTGTTGGAAATTCAGACTAAATTGGAAACATGTCGATGTCCGATTGTATTCTTGTATAGGTATATGTATAATAACTTATGGTTCTTGTCTAAGTACATTTGACCTGTACGAGTACTGACAGGCAACTCGCGGAATTTTGTGCTTTTCGACTCTGGCGCAAAAACCGACAACAATGGAAGTCGCCCGAGGCAAGGTTGGTCGAGAAAGCCGAGTTGCCTCTCTACACTATGTTCGTCTAACATTGATCGTTCAACTTCGTGAGTAGGGAAGAGCAGCTTTAAAGGGTCCTATTTGGGCGTTTGATCTGTAGACGCATTCTGTAAACTCATTTCGATCCTAACTAAGCTGAATCCGCGGTGAGTTTAAAGTTTTGTATTCTGTAAAACTCGATAGCGCCTGTAGCGCCTCAGTGACGAGCGTTCGAAGTGAGGTCGGTCACTTGAGTGATTTCGAGTTCGGATTCGATTTTTTACAGAATGCGTCTGCAGGTGTGTACTTATGTCGTACGGCGCGACATTTGTTTTCATACAAATACGACCGTGCTGAGTTCGCGGTACCTAAGCAAACGCCCAAATTGAAAGCGCCCTTATTAAGCAACTCTGCCTATCGCGTTGACATCTTTTATAAACTAACGAAATAATTCGTAGCGCCGCAGCGAACTATATGCAGAGTGAACCAATCGTAGAGAATAAATAAATTTGATAAGAATGAGATAGACTTATTCGGCACCCTAATTCTAATTCTAAGTGGAGGAACTGAGATCTGCACTGACATCTCGCCTAGGAGTGTTTTGTGCATTGTCCCCCTGCCTAACCAGGCCCCAACCAGCCCAACTCCCTGATGTAGCGGAGTAGGACTTTCGGTGTTGTAACTAATTCGGCACCCTATTTGGTTCCGTGTACAGTTTAAACACATTTTGCAATAATAAAAAGAAGCGTATAAAAAAAAATGCTGTTTGTACGGTAACCCATCCAAGTACTGGCCTCGCGCAACGTCGCTTATCTTTATGAAAATCACGTTTGTTAAATGGGAGCCCTCTAATATATTTATTTATTGTGTGTGAGTATTTGTCTCGTAGTTATAATAGAAATACATCATCCCTCATTTTTCCCAAATTTTAATTCTCTATCTATCACGGTTCTTGAGATGAGACGAAAATTTACATCATTTACCAAAATATTCCAATAAGAAGGTCTAAACATTATACAGAAAAATGTCATAGGGGCACATTTCGGCAAGAATTACAAAATGTTTTACAAGTTATAACACCCTTCAGTCATAATAATCATAATAGTTTATTGTAGGAGAGCCATGAAAGTTTTCAGCTTTCCTCAAATACCCTTCCGAAAAT
This sequence comes from Gymnoscelis rufifasciata, assembly GCA_929108375.1. Classification (NCBI taxonomy): domain Eukaryota; kingdom Metazoa; phylum Arthropoda; class Insecta; order Lepidoptera; family Geometridae; genus Gymnoscelis; species Gymnoscelis rufifasciata. The sequence continues at coordinate 11,442,548 of OV815301.1, forward strand.
TGGTGCTAGCTCTCGGACTAATACAACTCTATAGTAGGTTTACAATTCATCTATTTGATTGACCCACATCTAACATCTTGGATTGAGTTAATAATTTAAAAAACATGCACATGACAAAACAGTGTGTATTTCTACTTTTAAGGGAAATAAAGTTTTGGAATTAATATCAAATTTAGATTATTGGTAATTTAACCGGTGTATTGGTTCTAAACAAAGTCGTCATTATAACGATTTTGAATGCAATTATTAATTTGGTATTATTGCAACTTTCCAATAACATGGAACGCAACACGATCTTGTTTAGTCCCTTAAACACGTTCTTTGCCACAAACGTCACCCCAGAATTAGCTTAACAAAGAAACACTTTATTTTGGATTGTAAACGAACGAAAATACTTCGCTACAGAACTTGTTTGTAGGGAAATGTGCAACATTCTTATAATATTTCTTAACAGTTTCGATTATAATTAATATTTATTTTACTTATTTTCAATAATCAATTTTGTAGGTATCATATTGATTTTAATGTAGGTATTATTATTGTGTTTTGTTAGAACTTAGATTAGCTAGTGTAACTGGATTACCTGTACTAGTTAATCCTACTACTATTATAAAGGCGAAAGTTTGTAAGTATGGATGTATGGATGTTTGTTACTCTTTCATGCGAAAACTACTGAACCGATTTAAATGAAATTTGGTACACAGAATCTCTAGAGCCTGAGAAATAACATAGGCTACTTTTTACCGCGGGAAATCGTCATTCCGCGGGAAAATCCATTATAACGCGGGTAACACCGCGGGGCACAGCTAGTAAATAAATAAATTAAAAGAATATCAATGATACGTTGCACGATTACACGAGTACCACGAGTTTTAGCGTTATACTGTTATTTTTTAAATTAAGTTCTTAAGAAATTGTGTGCAATAAAGTTGTTATCTAGCTATGTGCCTTTATACAGTAGGTAATTGGATGGGTGACGGCCATGAATGAATCTTTTTGCTCTTTTAAAAAAAACTTATTTTTAGTTCGATTTTTAACCCCCGACCCTGAAATTTTTTCCACGTGTTCTCAATGGTGTAGGGTACAATGTTTGGGGGTTACGAACCTGGAGTGACGGTGTCTTCAGTAGGTATCAGGCAATCAAGGCGTGCAGTACCTGAGCTCTCTCACGTCATATTATAAAAGCTGAGATTTATACACAATATTCTAATGACCATTTTAAGTCATTATTCTAAAAGCCAGACATATCCGAAGGGTCTAACGCTTCCCCAGACACCGAAGAAAGTCAAATGCGAGAGTATTGCTATTATTAACCCCCGACCAAAAAAGAGGGGTGATATAAGTTTGACGTGTCTGTCTGTCTGTCTGTGTCACCATAGCTCCCGAACGGATGGAGCGATTTCAATTTAGTTTTTTTTGTATGAAAGGTGAGTCTTGCGCGAGTGTTCTTAGACATGTTTTATGAAAATCGGTTGGGCCGTTTAAAAGTTATGGGGGTGAGAGTGGGGAAGCAAAACCGAAAATCTGCAAATATACTAGTGTGGGGTATCAAATGAAAACGCATCGCGTCCACATTACATAATATTATGTTGTTTTATATTTAAGGAAATTAAGGCATTGGAATCGGGGGTTTTTCTTAAATTTTAAATTTAGATTTATCTATGACGCCAAGTTGGCTCTTAGTCCACAAGTAGAGTCACAAAAAAAGATTTTAACTTAATGTCTGTACCAAATAAAGTCGCGTCGTACAGGGTTTTAACTATGCGAGCAGTTCGCTTTACATTGACAGGTTTGATGGCGGGAAAACCTATGAGTACCCTATAACAGTGTCGAGGGAACGTGTCCGGTTCGTATTGTCGCTCTTACTGGAATTTGAGTAGGTATTGAATTGAACAATGCACAGGTACAATGGTATGGGAGCTAAATACACCCGTCTACCAAAGGTTGAAAATTACGCTCTAGTATTCGTATGTATAAGATTTTTTTTCCTTATTTATCCCAGCAGTGGGAACGCTAATAGGGTGATGATTCGTCGTACCTATGTATCTAAGATTTTAAACCGTTAAAAGTAAAATTAACTGGGTAATTATTATTCTATATGAAATATGTAATAATAAAGGTATTGCCTTTGTAATAATAAAGTACAAAGTAATAAAAATATAATATTGTTGGAACCCATTTGTTAACTAGATAAGCAATGAAATGGGTTTATTATAAATAGGATCTATTAAACATTCAATAAAAGGATCTTTAGAATCAAGGGTTAGATATCGACGGTGAATTGTAATGTCCTTCTATCTACAAAATTACGATTTTACAGGAGCCGCAAAAAACATTTTTATCTAATTTTTATTATCATACACTAACGGAGCTCCCGTCGAATACAACTATGATGATGATGATGTTTTATATTTGAATTAGATTTTTTTTAAATACATGCCCTACAATACTCGAGGAAACGTTATTTCTTTTTGTTTATCTTCTTTCCATCATAGTTCATTAAATATATTCAATGAGCGAAAAACCGCCTGCCCCTACCCCTTGACTTCACCCCTATCCATCAGTACTTTTAGTATGTTGTTTCATGGTAGCCGGAAGAGATCGCTCACAGCGATAAGGCCGCCCTTTGTATTCCGATGCATTGGCTTGTTACCGTGTAAATTATATTTGTCGTGTACCTACAATAAAGAGTTATCTATCTATCATTTATGTTTCAGATACCATCATACCCTACAAATATGCCAAAAATCGCCTTTACATAAATATATTTCCCCATTTTTCCTGCGTTGAGTGTGCTTTTATGACTTACTGAAATAACGTAGTTAGGTGATAATGTTTTAAATTATTGTAAATTTTAGTTACGTAGAAAATTAGCGCAAGAACACAATGCCTACCTCCTAACTAATACGTTAGTTAATTAGCTAAGCTAATTGTTTTACTACGATGTGCATTGTAGATAGGAGATGTTGCCAGCTAAATAACGGTGGGTGTTGTAGATATGGAGGTATTGCCAGCTCAATTTTCGTATTAAATTAAATATTATTATTAAATATTTAGTCGGAAATTATTTTTTAATAATTTCCGACTAAATATTTGGGTAGTTCAGCCCGATTGTCTTACATCCCGAAATCGACAAAATATTGGTTAGGCAATCATGACACTTTAACGTCGATACAAATCTTATTGGTATTTGGTATTGGTAGGTGAGTAGGTATGTTGGTTTGAATTTTAGTTGATTGGTTACTAAAAATGTTGATAAAAATTTAATTTTTTAGATCTGTAGGTACGGTATATAATAACATCAGACCCATAACCTTACCTACTATCTTGCATAAAGGGTCTCCATAAAATATATCTCCAGACGTTAATTAAGTTATCAGTCAGACAACAAAGTTCTTATCAGTAGCTGTCGTGCTGAACCGAACAGTGACTGTCAATCATACATTATTATCAGAAGCAGTAAACAGAAGATGCACTAACTGTCGCATCCAAGCTCACCTAACTAGCGCAACTCAGCAAGTTCATTGACACGCGACGACTGTCCAACGATACACCTAGCGCCATCTCCTATCAACCGCGAACACCACAACATTTCGCATGTTAAAAGTCATTACTTACATGAGCTAACCCGCAGTTTCAATGGCGGATAAGAAATCCATGGGGTAATTATGAACTCACAATAGCACTAAATGTTTGTATGATAATAATAATGTAAAGTGTACGCGATAATTATCAAGGGCCCGAGTCGGACTGTCGTGTCGGTGTCCGGGCGACCGCGGCGCGTCTCGACGTCCCTGCGAGCCAGGGCAAGCGAGCGGCGCGCGCATTGGTCGCTACGCGCTCCAATGGCGGCGACCCCTCCGCCGCCTCAGCACTGGCTAGCCGTCTCGAGCTGAAAAAGCGGAGGGGAAAACAACCTAGCTAAACCAAATCGCCTATGCCACAACTCTTCTCTCGCCATTCGTTTCATACACAAATTGGCACGGGAGGCCACACCGCTTTACACCAAGACACCAATCACTAAAGGCGATTAGCTCGCATTTTTATATCTAGCTAATTCAGCGTTCAGGAAATGGCCAAATGGAAACCATTATTTACCAACAACACCTACCTATACATAATGCTAGGTGTTTTAATTCGTGGCGTGCCAAGCATCGTGGGTAAATAGATTGACTGATTAGAGTTGGCTCAAATTAGTTTTTTATTGGTTAGCTCTTGATTGGACGCCTTTATAGCCTATGCCAACCGCCAATCAAAAAGTATTAATAAATCACTTTGAAATTATGAATAAATAATTAGTTACATGTGCCTACTGACTTTATTAAAAAGAAAATTAAAATGTAACCGTTATCATAAGTACTAAACTATCGTTGCCCTTCAAACACTTCAATTCAGAGATGATATCTAAATATTTTCTCCTCCTGTAAATGAGAAAGAAAATCAATTAGTTCTCTGCATAAAAAGAAGGTACCTTATTATACTAGGGGCATGTTTCACCATTTCAGTAGTTAGCTAAATATACTTTGACTTTGACTTGTGAAATAAGCCCAAGGACTTGTGACTCGGCAGTTAAGTTTTGTGGGCTGTGGTAAGGGTAGCCTGAGTAGCATTGAATTTTTCTACTTTAGGTATATTAAAAGTTTTGTTTGAAGAGAATAATCATGTACCTACCTACATATCTATAATTATTATAACAATTGTTTACCATAAATTTTATTAAAATTAATAATTCGATTTGAATTATCTACAGCTTCGAATTTCGTTTCTTAGTACACCCTTTACCTGATCTACTAGGATTTGAATTTTGCCTTCCTTGTTCTTCTGTCATCAAACGTGTTAGCGGACTTTGCAAAGCAATGGCAAGTATTAATAATTAATTAATAAATAATTAAATATTTTTTTAAGTCTGAATATACCTATCGACTGGCTGCAGGCTGAACATGAAGAGGGACAGGAAATTAATTTCCATGTTTCGTTTCCTGTATGATAAATCGTATTTTATCTCCGTAACCCAAATTCAATATCCCAGTTGTCCCCTCTGAGTGACCGGTAAAGAGGACAACTAGGGTATCGCTAATACGATGTCCCAGTTGTCTCCTCTACACAGCCCAAAGCGGACAATCGCAAAGGGGAAATACCCAAATTTCCAACCCACTATTATACCGGTTTTATACATTATTTCATGGCATTTGTTTTTCGTATTTTATGGTTTTGCCTGAAGAAAGCGCTATCAGTCTATACTTGTAATTGATTTTGTATTTTATTTCCTCCGGAATTGTGTACCTACAATAAAGTTTTAATTTACTCAATTGATTGATTAACACGGAGGAAACCAGCATGTTCTGAGAAGTTTAAAAAGTTTGAAGGACATGTGACATTCACCAACCCGCACTTGGTCAGCGTGGTGAATTAAGGCCTAATCTCTCTCGCCTAGAGAGAAGTCCTTGTGTCCCAGCAGTGGGAACGTTAATAGGGCGATGATGATTAACAGGGCCGTAAATCTTTTTAACCTAGTTTTACCATGGCCAGATTTAGTAGTAGGTATCAATTCAAATACAATTTCTGGCAGATTGCATGCAGGATCATTCCACCACGAGTAATCTGAAATTGGCTAAAATTAAATTTTGCGGTTTGCTAAGGGGGTCAAAGAACATTTTGAGGACCAATTAATGAACTAATAAAATACCTTGATATTACTCCGGTAAGAGTTGCAAATAGGCCGTTAATTCGATACAGGAAGCCAAAAGATCAATCAATTTTTAGCTACAAAATTCAAATCAAGTCACTAAAATATAATCATCATCAATTCAGCCGTAGGACGTCCAATACTGGACAAAGGCCTCCCTCAAAGATTTCCAGTAATTTAATTCCACTGTGAGCCCGCAGCCTTCGACAGACAGACGTCCTACGCTGCGCTTGCCGATCCTTGGTCTCTATTCTATAATTTTCCAAACACTCATAACTCACATCACACACACTTAAACACTAAAATATAATGCGTCTATTTTATTATCACTTAAGTACCTAGGCACGTAGGCACTTAGTTGTAAAATGAGACCAACGTCCGAACTTAGATAAACCAAGTTTATCTAAGTTCAACTTTCCAAGCTATACGTCTTGTTAGAGACCCAGGCCAAAGTTCACAGCCTGTATTATACCCTGCCAAACAACTAATTAGGCTCTGGCACTACCACTAACCCCGCATTGGATCAGTGGTTATGGCGTAACTCCAGTCTCCACCGAAATAATGAAGGTAATTTATGATTTACTGGCATCATAGCTATGCTCCAATTGAAAAAAAGCTAAAATTTGATTAAAAGGTTTAATTCCTTTTAAAGGTAAAAGATCATAATATTTTGTAATGTGCACTCGATACGCATTCATAGTATATTTGCAACTTTACAACGTCCACCCTCCACGACAACAATATTTTTATATTTAAATAAACGGCTCAGCCGATTCTCATCAAACATGTCTAAGAACAATCGTGCTCAGCTCGTAAATCACCTTTAATACAAAAAAAAACTAATTTGAAATTGCGTCATCCATTCGGGATCTATGATGTCACCGACAGCCTCACAGCCAGACGGACGGACAGTCAGACAGAAACGTGGTAGGTACTTACGACACCGCTCTTTTTCGGTCGGGGGTTAAAATAGAATATTTCATACACCTCTACATGGAGGATGTCCCTGGAGAGTCCTTGCTGTCCTTCTCAACGCAGACGCATTTCATCTTGTCCCTGTCAGCCTTGGTGACGGCTTTGCCCGCAGTGTCGTTCATCTCCCACCAGATGGCTCCTCCGAGGACGTTGCGGAAGTATGGCGGCACACTGCCTTCTCGGAGAAGGTGCCTTAATGACAGGAAAAAGGCAGAAGGTAAGGCTTCGGCCTAAATACGTCTTCAACGCGGGAAGAGAGAAGTTACGTAGGGCATTTTTGTCTGAAAACGTCCCACTTTGTGGTCGAGTAGGTGTACACCGAGCCATGTTAAGTTTGGGTAGCGTCCGCCGCGCTGCAGAAGCCCGCGCTCCGCAGTCACTTTGGCAGGTCAGGTTTGGCTTAAGTTTAAGGCCCCGCAACTACAATACGTGCCTGTTTCAAAGTTAATATGTTAGAGCAGTTTTATTCACTATCTAACGATATTTGTGAGTGAGACAGCATAACATATTATACCACTGAGTAGCTACTCGATACTTTACGTGGAGATGGTAAGACAAGCACTCAGCTAAGACATTCTGAGTTTTATGAATTTTGCTGCTTTTAAAATAAACTGTAATCTGTTGGACATTTATGGGCTTAATTAACAACATATTCATTTTAATTTCATAAAAGCGATCAAGTATTTCCTGATTTCTCCACAATCTTACAAGGTCACAAACTTTACTACTACCTGTACTGTACCTAAATATTGGAAGTTACTGTCTAACCCAATAGGTAGAGCAGGCGGAAACTGGAATATTTAATAGGTACCAGGTACCAATTTGTTTTAATGATATAATATAAAACTAAATGTAACGTAAACAATGAAACTTTACATGCATAGCAGATGGTCTGATGGTATACTGACAAGTAGAACTGCTCTTCATTGTGCTCCTCCTCGCGCTTTCTCCAATACCTCCTGAGCTCGGGACTCATGGGCACGGCGCCCTCAACCTCTGACAACTGGCTAAGACGCTCTTCTTCCATCATCTTGTCATAATCCACGGCTTCGTCTGTATATTTACGATGGCTCGCATAAGTTGTTTATATAAAATTTCTCATCAATCAGTAAAATGTATTTTTTGTATAAATTTTTGTAGTTGACATTCATACTACCCACATGTCCATTGACGATAGTCTTTCTCAGCTGAATTTTTTTCAATAGGCATAATGACTTCATGAAAATTTGGTAAGTACCTACCTATTCTGTTTAGTCCTTCTAAAAAAACTGGACAACTATTTTTCGCTTTATAAATAAATAAAATATCTAGTCCCAAGATAAAGAGCAACAAAATAAAAAAAAAAACAACAAAACAATAAATAATTTAATATGAAAATATTATAATATTTTTTTTTTTGTTTTAATTGATGAAATCATATTTTTAGCCTATTTATTTACTATGCTATCAGTGGTGGTTTGAGATATGCATGGGTGCTAACCTTGCTCTTCATATTCAAAGGATATTTCCTTCGGCTCAGCAGGGTCCGTGGTTATGTTGGGCTTGGCGCGACTTCTGACGTCGTCATCCAAACGAGCTGCATGCTCTGTGTATATCCTAAAAGTAATAGTGGTTCTAATTATTATTTTCACTTGATATAATATTTACAAATGAACAGAATCGGTACAGGTGAACAAAGTTGAACTCTGACAATGTTCACAAGAGGTATTACATAAACGCTCCAAAAAGTGGTCCTTGGACTCCTTCTCTTTAAAAGGAGTGTGACCTTTTTAACCCCTGATCTAAAAGAGGGGTTTTATAAGTTTCATGTGTTTGTCTGTGGTATCATAGCTCCCGAATCCGGATAAAGCGATTTGAGTTTAGTTTTGTGCGAGTGTATTTAGACATGTATGATGAAAATTGGTTGAGCCTTTACTACCGTATTGACGTAAAGATAAAGTCTCAGATTCGAGTAAGGCAACATTGCTGTCAGAGTCAAAACTGTGGCCAGAATCAATCTGTATCCTAGGAATTTTACCTTACCACTGACTTGATATTATGTTGAAAGACTATATAAAAGTAGGTATATAATCCTGTACATTACAAACAAACAAGTAACTTTACATGCACAGACATTGTCACGATGTGTATCACCCTTTGTATTCGGAAGAATGAATAGTTAATACTACTAATATTATACCTCTAATATTAGGTCCTTACATATGAAATTGGCGTTTTTCGTACTGGCCACTTTAATCACAAATTTCTCCTCTTTGGTAAGGAATTCCAAATTCAAATTTGTACAGCTATAGACTCAGTATTTGTGCTTCGATGATCGTCATTCATTTGTTTTTTTTCTTCTGTTTTTTTCTGTTTGCGTCACTCATTTTACAAAATGGAAAACTTAAAATATCGCATTATTGAAGAGTACGAGTTCCGCCGTGGCACTAGTGCTGCGGAAAAAACTCGAAGGGTGAATGATGTGTATGGCGGTCGTGTTGCAAAAGAAAACACAGTTCGTTTTTGGTTCCAACGTTTTCGTTCTGGAAATTTCGACTTGCAGAACAAGCCCCGTGGACGGCCTGAGACTCAAGTTGATAATGAAGAGTCGAAGGCTATTGTGGAAGCGGATCCATCGCAAACCACGTCCGAGTTAGCTGCAGGCTGCGGTGTTAGTGATAAAACTGTTTTAATTCACTTGAAGCAAATTGGGAAGATTAAAAAGCTTGAAAGGTGGGTACCTCACGAATTGACTGAAGCAAACCGGCAAACGCGCGTCGACTGCTGCGTTACATTACTAAACCGGCACAATAATGAAGGTATTTTAAACCGAATCATTACCTGTCATGAAAAATGGGTTCTTTACGATAATCGGAAGCGCTCAGCGCAATGGTTGGATCCTGGCCAGCCAGCCAAATCCTGCCCCAAGCGAAAATTAACCCCAAAAAAGTTACTTGTAAGCGTTTGGTGGACTAGTGCCGGTATTGTTCATTACAGTTTTCTCAAATCTGGCCAGACTATTACGGCTGATGTCTATTGTCAGCAATTGCAAACCATGATGGAAAAGCTAGCGGCTAAACAACCTAGGCTGGTCAATCGCTCCACGCCACTGCTGCTTCACGACAACGCTAGACCACACACTGCGCAATAGACGGCTACTAAATTAGAAGAGCTTCAATTGGAAAGTCTAAGACATCCTCCGTACTCCCCGGACCTTGCTCCAACAGATTACCATTTTTTTCGAAATTTGGATAACTTCTTGCAAGGGAAAAAATTCAACTCCGATGGGGCAGTCCAAATCGCCTTCAAAGATTTTATTGATTCCCGTCCGACTGGTTTTTTTAGTAAAGGGATCAATGAACTACCTATAAGATGGCAAAAGTGCATAGAAAATAATGGTTCATACTTTGATTAATTAAATATATTATATTAAAAAATATTCGACTTTTTGTTCCTCCCATACAAAACGCCAATTTCATATGTAAGGACCTAATATAAACTCGAAAGATTGTGAGGACTTAAGTATCTAAGGGCGTTTGGTGCTCTTTCACGCAAAAACTACTGAATGGATTTTGATGAAACTTCACAACAATATAGCTTAGCTTACATTGTCATATCAGAATAACACATAGGCAAACTTTGACCGAGAGTGAGTTTGAGTTTTGTAAGAAAAAACAAATATTGCGGGCAACGCCCGATTCGAGTCAAATTTGGCATGGTCATAGAAGTTTTCCCAGTAGGTCAACTGTAAAGGACAAAGCTACTTTTAATAGAGGAAAATTTATTATTACGCGGGCAAAGCTTCTTTTAGATCTTTATGATATACCGTCGTCCACATCGAGACAAAAAAGAACAGACCTATTGGATCCATACTGTGACTATGTAGTTGGTCTCCGTTTAAGGGATGAAATGTGGAGGTATACCTATGAGCTATAGCTTGAACAACTTCCTCTACCCGTCTCTCTTCCTCCGATCTGGGGTCCACCACGGGTATGTGGAGGAGGGTCTCCATGTCTGCTTGGACCAGGTTCCTGTACTTCAGGATGGCGATTGTCAGCTCCTTCGCGCCCTTGAGCTGGTCCCTTTTTGCGTCGGGCCATTGTTGTTCTAGAGTTCTGGTGTGAAGAAGTAAAACGTCATCGTATATAATTGAGAGAATTTAGGGAAAGGGAGGAATCATACGCGAAAAAAATACGTACCGATCAACATGTTTGTATTTTAATTTTTATCGTGTCTAAGGTCAAAGATTCGGTTAGGTATGAAGTACCCAGACTTCTTGTCTTTTTAATGTTTAAAAAGTATGACATATGAAAAGCAATTATGTGCCAATGTGCATGCTGTATATTTTGAATTGAATATGTACCTACTTTGATTAATGACACAGTTTTATGATGTAAGGTGGGGGTTTATTTGAAACAATCAACAGCAAAATATACTGACGAAATAAGGTTCCAAAATAATATACACGGTAATTTAATTCAATAGCTTCTGGCTTTTTTACTTATTAGAAGTAAAGAAACAAATAACGTGTCTTATGTAAGTGATCACATTTATTTCGATCCTCGGTATTATTAGGTATGATCATTATTTTTTGTCAAATGGAAACTTTGTTTAAAATTGACACATTGGTATAACTTGTTACATCTGGCACGTCAAACTAGAAGATGTTTTGAAACTTTGATTTTGATCACTTACTTTTCTTGATGACTGTACTAAAGAATTTACAGAATTTATTTGAATTAGGTCTTTAGCACGCATTTCTTAGGTTGATGTTCGACATACAGACAGCCATACGAGAACTCATCAGACAAAAAATTATGTCCGTAAGCCTAAAAATGGTACCTATCTGATGGCCTTTCAATATTTCAACCTTTCCTTTCAACAATGTTAGATTTCAATAATGTTAGGCAATGGTCAGTCAGTTCTAATAGGAGAGTGTGGCTGACATAAAGTTCACCGTAAGATATACGCCCTGGGCAGTCTCGGCGGGAGCTCACTGGCAGGCTTCGTGGGAGTGGGTTGGACCCGGCCGTGCGGGCGCATCCAGTGGTACCAGCCCTTGCCTTCGTCCTTCCTCAGGTCCTTGTAGGTCAGGAACTGCGGCTTGTTCGCCAGGCATGAATCCATCAGCCATTTCTTGTAGTAAAGAAATGGAAAAAGTATTATGGACAGGTACTCAATATAACACAATTAATCCTTCAGACAGACTAACATTTCCGATTTATTTTTCGTTATTTTACCAAGTATTTGACGATTTGGCGCTATTAAGAGACTTAATTCGTATTTATATGTATTTTTATAATAAGAAACATACTTATTTATTTTATATATTTTTTATAGATAGTAATAATTGTACATAGTTTTAAGCAAGTTAATTATTATTATGTTCTGCTGTACATAATGTAATAGCTTAGTAGAGAAGCCGAGGCATCAAGCAGTTCCTTACCGTAACACAGTTCTAAACTAAAACGGAAGGTATAATTCATTGCATCAGGCCTTAGATAGTAAGTCTCAACCAAAAAGTTTAATGTTAATAGTTTATAATAGACATCTAAGGTAAAAATACTTATTGTTAATTTTTTGGAAGATAAACTTTGGAAAATTGTGACAATGTGTCTATGTTCAACAATACGATGCACGCTATTTACAGGGTGTATCAAAAGTTTCAGTCAGATGGGAAGGTCTGAAAATAAAAAAGATAGGAAGATTTTTTATTACATTCACACATTTAAATATGCTAAGTATAAGATATGAAAACAAACCATTTTATTTATTTTAGTCATCATTTTTCGTAGTATAATTTTGTGCTCATAACCTACATAATCGATATCTTAATAAAAATCATGTTAATTGTTTTTCAAAATGTCCGGGTTCGATTCTAAGCAACAATTCTAACAAATTTTTATATTTAAATACAGTTTATCTTTGCTGTAATCGATGACATTGCTCCTAAGAACAAATAAAAAACTAAAAAAACATACATTATTTCCGGACAATCCACACAACAACATCTAGCCCCGTGGTAAACTCTTAGCTTGTGTTACGGGTACTAGACATTTGATATCTATCTATATAGAGGTAAATAAAAATGAATCCCTATTTCCCTTGGTCACGGCATCACGCCTGAACGGCTGGACCGATTTCGCTAATTCTTTTTTTGTTCTGTTCGTAATTATCAGGAAAAGGTTCGTATGAAAGAAAAAATTAAGGAAATTGCGCGGAAAATTAGAAAATTTAAAACTAATTAACCACCATATAAAATTATTAAACTTTTTTTATGTAACCTTAAGACATTTGACATAGAATTGACTGAATGCGTGCTGCAAATATAGTCAAAGATGAAAAAAAAATTACGTTTAAAACGGATCTTATTTTATTGATAAACAATACATTTAAAATAATTAATTTAAAGGATCTAAGAAACCCGATTTTCTTAGTTCACATGACGGTTACTTTAGTTAGAGCCATCAGGCCTAATATTAAAAGTTCAATTTAATATGGAATTTTGGTAAGTTTGGATAGACTAACATACACGTTACCATAGAATAATAAATTACTACGACGTTACTAACATAACAAGAAAATCAAAAATCTGCTTATTTATGGCGTCTAAGGCGGAACAAAGTTCGCTGGGTCAGCTAGTACTTAATATAAAAGACATAGATATTTTTATTATACTTACATATTAAACATCCAGACACAGGAGAAGGTGCTTGCAGAACATACAAGCACTTGACCCCTCTGCGGGAATCGAACCCGCTACCTCTTGCGCCGCAAGCGGACGCTTGCCCACCGCGCCACTGTTAGTTAAAAAAAATCTTTCTTTGTCTTTTATTTTCAGACCATCCCAAACTGACCGAAACTTTTGATACACCCAGTAGGTACTCAAATTAGAACAGCGTAACATATATGATTATCATGAAAATATCAAATATTTAGTACTAATTCCATATTTAGAATGGAAATTAGTGATTTTTAGTGAAGTGTAGGCATTTAATTATATGAAAAATTAAATTACAATAACATTAACTTTTCAGAATTTTTGTAAATTCTTTTGAAATTAATAAATGTTCTTAAACCTGGTTTCTGCTAAGTAACGCCTGAATCTATCAATTATTATTCATCATCATCACCACCCTATTAACGTTCCCACTGCTAGGACACAGGGACGTCTCTCTTGACGAAAGAGATAACTGTCTCAATTATTATTATCAAGTTTACTAAAATGTATTTATTTAAATAGGTAAATGAATCTTTATTATTAGAAAAAAATATTCAAGTCCATTCACGGAACCATAAAAACACTACGTATGAAATTGAGAACAATATTTTATATTCTATACTAATATTATAAAGCTGAAGAGTTTGTTTGTTTGTTTGAACGCGCTAATCTCCGAAACTACTGGTTCGAATTGAATAATTCTTTTTGTGTTGGATAGTCCCGTTAAGACCAATAGGAGCAAAGATATAGTGGTAAATGTGTAAAAAACGGGAGAAATTGTTCATCTTTGAAGCCTTCCGTTGCGTGCGCCGTGAAAACGGTTCAAATACACAAAAAATATGTATTAAAGAATAATTGGTCTTTTAATAATCTAAAAAACAGTCCGCGATAGTATATGTCTATCTTTTAAGATTAACTCACAAAAACCGTTTTTATGGTACCTAATTTGGTCGAAATAATTTGTTTAAGTTGTATCAACATAAGAATATTAATCTTTATTCAAATAAATATGTTGTTAATTAAGAGTAGATACTTCATCCATTATAACGCGGGTAGCACCGCAGCGCACAGCTAGTATTTTATAAGTCTGTTAAAATAGTTCTGTTTTATGGGATTATGCCGCCGAAGATAGTTGTTCTATACGCCATTGCAGGACAATAGCATAATATAATTACATTGAGGGGGATTCTCAATACATCCATACTAATATTATAAATGCGAGTGTTACTCTGTCTATCTGTTCATCTTTCACGCCAAAGCTACGGAACCGATTAATTACATTGAGGGGGACTCTCAATACATCCATAGGTACTAATATTATAAATGCGAGTGTTACTCTGTCTATCTGTTCATCTTTCACGCAAAAGCTACGGAACCGATATAAATGAAATTTGGTACACAGATTCTTAGAGCCTGAAAAAGGACATAGACATACTTTTTACCGCGGGAAAATCCATTATAACGCGGGTAACACCGCGGGGTACTACTTGTGATTATATATATTTTACCTCAGTCTCGGTGATATGCAATGGACTCAGCACAGTGATGAGTTTGCGGTAGTCTCCGAATGTATCGTACTCATTGGTGGAATACCAAGGCTGCCAACGGTACTCAGTTTTCCACTTTTCTAGTTGCGCACGGTGTACTAATTCAGCGCAGGACAGATCTCTGTTGAATTAAAATATAAGAAAATAGCTCTCCACGCTTGGTTTTCAGTAATAGCCCCAGAGCCGAGAACAGTCAGAAAATTCATCTTTTTATAAAGGCTGTAACTTCGTCTAAGGATGTTACCAACCCAGGTAAGAACGACCTGCAAATATGAAGTTTGGCTTGCGTTCTTTTTAGGAGATATACCTAAGTATGTAAAAATGCCAAAAAAGGTATCTTACTTTAGTCGATGTATAAAGCTCCCCATACTAACTGTAATATTTATTTAATAATTTGAACGGCTAGGCCAATTATACAAATTATAATAAAATTTCATACATATACCTACACATTAAGGATAAATAACAATAATCATTCAATTGAGTTAAATTAATTCAAAACAAATATTATAATTGCACTTTGCAGAAATAAAATAAAATTAAAGAAAACAATTAAAATTTAATTAACGAGTTAAAATTTAAATAGCCGAATAGAAACACTGTTCTTATAGTTTTGAAAAAAAGTGGCTGTGACGTACACGGACAGATGGACAGGCAGGCAAGCAAGACCAATCTATAAGAGTTAATTTTTTTGCCATTTGGCTACGGAACCCTAATGACGAAGGTCTGACTGGTCTCGTCTCTTAGGCCTGGACATTCAGCCAGCGTCTCGGCGTCGCTATTGTCCCAAAGAGGCCATAAGTTTCGCAACTAGTAAGTGCTGAGCCCTTATAACCTATTTTCAATTTTTAATCAAGAGTATCATTGTAAATCACTTAAATTATTCTAGACCTTTTTAGTGCCGACTTAGTTAATTTCGATTGACGTGACTAAAAAGCAGGCATGGCGTAGAAAATTTTGCCTAGGTACATTGAGATACGAGTATAAATAAATGTAAGAAGCTCACCGTTGTAGGACGTAAAATTTAACTGATCTAGCGAGATATCTCTCCCTGCACTTGCCGTGCATTATTTCGGATATCTCAGATTTGGGTGCATCAATATGTTTATCCTCAAATATTTCAGTAACATCGTCAAAAACCGCCGTTTCATCCGCAGTGACATTGGTATCGGCGGAACAGGTTTCATCGATTAATGTAATATTACCTTCTTCATTCACAACAACTTTAGTACAAAACGAATCTTTCATAAACAACCATTTTTGTTGATCCTTGGCTACGCTGCTAAGTTCGTCGGATTTTACCTTTATATCACAAGTAGTAAAGGCTTGGCACTCCGGGCATGCTTCGTAGCTAACTCGTAAGTTTTCTCCATCAAAATTGGCTTTAGTCGAGCTGTCCAAAGTAATATCGAAGGTATTGTTTGTGTAAGCAATAATTTGGGCCCCATTTGGCGAACCTACAGTTATTTTACCCTCAGCTTTGTTAACAGTGACAGTGGTGAAATTTGCATGCTCGACAGTATATATAACATTTATGGAAATATAACCATCGGTTCTGGTGATCAATGTTGCTTCATTTTCTTCTTCTTCAAGTTCACTTTCATGAGCTTCGACCATACTCGCACTCTGCTGCGTTCCGAATGAAGACCGATTCGATTTGAAACTTTCGTTTTCTTCAAGCGTTTCGAGATATTGTTTTTCTTCTTCTGTCCATTCTGGATATATTTCTAATTCTTCCTCGACACAATAAGTTATTATTCTAGTGTTATTGGGGAAAGTAATTATGTGAACACCGTCCTTGTTTATCAGTGAATTTGTTCCATCTATCCTTTTCGAAAAAACTTCTGGTAAACAATAATCTGTAGCTGTTTGAATTAAGTATTTTTCAATATCTATTGAGTTATCCCCCACCCACTTTTGGCGTAATCCAGAGGATTCTACTAATTCAAACTCATCAACTACTAACTCAAATTCTGTCTTCTGCATCTGAGGTAGTTTTACTTCTTCAGATGCTTTTGCGCTCGCTGTGACTTTACTTGATTTTTCTTTAACTTTTTTGCCTTTTTTATATTTTAACATTACTTCTTCACTCTGATGTTCAGAGTGTTCTGCTATATCCGCAATTTTCATGTGATATTGCATTATATTTATATAAGTTCCATCTGGTCTTAAAACTTCGATATTTCCACTGGATTTAAATATTATGACTTCGCCGTTTAAACTGATACAGCGCATATCTTCTTCAGAATTTGGCACAATTTGATATTGTTTTATATGCGAAATAACTGGAGACTCAGTTTCATGTTCAATTGTGGTGATTAAACCATTAGGCCAAGTAATAATAAACGAATAAAAGCATTCAGTCTTAAATAATGGTTCTATTACATTACTTTTAGCGTCATCTTGTTTAACATATTTTTGTTTCACTGGTTCAGGAATTGACATATTTAAAACGGGAATAGGCACTTTGTAGGTTTGTTTGTTTATATTTATCAACATCTGATCTTTGCAGACAATCCTAAAAGATTCACATGTATCTAATATTTCTTGAGTCACATTTTCACCCACTGCTCTATGAAACCAGAATTCATTATAGCTATCCCCAGGAAGAACTTCCATAGAAATATATTCTACATTCATAGGAATAATTAACGTATACAAGCTTGTCACACGAGTGTTATCTTTTGAAAAATAAGCAGAATCTTTCCCAAATACTTCAACTCTTCTGTCCCCCAAATCATAGCCATAGAAAGGTTTTTCAGGTATATTCAAAGAATATTCCGAATTCTTAGTGTCAGTAGCTGTAAATAATTGTTTTTTGTCTTTGGGAGTTGAAGTATGTTTTTGTTTCTTGACGCTTTGTTCAGTATTTGATGCAGATACAGTGTTTTTTTTCGCCGTCACTGAGGCCGTAGCTATTTCAGATTCTGCGTCTTCCATTTCTGCTACAGCCGCAAGGTATTTAAGTGATCCTTCCATCAAAAGTTCTGGGCCAACTTCCTGAATTTCTATACAAGATCCATCGTACTGCTGATTTACGTTAACTTTAGAAAGTGATCGGATTTTAACATTTTCTCTAGCATCGTAGATTCTTTCTTCCTTCTGAATCCAATCATAGTGCTCTTCTAAATCAAAGTCGAAAAAATCTTGCAAACATAGCGGTGTAAGTAAATGGCATCGCCATTCTTCACGAGCTATTCCTTCCATATCATGGCTATTGAAAAACATAAGCACAAACGTATCTGTTACCTCACAATACTTATAGTCAACGCAATTGAATTTATTAAATGATTCGGTCAAAATCTGATGAGCATTTATTCCAAAAAAGTCTTCAAAATATTCGAAATCCTCTATTAGATGCTTAATAGGTTTGTCTTCTGCAATTTCAGTAGCAGATACAAGATTCCTGATGTCGGGGCAATCAAATAAATCTTTGATACGTTTAGTCTCCTCGTCATCAGATACGTTTTCACTATATTCGTTTTCACTTTTTGTCATCATTGGAAAATAATGCACATTAGAGCTTGCACTGCTTGTTATGGAAGACATCCTTCGTAATGGTTCTGCAAGCACGCTTCGCTTTAAAAATATTTTTTTGAACTCTGTCAGACTTGATAATGGGATGTGTTTTTTTTTAAGTGAGCTTCTATTATCGTAAAGTTTACGGCAAGACAAGATATGCATCAATCTTTTGAGTTCAGCGGTTTCCACATCATTTCTTTCAAAGCAAGAAAGAAGGAGATTGACATGAAAGTTTATTTTTGCTGCATGCTCCCCATACGGCATTCCTTGTCGTTCCCATAACTTGTTAATTGGCATACCGCGTAAAGAATTATGCACAATATTATTTAAATTTATGTTTCCTAAATGGAACGTAGAGTATTTGGCTAAATCTCCATAATTTATTACGATGGGATCTTTATGCGCTTCATATTCTTTGCCAAACGTTGTCCGGTAAGATTTTTTCATAGCATCTGTCTTGCCAAGAGATTGGAAAACTGATTTGACTAAGTTCTCAAGCTTTTCTGTTTTTCCTTCTTTACCCAATTTGTTTTGAGAGTCATTATTATTCGAAACATCTACTTCACTGGTTTGCACCTTTGCTTTACATACAGTCTGCAATATATTGTCGAGAACTGAATAGATGGTAACACATTCTAATTGAATATCAACATCGAGCTGATTATAATAATTAGTAAAATGTTTTAAGGGTTTCTCTTCTGATATAGTTACAACACCCATATTATTCAAATAGTGTGAATGTTGTCTAGTCAAATCTTGCACATCATACATAAGAAAACATAGCTCGTCATAAATCTTTTCTGGGTTACCGGACAGATTTTCTGCACTCCAATAAGGAGGCGCAAACACAATAAAAGCAGTATTTTTTAAATAATCCGCCTCAGTTTTATTTATTCGTTGTGCTTGAATGTCTTCCCAAAACTTAAAATACATTTTAGCCAATATTTCAGTCTGACTCTGGCCTCGTTTTGTAGCTCTTAGCAAGCCTGATGGAACTTTCTCAAGATTATTACCAAGATCTATTCTGATCTGCACTACCGCTGCCAATGGTATTCCTATTTTTACAAGACATTGCAGGAGTGCGGGTTCGCAAAACCCCGTGACAGCTACGTACAAATGAGGGCCATCCAAAGGAAAGTCATCGACATACATTCTGTCCCTCCATTCCTCGCCTCTTACTCTAAGTACCGTGTTATATTTTTTATCTTCATCGGGTTCTGGTAACCGTATACTGTCATCCTTCTTGCTCTTGCTCTTAGTGGGGGTCGGCGCCGACTCCGATTCGGGAGGCTTCACATTAACAGTTCCTTTGACTTCAGCACGGTCGTACATGGTAGCACCCTCT
Organism: Gymnoscelis rufifasciata; assembly: GCA_929108375.1. Classification (NCBI taxonomy): domain Eukaryota; kingdom Metazoa; phylum Arthropoda; class Insecta; order Lepidoptera; family Geometridae; genus Gymnoscelis; species Gymnoscelis rufifasciata. Next base: position 11,462,323 of record OV815301.1, read on the forward strand.
CGAGCTATCCCCTGCTTAACTTCTAATCTCTGTCTCCTAATTAATAAGTTGTCCTCCTTCATTTTCAATATCAGATGTTTGATAACCAGAGCTAAGACCTCGGGAGGTACATCTTCTTTATTCTTGAGAAAAGCTTGTGCTTCTTCAAATACCCGAAGATTGTCATCTTTCACTTTCTTTTCACCGCCGAGCTGGTGAATCATAAATATTGTATCTGTTTTACAAATATTCTTGACGACAAATCTTTTTTCTTCGACTGCGAATGTTTCGAATTTGTTCAGATATATTCTATCTTGATCGCTGCCCGCTGCTTCAAACACGATTACCTTTACTTGCCAGGTTTCCTCGTCAAGTTGAGCTTGTGTGATAGATGTTTTCCAGTAATCTTCATGAAGAAATGAAGTGTCCTTTGCATTTTTTTTAGGAGCCATTTAATTTTCAGAGAAATGTTATCTTAGCTGTAAAATTGGGGCACGAGAAAAGTGGAAAGAAATTAATATGTAGTAATAATTTTGTCTATATCAAAAATATGGTTACACCACATGCAATAAAATTAAAATATTTTGCAGCAGATTCGTTTCTTTTAGTACACTTTTTGTAACAGAGTTAAAACGTTATGATTATAATCATACTATCTGAACAGAGTAGGTACCCATATAATCACGTTTTTATGGTTGTTGCAAAATTTTCGTAACATTTGACGCTACACTGACAGTAACCAAAACATCAAATAAACTGCTATGTTTATCTCTGCTATAATCAGAGAGTATATAATCACTTCGTTTTAAGCATAGAGTAAGATAGATAGATACTCTAAGGTTTTAAGTATAATGATCACTACATTATACCCTTAGATTTAAGGGTATAATGTAGTGATCATTATACCCTTAGATTTAAGGGTACAATGTAGTGATCATTATACTTAAAACCTTAGAGTATCTAAAAGATACTCTAAGATTATACCAGAGGCGAGTAGGTATCTATGGAATCAAACATTATCGAGGCCGCAAAATGGCGTTCAATTGAGTACCTACCTAACATCTTTTTCACTTTATAATTTTATTTAACTTGACACTGGCAAACTGACGCTTAAAGCGCAGAGTCCAACTATGAGAAACTGAACTGAACTGAATAGGTACTTATTTGTAACCCTTGTACCCTCCTTATTGATATTTAATCGACAGCAGAGAGTATATAATCACTACTATTTAATCGGCAGTTTCACATATTAGTCCGAGAGCAGCCAAAAATTTTTGGGATACCCAGACACGGCTATTAATTTTTATATGTTTTTTGCGAGACATGTTTGAAGTGATTTGTTTGTTGTAGATAGAGTAGAGAGGTATGACATAAAGATTCACTATATAAACCAAACTAAATTATCTCGGTTTTCATATTGTTATGGAATTGCAAGTAGAACTAATTGACTCAAATTCCTTTGTTTTTCAAACTACCGACCCACCATATGATACACCTGGACATAGCCCTGGTGGGTATTATGGTATGGTTCGTAATCTTGTAGTTTTTGTTTGGTGCGCGTTCTAATCTAATGGTAGACGCTAATGGTCGCTCTACTCGCATATTGAAACTGTTGAGGTGAGGTTACGTATTCGGTAATAGGAAGGGTCGAGACGACTAAAAAAATAAAAACTTACTAGACATCTGATATGATAAACATAAAAATAAGTCCGTTATTAAGATAATTTTAAAAAGGTACCGACCTACTCTTTATACCTTAAAACGAAAAATTAAGACGATACAGTGCACTGAAGTCTCGCCTAGTGTCACCAGTATTTCGAGGGTGCAGTGTTAAAACCCAATAAATGCAAATAAATCGTAAATACGTTTTAATAGCCTATCTAGCCTACTAGAACCAAAATATTTTGCTCTTTCTAGTGATGTTAACTGTTAACGTAAGTAAACTAAAGACATGTGTCCTCTGTTTCTGAACGGTTTAGCAGCCAGACTAAACATAATACCTATGTTTTATGTAGTCGAGAGGACTAGCCTATTGCATGAAAAAATTTTAGATTTTGAATAAAATAAAAGCCAGTTTAACAATATTTACAAATCAACATTTATTTAATAACAACAATGTATAAATTAACTACATTAAACTTGAACCGAAATCAACCAGTAAACACCATTACCACAGTATTCTTTATGAGTTCCTATTTGGTAACTGCTCTAAAAGCCCCAGATCATAATTAGTTTAAGTATATTTCGAAAGTAACATGTTAAGCCGAAAAGTTCCAGAATGTAGAGCACGGATCGGCAAGCGCAGCGTAGGACGTCCACCAACTAGATAAACGGTCTATCTGGCGAAGGCTGCGGGCACACGATGCAGGCCGCTGCCAGCAGAAATTGCTGGAAATCTTTTTGGGAGGTCTATGCCCAGGAGTGGACGTTCAACGGTTGAAATAGCTAAACATGCTAGTTCCGGATAAAGCTTCTCTTATCAGGATTCTTCAGATTCATTTCTGCAACAAGACATTATATTTAAAACGTCGCTAAAATTAGAAATTAAGGCCACATGAGTGTCAACACTTGTGTTGCTAAACTTCACCTAGAGATTAGATAAGGCAAAAAAGAGGCCTTTTTTCTAATAAATACGCCTCCAAATAAGAATTTTGTAGAATATAATATGTTCGCCTGGTGTGTGCCATTTACAGCCATTCTTATTAAATACCAATTTTGAAACAACTTGTATAAAATTACTCAAACACAATAACATGCTTCATTAGTAGCTATCCAGTTTAGATTTTCCTTATTTCTTCAGTGATTACATTAGACATTTACCAGAAGCACATGAGCTGGAGCTGAAAAGTAGCACAATAACACCCATACTTAACCACTACAATACTCACTCGGGCAATATTTTTTCAATCCAGTCCTTCAACATAGCTATGACACGTCTGTTAACAGTATGCCCTAATCTGTCTTCCACATGGAATTCTCCTTGGACCCCCAATGCCTTGAGACTTTCGTATGTGTCATGTCCCCATTTAAAGTCCACAATGTCGTCGTTATTTCCCTGTATTTGTAGCAGAGGTGGAACTAAAATTAAGATAATAATATATTTAATAAAAGTTAGATAAAAACTTGTAACAAAGGTGTGCTTTACGTAAAAATAAATTTTTGAATTGAATAAAAGTTGTCAGCATAATATTATTAACAAATATTTTGAAGGGACCAAATTCAATCTTCAGTATGGATTTAATTTACATTTCAACTTACATTTTTGCCCAGCAGCATTGCGCAGTGCCTCATATACAACTGATTTCTGGTTCAGGAATGAACTTAATACAAAAACACCAGCCAGATTCATATCCCAATGATACCCAACATGCATTGCAAGGGCTCCACCCATAGAAAAACCGCCTGTAAACATACATAACATAAGCACACCTATTTGGATTCCCACTGCTGGGACACAGGGACTTCTCTTTCGACGAGAGAGATAAGGTCTTCATTCACCATGCTGGCCAAGTGCGGGTTAGTGATTGTCACACGTCCTTTGAACTCTTCAAAGTTCTCAGAACATGGCAGTTTCTTCAAGACTGTCTGTCTGTAAACTATGATAAGATTTGTAAACTTAGAGAGTAAACAGACAAATATTACACATTTTAGGTGAAAGAATTTACCTGCAATGATTCTGTTGCTAGGTATTCCAGCCTCATTTTCTTTCCTTATTAAATTCTTCACCTCTTCTTCAATATTTGCTATGGAATTTTGATTTTCCGGTGCTTCAGGTGAAACATATTCACGATCAAACCAGACTGTACTTTTTTGGCCACCGGCCGGTGTGTATGGTTGCAAAGGAGCGGTTGGAAAAAGTATTTTTATGTGGGGAAAAGAGAAATTCTTAACCATTAATCTTAAAACATCCATTAGGTAAGGGCCTGTTGATCCTGTAACAATGAAAATACTGTGCCATGTCTAAGAGATTGAGGAATATTACTTTGTATACTCTTAGGTAGCATCTGTGAAAGTTTCAAAAAGAAGCCTATTAATCTATTAATTAACTGTTTTTGTTTCGTCAATTTTAAGCCAACCATTGGACTTACTCTTAGGAATTAGGGTTTGGGTGTAAGAAAAAAATAATTCTAGCTTCACTCACCAACAAGTAGTGTTTTAATGTCAATAATTTGAATCACTTTCAATTCAAGTATACTTTAGCAAATGCTGAGTGGTTGCATTTTCGCCATTTTATATTCTTGCATATTTTTAGTACCTATTTTTATGATAATGAGAAAATAAACATTTTTTATCTTATCTTTTATCATATGAGAATCACGAAAAATATAAACTAAATTTTTTTTAAATTGTTCAACAAATTTAGAAGATTTTAAGAAATTTTAAGGCAACTTGTTTAATTAAAATCTAGCATATTATTGAGTACCAAAGAAATGAGTACAAGATTTTCAAAGACTGAAGGTATTATAAGGTGTTTTTGACATTAATAGTTATGTAAATTACCTAATAATCCTAAAAAATATTTCATAATCAAAATTCATCATTTTCAATCATTTTCTACAAATATTACGAACGTTCATACAAAAAAGTATGATCGAAGTATTTCGTCTGTTTATGCGAATAAACTTGGGTATGCGGAATTTGTGATACGAATTGCATATGATTGAGAGGTTATGTATCCGTAAAAGCAATTATTCCACGTGATTAGCTTACCCGATCCATGAAAGAAAATTAAAGTTGCAGTTTGTTTTGCGCCCGTTTGTTTCAAGGTATGTAGGGCACTCAGTCCGGACATTTTTATGTTATAAGTACTGTATTTTAGAGTAGTCAAATAAAGTACAAGAAATTTACAACTGAGTGTAATAATGTCTAATTGTCTACCAAGACATATAACAAAAAAAAACGTAAATTATTTTATATATCACTCGGCTCCTCTACCCAAAAATGAAAACAAAACAATCCTGTGACAGTGAGTGACAGTAAGTATAACGTGACAATGACATTTTAATATAACGTTACGTTTTACGTTCGCTCAAACGAGAGGACGCAAAATGGCGTTGAACTGAGTAAAATCTTTTTCACTTTATAATTTTATTTAACTCGACACTGGCAAATAGTCGATTCAAGCGCAGAGTCCAATTTACAAGAAACTGAACTGAGAGGACGTAAAATGGCGTTCAACTGAATAACATCTTTTTCACTTTACAATTTTATTTAACTTGACACTGGCAAACTGACGCTTCATGCGCAGAGTCCATTTTATAGAATTGAATTGAACCAGAACCCACTTTCCAGTGCATGATATATTACACTACGGTGTAAAAAGATCGAACGCTGAGCGATGGGTGCCTTCAATACCTACCAATCGATTTAACCCGCATGTATGTTTCCCGATTTATTATAGTGAGTTATAAGGCCCGGTACGGAAATTTTATGAGGAGTACAATCAAAAAGTGTAACACGAAAAGTTGAGGCGTTACGTAGAAAGAGACAAACATATATATCTGCAGGATTGAACGTGTAAAAGAATGAGATGGAATACATTACGCAGCGTATCTCATTCTCGGGGTCTCCTCTTTGCGCGATACTTCGTACGAAGTATTGCTGTATTTTATTTATATTATTTTGTAACATACTTTATGTAATACGCTTCATTGAAGTAATATAAATAATCCGATTAATTACAGATATATGTTTGTTTCTCTTATCATTTTAGCAGATGCGTTCATTTACCCTTTTTTTCTATTCGATATATATCATAATATAATTATCGTTCGTAAGGAGTAAACTCCAATCGTGCGTCGTAGCTGACACACACACACTTTTTTTTCACCAGTTAAAGAAATATAGCGGCTTAAAGTACGGTTTCTATTTAGTTTATTTATTAAAAATAATTATAATGAATAATGGCGCTATAAGGTTATTAGGTGACGTTATTTCCACAGTCAGTTTATTCGAACTTGGTCTAAAATGATTTGATATTAAACCTAGTATACTGGCATTGGATGGCTGTACAAGAAATATCGCAACATTTTTTCCTGCTTTGTAATTGGTTCGTGGACTTTGTTTTCCGTTTCAGATTCCAATAGCTTCATACACTTGTTTATCAAAATAGACTCTCTTTGCTCGAATGTTAAAGTTTTATCAACAAATTGTGGCTTACAGTGGAACTTGTGTTGCTTTTCAATGTTATTTTTCAGTTTCTTATTATGAGTGGACAAAACAGTTTCAAGGCCGCGACCAACATTGTATTCGTTAGGTGCTGGAGTTTGAAAAGTGGGAGTATGAAATCGTTTTGTTCTTACTAGAGGGCCTCTGCATACAGCTGGGTTACAGCTGAATCGTGGTTGTTTAGAAATTCTTTTGTGGTATGATCTTAATGCCTCAAGACAAAGTTCGCTTTGAGTTGGTATTTTTTGCACATAATAATCAGCCGGCCCGGGTGAGGTTTTAGGACTTATTTGGGATCTTTTGGAAGTCCAGCAACTCCATTTACATCCTTGATAAAACGCAGTTGATTCATTAACTCTTGTATCGTAGTAAGGTGGGCATGGGTCTAGAAATTTTTTTCTAATTCTTTTACGTGAACCATCTGAGCACACTACGAATCCTTGATCACTTTTACCAGGAATAGATAAACCTTCTCCTTGTGGCGATCTGGGAGGATGGCCTTTAAATAGTGTTCTTGCCACCTGTGCTTGACATAACTGTTCATGACCAGTTACATTTTCATCAGAACAGCATTCACAAACATTGATTCCACATTTGCATAAAATCTCCTCAATATCTTCTTTGCTTAGAGCTTCATATGGAAAACGGGGGGTTTTGGACATGAATGAAGCGCAATTCGGTATGCTTGATGGTAACGCAGCGTTGTAAATAGCATGGGTCCATAGACAACTGGTTATATTCGTTTGTCTAGGAGCTTTCGATAGAAAAGGTGCTTTAATTGATGTTTGAGCACATTTAGATATGTGTGATCCATTCTGGTATGAGCCTGGATCAGATAATCTGTAATATTCATGTTTACAGATTGGAGGAAATCTATCTCCTGCGTTAAACGCCATAGAATTTCAAGCAATGCAAACCTATGAACAAAAATATATAGGTAGTTAATGTACAGATCCATTTTGTAAAGATACCTATTAGGTATTGTGCCTTAGAACTTTTAGCCACGTTACAGGGTACCTACGCATAAAACAACACAAATACACACTACCTACAAATCTTTAAAAAGTATCAAGTGAAATTACTATGAACATATTACCAAACAGACAAATGCCAATTGCAAAGAATGTAAGTACATCATAAACATTAATTAAATCAGTATGTACATGGTACATAAATAAAATAAAAAACATGAGACGTATCCAAAATATTTGATACACCCCACAGAAAAGAAAACCAGAGCGTATAAAGCTCGAAATAAGGATCAGTAGGAAAAAAGAATGACTGTAATAAATCACTGAATAGGCATTCATACTTAGAGTATCTATTCATAGTTATTAATTTATTATTATTATCTTTGGTAGGCATCAAAAAGTAGTGATTATATACTCTCTGGTAAGTATATGAGTCTCAGAAAATATATACAAAAGTATATAGGTAAGCATATTATATTAAATAAACAAATAAACTTTATGTCGTGGCTGCAGGAAGAAGAGACAGTAGAACACACGTTGCTACACTGCACAGCTACGGAGGAGGCAACAAAAGAGACGAGGTTGAGGCGTCTAATGGATGCGGAGGCCCTATTCTCACTAGCAGGCAGCTATGCTGTCACGACTCTGTAAATCCCGAAAACTTCTACTTCGGTACATCTAGGAGTTCGGATACTTAATCAAACTTGTCTAAAACACTCGCGCTAAACTCACCTTTCATATAAAGTTTATTTATTTGCACATAACATATTACAGTCTAAACCAAAGCAGATTATTTACACACTTAAAAACAATTTAGAGCCAATTATTAATAAACAAAAAAAACTTGAGAGGTGTCAAGGGACACCCGGATGGAACGAAGTTATGTCGCGTACACTTGCTAAACACACAAAATGTGGAGATTATAATGTGTATGACTTGGTTAGCACAATAATAAAGAGAGGTTATAGTGCGTACTTGCTAAAAATACAAAAGCATTTATTATTATCTGTATATAATCTCTATTTACCTAACTCCATCAGCAATATCGACACCACACTGTTGCGAAATAGAAATGAAAATATCTGACTGCTTTCTATAAGAGAGAGAGAGAGAGAGACAGACAGGAGACATGCGACGCCGCACAGCTTACAATAGCTTACTATAGGAAAAAGTGTCGTCACAACTTTTAGTAAGAATTTTTTCCGTCTAGCCCCCTTTCACAACGCGCGCTAAGGAACTTCGTTCCAAAAGAACTTAATTGAAATCGCTTCATCCGTTCGGGAGCTATGATGCCACAGACAGACACGACAATATAATAAACCCCTCTTTTTGCGTCGGGCGTTAAAAATATACTTTTTAACAGCCGATAAACAAAGTGATTATTATACTCTCTCAGCCGATGATGGTTTTCCATAAGTTGATCAATTTACGATTCGTTTTATTTTCCGGTGACAGGTTTAGCGATAATTTTTACCAACTGAGGAGGTAAATATTTAATAAATATCCGAATTTGTTTTTTATCATTTTTTTTAAGGGCAATCCTCAGCAAAGTTGTGAAAACAAAAAAATCTTAATCATTCGTATGACGTTGACAGTAATAGCTGAAACCAAACAAAAACATTAATTCTAATTTCAGATTCATTCAGTGATGAGTGAGAGTTTTAATCTTATTTTCGAATTATTCAAACTTGGAAAATTATGAAAATGAACTTAAAATTAAATTCTAAGTACACATTTTACACTTGTGTGGTATTTATTAGTAAAGTTATATTATAATAAAATCCTAAAAACGGTTCATAGGTCCAATGGACAACAAATAACAAAACTAATTTTTGTTTTGTGTCGCCGAAATTTATGTTACGTGTTGCGATTTTCGTACAAAATTATTATCTTGATGTCTCGAATATTGCTATAACCGCAATGCTATACGTAACAGTTACAATACAATGGCACTTGGTTTAAGCATGATGCTGAGGTGTCTTACCGTTTTCTTGGGATTTGGGTTGGTATCAGTATCTGCAGACAGTAATACTTCCCAACCAAATGTTTTATGTAACGCTACGAACACCGAACAAGTTCATTATGAGTTCAATACCGATGTTGTGACCAGTGAACACATAGTAACATTTAAAGGATACTTTCCCAAATCAACCCGAAAAAAATATGTTACAGCTGCACTAAATAATGTTGGAGTAAGTGAATTTTGATGCTTTTCATGTTAAACATGTAGATTATTGTCTATTTGACCCAAATTTGCAATCATGTAATGATGTTCCTGTGATTGTGATTTACCTAAGATCAGTCAAGAGAGTGTAATAAGAGACAATCAACCAATAAGATTTTATTTCATACACCATGTAGGTTAACTACTTTAGGGCTCCTTGCTTGGACTCAGGACCTTAAACTTTGATAAGAAACCACTTGTTGATAGTGTATTTTTATTAAAAATATAGGCAAGGGAGACTGATGACCTCCTAAGCTTAGTGCTTACCTAACGATACTAATACCTGAGGTAAGATAAATTCAAATAAGATAAGATTAAAGATGTCAAGTAAGTGAATTTGAAATTAAATACCAAACACTGCAATTATTACAAGGAAATTTAAACATAATAATTGTGTCCTCATTGAGATAAGAAGTGATAACGAGCACCAATATTGTGACTAAAGCTTTGAACTACATAAATATGATTTTACATTTCTTTTTTAAGTATAATATCAGTAACTATATATTTTTTTTAATGAATAATCTTGCATGTTGCAATGAAGTACTCACTTGGATAAACAAGGACCACAGTTGTAGTTATTAGTAGTAGTAAATGTTAAAGTTGTTGTATAGTGAAGTTTTATACTAATTGGTAATTAAAATAAAAGCAACTTGATAAACTATGTTAAATGATATAGCTTATTAATAGTATAACCAGACCTGATTAATACAGTTTCTTCAAGTTTCTTTAGTTCAGGTCTTGACCCAATTTGCACTTAACAAACCATGTCCCAAAGTGGAATCTTAAAAAACTTAACCCATCATTGGTTGTACTTTTGCTTTGTAACTGGGTTGTTTAATGGGTCAACCAGATTCCCATGTTATTAAAGTTTTATAAAAAATTTCACTATTAACAAATGTAAAATATAGTTTAACTGATAATTTGGAGTTTCGAGAGATATCATACACAAATAATAGCATAGATATATGCTTGTAAATTGTAATATATATTATAAGTACTAATGACTGTTTTATGTACATATTGTTTTTTGTATGTACATATTATGTACTTGGATACTTATGTTTTTTTTACATAAGAAATGAAGTCAAGCTCCCTTACACAGAAACGTAATTTACATAACATATGGGTCAGAAAAATGTTAAAATAATTACCTATACAATGTTTTTAATGAACTTTAACCCGCACTTGGCCAGTGTAGCAAAAAAAGGCGTCTCGTCCAGATAGTAGTCCCTGTGTACCAGGTGTGGGAATATAAAATAGGTGTGATTCTGATTATGCTATGTAACCTTTTATAAGTATATATCATACTTAATGTTTTAGCTCAGCAACTGGACAATAGTAAACAGAGACAACCCAGCCACAGACTACCCTAGTGATTTTGATGTGCTGATTATAGAAGAAGAACGTAACAAGGCGATTGATGCTTTAACAGATCATCCAGCCATTAAACGTGTCACTGCCCAGAGGCAGGTTATGCGGACTATTAAATATGTGAAAGAGGTAATACACCAGTTTGCTTCTACATAGTTAAATACTTGCCCTTTGTGTCCCTCTTTTTAATTACCAGATTGTATGATTTAATCTATGTGATAGTTTTTTTTTGATCAAAGGTTAAAAAAGGATTTTAGACTTACTTAATAATTATTTTTGAGCAATAAATAGGTACAGTATGCATCACTTACTGGTTACCACCGGCAGTACTTCTGGGTTGCATGCAGAATGGGTTACCAGTTTGTGACGCATACTGTAAATGATGAAAACACATTATGAACCTGATGAAATAATATAGGAGACAAATTGTGGATGTCATCTTTTTGTGATTTACCGCAGATTGCTATACAATACTGTCTTATTCATAAATAGTGGTTGTGTATTGACTTTTAAAATGCAATCTTGTTTCAGTTAAATGAAGACTGCGGTCGAGCCGGGTGCCTATATGCTGGTTGGAGGAACTACAGAGGTAGAGCTCTGCGGTCTTTACGACAGACAAGAGAGGTAAGATAAATCTTTCTCCAAAATAGTTTTTTTTTATGATCTGGGGGCACGGCAGGCACTGCCGTATGGCATGGCCAAGTCTTAATATATTTATATAAAACATTAAAGAATTTTAATATTGATATGCGTCACTATAAGATGCTGTTAATTATTACGTAACAACTTCATGCTTCGAGTATGGAGATTCCAGACACAATTGATTTTTAATTGTTATGGACCACGTTCGTGGTCTTAGAGACTGGACGTATTAAGACAGAAAGTCGCATAAGTGGAGACTGAATAAATTAATAACCGACTTGGAATGATGTCGGCGACTAGTTCCAAGTTCTTAATTTCCCACGTGTGAAATTTTGCTAATTATTATTGGGACGAATTCTTTTTAATGAAAAGTCTTAATTTTACCATTTCTTAATTTTCCGAATGCCTCATTTTCCTAATTATAGTTAGTTTCAATTCGGTTTTTTAAAATTAAGTACAGTCAACAGCGACTAAAATAAAACACACAAGTATTAGTATTGCTTACAAACATTTAATATATGAAACAACGTTGCTTTAAATTGTTTAAGCGAATTGGATCAAATGCCTACCTATAAATTAAAAAATAAAACGCAATATTACTTATTTGCTTACTTAAACCGACATAAATTTGTCAGACATTGTTCGGGTGTGACTTTTCCTTTAATCAGGTCTTCTATATTTGCGCTAATTTTTGCGTCTTTTATCATATATTTTGACCGTCTTTTCCTTGGCTCAGTGTACACTTTATTTTGTCTAGTAATTTTTTCATAATATGTTGCTTCTTTCTTCAGAAAGTTGACATATGAGAAAAGATCTGTCTTCCCAATCTTTTTATTTAGGCGGTAGTGCCATCCTTCTAGGGCGTTTGTAGTCCTGTGACGCTCATGACAACAGCTCCACATATTTGCACCTAATTTTACCATCCACTGTTTCTGAAAATATGACGTAAAATTTGCTGTTGCGGTATCGTCCGGTGCTTCGTTCATAATGAATAACCAACTTTCTGGGACATATTCAACAGGCAGAAGAGCTAAGTTGGATGTTAGCCTTACAATCCTTCTGTGTTGTTTATCCATCGTCATTCCTAATTTCACAGCGTTCTTCCAAATCGCATTTGAAAAATGATAAAAACATCCTTTTATATGTACATCGGGATGTACGGTTCTGACTGCATTCATTATGGCAGTTTCCCAGTCACTTTTGAAAAAGGAAATCGACACTTGAAACTTCTCTTTCAAAACACGAAACACTTCTGTATAAGTTGTTTCCTTCTTGTTAGGTAACAAGCAGAAAAATATTGGTATTATTGTAGTTACCTCTCTTGTACTGCCAATGTCTACATGAACCGTAAATCATTGTTCGAAAGGTTTTGGTACGCTCCTAAATGTTCCATCAGCTAAATACAAGTCGGTTTTTTAAATTAATTTCATGCACCCTGGGCTCCCAAAAATAAAAAAAATTGTCTACTCTTTCTCCTTGATACAAAAGGAAATTATTAGTTAGTAGTTCCGGAAACTTAACTTCTTGCACATTTGTAAACTTCAATTTGGAGACGTTTAAAACAGCCTTAATACGGGCGGAATAGCATGCCTCTTTAACCGAGCTGAATGGCGGTGGTTCTGAGTTTTCGCTAGAATCAGAATCGCTGTCTAAACCTTTCATGCACTCTTCGTATAACACTGGCACGGGTTTCCATTCTGTGCGACAACGATCTTTTAATGCATCAACAGAAAGTGCTATTTTATTTTTCGAAAAATCAGGTTTACATGTATGACTACTTTCCCGTATTACAGAGTTCAATGCTGAATTTAGTGTTACAGACGCATTGCAGCGTACTCCTTTATTAGAACAACGCCAAATCTGTGTTCCTCTTAAATTTTTTGATTGAAAATAGTATTGATAGCCACCACGTACCAACTTTTTCTTGTCGTTTTGTCCGATGCTAACAAAATTTAAATCAACGACTGCCGCACTCGAAGAAGCCATAATTCAATTCAATTTTAAGAGCTTATCGCCATCGACTAAACGATGATTCCGCCAACGACTATGATTTAGTTTAAAATATTAGAAATATTACATGCAACAAAATTGACACGATATCGAAGATCTTGAATTGACACTTGACATTATCCTTCACACTTTATCTATTGCCTATTAACACTAAACGCAATGAGTTTCATAATAAATAGGTATTATAAATTATTAGGCTCTCAGCTAATAGTTCATAGTAGTTCATAGTTGTTGTGCTTTTTATGTTCAACTGTACTATCATCCGAAAAAAAACCGAATTGAAACTAACTATAATTAGGAAAATGAGGCATTCGGAAAATTAAGAAATGGTAAAATTAAGACTTTTCATTAAAAAGAATTCGTCCCAATAATAATTAGCAAAATTTCACACGTGGGAAATTAAGAACTTGGAACTAGTCGCCGACATCCTTGGAATTACATGGATCTCACAACTTTTTACCGCAGAACAACTGAGTTGCGCGACTTGGTTTTTTGACAAGTATTGTTTTTGATGGGATTAGTATTTCTCAGAAAGAATATTTTGTCACTAACATTATATGGTTTTAAAAATGAATTGTATTTCCATATACATTATTGTGGAAAAAAAGGAAACTGCTTTCTTATGTTTTATATTGTTGAGTTGCATAGTAAAATGATTCATATATAACCAACATTATTTTCTGTCTTGCGTAGCGCAGATTTCGCAGATTTATATATTATCATCTAATATATAAAATATAACAAAACAACGTTTGCTGGGTTCAGCTATATATAGATTTATTTCTTTAGTCCGCTTGGCATCGAGACTCTTTTTTCGTAACCTCGTGTTCTTACGACTTTCATAGATAAAACTGCTTACCTAAAATCAAGAAACTATTTTCTTTTCTGTTTCCTGTCTATGCTAATGCTGCATTTTGGCGCGAGCAGTAATATCCCTATTAAAAAACTTATTATCACAGGAGTATACATGATAGTTCCAACAAAATGATTACTGTATAATCTGATAACAAATCATTAAAAAGTAAATATTAAAGTACAGTTTTATTTGTTTTAGAAAGGAGGTTACACATCTAGGAAGCTTCTTCGAACTGTCCCACGTCAGATCACGTCTGTGCTGAAGGCAGACGTGCTGTGGTCACTTGGAGTAACAGGTAAAGCGGTCCTTTTATATCTAGGTTAGGCTGAATTTAATGTGTATTTATACAGGTTTCTAGCTCAGTCTGTGGAATAGACAGTTTCATGCAAAACACAAAAATGCACAAAATGATGCCGTCACCCATCTTATGTGTCTATGGCCGCGCGTAGGGTTGCTTAACCTGCTAATTTTTTATACTATGGAAGTCTAAGAATGTTTTTTTACTGTTCTTGGCTATAGAGGCGACAGAAATACAACTGCCAATCTATAACGGTTCTCAAGATACAGCCTGGCGACAGACGCACAGTCTTAGTCCTAGGGTCCCGTTTTTTCCATTGGGTACAGACAGAATCCTAAAAAGATGTAAAATGTATTTCAAAAACTTTATTTTTTATTTTTTGATCTTTTCAGGAGAGGGGGTTAAGGTTGCGGTGTTTGACACGGGCCTGGCGCGGAACCACCCTCACTTCGGGCGAATCCGCGAGCGAACGGACTGGACGGGCGAGAACACGCTCGACGACGCGCTGGGGCACGGCACCTTCGTGGCTGGCGTCATCGCCTCCAGGTCCGACTGCTTGGGGTTCGCGCCGGACGCTGATCTGCATATATTCAGGGTTTTCACTGACAACCAGGTAAGCTAGGTCAACGGTACCAAATCTAGTGTTTTATGTACAGGATCCCTCAATATCTAAAATAAAATTTGCTTTGCATTGAAAAGTTTTGTGGGATTAGAATCACTTTTGACTATAGATCCACGTCCGTAAGTGTTAACCCTCTGAATCCTTACACGTGACCTCCGGGTGGTGCTAAGAACAGTCTCTGGTGGTAGGCTTCGGCTGCGGCTTGTCACCACCCTCCGGGCTGGGCCAATGCGTGAAGCGATTATTTCGTGTTTCATAATGTGGCCCGGAGAAGCCATCTACCTTCTAGGTCTTCATGCTCCATCTTAGACCAAATCGTCACTTAACATCAGGTGAGATTGTGGTCAAATGAAGGCTTACCAAGCATAAAAAAATAAAGGTCATCTACACGGTGTAAAGCACACTTGACTTTCATTCCAAAGGCCGTGGTTTTAAACTGCGCCTAGCACCCTTATATATTTCTTCTTGCAAAATGTATGTATGTGCGCTTTCAAAACACGTGCTTTAAAACGATCAAGGCAAACGTCGTGAGGAAACAGGTATGTTTTGAAAACTTTGAAGAGTTTGAAGGACATGATACAGGTCCAACCCGCACTTGGCCGGCACGGTGAAATGGCCTAATCTCTCTTGTCAAAGAGAAGTCCCTGTGTCCCAGCAGTGACAACGTAAAAAGGGGGTATCCCATAGCACGGTGTTGGTGGTTAATAAAACATGACGTACATTTTAAATATTTTATTACATGACACATCTTCTGATGCATAATATAACTCTTTTTTTCAGGTTTCTTACACATCTTGGTTCCTAGACGCGTTCAACTATGCCATAATGCGCAAAATAGACATCCTCAACTTGAGCATAGGCGGGCCGGATTTCATGGACCATCCATTTGTTGACAAAGTTTGGGAACTGAGCGCTAACAAGGTATATTATTTGTCCTATTTTTGCTTATTGTAACGGAATACATTGGATTGTGATGATGATTGATTGAAACGAGTCCTCCCCCCCCCCCCCCTCCCCATTCACCTCACGTGATTAATAAATGGCCCCTTATTTGACTTCCGGACCTTATGCTACATCACCATCATTCAAACATCATTATTTTCTAGGTGATAATGGTATCCGCGATAGGCAACGACGGTCCATTGTACGGTACGCTGAACAACCCGGCCGATCAGATGGATGTGATCGGCGTCGGTGGTATCGGCTTTGACGACCGGATAGCCAAGTTCTCCTCAAGGGGCATGACTACTTGGGAACTGCCGGAGGTAAATAAATAAAAAATAAAATAATGACAAAAAATAAATAACTGTTTATTTCACACAAAAATGTTACAGTTGCGTAGTAATTTCTTTAAAAGTACTATTATGCAGATAATTATACCGTCACAGTATAGATATAGATACACATTCAGTATAGATACACATTATAATACAGTCAACAGCGAAAGTTCGTGATCAAAATCAAAGTGTCAATTCCAAATGACGTTTTAATTGGTCAAAAGATGTGGTCATAATAACACCGGGGATTCAACTTAATGTGATCACTACAATAGTCAGTAAATTTTGACTTAATTTACTGTATACACTATAATGAGACCCTATTTCATCATTTCATTTTACTGTTGACTGTACAATGTTAACATTTACATATGAGAAAGTATAGATACCAAAATTAGGAAAATCGTGTATTATGGCATATCTATCCCTTCTTCCGGTTCACAAGTATATGTATGTTACACAAATTTTCAGTAGAGGTATTACAATTGAGCATCAATGTGCAACGTTACATTAATATGACCAGGATGTTCATCCTAGCTAATATAAATATGAAACTTGATGAAGCAAAACTTTAATTAAAACCCATTCTGGTTTAGGTAAAGGCTTTAGCACACCAGCGGGATTGCTTTTGATTGAGGCCCGCGCATGTTGGAATAAGTGTACAAAAAACTTTTTTAACTAAATAAATAAATAAAAATAAATATTTCCGGACAACTCACACAGCATCACCTAACCCCAAACTAAGCAGAGCTTGTACTATGGGTGTTAGGTGACTGATATACTACATAGATACTTTTTTTTTTTGTATATACATACATATGATACTTAGAACAGCTTTACACCAAGCGCAGGTGCTGTTTACACTGTTGTAAAACTAGTGTAAAGCCTTAATACTATGAAATCATATTTTCACAGGGCTACGGTCGCATGAAGCCAGACATCGTGACATACGGCAGCGCTGTGCGAGGATCTAGCGTCAACGGAGGCTGCCGGTCCCTTAGTGGTCAGTATTTTGGTACTTTACATGGCTTCTCCTTTATGTATAACCTACTTGATAAAATACCGTATTTTCTTTTTCTACACAAATGAAAAAACGATTTGTCGCTCATTATACACCTTATGAATGTAAAGGGGTTTCAACATTTTGGCTTAAATACCTATTAATCGTCAGAGTGAATGATTGGTTCCATAACACTTTAAAAAAAAACAGTATCAAAAAGTTTAAAGGAATCTAACCTCCATACGAATATACGGTTTCTGAAAATTTGGTTCTAAAACATGTAAAAAATCTACTGAATTACTAAATGGGCAGGCCATTTTAAATAAACCGATTCTACGTGCAGTGTTGAAACTCATGTCAATCGACAGGGTAACTGATTCGGTTCCTTAACACTTATTGTTTTTAGCATTTACTCTGTCGACATGCGTTTTATCATTGGCCGTAAAATCCCGTTTTTCAAAATAGCGGTCTAATAAGCCAGCCAGCCTCCATTCAACAATGTCGGAACCTCTTTATGTTATGAAAGATTCTTTACTTGTATTAACAGGTACATCAGTAGCATCTCCAGTGGTAGCGGGCGCTATAGCTCTGCTAGCTAGCGGCGTGCCCCGACATCACCTGACGCCGGCCGCAGTGAAACAGGCCCTGTGCGTGACCGCTATAAGGCTCTCCGGGCCCAATATGTTCGAGCAGGGCCATGGGAAGTTGGACCTTATTAGCGCTTATCAGGTATTACTTCAGTATATCGGTATTTGTTATAAAGCTTTCGCATGAGTTTTCAATTTTATGAAGGCGTTAAATTGACTTGGCGTTAGGGTGTTTCTTTCTCTGTTTAAACATGGTTAACACAACCTAATTGGTAGCTGAAGCAATTGTTTAGTTATTATCCAACACAGTCAATATAGCTGCTAGTCAATATGGGTGCTGTATTATATATAGCTCAATTATTATGCTCTACATCTCATATTGAACGTTTTGTCTGTGTCCTTTGCTGTATTTTCTGCGTGTGAAGTATAGTATATAAAACTTATAATTAGTATTTAACGAAATCGAGTGTACAATGTTACCTAAGATGAATAAACAAACTTTTAACTATATATTTTGTAAGTAGCTTAGTGGATGTGTCAAACTTGGACGAAACACTTGAATAACTTAGGTTGAAACAAAGTTATTTGGTATACAATTTTAGATGTTGTTTAGAACTGACTGTACATAAACTCGAGTTGATTGACAACTTTTCACATGTGTGTTTCAGTTTCTGAGGAAGTACGAGCCGCAAGTGACCTTAAGCCCGAACTACATAGACCTGACTGAGTGCCAGTACATGTGGCCGTACTGCACTCAGCCTCTCTACTTCAGCGCGCAGCCGACCATCGCTAACGTAACTCTGATCAACGGACTTGGAGTCTCCGGGACTGTGGTAAGAATAAGAATAAGGCTCCTACATAAAAACGAACTCGGGTGTTTTAAGACCAATCACTATAAACACTAACAGTTGTAAACTACACCATTAATAACTACTTGCTGTTACGTAGTGTCATTATCACCATCAGCTATAGTACATCTATTGCTGTACGTAGGCCTAACTTAAAATATAAGACCGTAACTACAAGGACTAAAGGCAAAACTAAATAAAGCTCATATTTTATGTTAATAGAAGTACTTTTACTTTAATATGTGAATGTTTCCAGACGAAGGTTGTATGGCACCCTCATTTACCTAACGGAGAAATGTTAGCGGTGTCGGTCGACCACAGTGACATCATCTGGCCGTGGTCGGGCTGGTTGGCTCTGAGCTTTTCGGTGTTGGAGTCGGGGGCTGAATTTGACGGCGTTGTAGAGGTAATAACCTCATATAATTTTTAGACCGTTTAATAATAACTTGTTAGAAAATAATATTCGATGGACCGTCAATGGTAACTGCTGCCTCCTTAGCACAGCAATTCTTTTTATTATATAATTTTTAAAGTCTATTAAGTAAATTATAATGTACCTTGACCGCTTTCGCCGGCTGGTTTCTTTTCTTACAAATAATGAGCTATTGCTGTAGCAATTTTCGGTACGTGTTTTCGGTAGTTTAAGACAAAATATTTTTTTCTAGGGTCACTTGAACGTCACAGTGGAGAGTTACGACGACAGCGGAGATAGGATACCAAAGAACGCTACTCTGTCCCTACCTATAAGGTAAAACTGCTTTAATTCTGTTACATAATAATATTTCAGGTTCCGTTTATTTTATATGCCCGCTTAATAACGATGTTAAGAAATCTCTGTTCTATAAGGCTGGAGTGCTGACACACAAAAATAGGGCGTTAATCTAATGCTTTTGCACCACGGCTACTTAATATCTTTCTATTCTGTAATGCCATGGAAACCCTGTTACAGTATATAAACGAATTACATAATATGTTTCTATGCTGTAACAGCGCTTGTGTCCTGAGGCCCTAATACGCTGTTCTGCCGCCGCAGCAGTTTCCGCGCAGCCTAGTAACCTACTGACGTTGCGCCTAGCATGAAGTTAAGTTTATAAAACCTGTCAAATACGGGCTTAGCATCAACGACGAGTACGTGATAACTGCGCTGCAGAACAGTATATCCTCTCTACATGTAACCGTGCCGTTGTCTTCACTTAGGTTAGGTTTGGAAACCCTAGGATAACCTACAGATTACACTTATCAGGGTATTTTTCCGTCAGAGCGCGAGTGATACCAGTACCAGTGCGTGCCCGGCGCCTCCTCTGGGACCAATTCCACAGTCTGCGCTACCCGGGCGGCTACTTCCCGCGGGACGACCTGCGCGCCAAGCACGACCCGCTGGACTGGCACGCGGACCACATACACACCAACTTCCGCGACATGTACAAGCGCCTGCGAGAGCACGGCTTCTATCTGGAGGTTATGGGTAAGAGTGGCCCCTACTTTGTTGTTTTGACTTTATTATAGTGTGTTTTGAGTTGTCCAAGTTTTGTGTAAGAATTAAATAAATGTATACTAAAAAATACTGTTCTGAGAACTTTAGAGAGTTTGACGGACATGTGACTTCATGGTCAAGTTAGACGCATCACATTTTCTAAAATGGCTATATCGCAAAATTGTAGGTTAGGTTAGGTTAGCTATGTAGCTCCAACATCGTACGGTTCGAGGCAGAAAGTTCAGAGAGTTTTTTTCTCAGTGTCACATTATATATAGACGCATAATAATTGGCCATTCTCTGAAGTCTAGTGCGTATACAGATAGCTCGTTGTTCCTCCGGCTCGCTTCTCCTTCCCGGTCCCGGCTACTGGCTCTTAAATAACATTAAAAGCTACTACGGGGATTCCCACAGATATCCCGGAGATCAGGCTTTTACTTGATCTCGTATAGTACTACATTTTCGTTCTCTTAAAGTCCGTAATTCTTTCCCGTATGCTTCATAGGTTTAATAACCACTACAAAAATCATCAGGGCTTCCAACTTGCTAACCCGTCTTACTCTTTACAGGAACGCCGCTAACATGCATCGACACATCCCTGTACGGTGCCTTGCTCCTAGTAGACCCGGAAGATGAGTACTTTCCAGAAGAAATGGCCGCGCTGAAGAAGGCTGTTGATAATGGCTTGTCCCTGGTGGTCTTCGCTGATTGGTACAACGCGACCTTGCTGCGCCATGTCAAGTTTTACGATGAGAATACTAGGCAGTGGTAAGTTAGTTAGTTAGGGGGGCCTGTTTTTCCGCACTTAGACTCAAAGGTGGTCCATTGTGCGTGGTGTGGGGCGCTAGTGTAACCAGCCCAACTCTGACCAAAAGCGCAGAAGTTTCCTGGGGTCTTCACAGGCTTCTCGGAGTGACCTTGGAGCAGTGGTAAGTTGTTTGTGTTAAAAATATGTAATGAGAGTGGACATAATTGATTGACATCAATATTTCGGCCATGGGTTGTCCACAACTGGATATTGGCTCAAAATAGTCCAATCCGCGTTGGAAAGTACGTAAAAACCTTGTTTTTTGTTCGTCATGGGATACCACGGGCCGGTGAGTTTAGCTTGGGTCTCTACGAGATGTTTGAAAACCTTTATCGTAATCGTCCTTATTGGTATTATTAGAACATTCAAAGACAACAAACGCCTCATCCAATAGTGATTACGCGATACGCATCTTTAGAGCAGCGCACACCTCTAGAACAGACAGTAAACATGTCCTATTGTTTTTGGGATATGGCATTTATGACCTCTATGATCAAGAAACTCTTCTCGATTTGAAGGACTCATAGATTCAACTGCAAACGTAGTAGCTGTAAAATCCACACTCCAAACTAATTTGCTATTTTGGTCATTTAATGAATAAAATTTTTGTTGTCATGTAATTTTCATTTTAGGTGGATACCCGAAACTGGTGGCGCAAATGTACCTGCGTTAAATGATCTACTAAGCATGTATCAGGTATGTTTAAAACGTATTTGATGTAGTTTTTATTACTAATAGCAATTTAGCACTGATTATCCCGAAGTGATTAATTGTATGTATCAATGTGATTCAGAATATTTGAAATTGAAATGATTTAGGTCATTTTTGACAGTATTTTCGTCAATAGCTCTGGTTTTTAGGGTGCTACTAATGGAGCACGTCATCATAAATACCCCTATTTACGTTCCCACTGCTTGGGCACTGGGACCTTTCTCTTTGTCGAGAGAGATTGACTACGCTGGCCATGGTCCAGCTCATGATGTGACAGAACAGCTTTTTGTGCAAATAATGTTATATATTTTATGTATTTATATATTTTTGTTGTCGTTATTATGAGTTAATTGATTGTTTTATTTATTTCATTGGTGTAACAGGTAGCGCTTGGTGATCGCGTGTTCGAAGGCTCCTTCAAGCTCGGCGGACATCCCATGTATTATGCGAGTGGTACGCACATACACAGCTTTCCGGAGCATGGGATAATGATCACTGCCCCGCTCAGTGACCAAGGATATCAGGTGAAACAAAATAAATGGCATAAAATTTAACGGAATTAAGTTAACCATGTTAGCCAAGTTCTTTCTACAATGAAAGTATACCCTATTGTGAAAACATTCTTCTTTATTTTCGTAGGTTGATAAGTTGAGTCAGCTTTACTCTAAATACATTTTCATATACACGAAATTAAAACAAAATACTAATTCTCCATTAAAATGATTTTCGTCATCTGAAAGGCTTCTGAGGCATAAGCAAACATTCACACACATGTTATGCAATCAGAGAAGACACTAGTTGAGCTAAAAGCATGCTAAATGTCTATATTAACTTCAACGATCTTTTTTCCTTTGATCAACAAACATTTGACAGTAGTTTTCGTGTGTAGCCACAAAAAGATACGATTAACCCAACGAAGACAACGTTTGTGAAATTGGCATATAAAATCCAAAGTTTCCGTAATAATAATTTGATGTTTTGATGTAGATTATGTCCGGGGAAAAGCACGGCACCGGCGCGGCGACGCAGACGGTCGACGTGCCGATACTGGGGCTCTTGCAGACCGACAACGGAGACAATAGAGACTACACGAACGATACCATCGACAAAGTGCCCAAGGTAAGCATTACCACGGTATAGTGCCTCTCAGTAGGGATTTATGCAGACGGTCGACGTGCCGATATTTTGCCTCTTGCAGACCGGCAACGGAGATTACCGAGACCACACAAACATCGACCCGCGTGTTCTTCTAGGAGTCCATATTGTTTTGCTAGATTTATTCGTATTGAAGTATATTCAAATTTTGGAGTCGATCGTTTGCCTGCCTCAGTGTCGCGGTAGGCGCAAGTCCGCTTGCGGTGCAAGAGGGTTCGAATCCCGCCGAGGGCTCAAGTGTTTCTATGTTCTGCAAGCATGTGCTCCTTAGTCTGGGTATTAATTATGTATTATAAAAAATATACCATACCTATCTATCTATGAATGTATATTAATTAATACAGACACGGACAGAGACGGTGTGTGTTATATTAAGCATATCTGATTTCTAGTACCCGTAAGACAAGCTTAGAGCTTACGATGGGGCTAGATGTTGTGTGGATAGTCCGGAATATTGATTATTTATTTATTATTACAGGCTGGTCGACTAGTCGTATACGGCGACTCGTCGTGCCTCGAAGGCGGCTCTGGTCGGAATTGCCACTGGCTGTTACTAGCCGCGCTGCAGTACGCCCTCGTGGGCCACCTGCCGGCGTCGTTACGAGACGCGGCCGCGCCTAGGAAGCACCGCGACGTGCACATCATACCGTCAGGTGACGCTTAACTTCTTCTTCTTTAGGTGCCACTTCATTACTGAAGGTTGGCACAGTTTCGCGATCCTGAACAGCTGTTCAACAGTTTTAATGCCAGTCCAATGTCGAATGTTCCGAAGCCATGACCTCTGCTCTTTCCGGCAATTCTCCCCATCATCACAGTTTGTAATAGACGCTATAACAAACTGTGATGTCATCTACGTTATTATATAACTTCTGTTAAGCCTCACTAACAGAAGTTATATAATAACGTAGATGACTAATAGCAATAATAATTAATTAAAATTATTTAAAGTGAATTGAGATCTATTTCTTGCAGGCTTTAAATTCCATTGAATTTTAAAGTGACGTAATGCTTTCGTGCTATTTGTACAAAATTACGCTACGGAACTTTGATGCTCTTTGTCTTGGCTCAATACAATACTCTTTATTGTATACAACACAATAAAATACAAAAAAGATAAAAAATGTACAAAAATTGTGGATCAATGGGCGGCCTTATCGCTAAAAGCTTGGCTTTTTCTTATTAAAACGATAAAGCGGAAAAAATATACTTAATGAAATACGTATTTTTAATTAGCCATCATGCCTATTCCAGAGTTGCCAGTGCGCGCCGCGGGCGGGCGACTGCACATGTACTCGCGCGTGCTGGCGGCGGACGGCAGCGGCGCGCGCGCGGCCCCGCCCTGCCCCGCGCGCCGCGCCCTGCGCCCGCGGCCCATCCACGCCGCGCCCGCCGCGCGCACGCTCGCCCCGCGACACCCCCCCACCGACCCGCGCACCATTGGTACCTACTATACCATTCATAGTAATTTATTGATAAACTCCCGTATTCATATAAATATTTCACCCTTATTAACTCCTGGCAAAAAAGAGGGGTGTTATAAGTTTGACGTGTCTGTCTGTGGCGAACGAATGAAGCTATTTCAATTTAGATTATTTTTTATATGAAAGGTTAATTTTACGCGAATGATCTTAGACATGGATTTATTTGATGAAAGTCGGTTTATAACCCCGTTTAAAAGTTATGAGGTATGAAAGTGGGGAAGAATAACCGGAAATCTTTCATTATACTCGAGTGGGGTCTCAAATGAAAGCTTGTATGACTTTTTACTTTTAAGGGAACTATAAACTTTCGACGTTTCGAATAATATAACTCACGATAACTTTAAGGATAAAATAACTTTGGATAAAAATCTTTATTCATAAATGCTAAATCTGTATAATAAATAACAGATCAAAAAAATATTTTCACCCTTGTTTCTCTCTATAAGATTCGTAAAATAAGGCATGATTAGGCGTATTTTTTTAGACAATTCAGTTATATTAGCCAGAAAATGCAGTTTCCTGAATACGAGCGAAAAAAATTTACGTTACAATTATGTACTTCTCCGGTCATTTTAGGTTTCATCTGCGGAATAAACTCTACTGGCCTGAGTTTTTATAACGGCGTTCTAATGAAGATGTAAATCGACATTGATATCGTACCGTCCAAAATAATTATTAAAGGCCGTAACACACAAAATTAAATTAATGAAAATCTGTTTTTCGCAAATATCTCGCGACCTGTGATGCGGAGGTCAAAGAAGTCTATAAAAATTGTACGTCGTGACATTATCTGCAGTTTGTGACATTATCAAATTTACGCCTTTTTGTACGGAATACCATATCTTAAATGAATGCATTCTAATTTCTTTTCCAGCGCTCTGCTCCAAACACGGTTAATTTTACAGAAAAAAAACAGCGTTTTTTGCAGATGAGAACAATAACTTTTAAAATACCTCTTGTACCTCTGAGCGACATATTTGCGAAAAGCTGATGTTCATGACCATTCGACCTTTATAACTTTTTAAGCTGGTACAAATCAAACGTCAATATAGACATCTTCATCATATTTCCTTCATAAAAAAATTATCCGTCATATACAAAAATTGACCTCAGCAGGAATTATTCCTCAGGGCTTTAAAATGCCTAATTTTACTATATCTAGCTGACCCCAGCAAATGTAGTTTTGCAAAATGAAAAACAGATAGTAGCCGATTCTCAGACCTACTGAATACGCATATAAAATTCGCTAAAAGTCGGTAAAGCCGTTTCGGAGAAGTACGGTAACTAACATTGTGACATAAAAAATATATATATATTAGATACCTTACTTACATAATTTCCTAGGCCCCAACCAACCCAACTCCCATGATGTGCAACAGCATCATATCTGTGCGGTTAAGGTGGTTATTATTACTCAGGTGCCCCGGAGTTGGAAGGAACGGAGCCAGCCGCGCGCGCTTGGCGGGGCGCGGGCGCGGCGCCTTCCCGCGGCTCACCCGACTCGCCGCCGCCGACGCTCCTCCAACGAGCGGCCATCCTCACCCTACTGCTGGCCCTCGTCTACTGCATCACGGTCTTCTGGCGCCGCTGCGGCCGCAAGATCCGCCGCCGGAGACTCATCGCGCTTGCCACATAGCTACACCACTAATATGCACTAGCAAGTGAATGTGAATGAGGACGATACTAGTGCCACTAGCCTCACCTTACTGCTGGCCCTCGTCTACTGCATCACGGTCTTCTGGCGCCGCTGCGGCCGCAAGATCCGCCGCCGGAGACTCATCGCGCTTGCCACATAGCTACACCACTAATATGCACTAGCAAGTGACTGTGAATGAGGACGATACTAGTGCCACTAGCCTCACCTTACTGCTGGCCCTCGTCTACTGCATCACGGTCTTCTGGCGCCGCTGCGGCCGCAAGATCCGTCGCCGAAGACTCATCGCGCTTGCCACATAGCTACACCACTAATATGCACTAGCAAGTGACTGTGAATGAGGACGATACTAGTGCCACTAGCCTCACCTTACTGCTGGCCCTCGTCTACTGCATCACGGTCTTCTGGCGCCGCTGCGGCCGCAAGATCCGTCGCCGGAGACTCATCGCGCTTGCCACATAGCTACACCACTAATATGCACTAGCAAGTGACTGTGAATGAGGACGATACTAGTGCCACTAGCCTCACCTTACTGCTGGCCCTCGTCTACTGCATCACGGTCTTCTGGCGCCGCTGCGGCCGCAAGATCCGTCGCCGGAGACTCATCGCGCTTGCCACATAGCTACACCACTAATATGCACTAGCAAGTGACTGTGAATGAGGACGATACTAGTGCCACTAGCCTCACCTTACTGCTGGCCCTCGTCTACTGCATCACGGTCTTCTGGCGCCGCTGCGGCCGCAAGATCCGTCGCCGGAGACTCATCGCGCTTGCCACATAGCTACACCACTAATATGCACTAGCAAGTGACTGTGAATGAGGACGATACTAGTGCCACAAGCCTCACCCTACTGCTGGCCCTCGTCTACTGCATCACGGTCTTCTGGCGCCGCTGCGGCCGCAAGATCCGTCGCCGGAGACTCACAGCACTCGCCATATAGCTACACCACTGGTGTGCTTTGTTTATACAATGAAATATCAACATGAAAGTGACTTGAGTGTGTATAGATGTTTTGCGGTTATGAGGACATAATTGGGGCCATACATACTCGATAAGACTATTTAAATCTGGTTTGTTAAGTCCTTTGTTTAAAAACAATGATGATATAGGGATTTTATAGTTAATATTATTGCTGAAATATTAGGTTCATAGATGCGTACTTGTAAGGATTGAACAATTGTCTACTGCATTAATCTTTTTTTTGGTGCTGCTACTCTTTAAGATATGTTTTCGCCGATATTAAACCATTGAAATTGATATTATATGCTATATTACTTAGTGGAGTGGGGTAAGGGAATTCACGAAATGTACTTAGCAGTTTGCAATAGATAAAATTTTAGTTTATTAATTAAAAACACTAATACGGGTATTTTTGAAAATACAGTCTGTTAAAAATACTTAAAGAGCCTTAAGTTGTCCTGATAAACTTGTCGATATAAATTTAGTTAATAAACTATCAAGTTAGAGCTACTCGTAATTAGTGATAAGGTAACACTAGTAAAAAAATATTAAAATACCACAAATGTCGATGTACCTACCACGGGTTTTTCGGTATTTACCTACACGAAATACGCATGGTGCTAAAAAGAAAATATATATTTTTAATTCTTAGATTTCGATTTTTTGTATTTATTTTAGTTTATGGGAGGGTTAACCGCTTCGTTACGTAACGTTACGGGACCGGCCAGCCTGGCTTCTCTTTCTCACGCATACAACAGTGTTATTCAGGCTTTTACTGTATCACTCTAACCCACATAGCTAAAAATATTATTAGTTTAAGTTATTATCTTTGTCAGACGTCACGAGACGCACACGTGTTATTTGTTTTCTATCCAGTTTTCCCATTCTCTCATTACCTACACTTTCTATTACTTAGCGCTATCATCACACTGTTAATTATTTATGATATTTATTTTTATTGTAAAGTCTTTTCTTATTTATGTATTACTGTAAAAGCCCAATGGTAAATCTAATTATAATAGAATAAAATTAAAACAAAAACGGACTAAATATAAAACTTTTTATTTATGTAGTCATCATGCCTATTTACTTTATTCTTTAGTCGGTCACATACACATAAGCTTATTCTATTTAACGTTTCGTAAAAGTAAAATTGTTAACTATGTCTAATTAATGTAACATTTAAACTATCTTAGGTCTCTGTGATTTTTAAACATGCATTTGAAAAATTATATCGAAAAGTGATATTATTGTTATATTGTAAATAATATAAATATATTAATATGATATAGGTTACTGGTTAGTTTTAAGATAAGATAATGGGTTACTCCATGGTAATGCCAAAGCTTTTTAGGTTTCATTTAATAAATTAATTTTCTTTTGCACTGAGAAATCTATATACTAAAACCATTATATAAAACATTTTTGTTTACAATTTCTAGATATTAATTAATTTATTATGAGTCCCAAGACTGTTTGAAGCATCTACAGTTATAATAATATAGGTACCTATCAGTGAAATAGGTTTTTACGGAAATAAATAAATTATAAACAACATCTTGGTCTTATTATTTATAGTCATGATATAATTTCTCACCGATCACAAACACATTAAAACACGTGCTTTAACGGTGAAGGCAAACATCGTGAGGAAACTAGCATGTTTTGAAGAGTTTGAAGGATATGTGACATTCACCAACCCGCATTTGGCCAGCCAGCGTGGTGAATTGAGACCCAAAGTCGAACGTTAATAGGGGTGCTTATGGTTGTTTAGGGGCGCATATATTGAACCTTGATTGAGTAGCCGTAATTTACATTTAATTGAATATTGACTAATTATATTTTATTGTACAAAATATTTGCATGCCAATGTTTTTTGGTTTATATTTTTAACCCCCGACCAAAAAAGAGGGGTGTTATAAGTTTGACGTGTTTGTCTGTCTGTCTCTGTGTCTGTCTGTCTGTCTGTGGCACGCCATAGCTCCCGAACGGATGGAGCGATTTAAATTTAGTTTTTTTTTGTATGAAAGATGAGTCTGGCGCGAGTGTTCTTATACATGTTTCATGAAAATCGGTTGTGCCGTTTAAAATTTATGGGGGTGAGAGTGGGTAAGGAAAACCGAAAATCTGCAAATATACTAGTGTGGGTTATCAAATGAAATCGCATCGCGTCCACATTACATAATATTATGTTGTTTTACGTTTAAGGAAATTAAGGCATTGGAATCGGGGGTTTTTCTTTAATTTAAAATTTAGATTTATAATATCTTATATGTGTCATATTTCATGCAATAAATGATTAATATTATTTTGCTTACTATGGCTATTTCGGTCCCCGGATGAGAAAGGAGGAATCGCAGCAGACTGCAGGAAATAACCTACTACCTCGCAACAGCACAGCTTACGCGAGCGGCTAATAGTGACCGTGAGGTAGGTACTAAATCACCTCAAAAAGACTGACGCAGAAGGATCTGGGAGCCCACTGCGTTTTATTTTTCCT
This sequence comes from Gymnoscelis rufifasciata, assembly GCA_929108375.1. Taxonomy (NCBI): domain Eukaryota; kingdom Metazoa; phylum Arthropoda; class Insecta; order Lepidoptera; family Geometridae; genus Gymnoscelis; species Gymnoscelis rufifasciata. The sequence goes on from OV815301.1 coordinate 11,491,924, forward strand.
ACTACTTAATGGTTTACTCTAACTACCTAGATATTTTATAAAGGGCCTCCCAATTTAGTCCATTTAATTTGGTTCCATTCGGGATTTCAAGTTAACGTTCGGGACAATATCTCAGAACTTTGAAGAGCTTAAAGGACATGTGACATACACCAACCCGCACTTCTCCAGCGTAGTGAATTAAGGCCTAACCTCTCTCGTCAATAGAGAAGACCCTGTGTCCCAGCAGTGGAAACGTTAATAGGGTGAAGAATATGAATAGAACACTTACAAACGTCACAATGAAAAAAAATAATTTAAATAATTTATATTACTCGTATCACGTGAGGGATGAAGGACGGTGACCTACTGACACGAAGAGGGCTTCTGAATAAGTACCTGAAGTGTACAATCGGCACGGTAGGTTCAAACGTTGCCGTGTATTGTTTAGTTGGTGTGTGGTTGAAGTCATAGGCATTGGTTTTTAATCTACAAAAATGTATTACTTACCTATAATGCTGGGTATATTTAGGTGAACCTTCCTATGATAATAATAACCTGGGTCATGCGTTTTTGTTTAAACATTCATCCATATCCGAAATGTGCTGCGACAGATTGAGTCTAAAATACTTGGGGTCTCATAATCCCATGGAACAGAGACATGAATGCTACTTGCACTAATTCACGTATAATGGGCACTTCTTTATCACAAATAAATATCATAGGTAGTCTTATGGGTATTTCTTTTGAATACCATATAATTCCGTGGTAGGTAAGTCATTATGTATGAATATATTAGGTAGTATAATTTAGGAGCCAAAGCCAGGAGTTAAACTTATTATTACGAGTAGTTACTCTTACATGAATTCAGTTATCAAAGTACCCCAACCACAGATCACATAAAAAACCCTTACAACGTATCACATAATAAAACGAAGACTGTTCAATTGAGAAATTATTAGAATATGAATAAGACAGATTTTGAACAACAGTAAATATAAAAACATACACAATAAATTTTAAAACAAAAAATTATAAAATAAACAAATACAGCCATTTATTTACTATTAATATTCCTTATAATTACACAAACTTTTAAGAAAATATGAGAAAATAAACGTTGGTAATTAAATAAAAAAACAAAAATAGTGAATAAATATTATACAGTCACCACACTGGCCAAGTGCGTGTTGGTGAATTTCACATGTCCTTTAAACTCTATTAAAGTTCTCATAACATGCCGGTTTCCTCACGATGTTTGCCTTCACCGTTAAAGCAGCAAAAATCCAGAGATGCGTGGCTGGGTTTAAACCCACCCTCGAAATGAACGTCTACTGAGCCAACACCGCTATTTTTCATCATTCTTCATTAAAGTACTTTGTATTTATTGCCTCCACGATCGAGCTCTTCTGACAGCTTCCAGGCGATTACGCATGCTGTACTACACATTTCGCAGCCGGTGCCGGAATCAGTTTAAATATCTAATATGTAATTTTTTACAAGCGCAACTTAAAAGTCTCTATTCTGTTTTTTATTACATTGATCTAACTTTTACAGTAGTTATTATATTTAGTTTTTGACTGACTTGTTATTTTTGGAACCGAGTGTAGTTAAGTATAATAGGTACGCCGATGTAAATTAAACTATTTTTCTTAAAACGGTTTTACTTGTAACGAGACATCGCTTACTGACAAATATGAAAGCGCGAACAGTAAAAGAGCGTGTAATGACTTGAAAAACATTCTAAGAAAGCGAAATTTAAACGGATTCGTACGTTGTGGAGCATGTCTCCAAACTGGTCACTCCAGGATTTCCCAGATGATCTTGCTCGAATATTAGACAATAATACGCTTGAAAATACTGTTTTAGACTAACTTTTCTATGTCGATACTCATTTTCGCGCAAATATGTCAAACGTTTTATGTTTTGACTGTCTTAAATTTTGTTGGCTGTGCTATGCTATAAACCTTTAATTAGCAAAATGATCCTATATCATGTAACCTAGACTTCCAGAGTTCTAAGAGTGAGAAATTAGTCAAGTTGAGTATCTTTTACCCACTCTTAAGTTTTCGTAAGAAAGACAATAAATCATGGTAAATATCCCGTTAGAAATCTAAATAGTTTTTGCGTAAGAAGTTTGAATCGTAAGAAATTATAAGAGGTATCTTCACTGGAAGTTTCATCCAAGGCAGGCAGATAATGTTTTTTGGTTGTTAAAAATCTTAAATTATACATTCATAATATTACCAAATTATTATCATGTCACATTAATTATTCTTATCTTATACTTATTGCCTCTCAAATCCGGCGAAAACTTCATAAAACAGAAGCAACAAAACTACATTTTGTTCTTGAACTTTCATAACAAATCAAATGATTACCGTTTGAAAGAATTATGCTGACGTATAATTTAAGTTGACCTGTCCATGTAGGCTATGTGCTTCTAAGGAAATAAACGTTTTGACTTTGACTTTGAATGAATGGCAGCGCTGTTTGACCTACTGACCGAAGCTTCCTGAAAGAATACCTGAAGGGCCTTGAGGAGGAAATTCCTATTTCAGTGCGTAGGCGGCAATCTTTTTAGGGTTCCGTACTCAAAGGGTAGTACGGGACCCTATTAATGAGACTTTTTCCTTTGTCTGACTGCCTATCTGTCAGGCTGTATCTGAAGAACCGTGATAGAACTTAGCTTGTAGCTGTAGTTTTGTAGGTAGATGTATTTCTGTTATAACAAAAAATACTAAAAACATTATCTATACTTATTCGTTAAATTAAAGTCATATTAAATTATTTTATTAAAACACGCCTTATACCTTAATACGCTTAAATCAAGTGCTTTAACGGTGAATGCAAATATCGTTAGGAAACTGGCATGTTCTGATAATTTCGAAGAGTTTGAAAGACGTGACATTCACCAATCCGCACTTGGCCAGCGTGGTGAACTAAGGCCTAATCTCTCGTCATGAGAGAAGTCCCTGTGTCCCAGCAGTGGGAACGTTAATAGAGTGTTGATGATGATAATTATATTATTTTATAAAAGCGATATATATAGGTACCTATTAGAAGTAAATGGTAACCCTTAACATCATATTAATCATTTCAGTCAAAATACGTTCACGGCTGGACTAAGGTCTCGATCGCAATGTTACCTAGCCTAAATGTTTTTAAATTCGTTTTTTCGCATAACGTGTACCGTAAAATGTTCATGACTTGATGAACTGTCATATTTAGTTGCCTACATTATAAATGTCATGAAATTAACAAGCACGTCATGATGTGTGCAATTTAACGAAAATACTACTACCTACTTAATTAAGTAAGTACGTATATGAAAGCGAGCCTCGAAATTAAGAGCGTAGAGCAGTAAATATAAAAATAAACGACGAAACGCATAGAGCTTTTTTTTTTGGAACGTGCCATTTTTTTCGAGTTTAAAAAGCAAAGTGGTGCCCGCTCGCGCCGTTTTGCACCCCTAATCACATGCCTAGTTTGCCATATGGATAATCCGCCACTGATTGCAGCACCTACCTAGGTCGTTAAGTTACGTATTAAAATACCTAAAACAGCTTGCCTTGAAATCGGTTCAGGTTCGGTAATCTACATTGGTTGGTCTTGAAGTGGGACTGTTTGTGATTAGTACATAGTTATTCACTATCGGTATTCATAATTTCTAGAATTTCGGATCGTTGCTTATCTTGAATATTCTAAGCATGCTATCATGTCAACGTACCTACATATGCATGTATTGTATGTATTTAATTGAATTAACATACAAAGATTAAGTTAAACAAGATTTGACTATGAACTTTTTCATAATCCATGGTTCAAGAATATTTTGTTAATAAACATTATTATTATCTTGCGTTGATTTTATTGTATGTTCCTACAAGTAATGTTCTAAAAGTAAGCTTCTTTTAGTAATACCTAAATAATGCTAATTTAATGAATGACTTAATAATTATTCAAGAGACAACAAGATAGTCAAAAATGTAACAAAAAATTTACCCTATTTATCTGGCTTTTGTCCAAGGTCCATGGAATGGTATAATAAACAAAATTATTGCGACCTTGAGTCATTAAGACAATTTTCTACAAACAAAAAAACTAAAACTGTTCATGGAACAGTATTTTTTATCTGTCTACATCGAATAGGTAAGTATCGAATATTCAAATCGTAGTTATCGCGGATTTCATTGTATTTAGGTAGGTTAATTCGTAGAGCGTGGGGTACGCGGCGCGGTCGCGCACGCGCGGTCCACGCGTGCGTCACAGGCGCGATCGTTGTCGCAAGCATTGGCGAGATCGCGCGGCCCCGGACCACTCGCGCGTCACTTTATCTCCGGAGCCCCAGCCGCAGCCTCTGCGAGCGATCACGGTCAGTCAGTGCGCGCACCGCGGATCAAGCACTCGTCTGAATGAAAGATAAAGAGGCTCAACCCTCAGCCATGGCGCACACGTTCTATCCTTCCGACTTCGTACTGGCCAAGTCGCGTCTACCCACCTTCGAACGATACAAGGAGATCCACAAACGCTCCATCGACGACCCGGAGGGATTCTGGAACGATATCGCCAATGAGTTCTACTGGCAAACCCCCTACGACCAGGGAAAGTTCATGTCTTACAATTTTGACATAAATAATGGACCGATCTTCATCAAGTTCATGGAAGGGGCCGTCACCAACGTGTGCTTCAACGTCCTGGACCGGCACGTGAGGAACGGGCACGGGGAGAAGGTGGCCTACTACTGGTAAGTTGAACATCTGATTTTCAGATATCTGCGGCAAAACGACATCCGTCAAATGTATAACACTCTGTAAGCGCAACGGAATTGGGTCGAGATTGCGCTGTTCGGTGCGGAGCGGAACGTAATCGCAGCCATGTTTGCGCGAAATTACGTTCTGACAGCTGAGCGTGTACTGAAACTGTGCCAGTGTGACCGAAAGGAGAACTAATACCCTAGAGATTAAGAATGAAATTGGGCAATTTGTTCAAAACTAGCGCTACACCTAGCTATTAATAATATAAAATAGGTATTGGTTAACATTATAACATCTTAGATGAAAATTTCTGTTGTAAATAAAATAAATAAATAAATAAACATTGAATTGGACATTAATTTATTGCTGCGCTCTATTAGCACATTATGAAGTTGGAAACCGTAAATTGTAGGTTCCTTCTGTTAGTAACTGAAAAACAGCATTGGAGACTTCAAAGGTATATTATCTTTGAAGATTATATACATTTAACAAACATAAGTAATAAAATATGTCGCATGGAGCGAATCTACATTTTAATTTTGTTTATTTATGTTTATAGTCTATTTTCTCGCGATCTAAGTATAGGTTAGGTATATTGTTTATCTTATTTATATATTGACCTTTGTTTGCCGTAAAGCCGTAATATAACAACTTACTTACCGTCGGCTTAAAAAACTACTACCTAGGTAGTTGCAATTTCCTTAAAATTATCGTCCTCATATTTCAGCCGTAAACCAGTATATCTACGTAAACTGGCATATGCCACCCTCATAGATTTCCAGTAATTTCGGTTGGGGCCTAGTTGCCTTGGCCTGCATCCACTGTGAACCTACCAAGTCATCCTTCCATCTAGTTGGTGGATGTGCCATGCTGAGTTTGCCAATTCCCTGTCAACATTCGAGAGCTTTTAAGCCCCATCGGCCTATCTTCTCCAAGCACTGAAAGTCCTCTAAATGGCTTATGATCACTTCAACGATCTTATCTGTTTCGTTTTTACGTATTTCCTCATTCTTGAGAGTGAAAAGATGAGATTCATTATTAAGTTTATACTTATTTAGTTCATTCATGACTACCAAAGAAGGATATACCTCATTATTAGGCATTAGACAGCATTAGCACAAAGTGATTTGCGAGCGTAAGCAATGCGAGATCGTGCAACGTCGTCATTCGAGCTAAGGAAGGGAATTCACCATACGGTTTCAACATTACACATCTCCGGCGGTGAACATCTTTGTATTGTTCTCGCGGCCCCGTCGATCACTGGACAAAGCTTAAGAGAAGAACGGTTTGGTGACGGAAAAGGGTCGTAGTTTTATATTGTAAGAGGTTCTGATTTAAGATATATTGAAGCTTCTGGACAATTATCATGATCCTAGTACTTGGATGGGTGACCGCTCTGAGTCTTTGACTGCATCTTTTAGCATTTTGATTTGATAACGAGAATTAAGATCTAATTAACATCTTGAACAATTATCATCATCCTACATGAGATGAAAAATTATTAAGCTATCAATGAATTCTGTAAGTAAGCACAAATATTGACAGTCTATCAGATTAAACAATGATTTAAAAAGAACTGTACGATCGTAAAGTTGGTCATTCTCATTGAAGGTTTCGGAATGTCAAAACCAGCCAAAACTTGTTTTACGTAATTATTGAGTGGCACTTTGCGTGCACTCTACAACGTTGCGCGATCGTCCCTATTTGCTGAAGCTTGCAAATCGCGAGCAATTAGTGCCAGTGTAGGGCCGGCGACTGTACATTATCTTGTTACATTATTTGCGGGCGCAAACTGTTTATTTATCGCTTTTCATTCCTGACAACCTCTTAATGGATGGTTCCATTATGTCCGCGTAAAATCCTAAATAACCCAATGAACGCAATACATACAGGTCATACATCTGAAAGAAATACAAGTTCAATATCAAAACAACAAGATCTACCGTAGTCCGTAAGGGGTTTTAAGTTTTTTTTTTTTCACTTGGACATTACGAAACAAATCCTAAGGCGCTTTATTATTTTGCTGTGCTTTATTCAATTTTAGGGTTCCCTACCCAATGGGTAAAACGGGACCCCATTGTCTGTCCGTCCATCTATCACGAACAGTGATAACATCTCAAGAACAGTGATAAAAAAGATGTAATTTTGATGCATGATTTATTTCTGTTGCCGCTATCATAAGAAGTACTAAATACTTGTATAATATTATAAATAAATATATAAGGGGTCTCCCATTCAAGAAACGTGTTTCTGGTAAATTTTTATAAAGTAACGGAACGTTTTTCCAGTTATTGGATGGGTAAACGTTCTGAGTCTCTAACATCTTTTATGTTTATTCTTTGCAAAATATATTTCATAAACATATCACATTTATTTTACTTTTATCAGCTTAGCAAGATTTTTCCATTAGACCTCTCAAATTAAGGATTTTTATAAATAACATTACTAACCTTTTACTAATTTAACAACAACAAAATATTGAGGTAAGTAGCTGCCACATTCAAATCTAGAATTGCTCAATACTTCGCGATAATCTCGTAAACTGCTCAACGGATTTTTAAGCGGCTTTTAGCAATAGATAATTATAATGATTCAAGAGAAAAGTCTTATGTATCTATTGCACCAGTGCCAGTAAAGAAATGAAACATTACATTTTGTTACAAGTTTATAAGTAAGTTAAATTTATATAAAAAAAACCCGGATTCCAAGAATTAGTTAACTTAAAAGTAAAAAGTCATAATACTTGTAATGTCATAATAATTGGTGTTGCGTTGTCATTTGAGACCCCACCCGAGTATTTTTAAAGATATTCGGTTTTTCATCCATACTTTCATATCTCATCATAACTATTAAACGGGGTTTTAAACCGACTTTGATCAAACATGTCTAAGATCTTTCGCGCTAAAATTAACCTTTCATATAAAAAAAAAAACTAAATTGAAATCGCTCTTACCGATCGGGAGCTATATGCCACATACAGACAGACAGACACGTCAAACTTATAGCACTCCTCTTTTTGTGTCTGGTGTTAAAATGCTATCTAGGTCCCTAATTCCATACATGGTTTGTTATCTGTCACAGTTTCAGTATCTACGTTAGAGAGATTGACATCTGGAGTAAATAATGTATTTACTCTTTGATTAACCGTTTTCTTACTCCATATTTACCGAAATGTTACGCTTAGATCAAGTCATAATTAAAACCTTCAACATTCCTTGCAGAGGGCATTTGATAAATAAAATGAGGAGATTACTAATTTCCATCCTCATCTTGGCTCAACACTCGTTAAAGTCATGGGTACTTATTTTTATATTATAGATATGTTTTTTTTTTAATCTGACATCAAAATATGACACCAGTGATTTGGAATTTTAAATGAAGGTTTTGGGGAAAACGGAAGCAAAAAAACATGTGTACAACAAAACGTAATATGGGACAAGGGCTGGAAGATGATGATGACGGTTTAATAATATGGAATTGAGTCATCATCATCCTGCCCTTGTCCCACAACATGTGTTTTTCTTCCATTTCCCTCTATCACCCGTCATCTCAACACTCACTCCTTTCTTACACATATCTTCTTTTACACAATCCATCCATCTTTTAATTGGCCTCCCTCTTCCCACATAATCTAAAAGGTAATATGGGATTGAGTATAAAATTATATTTATCAGCTATTTATGGCGTGCCTGCCTCCTAGAGTACAAAATGTGTTAAACTCAGACGGAATATTAATAATTATATTACTTTGACTTAACTTTGAGGACACCTAAAGAAGATTATTCGCCGATTGTTTTTAGCAACGTCAAAAATAAAAATAAAAAACAAACGAAATGAACATAGCGAAAATCGAGACAAATGGTACAGAAACTTTAACATGAACATCAATGACTTGGTAAAATAAAAAAAATAAGATAGTACTCGACATAAAATTACTTTTCAAAACATGCTGGATGAATTTTCCGTTAAAATGATCCATTAAATCGACTATAAGTTTATTAGTTTTACTTCGTCAATATTACTGACTGAATATTGAACACTGAATATTGATGACTAATAGGATCGTATTCATCATCATCATCTTCCTGACCTTATTCCACATCACGTGGGGTCAGCACAAAATGTTTTCTGCTTCCATTTCCCTCTTTCACCCGGATAGAGGGAAATGGAAAACTGTGTAAGGATCGTATTAATTTTACTAAATCCTTACACACTTTGATGAAGATCAGAGGTAACACGCGCTGGGTATGCAGATCTCTTGCGTGTAAAAAAATATAAATTTTCTAGGGAACTTGGGATATCTTTGAATTATAGCAAGGTTCGAAAACCGAAAGTTAGAATTATCAAGATCTGTCTATCTAAGATGATGATGATAAAATAAGATTATCACCGTTGAATATCTCGACGATCAAACTATTTATACTTATTTGACATTTATGACGACCGAAAATATCAATTGTTTACGTGGTCAATTTGAAGTATGAAGAACCTTTGAATCCAAAACCTTAGTTACTCAGCAAATTAAAAGTTTTTGTTGTCTGTTTTGTTAATAATGTGCACGTGATTTAAAGATATTCGGTTTTTCTTCTCCGCTTTCACTCATAACTTTTAAAATCGCTTCGGGAGCTATGATGGAACAGACTGACAGACACACACGTCAAACTTATAACACCTCTCTTTTTGCGTCGGGGGTTAAAAATGGTAAATAAATACTAATGCTAAATTATCATTGAAATAACAAAATCTACTATTTCAAGTATTTAGCTAAACATAAACAAAATATGATTGCATAGTAGATAGATCAATGCAAGAGGTGCCTACTTCTATAAATAAAAAGCCGTCTCATGTCACGTTGCTTTATTGACACAGAAATATCTGCAATATGCATTACTAATGAATTAAATTGGACCCATGACCAGAATCACATTTGTCAGTAATAGGGGTTGAGTAGCTTGCCTTGCAATTTATCGAAGGTAAAATCAATAAGCAAGGTCAAAGTCAAAGTCAAAGTTAATAAGAGAATGTCACTACATTGTTACAAATGCTCAACATACCTATTAGATGATTGAACAACGTATTTTCTGCGAATGCTATATCGTTGCGACTTGTTGTTACTTTCTTGAAATATTTACTTTGAGGTTGTACTCGTAATCGTATAAATGTACACCTACTTTATTATACAAATTAATTAGCTTCAAGTCAATTATTTCAGCAACACTGGTGTGCAAATAATAACATTATGAAACGCAGCTGTGACGTAAGCGGTACCTAATTAAAGGTTAGGTATCATAAATATATTATTAGGTGTTTTGACCCACTTATTATACAATACCTACATGCCTATTTAGGAACTAACTTTTTTCTTTCTTCATCTATTAACTTTGTGCTGGTGGACTTTGTTCTGCTGTTTCTATTCTAATCTATTCTTAGATAGACTTGCTAATCTTGATTTAGAATAGGGTAAAGATCACATCTCTCACGCACATAATGGCAGCACGAAATATACGTCTTATTTTATTGTTTGATTGAAAAAGCAAAGGATATCTAATCTTAAATGTCGTGAACGTAATTTCACTTGTTTATGTCGTAATATATTTCAGAATTCGCACAGGTTGTTGTTTTGATTGGACTTAGGGACGCTCACTGGAAATAGGAAATGCTACTCCATTTTGCAAAACAAAACATATTCTACTTCCACATCACAAATATAATTATCATAGTGATGCAAGTAAACTTCATTTTCATATAAATGTTTTATTTATCCGTCAATACTTTTAACCTAAAGTAGTTTAAAAAAAATCTTGTTGTTTCGACATCAACATTAGGTATGTAAATAAATCTAAATTTAAAATTTAAGAAAAACCCCCGATTCCAATGCTTTCATTTCCTTAAATGTAAAACAACATAATATTATGTAATGTGGACGCGATGCGCTTTCATTTGATACCCCACACTAGTATATTTGCAGATTTTCTGTTTTCCTTCCCCTCTCTCACCCACATAACTTTTAAACGGCTCAACCGATTTTCATAAAACATGTCTTAGAACACCCGGGCCAAACTCACCTTTCATACAATCAAAACTAAATTGAAATCGCTCCATCCGTTCGGGAGCTATGATGCCACAGACAGACTGACAGACAGACAGACACGTCAAACTTATAACACCCCTCTTTTTTGGTCGGGAGTTAAAAATAAAGTGCTTCACACTCAGAACAAGGAACTTATTTCTATTACTTTATCCGTGGTTCAACAACGTGCAAAGAATGTATAATCTCTGAAAGATGATCTTCAATTAGTAGATAGGAAAAATAAAATATATTACTAGTGTACATAAAAATTGTTCAGTAGGTACAGTTAATAAAGATTGTTAGTCACGCAGGCATGAATCTCATAAACTGTGTAAATAGCTACTCTTGATTTTTTTAAGGATGATGTATAAATTCTTCTGCTATGAATATAAAATAATGATATATGAAAAAGCCGTGTTGGCTAAGTGGGAGGACACTCGACTTTCATTCCGAAGGTCGTGGGTTCAAACCCCGCCACGCACCTCTGGATTTTCTTGAGAAATTTATGTGCGCTTTAAACACGTGCTTTAACGGTGAAGGCAAACATCGTGAGGAAACCGGCATGTTCTGAAACCTTAAAAGAGTTTTAAGGACATGTGACATTCACCAACCCGCACTTGGCCAGCGTGGTGCATTAAGGCCTAATATCTCTCGTCAAGAGAGAAGTCCCTGTGTCCCAGCAGTGGGAACGTTAATAGGGCGATGATGATGACTAAAAATATTAAAAACGGAATATAATAAGTACCTACGTAAAGAGGGTTCGTTAAACGAATGTGATTTTGTTTATGTAAAGATATCCTACGCATTGTAATAAATGTCTATTGCAAGCCGTCTACATGACCTAGCATGACCAGCAAGCCCGCAAACTTATTTATAGGGTTGCCTACAATTACTATTTCCCATTCCAAAATTAATTGGTCATCATTTCTACTCGCTATGTATGGAAACACACTATGCCGAAATTAAGCGACCGAAGATCAGTCTGAATACGCTAAAGTGCTATTTATTTACTGACACTATATACCGAAATTAATAAAATAATTAAATCAAAGTCACAATAGCGCTCGAGACATTGAACAAACACAAAGTTCCGTGACTGAATAGGGTAGATGACTAAAAAATTATAATTATTCCGTCATTTAGATTACTTAAAAAAGTTGTACAAATAAATGACTTCAAAAAAAGGAGGTTTCTCAATTCTACCGTGTAAATTTTTTTTTTTTTATGTATGTCCGCGGATAACTTTGTCGGTTCTGAACCGATTTTGATTATTCTTTTTTTGTTGGAAAGGGAGTATCCCAAGGGTGGTCCCATTGTAAGGAAACCTGGATTTGGTGGTGGAATCCTGCGGAAATTGAGGGAAACTCTTGAAAATATTGTCTTTTCGACTTGTGTGTTACTTAATATTATTCAATATAATGAATTTTAAAACCGTTTTATTAATGAGGTGTTGATCTGATGATGGAGGGAAAGGCGGTCGAGGGAACTCCTCAACGATTTACAGCAAGTACTTTGTGTTTGGGCTTGATTAACTTATATTACTATCAACTTCAAAATTATTCAAAATTATTAAATACTTAATTATTTAATTGTTTATGTTTCTTTTAATTATCACTTATAATGTCGAAATGATTTGTAAAGTTAATTTATTTTGTACTTTTCAGTTTCTCGTTTGAAGTTGGTTTAATTTTTGGCAAAAAAGTTTTATCTTGCTAAAGAAAAAAAAATATGATACAGTGCATTGAAGTTTCGCGTGACGTAATCCTTTCGAGCACAATATGCTCAATGTATACGTTTCAAGCCCATTCCGGAACTTAGATGCTCTATATCTTGGCACTTTCTTATTCTATTGATAAAGAAAAAAAGACGCTAGCTAAGCAAAGAAAACACCAATTTTTATGTGTGACATGCCACATCAGCAAGCAAAACCACTTAGCTAAGTCTCTGCGGGACTGCAATTACAATTTATTATTAAGGCGGGTGGTGGCGTGGAGAACGATAGCATTTACCGGCTAAATACGTAGGCAGCTAGGGCACAGCCCCTTGCCTGGATTTATTGATTTGTTGCAAGGGGTGGCTGCAACCCTTGTGTCGACAGGCCGAGGTCAGAACTATAACTTATGAAGTGTACAATACGTACCTATTTGAAAATGTATCGTGCTTATAATGGATTGGATCATAAATGAGTAATTTGGGGCACAATGCATGCTAAGTCAGATGTTCAATTGTTTATGCTCGTAGGTAGAGCTAAAAACGTAAATGTATAGAATAATAATAAATAATCAACCCGTGTTCGTAAAGCCATTATTACTGAATTAACTCTGATCAGACTCGTATATCTTGCTCCAAGATGGATAGACTTGCTTCAAGATCATCAATGGTAGAGAGATAGAGAAAACTCATGGTAAAATAATAAATACTTGATTTTAGTAAAATGAAAGGAATAGTTTCCCTTTACTGAGAAATTTTGTTACCAACCTACATACATTTATTTTATTTTAGTACAATTAACATCCGACAATTTACATTACAGTAGCTAATTTGTTATAACACGACTAGATGGGACATTGCAGCAACAGAGCTTAGCTCTTAAAGTATATAAAGATTGATCTATGATCTAATCTTTTGCGAATGACGCAGTTAGAGCGCTGACCTATACCTCCCTATACACCCACAGCACCCTAGCACAGATCCGGGCTCTGCGTAACGCCACCCTCTCCCACCGGGGGGAGTGGGTATCTACGTCATTGAGAGAAGCACTAGACTGGAACTTGTTGCAATTAATATTTCACTAATATGAATTAATTTGGGTATAATTTAAACACCATCTTAAGTCGGGTCCACACGCGCGTACCTAACGTGTTATGTCTATATCGGCGATCGGACTAATCCATCGGCTGTCGGATTTATGTGTTAAAAATATAAATATTTATTCTACATCTGGGTATCCGGTAATCCGAAAAATGTGAGACATGTAGGTATTGCTTATTCAGTATGAAAAAATTTTAAAAACATGGAAGATTAAATAATTGCATAATATATTCGTTGCAACTAAGAGGAATCATCTCGTGAAATAGATTTGAATTTAAAATTTGCTTTCTGTTCATTAACAACCCTTCAGTAACAACGTGTAACGGTGTAACTGATCATCATCATTTTGTTTGATGTCATTAATTCTGGAAAATAACGATTAAAACTGCTTTTATAAAATGATTTTTATGATATAATTCACACTAACCATGGTTAGCTTTGTCTCGGAAATAATTTAAGTACAATTAGTTAGACTATTTAGCTTCTTCACCAAATTTCTTCAGACTGTTCAGATATTGGTTTTCAAAACGTTTAGCATCACTTCAATCAACAAAGATTCATTTGTTAGTCAAATCTAGGTACTAAAATATACCACTTAATCATGTTGGTAGCTGTGGGATGTGGGAGGCGTCCATAGCGTTCTGCCCCAGCCAGTTCATATTTTATCGATTTACCTCCCGGTCGGGGGGTAGAATCTAGACACCTGTGTTACCTAGCAACGAGTTCGGAGAATTAATCAGTAATTCTAGATGCTTTGTGTTGAATTTATCAATAGACTATCTTTGATTTATAGGTGTACAGCCCTGGATAGGATCGATTCGTCTAAAGAGCTTTGATGCTCTTGCTATATCTTGGCACTTTCTTATTAAATTGATAAAGCTAAAAGTAAGTGTCTCGTATTTTGACTGAGTATACTCCTCAACGTCCTCATCATGCCTTTATGTATACTCCTCAACGAATCCATAGATAGAAAGTGTTAAAAAAAAGTGATGCTAAACGTTTTAAAAATTGTATGTTTTTAAAAATTATAAACTAAATACAAAACCGCCTGATACTATAAAATAATAATTTACACTATCAATCATTTTCTTTAACGCATTGTGATAATGTTGAGCAGTGAGGTAGGCCAGTCATAAATTCAATTTCTTTCCTATATGAAATATGCACTTTCCCCATTTTACAAAAGCCGCTCATTTTTAGACAAAGTCTATTTCTAGGTCACAAAAGTCGAATGAAAGTTTAAATTTGAATTGTATTCTATGAATCTTTACATAAAAAATGAGATTTAAAGAAGTATCTTAGAAATTTTGATAACTTGCGCACTTGCCCCATTTTATTGGGCAAATGCGCCTAACATTGGCAACTACGTTGGATTACAGTAATGAGCTATTTTCAGTACGCTTGAACTTAGATTTTCTGCATACTCTGCTAAAAAAAATACCTGTTAAAAATTTAGTTCATTATGTCTTTTCAAGATGTTTAATTTTGACTACTTAGGCGTGGTTCGTCTCATCACAGCGTGAGTATTGAATTTCGCTCAGTTTTTACGCAGTTCTCATCTTTTTCTCCAATATCTCAGGAAATATTAGGTCCTTACATATGAAATTGGCGTTTTTCGTACTGGCCACTTTAATCACAAATTTCTCCTCTTTGGTAAGGAATTCCAAATTCAAATTTGTACAGCTATAGACTCATGTATTTGTGCTTCGATGATCGTCATTCATTTGTTTTTTTTCTTCTGTTTTTTTCTGTTTGCGTCACTCATTTTACAAAATGGAAAACTTAAAATATCGCATTATTTACGAGTACGAGTTCCGCCGTGGCACTAGTGCTGCGGAAACAACTCGAAGGGTGAATGATGTGTATGGCGGTCGTGTTGCAAAAGAAAACACAGTTCGTTTTTGGTTCCAACGTTTTCGTTCTGGAAATTTCGACTTGCAGAACAAGCCCCGTGGACGGCCTGAGACTCAAGTTGATAATGAAGAGTTGAAGGCTATTGTGGAAGCGGATCCATCGCAAACCACGTCCGAGTTAGCTGCAGGCTGCGGTGTTAGTGATAAAACTGTTTTAATTCACTTGAAGCAAATTGGGAAGATTAAAAAGCTTAAAAGGTGGGTACCTCACGAATTGACTGAAGCAAACCGGCAAACGCGCGTCGACTGCTGCGTTACATTACTAAACCGGCACAATAATGAAGGTATTTTAAACCGAATCATTACCTGTGATGAAAAATGGGTTCTTTACGATAATCGGAAGCGCTCAGCGCAATGGTTGGATCCTGGCCAGCCAGCCAAATCCTGCCCCAAGCGAAAATTAACCCCAAAAAAGTTACTTGTAAGCGTTTGGTGGACTAGTGCCGGTATTGTTCATTACAGTTTTCTCAAATCTGGCCAGACTATTACGGCTGATGTCTATTGTCAGCAATTGCAAACCATGATGGAAAAGCTAGCGGCTAAACAACCTAGGCTGGTCAATCGCTCCACGCCACTGCTGCTTCACGACAACGCTAGACCACACACTGCGCAACAGACGGCTACTAAATTAGAAGAGCTTCAATTGGAAAGTCTAAGACATCCTCCGTACTCCCCGGACCTTGCTCCAACAGATTACCATTTTTTTCGAAATTTGGATAACTTCTTGCAAGGGAAAAAATTCAACTCCGATGGGGCAGTCCAAATCGCCTTCAAAGATTTTATTGATTCCCGTCCGACTGGTTTTTTTAGTAAAGGGATCAATGAACTACCTATAAGATGGCAAAAGTGCATAGAAAATAATGGTTCATACTTTGATTAATTAAATATATTACACTGAAAAAACGTGTCGGTTAAAAATAAACGAAATACTGTTGAAAATAACCCAGCATGTTTGTCAATATAGCACCTGCAAAGTTGATAGCTTAAAAACAAATACGTCAACTTTGTTATTATTGCTTGTTAAATATTAACCGTTAAGGTTGGTTAAAAATATATCTGTAATAATAATACAGTTGCCTAGATTAGTAACAACAGAGTAAAGTTGGGTAACTACAACCGGTTCACTCGGTAGCTGCTGCAATGTTACTCGGTTGTTTTAGCCAATTTATTGGGTAACTAAAACCGGTTTACTCGGTAGCTGCTGCAATGTTACTCGGTTGTCTCAGCCAATTTATTGGGTAACTACAACCGGTTCACTCAGTAGCTGCTGCAATGTTACTCAGTTGTCTCAGATAATTTATTGGGTTACTACAACCGGTTTACTCGGTAGCTGCTGCAATGTTACTCGGTTGTCTCAGCCAATTTATTGGGTAACTACAACCGGTTCACTCGGTAGCTGCTGCAATGTTACTCGGTTGTCTCAGCCAATTTATTGGGTAACTACAACCGTTCACTCGGTAGCTGCTGCAATGTCACTCGGTAAATACAGCTAGTTTATTGGGTAGTTACAGCAATGTTATTCAGTACTCGTAAATAATTCAATTGTTTCATAGATAGATATACATTCTTACTGTATTATGAATAAAAATTATTTAATTAGATATTAATAAAATAATAAAAGTACCTAAACAAGTACTTTCAGATATTTTACTAATAAGTAATTAATATTTTTTTTAATAATACAGTATGTAGGTACTTATGTCTATGTAACGAATGAATTGTTTACGTGAACTGAATAACATTGCTGTAACTATTTAATAAATAATACTTACCTACTGAATTAGTTTAGAATTTAAAGTTGCTGAAAGCATTGCTATAAAGTGGCTATAGTTACCGAATAGAATTGCTGTAAAAGATCGTGGGGTTCTTTGGAAATTTATTACAATACAAATCAAAAAACTATTTAATTAATACTGATTTATTATTGAGCAGTTTCATATAATATTACAATGTATTCAAAATTATACAAATCTACTATAGTTATGAAAACAAATCTTATGCACAAGGTTCAAATAAGGTGGAGACAATTTTGGACAGGTTAAGGATTAAACTAGGCATTGGTTTTAACTTTAACAAAATCAATGATCACCGGGGTACATGAATATTATGTAGTATAAGGCGTAAAAATTAACCTATAGTACACTTGAGGTTGTTGTACCCGTGAAACTGAATAACTCCCTAAGAAATATACCTACAGCGAATTAATTAAATAAAAAGTAGGTAGTCTCGCCGTAGTAGGTACACTTTTTTCGGGCCGTTTTTCAGACGCACACTTGATATAGCCAGAAGTGTCGGGATCAACAGCATGCAGGCAATGTTGGAGCTCTCTTCTGGTGCTGAAACAAAAAGCATTTCTTAGCACTGCAGAGTTGTTACAAACAGACGGACAGGCAACGATTTCAAGATTTTAAAGGGATTTTACTTACAATCTTGCAAACGGAGAAGTTGTGTCCTTGTTGTGACTGCATTTTTTCTTCTTGGCCAGTTTATTTTTTTTTTCTTTTAGAGGAGGAAAGCTCTTACAAATGGCTGTATATGTGCCAGCATATCATATCATAGCTTCAAACTCCTTTTCCAGCTGAAAACAAAATCATAATCTTAGTCTGAAAATAACTTCAATATAACTGTGAGGTGCTTTTTCTTAAACTACTAAACAAACACTTTGATTTAACTGTTTCTGCTCCACTAACATTACACCAACAGCGATAAGGTCATCTATTGTACTGATCATGTTTTAAATTTAGATATAAGGTTTTATTTTGTTATGTATGTACATGCATTAATTTAAACAATCTATAGCCACAACGATACCAATACCAGTCGGAAACATTTAACAGTTATTTATATCACATGGGAACTGATTAATGGAATAAAAAGTAGCCTATAACTTAATCAAGGCGTACCTGTACTCAAAATATGAAGCATGATCCGTTCAGCAGTTATGGCTATGTTCGCTCTTATGCCGTTTGTTTTCCAAGAGTGTGGAGCCGCCAGTAAGTACATAATAAAGAAAGTACGAGCAACAACACAGAAAGGAAGTTAATTCTTTGATGTATGTAACCAAACTTATCATGCAGGCTATGACAAGAAAACAATTAAAGTTGTACTGACCTTTAAAACACTTCGATGTAAGACTCGAGATTCCAAGCAGTTAATAAATTTCGGACCTCCTCATCCATAATTTTCCGTACCTAGTTTGCAACGTATTTGAAACTGCACTGCACTTTAAAATATCACAGTAATATTTCACACAGGTACGGAGTGACCCATGTGGTAGTAGACGAATATTACTTTACTGCCACATGAATCACGCCACGCCATACGTCACGGGCGCGAGTCGACGGAAGAGTGATGTGATGAGCCGAACGAAACCAATCATCTTTGTATTTGTAACTGAGCGCACAGTTATTTTTAAGCAATTGTCTCGGGTGTTTTCTACCGAGTAAATCGGCAGAGAACAGCCGGGAGGTACTCGATTATATATAAATGACACTAGCCGGTTGCTATTGACCATGGTCATTTGCTAGGACCAAACGATTAAATTTACTTATTTAAACGGAAATAAGTAGCTTGACTCAAGTTAAATAATTTCAACTCGTGTATAAATAAATCAGATGGTGTGTAAAAATAAACAATTTAAATACTTGTTTAAAAACAACAGTACGCTTATTAAATTTAAATTAATTCTCTTGGTAGTTTTGAATCAAGTTTGAAAGTGTTTATAATTTACAAATTAAGTAAATTGAAAATTACTAATGTCTTATTTGTTATCAGCCGAGAAAATATAACAATGTACACAAGTCTACTCTATGCCAAGTTCGCTTATAAATTTTTAGATAAGTCTTACTTAAAAATGACCGATATGATTGTAACCGAGCCAAAAAGGTCCTTTGTTAAAATAATATTTTCTCAGTGTATATTAAAAAATATTCGACTTTTTGTTCCTCCCATACAAAACGCCAATTTCATATGTAAGGACCTAATACTTGTCCCATTAAAAACGAAACTTTTCAAGCCAGGTAACTGATTAAATTTGAAATCATGTTAAATACCTACTACTTGTTATTTTGAATTAAATAGAAACGAATGTAACGTAATTGTATACTAAATAAAGGCTTTGCTAAAACAATATTTTCAAGTCATTATATAAGTGTCCAAGTAAAAAAACAGGTCCAAATTGAATCATTAATAATAAATAAATAAATGAAATAAATAAAACGCGCTAAATTCATTAGCTGAGATTAGCGTTCTAAAAAACAAACAAACTCTTTATATTTATAATATGCCTCATTGTTAATTTTATACATTCACCAGGTTAGGTGATGCTGAAACATATTGTTTCAATATGGCCACAGAAAGCATCAAAATTGAGTGCACTTACCCCAACTGACATTGCCTTCTTAATAAACAAAATGTCCCTATAATTTTGTTCGGAAAGTTGCCGTAATAGCTTGAACGGACTTGCATTAGTTATGAACCCTTGAAAGACCTTGGCCAAGGTTAAGCCAAGCTTAGCCCGTGAATAGGAAAATTGCGCTGCTAGGCCGTAATGCATTTATTATTTATTAACGTGTATGTTCTGGATAAAGCTGTTTGAACAGAGCCAATTATTGTCAATTGTACAGCATTTAACAATGATTAATCGATTGTTTTGTCGAGTTGGGATATGCACCGTTAATGTGAAAAGTTCAAATAAGTCTAGAAGGGTGGCACAAGGCCAGTAGTGGCCAGTCTACGGCTGCTTACGCATTAATACCATAATAATGAGGCAATAATTAATCTCATGGAATAAATTGCTAATCTTACATTAACATTTAGACAGTCAGCGCTAACTGCAAATAGTCTAAATTTTGATGAAATTTAAACATCAAACTGTGAATTGTCCGGAAACATTTATTTATTTATTATGCGCACGTCAAGTCAAAAAGTCAGAGTAGGTACAGTACAATGTTGTGGCGGGAACGCTGTGGCGTGATCGTATGCAAGAGCTCTTTAATTTTTTGTTTTCTGGCCAATGGTCAGAATGTCAAGGTATTCTTTTTAGTTGTTTTTACTTTGTTTATTATTTTTTTGTATTTAGTTTACACGTATCTAAGATTTGTAAAACCAAACAATGGAAATAAATGATTTTGTATCATCTATCTTTGCCATTAAAACAAATGTGGCGAGAGGAAGGCTTAGGTACAATTTGCATTTGTGCAAAGTCTTGACGAAACAAGTACAAGATAAATTATCCAAGACAGTCTTAAAGGTGTCCCTGCAACATGTTTTCACCGATTTTTGGGTGTCCGGTTTCTTATTATAATGGGACGTTTACAGTCGTAACCAGATCATCTGTTCTAGGGAGGGCAATCACCCGGACGACTACAGCCGCGTAACGTACCGCAAGCTTCTGGAGCTGGTGTGCCAGTTCGGCAACGCGCTGCGGGACTGCGGGGTGGGCCGCGGCGACCGCGTGGGGATCTACCTGCCTATGATCCTGGAGGCCGTCATCACCATGCTCGCCTGCGCTAGGATCGGGGCTGTCCACAATGTTGTCGTAAGTCAATAATTCCATATTGTTGGATCGGGGCAACAGGAATCTTCCTTCGTTTTCTACGAGGCACACTCGTACAGATTAAAGAAACACGTATGACGTAAATAATTATATAGTTTACGCGTCGGAGAGGGATCTCTCGCTCTCCTAAACGAAAATCTAGTGAAAGTTTAGTTTTTCATTCTATTATTTTCTTCAAATCTTAAAAGTTTCTATGATCACTCTGTGAGTCCGCGTCAAAGTTCCTATGAATTAGTTTTTTTTTAATATCTCACTTTCGTTGTGTATCATGTCAGTGATAGGAATAGGTAGTGCAATTTACCGGGACTTCATGAAGATATCTTAATATGGACATGCTACAAATCCCGGGAATTTTATGAGAAAAGCTATTGTATATCGTGTTAAATAATATTTGAAAATACATTTTTAAGATATAAATTATCATTTCATCAGATTAATGAAGAAAAACTTGCCACCATATTTGTATTGACTTCAAGTTAGACGCAAAATATTATATAATTCATTGTTTCGGCTTCACAACGCGCGGTGGCGATAAGATAAGAAAGGATTAAGTGAGTGACGATGTTCGTTCGTTTTCTTGTCATTCGGTTCATTGAGTGCGCACGTGCCGGTTGCATATTTAAGTGACCTGATTGATTTGATTATTTTAACGACACCTTGGCTTGTTTTGCTAGATGGACGGACGGTCTGATGAAGGCTGCGGGCTCACGGTGGATGCAGGCCGCTGCCAGCCGAAATTACTAAAGATCTTTGAGGGGGGCCTATGTCCAGCAGTGGACGTCTTACGGCTGAGATGATGATGACGACCACCTCATTTTGCACTGTAAACAATTTTTAAATTTTATGCAGAAAAAGATTAAGACACATCCGTTCCCTTCGCACACAGGATTCGAATCTGCATCTCCGGTATATCCTATATGCTTCTAATTACACCAACGCGTCATTAGGTGATAGGTTGAATCTTTTCTGCACTTTATAATATCGAGTAAAGACTTTAGTAAAGACCTTTGTGACATAGTCTTATTTGCTGATGATACTTCTTTATTATTTAAAGTTGATAGGAATAAAAATAATTTTGACGATGTAAATAACTCACTGTCACTAGTACTAAATTGGTTTACGGTTAATAACTTACTGCTAAACGCAAAAAAAACTAAATGTATTAAATTCAAACTCCCTAATGTTAAAGAATTTCCTACAAAAATCATATTAAACGATGAAATTCTCGAGCTCGTTGACTCAACAGTGTTCCTAGGTTTACATATTGATTCTCGTCTACAATGGAAACCCCAAATTACAAACCTTGCAGGTAGACTTAGTTCAGCCGCTTATGCAGTGCGAACAATGAGATATATCACAGATGAGGGTACAGCTAGACTGGTTTATTTTAGTTACTTTCATAGTATTATGTCATATGGTATCCTACTCTGGGGTGCTGCAGCCGATATTCAAACTATATTCGTGCTGCAAAAAAGGGCTGTACGTGCAATATATAAAATGAAACCACGTGACTCCCTCAAAGAAAAATTCAAAGAGATTAACATTCTAACTGTAATCTCACAGTACATTTTTGAGAACTTGATGTTCACCCACAAGAATAAGCACTTGTTTTTAAGAAAAAGTGACGTACATAGTATTAACACGAGAAGTAAAGAAAAATTACTAATTCCTACTTACAGACTAAAAAAACTAGGCAAATCATTTATGGGTAACTCTGTACGTTTTTATAATAAGCTTCCTCATAATGTAACAGAGCTTCCTATTAGAAAATTTAAATCATTTATTAAGAGAAGTCTAATGAAAAAAGCGTATTACTCTATAAATGATTATATAAAGGATGATGCAGCTTGGATAGATGTTGCTTAGTTCCACAGTAACAGGCTCTAATAATTCTGGTTGACCAGGACTGATATGCTCATGTTATAATAGCTTCCTTTATATGACAAACATTTTTTTTTATTGTAAATGTTAAACTTATAATAGTTACCTATAAATAAGAACTCCAAAATTGTAATAACTACAAAATTGTAATAACTGATATAGCTGTGTTGTTCTATTCGCTTCTCAACTCAGTATAAAACATTGAAGCGAACTGTCAAGACAATGTTATTTCCTTGATATTTGTTATTTAAGCAATTTAGTTTTATTAATTTTAAGTTGACCTGTCCATGTAGGCTTTGTGCTTCTAAGGAAATAAACGTTTTGACTTTGACTTTGACTTTGAGTGAAAATGTAATAATAGTTTAACATGCAAAGTGAGGTTTAAGAGATTTAATGTAATTTTATGGCATTTAATTGATGTCTGTTGAGCATATTTATTTTAATTGTTATTAATTATTGTCATGGTTTTTAAAATAATAATAAAAGAATACTGAAAAAAGGTATTTATTGGAAATAATGTTCCGTCATATTTTTTCCGATCTTTTTCCCGGAATCCCGGGGAGTATCCATACTATTGATAATGTTTGAGGTCATTTACCCCAAATTGCACTACCTATTCCTATCTTTGAATGATAATTGGTTAGATATAAGATAAGATAAAGTTCTTGTAACTAATAGGACTAAAAAAAGTAGTACGTGTAATCTTTCATGCTAAATTACGCATCTACCTACATATTTAGTTATATAGAGAGTTCTAAAGTCTATCTAAAAAAATTACAACGCTCCTAATGCCCAGACATATACAGAAAGGTGGTCTCAAAAATAAACACACGATGTTCGTTCAGTTCGCAGGATTCTCGTCCGACTCGCTGGCGGAGCGCCTGGCGGACTCCAAGGCCAAGCTGGTGGTGACTGCCGACGGCGCCTGGCGCGGCGAGAAGCTGCTCTGCCTCAAGAACACCGTGGACGAGGCCATCCGCAAGTCCAAGGATAAGTTCCACCACACCGTGTCGCTGTGTGTCTGCGTGTCGCATCTCCACCGCGTGGTTGCTGGGAACGATGAGTCTGGAGAAGAGCATGTGAGTCTTTGACACTTCGATACAAATCGATTTGTTCAACTCTTGAAGGCTCTTTGTTTTTATTCAAAAACACTTTCACTTCATCCAACAATACAATTATTTACAGTACAGTACAGTTATTATAAATGTACCTATGGTATAATCTAAATATCGAAAACGGTTTCTAAGATTTTCAGGAAATTTTGTATTTCGGAGCAATTAATTGTTCTGGGTACTTAGAAACTCCATCATACTTTGGAATACAAAATTTCATCAAGTATAGGTTAATCTTAAAGTAAACAGAAAAACCATCATATGGATAAACTGATTAACTTCATAATTTAATAAGTAACGCTGTTTATACGTCCATTATATCGTTTTAGACATGTTTGGTTGTCTCTAAACATATAACTTACTATTAATCATACATAATAAATACAACGTAAGCCGTGTTGGCTAAGTGGGAGGACACTCGACTTTCATTCCGAAGGTCGTGGCTTCAAACCCCGCCTCGCACCTCTGGATTTTTCTTCTTGAGAAATTTATGTGCGCTTTAAACACGTGCTTTAACGGTGAAGGCAAACATCGTGAGGAAACCGGCATGTTCTGAGAACTTTAAAGAGTATGAAGGACATGTGACATTCACCAACCCGCACTTGGCCAGCGTGGTGAATTAAGGCCTAATCTCTCTCGTAAAGAGAGAAGTCCCTGTGTCCCAGCAGTGGGAACGTTAATAGGGTGATGATGATGAAATACAACGTAAAATATCATCACAATTATAGGTTCATGTATGTTCAAATAGAAGGATAAGAAAACTGAATAACTTCTTAATTTAATATATTACGCTGTCTGTACATTTATATTATACAGTAAGATATGGTAGCGGATAAGCTCATCTGTGTTCTCAATAATCTCGGTGTTTGTTGTTATCTAACTGTAGAACTCTCTACAAGGTCAAAGTTGCGCATCGTTCATCCGATAGTTTAATAGAGGAAAATATGGTTTGATTTCTAACTATATCTATATATATAAAAATGAATCTCTATTTCCCTTGGTCACGGCATCACGCCTGAACGGCTGGACCGATTTCGCTAATTCTTTTTTTGTTTTGTTCGTTATTATCAGGAGAAGGTTCTTATGAAAGAAAAAATTAAGGAAATTGCGCGGAAAATTAGCAAATTTAAAATTACTTAACCACCATATAAAAAGTTAGCGAATGTAACCTTTTTTAACGTAACCTTAAGACATTTGACATAGAATTGACTGAATGCGTGCTACAAATAAAGTCAAATAGGATGAAAAACAAATGACGTTTAAAACGGATTCTTCTGTCAATCTTATTTTATTGTTATACAATACAAAAATCTGCTCATTTATGGCGTCTAAGGCGGAACAAAGTTCGCCGGGTCAGCTAGTAGTAACATAATTATAAAGCATAAAATATACTTATTCTCATTTTGTACATATAACAGAACATTATAAATTAGGATGTTGATTATTTCCTTTTCCGAGAGACCCGATTATCCGAGAAAATACCTTAATGAAAATTATTCGTCTGTAAAAAAATCCTGCTTATTAATTAATAGCTAACGTTTTTTACGGTTAAAAATGTGTTATTAGTTGGTCAAGCAACACAATGACTGCCTCAGTGGCGCGGTGGGCGAGGTTTCGCTTGCGGCGCAAGAGGTAGCGGGTTCGATTCCCGCCGAGGGTCAAGTGTTTGTATGTTCTGCAAACACTTTCTCCTTGGTCTGGGTATTTAGTATGTATAATAAAAGATATCTATGTATGTATGTCTATTATATTATATTAAGTATATCAGATGTCTAGTACCCGTAACACAAGCTAAGAGCTTATACCACGGGGCTAGATGTTGTTGTGTGGATTGTCTGGAAATATTTGTCTGGAAATGTACATTTTTCCTCATTTTTCTAAATACATAATCATACTATTTTATATAACGTTACTTTACATAGAGTAAAAAAAAATGTGTGTGTGCGATTCACACACGATAGAAGTGAAACTTCAGTAAATCGACAAAAGAATAAGACGAAAGAAAAAAATAAAACAAAAAAAAAACTGTGCAAAAAGATTTTGTTCGGGCGGTCACCCATCCAAGTACTGGCGTCGCGCAACGTTGCTTAACCTTGTTAGCGTTTAAGATTGGCTTACCTGTCGTTTTTTCCGTTGCATCCGGTTTGAAATCACAACGATTCTAAAGAAGTTTTACTTCAAAAATTAAGGACAACGGGTATATTTGGTTGTTATCCTCACAGTACACGTGGAACGAGGACCACGACATCTGGTGGCACGAGCTGATGGAGGAACAGTCCACGGTGTGCCCGCCGGCCTGGATGGCCGCCGAGGACCCCCTCTTCATGCTCTACACCAGGTAGCTTGTACCTCTTATCGAGTTCATAAACCCATACTTACATTTTGGTTTTTTGCGAGCGGCTTACATGGGCTGCGGGCTTCTCTTCGAGGATGCTTTTGCTAAGTTTCCGGTGAAGACTCGACTGCTGCAAAGATCTTCCTGCTTTACCTGCAAATTGGAAGTTAATCCTATGAAAGTTCAACGCTTCTGAGCACCTTCAAGATCAACCCACCGCACCGTCATATTCGAAGTCACGATCATACAAAAATAAGACAATTCTTTTTACGACACAGCTTTTGATACGGAATTTTGTAGGTAAGTTAACCTGCTTATTTATTTCCTCGAACGGGGATCCTCATCTGGGTGAAATAAAAACCATGATTAATGGATCACCTTTTAATGGTTGTTATAGACGGGGTAGCGTTTGTGTAGGTCCGTATTTCAACTCGTAGGTACCTAATACAGATGTAGCTTGTTAAATATCTTCTTTATCATAGAGAATAAATATGACATCTGTCTTGATAATCTAAACCACTTTCCGCACACCACCATTTTTTTTTGGACCTATGGTACTAATATTTATGTTAATGTGTCGGGTGCTCGGTACTACCCCAATCTGGGGTACTACTCAAGTTTTAAAAATATTTCCGTGTGGCCTTGATACCGACTAAATACCTACTTAGGAAGAACCATAAAAAAAAGAATAAAAACTCTGATAACTTGACCAGTTTCAAATACCTTGCACTGTATTTGATTATATTCTTATTTTGAAAAGTTTAATAGTACTTTCCTCTGTGTATTCTACTTTTCTATCTACTCTATCTTTATTTCAAGCCAACTTCCAAGAAGATCGAGGGTATTAAATTGGGGTACTTTGCCGAAATATTTACTAATATTAAATACATCCGAGTCAGCATCTAGCTGGCTATTAACAGCTGTGAATGCTTGGAATACGGACCTCAAGTAAACAATCGTTGCACTTATTCTCATTAACCTTGCTTGACCATATCATGACTTCACGTAAGCCATTTGTATTGAATATAATTAGTTGTGCAACTTAGCGGAATATTGCTAATGGAGGAATTGCTCCACAGTGGGTCGACGGGAAAGCCGAAAGGAGTGCTCCACACGACTGCAGGATACATGATGTATGCGGCTGCTACGTTCCGTTACGTGTTCGACTACCGGGACAGTGATGTATACTTTTGCACTGCCGACGTGGGTTGGATCACCGGGCACACCTACACCGTGTATGCTCCTCTGGTCAATGCTGCCACCTCTGTTCTGGTAATACAAGCTTCAACTTTCAGGTTTAGGATACTTACCTATAGCGGGGTACTCACTAGGGAGACATAAAAACATGAACCTATTTAGTAGACTTGTGTATTGCTGACCTGAGCCGATATTTACAAAGTAACTATATTAGAAAATCGTATCTTACAAACTAGTTAATTGGCACAGCTCCCGAAAAGCGCGGTGATGGTGTTTCAATGAGTCATACGATACGCCTTAGCCGTAACAGTTAAACTGATGGATTACCTATGCTAAATAGTTAAACACTTACTAATGAGTACTCCGCTTCATACTTCTGCGAAGATGTGAAGACTTTATGAGTGCAACGTAACAGCAAATGTAAAAAAAAACCTGCATTATACTATGTAGATATACTTTGTTTTGTAGGTATTAAAGTTAAAATCAGATTTCAAAAAACAGGTGAATTCAAACGATTATCCTGTCAATTGAGAATTGAGTCGCATCACGTACTCGTAACATTACGGTTGTGTTATAAATAAAACAAAACAAAGAGGTTGATACTGCTCCTTACAATATTTGTTCGACATGATATTATTATGCTATATCATATCAATGACAAAATAACCGTTTGTGTGTGGTTTGTGTGCGATGTCATTCCCTTGGTAGGCAGTGCCAGTCACGCCTGGGACAACACGCGTGACCTAATTACGGCAAGATTTTTAAAGGGCTTAGAATTAAATATTCCACATCAACATCATCGATCTGAATTTTTACACCGGATGAAAAAAACACGACTTATGGTCTCGATTAAATTCCACAGACTGTTTTCATCAGTTGAAAATCGTAATAGTCAAATACTCTATTGCGCAAGTTGTTTTGTTTATTGTTAGGTCGGACTCTTCTCTTACAAACACTACTTAAGGTTTCGATTAAAAGCTCGATTAAAAAATCGTAATAATAGGTACTTTATTTCTCGAGTAAAAAATTGTAATGCCTCGATTTTAGACGAGTAGAGTTTAAAGAAAATTTCAATTGATATTTTAATAACTTCCAATCCAATACAATACTTTCAATGTCATATGAAAGTTGGTATCCCTTTGATTGAATAACACGAGGAGATAAAGTAGTTTAGGTACATAATATAATATCTGCACGGCCAAAGCGGTAACGGTGACCTCAGAATGTCAACGAGAAATAGAATGTAATCTAGTACGAGTATAGTAAAGTAAAGTAAAGTAAAAAAATCTTTATTTGACATAAATTGAGGTCAAGTATCAAACTAAGTCCCAGGCTCCCGAACTAGTTAAAAAAAATAATTTGAGGAGCCAGTATGACAATAGTTTCAAAGTTAATGAATTTTTTATAAGTTCGTGGTTGTAATTGAGTCATTAATGTTACCAAGTAGGTACTTATATAAACTTTTATATCGTTCTCCGTCTATTTTTTTTTTAATATACTAATAGGATCTATTCCATAATGAGTTTTTAAAATATTTCCTAAGCTCTTTTATTAAGTACTTATAGGTCATTTACGAATAGGCATCGTTGGACCATCTTGTATTTTATTATTTTATAAAATGCCACAACAGCTTTCGCAAAAGGGTCAATACGTACTTATTTTGAGCACCCACAATGAGTGTAGGTGTAAGTACTCTTAAAACATAATTTTGGATTACAGAGAGGTGATTTTTTATTTCTACATCTCTATCCTACATCTGTCAGTTATGTCATATCATAAGATTATATACATTTTTTACATATTCCATTTCTAATTTGAATATTCTCTGGTAGTTCGAAGGGACTCCATTGTACCCAGAGCCTGATCGCTACTGGCAGATCGTGAAGCAGTACAAGGTGTCGCAGTTCTACACCGCCCCAACTGCCATCCGCTCTCTGATGAAATACGGAGAAGACATCGTTAACAAGTGAGTATTATGTAGATAAGAAGGTCAACACATTTATTTTATTTTAAACTAAATTTGTCCAAATTGTTGAAAATAATTAGTATTATTTTTGTTCAGGATTGACAGAGACCGACTGAACTAAATAACATTATTGTGTCATTTAATTTTACTGATAGATTTTTTGTAATATGAATACATTATTTCACTCTCGATATTTTTATCATATTTGACAACCCTTAAAAATATTCTGCATACCCACTCAATACAAATAAGAACTAGATATACACCAAAATAAATGTCTTTTAAAAGAAACTACTCGGTTCCAATAATAACAGGTCAGTCAAGAAACGAAATATTCCCAGAACTGTAAGTTAGATTAAAGAAATATAAAAAACAGAATAAAGCCTTTGAGTTGCACTCCTAATATAATAACATATTATTAAAGTTTTTTTGAGAATTATTTACCTATAAATTTTGAATTTGTGCACATAGATTTTATTTTAAATTTAAATCTTTATAATTAAATTCTGAATTGTACAGTCTTCGTTGCAATAAGATAGCAAACTTATTTCGGGAGATATACGGGTTTATGTGCCTGACCCGTTATTTTTGGAACCGAGTGTATTTGCCAGTTAACATCTTACTAATGATTTAAAGTAGGTAGAAGACGTACTTACACAGACGATGCGCCTATGTAATGTCAAGTATATAAGCAACTAGGCTTGTAACTAATGGGTTTGTCAAGGTTCTAACATTATCTGCGAAACTTAGTGATTTTAAAGATAAGTAGATAATAATCATAAATATACAATAGATACTATTTTCAATCCCATGATACTGATAAACATTGTGATAATGTCAAGAAAAGTACTATCCGTTCATTGAAAATACTGTCCTAAATATTTTTTTTTTTATGCAGATAAAGATTGCACTTGAATTATTGGGTTGAAGCCCCTACTAACTCCTGTGTCCTAAATTATGTTTGACTAACTCCTAACTAAGCAGTTTATCACCATACACTGCTATAATTACTGTATAAGTATTTATAATTTTAGTATCTACTTATCTGTGAAATCGTAATCTTTACTAGTGTACTTAGGTAGGTACTATGATTTAACAGATAACGTTAGAAACGTGTTTGAAACATGACAACTAGGAGTTTAATTTTTTATAATTCAATTATACTTGTAATAAAAATTAAACAAAGGTGATTTGAATAGATTTTGATTAGTCTTACAGTTTATTTTTAAACATCAAATAGGAAATCCTGTCAAATTCACCTTATACGAATGCTTACGCAAGATTACACTTATACGTAAATGGATTCGTGATAATTACACATTCATTATAAGTTTTTTGTCCTTAACGGATGTTGAGAATACCTTGAGAAATCTTCATACTATTGGTAGAGAAAAAAGTAGTGCTACTAAAGTCAGTAGGGTTATCTACGCCACTCAGTAACACCATTCACAGATATCATTTAATTTCCCGGAACGGTAGACCGAATGCTCACACAATACATATAGAATGTGTATTTGCTCAAATACACATCAGTACGAAACTCATTTGACCGATAGTTTAAATATACCATAATATCAACCAAATATATTTTCGGTAAAATCACCGAAAATGTGTTCTAAGGGTTAATCAACCTTGGACTTTGGGAGGAACTCGACCGAAATAGATCCAACATTAAGGGACAGTAAAAAATCTTATTTAACAGCCTTATGGTCAAGGCCTAATCGACCTCAGTAACTTAAGTAGGTACTTAAAATGTATGTGTTCCTGTCATTGACAATTAGACTGTTGCATTGACCTTCCTACATAACAGCATCTACTTCGTAACAGTATAAAATACTTAAGCTTTTACGCTCTTTTACATAAAATCTTTTACATCTTTATAAGTTAAATCTTTAAGGTTGTATTATATACTTACTTGGCTAATCTTATAAAAAGAATACTGCGCGAGGCGTCATTCAGACTCTTATCGTTTTACTTTGTCTGTTGACTTTTCTGACATAAAAACCACAACAACATTATTTGAGCTATCTGGCCCATTAAGTAGGTAGGTTTATACAAAACTTAAGATAGGTATACAATATTGTCTAGTAACAACCATAATCAGACCAATCTCAGATTAATTTTCTGTCTGCTTAGGACGAGCACTCACTTTAGACAAGATTATTTTAAGACAGTCTATGTGAGACAATCCGTCCATATAAATACTTTTAAATAAAATGTTGCAAATATAGAACATTGAACTTTGGCAAGCCTGAATAACTCGTAGAAGAAAGGAGAGTTCCTTGACCTGCGGTAAAATGTGTACTTTTTCCAGACATGACCTGTCAACTCTTCGCGTGCTCGGCAGCGTGGGCGAGCCAATCAACCCAGAGGCCTGGATGTGGTTCTATAACGTGGTGGGCGGCGGGCGCGCCTCCATCGTGGATACCTTCTTCCAGACCGAAACTGGTGGTCACGTGATCACTAGCCTGCCTGGCGCTACTCCTATGAAGCCTGGCTCTGCGGTCAGTACCACACATTTATCTATTTACACACACTGCTGGGTAAAGGCCTCTTACGCCATGATACAAGAAATATGCAAGCCTCCACCAGAGCCGTCCCACAATCCTGACGATGTCTTCCTCCGGGACCTACCTGGTAGGTCGCCTACTGCAACGACGATGTGCTCCAACTGGCCACCATACCTACTATTATAATTATTTATAATAATACTACTAGAATTCTGCCATGCGACTTCAAGGCTTTAATAAACCGTCTAAGTGGCTATTAAGAATCTGACAACTGAATCGTTTGAATTTGTTTGAAATCATCTCAGATTACCAAAAAAGCTATTTAAAAATAACTATGGAGACTCTTACTTCTCAGTACACAACAAGAATGTAATAAATATTTTTGAGTATGAGACCATTAAGAAACACAGCATGTGACAAAACAAATTTATAGTAATTTTAGTTTCAATCTTTGCATATTCCACTAGGGCTTCCCATTCTTCGGCGTGGAGCCCAAGCTGCTGGATGAGTCTGGCAAAGAGGTGGAGGGTCCCGGCGAGGGGTACTTGGTCTTCACCAAGCCCTGGCCCGGCATGATGCGCAGCCTCTACAACGACCAGGACAGATTCGAGAAGGTCTACTTCTCCAAGTTCCCAGGATATTATACTACTGGAGATGGTACGTTAAATGGGAATTTTACTTCGACTTAATACAATTTTATAGACATTATGCACTGGAACTTTCATATTTTTAGGCATTGAATTGAAAGCCCGTATTTTCAATGTGACTGTTGTTCTATGACGACAAATTTAGTAAAAATGTTCTCACTTGCCGTCTGTATTTTTTTCAGGTGCTCGTCGCGACGATGAAGGCTTCATCTGGGTGACTGGTCGCATCGACGACATGCTGAACGTATCGGGGCACCTCATGTCCACCTCCGAGGTGGAGAGCGTGCTGGCCTCGCACCCGCAGGTAGCCGAGGCCGCCGTGGTCGCGCGCCCGCACCCAGTCAAGGGAGAATCGCTCTACTGCTTCGTCACCCTCGGACAGGGCATGGAATTCAATGGGGGTATTGTAGACTCACTGAAGATGCTCGTTCGCCGCCGCATCGGCGCCTTCGCGGTGCCCGACGTGATCCAACACGCCGTGGGCCTCCCCAAGACGCGCTCCGGCAAGATCATGCGCCGCCTCCTCCGCAAGGTGGCGCTCGGCGACCGCGACGTCGGCGACACCACCACCCTCGCTGACCCTGGCGTCGTCGAGGAACTCTTCAAGACTAGGCCCAACTAAATCGATGTCTGATTTGTTCCTGTTAAGCATTTATTTTATATTTCACTGCGTTCCGTCCTCGCCGTGTTATTTAATTTAAGGGTTTTTTTTTTAATATTAACGGGATTAAAATCGAAATTAACGTCCAAGACTCTTTATTTTTTAATACGAGAATTTAGTTTTTTTCTAAGGTATAAATGAGCAGCGCTGTTTGATTGCTAATTTTCACAGCGTAAGGGACTTAAGAACCAATACGGGGCACATAATTATCTAGGGACTATTCAGAACAATTTTAGTTCCTACTAGAACCATCAATTTGAAGCATAGTACATCATGGTTACCCAATTGTTCATCAAGCCAAAGAGGAAACAGAACGTAATTCACTCAATCTCTATTTTCTGAGAGTTTGTATCGAATTTCATATACTTAAGTTAAACTAAGCTATTTATTTTTTAACATTTTTAAGCTATTAACAGGAATGAACGATTACTGGGCTTTAGGATTGATTTGATTTTTGATCTCCTCGATGTTGTTTAAAATTGGTGTTGTACTAGTTAGTTAAATGTGACTTATATCATTCCATGTTAGTGGGTTAGTGCACTGGAACGGACGGGGGAGCGCATCGTGAAATAGTGATTAGGTCATCTGTGATTGATTATTGTGTAAGTCATGGAAGTGTAAGTCAGGCATTGCGAGGAGGCGAGGGTTCACGTTCCAGTTATTTATTTGTGTTAGACGTAAGGGGTATATTACCAGTCTTAGTAGATGGTGGAACACCACTCATTTGGTTGCTGGCTTTTTAAAGCATTTTGTTTCGTAGTGAAGTTCATAGACGCTGCACAATCATGTTTACGAGTAAATGTCACTTGTTCTTAGGCGTCATCTTCGAATCCTGTGATTCAACGAGTATATAATTATATGTATGTGATTCGACGAAAATAATAATCGACTGGACTAAAGGCTTTTAAAGCCAGTAATTTGAGATCAGATGTCGCGCTTCGCTCAATAAGAGACGTCTTACATAATTTTGTCGATTTTTTAACAATCTTACGGATAATTCCTTACAAGAAGTCCTGTCTATTCATATTTGAGTCGAAGATTGTGTGTAATTTATTGAACACGTCAAAGGACGTTATTTATGCACTTTTTAATGAGCACAAGAGTAGGTCTTGCGATGTAATGTGACAACGTCAAGTTGTAAGAGATACGAAATTTAATATTGTATATTAATATATTATATGTTAAATTTATTATTGTTTACTTTTTTGGACCTAAAGGTATTAACGATTCTTATATATTATTATATGACATAATTAAACTTTGGATATCGCATATGATATCCATATATTATCTAACTCTGAAAAATATATGTATCTTATCTACTTATTAATAAATGATTAAACACTGATGACTGTCTGATTTAAGACCTACCTCTCTGAAGTAGGGCAATTGGAAATCAGGTTTAATTCATGAAATTCTTGTAATAACTGTTTAGAGATTAAGAGTGTAATCTGTACTGTTTATGACGCAAACATATCAATAAAGGTGATTAAAATAACTCGACTCCCTCATTCGAATCCCCTATTTGCAAGCATTTTAAAGACATACTTGACTGACTTATCTAAATTCACGGTCAAAATATCAATAATGTAGCTAGGTAGGACAGCACCACGTATTGTTACGTTTGGCACTAGAATTGTTGGCCTTTAATGTTTAGAATACTTCTCAAAACGTCTGGAGTAACGCGAAGGTTCGTTTATACTTACAAATATGATGACTGTCACAAAATGGTGAAACCCCAAGTCAAAGTCAAAACGTTTATTTCCTTGCATACATGGACAGGTCAACTTAAAGAGATGAAGAAGAAGCGTATTTAAATAAAAACTAAGAATAATGAAGGAAATAACATTATCTTGACCAAGAGCAACTATTCGCCTGTGCATGTATACTAAAATTTTAAGCTGAAGAGTTTGTTTAATTGTTTGAACGCGATAATCTCAGATGGAAAAATAATTTCAGTAAGCCCAAAGCTATAGGCTTATTATTACACAATCCAAGACACGGACAACGCTGTGGCGTGTAACTGTATACAATAAATAATACTTCAACAGCTACAATACAGCCTGGAGACGTTTTCGGGAGGCGGGTACATTGAAATGCTGCAAGATAAATTAACCTTTCATATAAAAATCGGTCGCCAAAACTTAATCCCGTCGTCAACACGGAGTTTGGCGATGGCGCACGAGTCTCAGAACTATATTGATTTTAAGAAAATTAGGCCCATTTGATTGAATTATACGTTCAATTGAACGGGAGCTTGTTGTCGATGGTTCGTACATAGCATAAATTTTGTCTCTGTCCTAAGTTCTATAATTGCGTACAAATTGACCTAAATCAGACTCTTTGCCCCAGATCCGGGACTACCCAGTTGACATGGGTAACCCTGATCTGCGACTAACCATAAGAAAGGTAAAGACTTAGTTAGGACTTTAAGTTAAAATACAACCATTTTGATGACTTGCGGCGTTGTGCTTGTCTTGACAAATACCTAACTAGCCTACCAGACAGCAGCAACTTGGCGATCTGCCGAGGTACCAGCAACACCAGCCATATTTTCTGAAAACATGTTGGACAGGAGCAAGTACAAGCGCCGTCTATACATATTGTAATAAAATGGAAATACATTTATTTTGGTACATAAACAAACAACAGTGCAGTAGACAGCATAAACAGACACAAGATGAAAAAAAACATAAAAAACCACAAACATATAAGTAGCCGCGAGGCTGTGCTGCCATGTACCAATAAAGGAGCAGTCTCAGCTTAATGCCAGCATTCCGCTCCCCGAGGGAGGGATCGGAGCAACGCTGGTTTTCAGACTGCATCTTTTTGGATGTCATCACAGTCTGTAGTTTATAATTTTATACAACAAACGCATATTTAAATTTTTCATACTTTACATGACTAGAAACTGGGGAAAAAGAAAAAGACGAGCTATTGGAATCTATTTGTACCTGACATATAACTATTAATTAAAGTCCCCCGCCACGCCTGTCTTTCGTTATGTACTGATTATATAATCTCTGCTGGATATATCCAAAAGCTACAAAACGCATCTTCATGCAATTGTTTATGAAGCCGGGGCAAAATTAACCATATCTCAATTCCTCAATTGAAATTTGCGTAGAATTAAGATTTTGTGACGTACATACATATGGCATATTTCTTCAACAAATCACATCACCACGTTCCTAGTGCTGGGACACAAGAACTTCTCTGTTGACGAGATAGATTAGGCCTTAATTGACCACACTGACCAAGTGCGGGTTGGTAACAACAAATAACACGGTCTAATCAATCATATTTGAGATATTTATAAAAAAAAATTATTGGTTTCTACAACTGAAACAGAATCAAATACTAATCTATCCATTTATTGAAGTGAAAATTCATAAAATAATTCGCACTGGAGTCCACTATGCCATTTAGCGAACTCAACTAAGAAACAAAACTACAAATAAATTAACTTTTTGATTATTTATTTATTGTTATTCTATATATATAATAAAAACATGAACAAAATACAATAAATTTTTACATGAAAAAAAATCTATTTCATCACTTTAGCTTATTTTAAGAAATAATATATA
Organism: Gymnoscelis rufifasciata; assembly: GCA_929108375.1. NCBI lineage: Eukaryota > Metazoa > Arthropoda > Insecta > Lepidoptera > Geometridae > Gymnoscelis > Gymnoscelis rufifasciata. Next base: position 11,528,907 of record OV815301.1, read on the forward strand.
ATAAAAATGCTGTTACTTTCGATCAATCAATTTTGTCGAGTTCCAAACTAAGCACAGCTTGTATTGCGGAAAGTACTATTAAATAAGACCTGGCGGGAACCATAAGGTGGTTAAGGATTTTGGTCTCCTTAATGATGAAGGTAAAAGTTTACGATGACGAAAAGTCTATACTTTTTTATGATTTTTCTCAAGTTCAATAAATATATGAACACCATCGAACTCAAAACTCATCATTGATTCTCCAGATCGATTTTGGCGATGTATCATGTTAGCTTCAAATTTGGGTAAAATCTCATTTTTATTTAATTTTCTGCTTCTTTGTTTGTGGTCTCAGATCTGTAGGTTTTGAACTTAAAGTTCTGAAATAGAGCCCGTAGAATACTGATGCAGCTACAAATAGAATCGTTGATAGCACAGCTATGTACTCGGCACGGTTCCTGCAAAAGAAAATTGAAGATATTTATATTTTTCTTTGAATTGAAATACTATATAATATATTTTAGTATCGTAATATTTGCTACGAAACGTAGCCTTCACGGGTATCACACGCTACGGTGTAGGTCGTAGAGCATGCAACGTAGCGTAGCTCAACTTGCGTAGCATAATGCTACGAGGCGTAGAGCATGCTACGTTAGCTGCAGTTAGTTAACGCCTGTATTATAGGCTCTGGCAATGTAGTTTATAAGGCTTTATGGGGAAAAGTTGTACTCTGCAGCAGATATTACGAGCCGCAAAAATACCAAGTACCAGAGCTCTGCATGTTTGTAACAAGATACTTTAATTATGTAACCTAAGCTATGTTTTTGTAAAATGATTGTTAAAAAATATTATTATTATTCTTACTCTAGCTAGTCAAAGAGAGGATTCATGACTAGTTAGATTAAAATAAACTAACTTCGATCCGCAGTTCATGAAAATGCTAACCGATATACTAGTAACAAAGTTGCAACTCACTGGAAAGGTGTGCCGCAGATGGTGTACCACGTGGCTCCGTTCTGTGGCTTCTGGCCCACGCAGTGGAAGTCGAAGTAATCCTCGTTGTAGTTGTCCGGGCAGAAGTATTTGCGCTTTGGCAGCGTCTGAAGCGAAGAGTTGAGTAATAATGAAATTGATATACTTAATATACCTACTTATGCCTTACCTAATTAGCCCCTATCATCAAAAACGTTTGCACGATGATGATGATGACAAAACCAATAAAAGCACGTACCTGGCCAAATGGCGTAGTAAGCGAGGACATCTCGTTGCAAGGGCCAACAGGCTCGTGAAGGCCCACGGAGACCTCGCTCGCCGGGTTGAAGAACACCACGAACGCCCAGTACGTGGCGTAGTGGAGCGCCAGTTGCAGGATCAAGATGTAGTCGATGAGGGTTAACCTACAAAAAACAGTAAATTATCTTTGTGAATAAAAGAGAACGTGAGCTTATTCAGTTAAACAGTACTTGGAGTTAGTACTCTAAAAATTCATAAAAGGAAAATTCAGTATATAGTATGCTGAATTGTACTTTTATGTGAGGCTGCCTTAGAGTTCTTTTTTTGTATTAAATGGAACTTTCAAGACAATTTAATATCCTTGATATTTTTATATTCTAGGGAATCTAAGGGAATAAACGTTTTGACATTGACTTTTAATTGGGGGCAGGATCCTACGGCCTGTCAAGTTTTATTCAATATTCTTCATCCAATTCAAATTTCTTTATCAAAACGCTAATCTGATTTAGATTTGATTTCAAGGAGCAAGGCGAACAGTCTAATTAGTTTTTCTAGCATTCATGCATTGCATGAATGCAAATTTAAGTGTTTAATAGCCAGTCCAGACTTTCTAGAAAAAAGCGCCTGAACGTACTTGTGCTAGAATACGAGACGGTGGTGCATAAACTGTTGCCAACAAACCGCGTTAGGTGCTAAGTGGCTGTGACTTGAATTATTCCAGTTCTCTGAGCGAGACGCTAAGTTCCGTACCCAAAGGGTAGAACGGGACATTATTGCTGAGACTTCGTCGTCTGTCTGTCTGTCACCAGGCTGTACCTCAAGAACCGTGATAGATAGAGAGTTGAAATTTGGGATGATGTATTTATGTTACAAAAACACTAAAAAAATACAATAAATACATATTGATGGGGGGTCCCATACGACAAACGCGTTTAGTCCGTTTTCGCAATTGTAGTTTCACAATTGACTGTGAAAAAAGAATTATTTTTCACTGTTTCGTAAAAAATAATTCTTTTTTCACGAAACAGTGAAAAATAATTCTTTTTTCACAGTCAATTGTGAAACTTGATTGCGAAAGCAGAAAAGAATTTCTTGTTTGACAGTTAATTACGAAACAGTGAAAAATAATTCTTTTTTCACAGCCAATTGTGAAACTACAATTGCGAAAACGGACTAAACCGACAAACGTGATTTCTACAAGGTACAAGTAAACCTACGTTGCGCGATGCCCGTACTTAGATGGGTGTCTACTCTCACTGAAGTTGCAAAAAGTGTATAAAACTATACACGGAACTTTCAAATTTATTATATATTCACCCTTCACATATTTTTATACAAAACGAATATATTATTCATATACTTCTTAAAATAAACATCTCAGCTCTCAAAAAACGTAAATAAAAGTTTTGTTTATTGCTATATTTATTTACTTGACAATACTAAGTAAGGAAAATAAAGAGAAAAGCCTGAGTGATGTCAAAAAATAAAAGAAAGAAAAAGAAAGAAAGAAATGTTTATTTGTCACAGGATCAAAAACCAAATACACCTTAAAGTAAACAAAAAAACAATAATTAATGTGACAAAAAGGTGATCATTCAGCATTTTGCTGTGATTGAGCGAGTCAAACCACAGCGCTGTTCTTCCATGATCACCTTGAGCTTGTTCTTAAACTATTTAAACAATTAAAAATACAGTAAACCTAAAGACTACATACTTATATAAACTAAGGAAAAAAAAGAGACAATTTCTAAATGCGTTAAAAAGTAAATAGAAAAAAAAAGATGATTACTAAATTATAATCAACTAAATAATTAAAACACCAAAAACAAAAAACAAACCAATAATGTGCTTTGCTAATGCAGAAAAGAAAAGAAAAAAAACCCAAAACAAAAAACTTCCTGTATGTGTATACCTGTACAATAGTGTATAATAGTGTTGATGTCAATTTTAGTTAATAATAAAAAAACTAATAATAATAATAAAAAATAATAATAATAATACATATATATTTAATAATAATTGTAGTAAATATATACATAATATAATATCTAACTATATATACAATAATTCTAGATAATAATACATATAAATTTAGGTGAAAGACATCTGTCTTTCCAAAAATAAACTTTTCAGTTTCGTCTTGAAGGTGACTACGCTATTTAGGTCTCTTAAGGGCGGGGGGATATTATTCCAGCACTTTGTAGCGCTGTACTTAAAACTTCCACGGAATGCTGCAGAAGAGTGCTGAGGTGTACGTAATACATGGCAAGGCGCTCTAGTCGGATAAGGGTTTTTGAGATGAGACCAATCAAGTTTGTCGAAAAGATATTTTGGAGTTTGAGACTTGATGACGCCAAATAGGAGAGTGGCTAAATGTAAGTCTCTTCGAAAGGACATTTTGAGAATTCCATTATTGTTTAGAAAAGGAGTTATATGGCTACGTGGAGGGATGTTGAAACAGAAACGAGCGAAATATGTATATTTCTGTTCCGTACTCATAAAATAGCTAAGTACATACTATTTATATTTAAGTATTTGCGTTGGATGCCCTTTAAAATGTATAAATTTTATTTGGTATTTTCGTATTCATTAAATATTTATAAAAAATGTAGTGCCTAGTAGGAATTAATTCTTATACCAGAAAACAATTTCAAGCATGTTCCCGCCTGCACTGACGTCATGTCTTAAGTGACTCTCGCCGACCTAAGAGGAATCGTTTGACGTGTGAATAAAAAAATCGGCCTTAGTGTTAGTGCTCCAAGATTCATAGGCTGATAAACACATTACCACACCTCTACGTCGTGCAGTCTTGAGTAATACATATTAAAACTTATGTACGATATATTTTTATATCTTTCAAACAAAATATTATATCGCACCTAGGTAATTCAGTAGGTATCGTATCGTCTTAAAATTTTCCTGCTTGTAATATTACATCATTTAAAGATTAATAGGGGCACATTATCTGAGACAGCGTTGAACAGGTGTTATTAATACGCTTATCATTGAAGGAGATATTGATTGATACAGCTGTTGTAATGAACTTGAATGTTTTAACCGTCAGTGTTCCGTCCTAGTAACTCTTGCTTAATTAATCACTTGATTTTTATGATATGTGATAATGATAAGAATGTTAAAGTTTTACTATAGCCATTTGTAACAAAACTTATGATTTTGCACCATTTCCCTACTAGTTTCCGAGTTGAAGGGTTGAGTTAAAAAAAATGTGGTAAAGTTCAACAAGCTATAATAAGGATTTTTGAATGTTGTTACAACAAAATTATTATATGTTATGTAGCATAGTTTTTGAACAGTAGGGGCTCAATTTCTATAAACGTAACAACTTAAATGACCAAATAAACTTAGATAATAGCAAATTATTTAAACAATTCTATGCCAAAACAAAAAAAGACACAGAATAGAAAATAAAGTTAAAACCAAGTAAATCTTTAAAAAACAGTACAATAACTATGGCTGACTTCATTAAATAAAAGAAATATGTAGCTATAAAAAAACCAAGAGCGATATACCGCTAAAATATTTTTTTATCGATGACTTCGCGTGAATTCTGCCATACTGTTTGCCCCTGGGGCATAGTGAACATGAAAATCGTTGGTACATATTGTTTCGCATCTTATTATTAGCTTTTGCAAAACAATAAAACAATCATCTCTATAAAGAAACTTACCTAGCCTTCGACTTCTCCCTGTCGCTAAGAAGTCCATGGATAGTGAATGCTGCATAGATGGCGAACAGCATAAAGAACGTGACCTCGGTGTGGATGTTCAACACGTCGTGCAGGGGGTGGTAGATCGGCACGAAGAGGAGCACCCCGCCGGGCATGCCGAGGAGGGTAGCGATGCCCAGCGACTTCCATTCGATCAGTTTTCTGTAGAAAATAGCGTGAAAATACTCCCGTTTCCAGAATGGCTACTTTTCGCTACACTATTTTAATACTTCGCTTACGTATAAAAGGTTATTATTATTATATGGTAGCATACAAAAGGCACCCAGATCCAGGAATGTACATCTGATAGAACATATCCAACGACGGGAATTATTATTCACCGTACATCAAATATATAAATATTCTTAGTATAACTACCTACATGACAGACTTAAAAGTTATAATAGTCATAATAATAATAGTAATTTATTGATAATATAAATTATTAGTCACAATAAGGTTGTTGACGTGGTTGCCCAATGTCACAACTTTATACCTTAGTTTTATAATGGTACTTACCTAATGTACCTAACATTAGGTACCGTTATAAAACCAGAGCAAGTATTTTTTGTATAACATTTACCCATACTACAGTCTAGTGTACCCCTAGCGGCGAACTTACCCGCAGTGGACTTCATTCAAAGATCACTTAAGTTCTGGACTCAAAATGGCGTTCAACTGAGTAACATCTTTTTAACTTTATAATTTTATTTAATTTGACACTGGCAAACTGACTACATGGCAACACAGATAACCTTATCAACGCATAGCAACAAGAACAATATCGCGTAGGATTTTTATAAATTCAACAAACTACATAAATAAAAACCATGTGAAAAAGCGTGAAAATATAAGGTGGATAAAAATAGAAAATAATATTTTCATTAGTCAAACGGCAAAACAAGGGGCAAACGGGTTTAACAAGGGCGTAGGCCGAATCTATACAATACCTATGCAAATATTTATAGATCTAAAGTTTGCGTTTGAGTAAATTTACGTCACATAATTGGTGTAGGAACAAAATAGTAACTTACTACGTACGAATATTAGTAAGAAATTGTTTTGTATAACTTCATATCAACAATTATCTGTACCTACCTATCTTCATCGAATTTACTTCTATCTTATTTCATATTTTAAGTTAATTGTTATCAAGCAGTGTTCAAAAGTTTGTACTTAACATAAATGTGATGTTTTGTATTACGTACAATCGCATATAGTAATCTGTGGGCAACTGTGATAATTATGCTTTAAGATTATACAAATAGACTAGAGACTAGACCTGTTTGTTGCTCCAATTAAAGAAAAATAAATATAACTAACCCTGCCGACTCCCACTGAGATACTTTGGGAGCAAACCAGCCGCGAGACGCAGTGAAGATATAGAAGAAGCTAGCCGTGAACGTCGCATGGAAGTAGTAGGAGTTCCACGGGACCCAGTAGTGACGGTCGAAGATGTTGGGGTCAGTATCGTGCCAAGTCCAGTGGACGAACTTCACTGCTACTATGTCGTAGGGTATGTCTATGAGGACTGTCACCAAGCCGACGGCAAACGCTTCGGAGTAGCGCGGCAGGTTGAGTTTGGAGACGGCGAACGCGGCGTGGTATATGAATGCGGGGTCTGGAAGGAGGAATCAGCTCAGTATATTAAAGGTGAATAAAGGCCGTCGTGAATAAATTCGCTGCAAGATACGCTGGTGTATCGAATGAGGACTATAGTGTGAGGTTGAAGTTAGTTAGGAAAGTTTATTTATGAATAGAATAATTAAGTACCTATGTGATTATGAGCTGACAGCACGGAGCGTTTTTTTTATTTTTATTCATAAGTATTGCGCCACGTTGTAGCCTAGAGCTCTAACTGATCTATAATTTTATACTGGGAAAGTATTGACCTACTTATATTCTTATGTAATCTGGTTAGATTACAAAAGAAGAAGATGACTGGTTTTATAGCCCCTAATTAGGTTTAATTATGGGGCTATAGACCCCCCTGAACACTTTACAACTTAAATCTAACAACGAAACAAACAATCAACAAACGACAAAAAACAGCAATAGTTGAATTTTATCGATCTAATAAATAAAATTTCCTACTTCTACTCGTATAACTAACTACCTATCTATTAAGGGAGTGAGACAGATGCATTATGTCAAACTTATTCACGCACGGGTGCTGTGAATGAAATAATGTGAGCATTTAAAATGTTTAGTGTTACTTACATAATAATATGATGTGCAGTGGCAATCGGGCTCCTAGGAATATAACGGGTGTCTGCGAGTGCCAGAAATTGTCAAACTCTGGCAGAACGAAATGCCAAAAGTTATCCGCGTAGATGCCGTGCAGCACTGTGCCCAGCCAGAAATACGGCCATCTACCGCCTTTCTTGAAAGCTGTGGATAATGAATTAAAAAATTGCTGGTGTCAAATGTCATGGTACTGGGTCCGTAACGAAAATGAATTCTGAAATGTAATAATAAAAAGTCAAATTTTGTGATTAAATTAGCCTTTTCGTAATAAGAAATACAAGAAATAAAAAAAAACTTGCTTTTCCAAAAATCCGACAACGTTTAGGTACATTTTCTTTTAAGGGTTGCTGTGTCATTTTTTTAATAAATTATCGATGAATTTCATGATCTGTTATTAAATTCAATAAAGTTGAAAAGGGTGTTTTATGTAAAAGGGGGGTATTACAAGATCTGATTATTTGAATAATAAGATTGCTTAAATTCAAGGGATTAACAAAAACAAGGGAGGGTTTAATTATTGATAATGATGACATGTCCACATAATCTTTGTGTTTTTTTTGGACAAAAACTTAATCAATCAAGCAATCAAATATCAAAAAATACGAGTCGTAAGAAGTGATAGCATAGACTAATCTAAGTTGAATTATTTAATACAGAGTGTAAAATATATATATATATATATTATAAAATCTCATCGCTGTGAATGTGAAGGAGTTTTCCTTCCGCTACTCAATGCGTGAAAGAAAGGGATCCAGCCAGACATTCTGACGTTACATTACGAGTAAATACACTTCAAAAATAATTAATTCTCAATTCTTCACTAGATCTAATCACTAACCGTGGATTAGAGTAATGAGTCCAGCCAGCATGTACACTGCCTGCGAGATCATGTACGTCGGCTGGTTCTTCCATAGCTGCTTCACGTCGTTCGTCTGCACAAGCCATTCTGGCCACTGCCGAAAACAGAACATATGTTCAACAAGTACATTTTTAATAAAAACCAACCGCCTTTCATTTTGGAATATCGAGGGTGCAGTGTGTTAAAACCCGATAAATGCAAATAAATCGTAAATATGTTTTAATAGCCTACTCTTTAAGCAGATTTCTAGTGATGTTTACAATTATGCAAAGAGGAAAAAGTGCCCGATAAGTGTGCACACTTATCGGGTATTATCACTGGACCCTCGATATATAAATTAGAAATATAATTAATATTGCCTGTGTGTATGAGTAATCGGTTCAGCCGTTTTAACGTGAAGGACAAACAAAAATACAGAACATTACCCGTTTATAATATTAGTATGGATTGAGTATAAATCGGGCCGCGGGCACCGGAGAACTAGTTAAACTATTGATAAAAAAATATTTAATGAAACCTTGCAACCAACAGCTTTCAGTTCAAAAAATAATTATCGAAATTGGTCTACGGTGATCAAAGTTCTAAGGTAACAAACATAAAAAAAGAAAAAACAAACTTGAAAGTCGGTTAACATAAGCCACGGCGAAGTTATTACCTATAATAATAAAAAAGTGTTCCTTACGAACGATAATTATGATATATATCGAATAGAAAAAAAGGGTAGGTACCTAAATGAAAGCATCTGCTAAAATGATAAGAGAAACAAACATATATCTGTAATGATTCGGATTATTTATATTACTACCTAAATGAAAGCATCTGCTAAAATGATAAGAGAAACAAACATATATCTGTAATGATTCGGATTATTTATATTACTTCAATAAAGCGTATTACATAAAGTATGTTACAAAATAATATAAATAAAATACAGTGAGACTACGAAGTATCGCGCGTAAAGGAGACCCCGAGAATGAGATACGCTGTGTAATGTATTCCATCTCATTCTTTTACACGTTCAATCCTACAGATATATATGTTTGTCTCTTTCTACGTAACACCTCAACTTTTCGTCTATATTTTATAACTTAACATAATAATAGTAATGTAACCTAGTAGACTAAGTTGCTGTTGCAAATGATTTATCAAAGGTAACTTGGGACAACATCATTAAAATACATATTTAGATTTGGCTTTAAAAGTTTTTGGCGGTCATAATGTCGACTGTATAAAAACATTTCACTACAAAAATATATGTAGGACTAAATCTAACTTATAGCCATTGATAACTAAATCGAGCTTATAGCCTGGTTTAATAAGGTATCGTGGGTCATCATACTCATCATCATTGTTCCCCGAAATAATTATTAATATCACCTGTTACAATAATATTTTGAAATGATTTATCAGAGTTAAGTATTATAAAGATCTTTTAAGAAATAAATAATAATGCAATGATGATAATGATGATAAATTGCATTATTACAAGTTTTTGTACGAAAGTATTGCGATTAGATTACTCACGGTTGCACCAACGTTGGCCATGGTTGCCACCTCGCGCGATATCCAAATCAGAATGGCGTTGTGCCCGCTAAGCTGCTTAAGCGTCGTAACATAGATAATAAAAATAGAGAAGGGACAAATGTTTTTATATTTTTTAATACATTCAAAGTTTGGCAAGACACACATTTATATTTTCATCTGAATATCTAATGAACAATCCAATAGTCGTACTATTTTTGAAAATGAATATTTTTGAATGGTTACAAGCACAGGCTACCTCCACGTCGTCATCCAAGTCAAGGAGTCCACAAGTGTATGGTGGAACGAAGACCAGCTTTCCTGCCATACATAAAAGGAAACGGATAGAGTTGCAAAGGTTTTGCAAAAATCCTCTATCAAAACCATCTTTACTCCTTTACAAAAGATCTCACACTACCTGCGCTCGCCTAAAGATAGATTACCCCTTGAAACACCGGGAGTGTATAAGATCGATTGTAGTTGTGGCAAGTCCTACATAGGTCAAACGAAAAGGACCATAGCCTGCCGAATAAAGGAACACATAAGGGCTATAAAAAATGTGGATATTCATAAATCGGCTATAGCGGAACACATTTTAGAGGCGGGGCCTAACCATTGGATTGAGCTACACAAACCACAAGTAATCTCAGTAGAAAAACACTATATACCTAGATTGGTACAGGAGGCTATTGAGATTACCAAACACAGGAACTTCAACCGAGAAGATGGTTTTCAATTATCTGGAACCTGGAACCCTGTTGTGAAGATGTGTACTAGTCAAAAAAAGCCTGAAAGGGAGGTCCAAACGGACACCGTCAGTTTTGTGTGTCGCAATGGTGTCTTAGTGGGGTGTGCAACATGTCCCAGCTCTAGTGATACATCGACTCGTAATAAAAGAGTGAGAAAGAGGGTAGATCGATTTGTCTGCCAATAAAACTGTTACTCCAATCGCTGCAGCTTCAGTTCAACCGTGATCATGGCGCATGTAACTGTGCCGAAATATGGGGAAACTCGAAAGACAATCAATTTTAATTTCACTAATTAATTTCTTATGTTTATGAATAATCTTTTTAATCTTAATGAAATTAATAATATTATATTATAATGTAAATTGAGTTATTCTATTGCATTGGGAAACATCCTGTAACGATAGAGTAACAATTGTTGTTGTTGAATAAATGAATAAATAAATATCCCGTTATAAATCTAAATAATATTTTTGAAAATATCAATAAAAAATTACCCACTTGTACCTTTTTGTAAAATATAAATAAAATAAAGTAATTTATTAAGGACAGCAAGGATCCATAGTTTCGTTAGTAACTTAAAATGAATTAGGGTTAGTATTTATATTGCAAAACAACAATTATTAATATATGCTATATTTATTATTTAATAATCACCTGTCCTTTCACGAGTGAAAATATATCAATTGAAGGTTAAGAAATTAAAAGAGAAAACTGAAAGAAAGGAATTTATACCTACTGTTCCCTTAATCTAATATGCGTCCTTGGTTATCCATCCCAACTTTTCATCTACATTAATTATATCTATATTTATAGTTTATGGTAACAAACAAGCGTCTCTGTAAGATTTCATGTTATAATTTTTTTTAATGACACATGCGCGGCCGATAGATAAAAATAATCATAATTTGATGATTATTTTTATCTATTTACATCCTTGCTTTGAGTCAACAGTGTTGCCCACGCAATGGTATTTGTAACGCTACATATCATTTAACTACTTTTGTAACTGGTAACACCGATTGATGACTTGGAGCAAGGTGTGAACATTAAGTTCCAACGCTTCCAACGTAAGCAAAACAAAACAATAATTTACACGGTGTTTGCGTGGGTACATAAATATACAATAACATCGAAACTAAATGTTATAATACCTACCAAGGCAAGCGATAAGAAAGTTTTAGTCACTCTCGACTCGACACGATAAATTAATATGCCGCGGTACTTAGCGGCCTACGGCAAATATTCGTGTCAACGAGACGGGTTTGGACGGGTACATTGTTGCAATGCGAAGTATTCGGGCGAAGACGATGTTTGGCGTGGGCGTGTCTACAATAACTTCACTTCAGATTCTTGTAGAGCGCAACGCAATATAAATCATTGGCCGCTGATGTAGACAAAAACTTCGCTTATAACCGTTCACGATGACTAGCGCGCCAACTCGATAAGTTCCTCGCCCACTAATGTCTTCATCATAATTTCAGCCGTAAAAGCACTCAGCCGTCTACTGCTGGACATAGGCCTCCCGGGATCAAAGATTACCAATGTAATACCTCTGATCCAGTGGTAAATTTACAAATTTTCAAGGTATAGGCTGAATAGTTTTTGCCGCCCTTGCCCCAACAATTGTCATAGCATACAATTACTTTTACAATGCAACAATTTCGTTGAAATTGCACGTAAAATAACTTTTCGGTAAATTTTTGAGGTAATCGGTATAAGTTTTCTACTCTCAGAATGTGCATCATGAATTCATGAATGACAAGTCATCGACAAAATTTAATGCAGAATTTTGATTTCTATGAGATAAATAAAAAAAATCGTTCCTCGTTGCTGGTAAATCCACCACTGCGCTCATGCTGCTGACAGTGGCTTGCATCCACCTTGAGCCCGCAGCCTCCAACAGGTCGTTCGCCAAAAAAAAAAAAAATATAAAATAAAATAAAGCGTATTACATAAAGTATGTTACAAAATAATAATAATTGTGTTCAATTTATACAAATCCAATTTTAGGATGATTGATTTCTTTCACTTTGAATTATAATATCATTCTTAAATACTGCAAATAACAAATTAATTAGGTGTCGAAACTATAGCTTCTTTTTAATATTTTAATTAATAAATAACAGAAGGTACTTATTATATGTTCCAACGAAACGCGTTGAGAGGACCATAAATTCGTCAATTGTTTTAGTTCCCTGCACAAAAACGTAAAAGCTATCTTTGTAAGACGATATCTAAGTGAAAAAGAAACGTCCGGCCAATATTTTTTTTGTAAATATTGATGATTTACCGAATAACTTTGCACTCTCACCTCTACTCTCTGAGAAATTCTAAGTGAATGCTAGACGAATACTTTTTCGAACGCGTATTCGAATGTCAAAAATGGTAACTCGCATTCCAGAGACACAACAAACAACCAATCAAAATGCGTTAAAGTTCTTATTTCGAACGAGAAGTTTCGACGGTATTCCATCTCATTCTTTTACACGTTGAATCCTACAGATATATGTTTGTCTCTTTCTTCGTAACGCCTCAACTTTTGTTAACACTTGATTTTACTCCCCATAAAATTTCCGTACCGGGCCTTATAACTCAAATCGTTTCTTAAAGAGTAAACTCCAAAAAGAAAGATGCAGTACATAACTGTTTTATAAAGTTACTTGTGCTGTATGAATCCCTTAAAATTCTGTATTTGTTGATAAAGCAGCAAGACAGCAGAAGAACATCGTCTCTCAATATTTCAACTTTCTATCTATCATGGTTCTTGAGATACCTGCAGCCTGGTGATAGATGGACGGAAGAACATACATCGAAGTCTGCGGCTCGTTTTACCCTTTGGATACTTACGGAACCCTAAAACCAAGTTTTTAATTCTAGCCAAGGATGCATAAATCATCTCCATAGATGGGCAGCAACGTCTTCTTAGACCAAAATACTTTTTACTGCGCTCGTCAAACGACAACCTGCTTGCCAAACGTGGCAAATAATGGCAACCTCATTTAAACCCTCATTGATGTTGGAGGAGGCCAATCCAATATCCTGCACTGGACTTCGGACAAAGCGAAAGAATGATGCGTAAATCAAATCAAGTCAAGTTCTTATGATGATGATGATGATGGATGATGTCCTCCGTAACGTATCTGACAAAGACGAACCTGGACTGTTAATATTTTCTGTTAATATTGTTTTCTATTGTGTGCCGGAATGTGGCTCGCGAAGCCAAATTTTATTTTTAAGAGATTCTTACATGTGGCGTCGCGCTCACTATTTTCAACGACTGTGATGCGTAAATCGAAACGTCTAACTAAACAAAAATGACGAAGACATATGGGTGACATTGATTGACAACAAAATAATAAAAAAACTTAACCTGGAGCCAGCAGCCAGGCCAGAGGATTGGATTTATGTTTCTTGTGGTTTGTGAACTTTGTGAATTTCTCTTCATACAATTAAAAATAATACCACATTATCCACTTCTTTGGAATCTTAAACGGAACAAAAAACGAGATGTCTACAATACTTCGTAGTATAGTGAAAATATCAAGAACTCTCCTTCGTAACAAAACTCCTTCTAAAAGTACACTCAACTCAGTAAGGTGGAATACATCAGCTGCTGAAGCTTTTAAGATACATAGAGCACAAGCCAAAAAAGAAAGAGAGCCATCTGAGGTGTACAAATGGCTACTTTTGGTAAGGTTATCTAAGTTTTTTAACCTTTCTTGATGTTTTTCATTATAAGATATAATTAAAATAATTGTATTTTTAGGGCATCCCTGTGACATCATTCTGTTTGGGATGCTGGCAAGTAGTAAGGCTTCAATGGAAAGAAAACCTCATAGACATCTTGCATTCAAAGACTAATTCAGATGCCATTACCATGCCTTCTAAGTAAGAAACTATTTCTTCATAAATGATACAAAACATTTTTGGTATTAAATAATAATAAATATCCTAAATTCTTAGTTTTGCAGACCTAGACAGCATGGAATACAGACCAGTTAAAATAAAAGGAAGGTTCATTCATGACAAAGAAATCCTTATTGGACCTAGGGCTTTGATAGATGAAACCAACGGAATGGCAAGATTTGGTGCATTGGTCTCAGACCCTAAGAGAAATCAAGGATGGTTGGTTGTAACACCTTTTGTGTTGTCTGACACTAGGTAACTTTTAATTATTTTCTACAATTCATTGTAGCTAAAGAATTAGTTTAATTTTATTTGTGTTATTTTTACTATGTTAACTTTCAGAGAGGTGATACTAGTCAATCGTGGTTGGATCCACCATAACATGAAACCTAAGGAAAAGCGTGAAGCTTCTTACATTGACAGAGAAGTTGAACTTGTTGGTGTAGTCAGGCTTACTGAAAAAAGAGCACCATTTATGCCCAAAAATAACCCAGAGAAAGGATCCTGGTTTTACAGGTATTAAAATATACAAAATTCTACATAAATTGTTTAAAGCAACCAATGTTGTTTGTAACAATGAGGTCTTATTGAGTATGTGAGAACAAAACATGGACCCTGTTTGGACACTACTAAAATGTTAATACTAATCTTATCTGAAGTAGGTGCTCTGTTGGTACTTTTACATATATTTCACACAACTTTTCATTCATACCTTAAATTTGTTTTGAATTACTTTTATAAAGTATGAATATTTTCAGTATTCAAAAATGGTAACTACAATTAATTAATACAAATATACATGGCTGTCATTTTTTTTGTTACAGGGACTTAGAACAAATGAGCTCCTACCTAGGAACCAAACAAGTATGGTTAGATGCTAGAGGCATACCTGACCCGCCTGAAGGATGGCCTATTCCAAACCAAACTAGAGTGACTTTGCGAAATGAACATTTTTCATACATAGTTACCTGGTACTCACTTTCTTTCTTCACGGGCCTTATGTGGCATCGTTACTTTGTAAGAAAACTACCTCTGTTGTAAAACTTTCTATCCACAAAAAATTACTTGGATGCATTTTCATTTATAGGTTGTTCAGTGTGAATTTTGTAGATGTTCTCTTTATTATATGATTGTAAGCTAAGTACCTATGTAGTTCTGTATAAGTTAACTATATTTAATAAGATTATTAAAATTTTTCAGTAATGTTATGAAGGTTGTATTATTGATCCCATAGTGGAAATGTTAATATATATGTTTATTTGTTAAATGTACTCTTATCTGGCTGACTGGATATTGGTGGGGCAAAGTGTTTAAGAATATTATACATACAAGTATATATTTCATATGCAGTTACTGATTTAGGAGGAACTTTAATTACAATTAATCTTATCACCCCTGTAAATCCGCTATTACAAACGGCGCTTTAGATTAAAACAGCATATGCATTTAAAACGACCAAAAGTCCAGTTTCGATTCAAGACTTGAGCATATGTTGCTTTTTAATATGGGATATAACACGTAACTCAGCGCAGATGGCGCTTCTAGCATAGATAGTAAACGGGACCATAGGTACATTAAACAAATCAATCAAAAATATACGCCAAACGTGAGAACCTTCCGAGTTAATAGGGGCAAAGTTCTTTATGGAAGTTATACTCAATCCATACTTATATTATATATTTAAAAGTGTATGTGTGTGTCTGTTTCTTTGTCCGTTTTTCACAGGCACCGATTAGCTTGACATTTGGTATGGGCGTATGGGTTATTAGGACATCAGCATCACCCTATTTATGTTCCCACTTGCACAAGGACATCTTGATGAGAGAGATATTTATACAAAGAGTGATATTTGAGACCAGTTCTGGATTATCCAAAATACCTCCGACATGCCATTGGTATTGGTTTTGCATAACAATGAAAAGATCGGTATATTTTCTAAATCTTCCTTGAATTTCAGACTCTCTTAATGTCACGAAAATTCACTCTAACCAGTAATGTTTTTTTTTGAGGATAATATCATGATGTTGATTTAACATACGAAAATAAACATGTTTTTTGTTCAAATTTCGTATGTTTTGACTTTTATCTGCTCAAACATTTGTGTTCAGTGATTTTCAATCTCTGCATTGCCGTGTCACTACTCTATTACAGGTAGTAACAAGATAGACCTAAAAATAAATAAAGAGTTTAGTACAGACAATTTCAAGCCTAAGAGCTGGGCTACCACCCCTTAACGGATTATTCATTAATAACGACACAACCTGTATTATTATGATTATTTAGGTATCTAATACCTTAGGTACCACCTAAATAAGTGTAATAAAATTTATCACCGGGACAGACCCCAAAATAAATAAAACTAGGAAACACAATTTGAGCAGTGTTCTTTGATTAAATTTTATATAAATACTAGCGGCCCGCCCCGGCGTCGCACGGGTAAAAAAAGTTCCCGGCATTTTTTTCTTTTTTTTTTCACTGTTTAGACCTACCCTGGACTACGACAAACATTTTAAAACCAAAATCAGCTCAATCGGCCCAGCCGTTCTCGAGTTTTAATCAGACTAACGAACAACAATTCATTTTTATTTATAAAGAAGAAGATATAGGTACGTTTATGAAAAGGAAAACAGTTCTAATCAGAATTATCGTAAACCAACAAATTAAAGTATTAAGTTTCAAAAGCATTAGCATTTACACACTAGGGAAAAGATGCAAATTTTGAGAGCGACCTAAACAGACACATGTATGCTGGGCGACTATCTAAATCCGACTGAAAGATGTCGTATTACATCTTGAACTGGACTATTGCAAATGTCAATTTAACATAATATGGACTTTGGAAGAACTTTTGGAGGTTTTGTCTGTTCACGTCCGTAAGTGGTAACCCTCTGAATCCTTACACGTGACCTCCGGGTGGTGCTAAGAACAGTCTCTGGTGGTAGGCTTCGGCCGCGGCTTGTCACCACCCTCCGGGCTGGGCCAGTGCGTGAAGCGATTTTTTCGTGTTTCGTAATGTGGCCCGGAGAAGCCACCTTCTAGGTCTTCATGTCCCATCTTAGACCACATCGTCACTTTACATCAGGTGAGATAGTGGTCAAATGAAGGCTTATCGATCATAAAAAAAAAAAAAAAAACTAATTTTGATCTCGACCTTTGAATGTACGACGTTGCCCGTGTTTAATGAATTTAACGCGGGAGTAACGTACCTACCTATTTTGCAGAGGTTAAAATTAGCCTACTGACCTTCCTCAATAAATGATAAACTTTATTAGAAACGGAAATATTATATCCTAATTGGACCAAGACCAAAACACTAACATTGCAGCTTTATAATAGGCATAGTAAGTATAATAAACGTTACTTTTAAATAATCAAAGGTCATTTTACAGATATTACAAACATACCTATCTACCTGACTGGGCTTGGGAGTTGATTAATAAAAATGCAATGTGATATTGAGATCCTTTATTTTCCTTAAAATGAAACAAAGCGAGCATAGATTCTATACGGAAAGTTCGAATGCAATACTGACTGATTAAAACTTTTTAATAACATTCGTTTAACTAACAGTATCAACATGACTACAATTATATAGGTCCAATGACGAACTTGGCTATTAGGGTATTCTCTAAAAACAAATATTATTTTCAACAATTCAACATTATTATAACAATATTATTGATTGAACTAATAAGTAAGGAACTACAGTTATTTTATTCGGGTTGAAAAAAGGAATCTAGTAAAATATAGGAAAATAACATATGAATTAAAACTTTTCTTCATGTAAGATTTAATATTATTCAGTACCTAATTATTTATTGAATAGTTTTTTTAACAGATTTAAGATAGGACAATTTAGTTTGTTCTTGTCAACAACAAACACCAAAATAAAGTGAACGTTAATATCAAGAACATCTATGCTCGAAACATTATTATTTTTAAATTCAGTTTTTAATTTTTTTCTTTTTTTAATTTCTGTTGCGAGTAGAATTTTCAATGAAGATATTATTACATTTACTTACCAACACTGAAGTCAAAAACGATATAAAATAGTTTGGGTTTCATAAAAGTCTGCTTAGTTAAAACTTAATCAAATATAAAATAAATTCTATACATAATTCCAAATTTAGGTTACCTAGTTAATTTCAAGAAGGTATCATTGAAGTAAAATTTTCTTATCAGAAAAATATATATTTTTTTAAATTATACTTACAACATTGATGTTAAAATAGTTAGTGTTTCATAAAACTAAGCTTAATTAGGAAAACTTAATCAAATATAAAATTAATTCTACACATTATCTAAAATTAAGGTCAAGTTAACCAAGAAACTTTGGGTGTTGTTGAGGTCATTTATAAATTGACTTTAACAACTCAACTATAGAAAAAACCATGAAAAAATTTAACCTCACTACATGTAATATTCCTAACCGATAATATCAGTTAAAATAATATGTTCACAATAGAGTCACGAAATAATATAATTTTACTTTCGGCCGAGTATGTAACAAGTCTGCCCTGAAATTATAAGTAGAATTTGAAAGTCTTGTAAAGTCAAACAATTATAACGTTATGCATCTTGTAAGTGCCCAGTTCAGATTGCATATTCAAGTAATTAAAAAATAATCTATAATTTTTATGTAGATGTTAGAGCACTGGGCTCTGCCTAAAGGTAAGAGTAATCAAATGATATCAATACAAATAAAGTTGTTCAAATAACTCTTATATACCTATATGATACCAATGCAACATTTCCCGGTCATATGGTTCAATATAAAATTAATAATGTTATATTACCATAACTTGAACCAGACTTGACCAAGAAACATTTTGTGGCTAGATTATAAAGGTCTCAACTATGTTGAGGAATTTTGAGATATTAATCCAATTTAGTAGCTCCGCTTGATACTCATTACCAATCGATGTTATAATGTTAGATGAAAGAAGACTTTATAGTAATTTAATTGGTGTCAATCATTTCTCTATTTGGCTCAATGGCCAACTATTCTACATAGATGAAATAATAATAAATCATAGTAACAATTGTAATAGTATCTCTCGATGATACATATTAGAGACTGGATCGACACCAATAAAGCCAATGCTGTTTGCATTGACTATTGTGACATTAAACTCAGGCAACATGAACTCAAATTCAAGCGGGCAAATCAAAATTTGACACATGTATTTGTGGTACATGTTTGGCATCAATTTTGGGCGATGTTTTGTAATCGCAAATGCCTAGTTCTTTTAATTTCCATTCCCATCCCATAGTTTGAACTGCGTGCAAGGTTTGTGCTTCCGTGTGCTGTCGTCGAAGCATACCTTCCTGTAAAGAAAAAAAACGTTTCATATGATTTCATAATAAAACCGAAAACTAACGCTTTCAAACAACAAGGATGAAAGGCTGTGCAAATGTATACATGCCAATATTTGATAAATTATGTATGCAACATTACATACAATATTATATATTTCTCAGATCTCAGGAGATGTCAGGGCAGATCTCAGTTCTCCACATTAAGATTTAGAATAAGAAGGCAATATTTGAGCTAGAAGTGTCCACACATTACCTTGATCTTCTCCCATTTGTCGTCAACTTCTTGCAACCAAGAGTTGATTTGACGTCCGTTGCATCGGGAGCGCTGCGCGTTGCGTTTCTCTTCCTGCTCCGGGGCCAACACGTTGTACACTTCATTGTCACGCAGCATTGTGCACACGGAGAAAGGAAGAGACTGAAACACATTGGTCAGTTAGAAGATCATAATGCAATACCGGTGGAAACATAGTGAACATGATGAAAATGAGAAAGCTGTTTTTCAATGCAGTTACATAAAAACCTAGTAAATGCGTATGCTTTTAATAAGAACATGGTATTTTTTTAATGTTAGATAAGCCTTTATTTGACCACAATCTCACCTGTGTGACGTTGTGGTCTAAGATGGGGCATGAAGACCTAGAAGATGGCTTCTCCGGGTTACATTACGAAACACGAAAAAATCGCTTCACGCACTGGCCCAGCCCGGAGGGTGACAAGCCACGGCCGAAGCCACCAGAGACTGTTTTTATCACCACCCAGAGGTCACGTGTAAGGATTGAGAGGGTTACCACTATTTGATTATATTAGATTTGAGTGACAGTTAGATTTGAATATCGTATATATATTATTATCGTATGTATATATATAGAATTGAGTATATATGTGCGAAAAAATATAGGAGGTTTATGCGTAAAATTACCTGATTTGCCACAGCGCGCTCAGCGCGCCCATGAACTCTCAGGATCTCCTGTTCGACGGCCAGCACAAGTTTTTCCTTTTCTACTAGATGCTGTATACGTAGCCTCGTTCTGAAAATAAAAAATAGTAATATGTATAACCAATCATTTAGTTAGATAATAAAGCAAGTGAAGAGTACTTTGCCCAATATTGTTCAATTCGTAGATGTTTTTTTTTATTTCCTGTTGTTATTATTAATTATCCAATACATAATAAAATATCTAATTAAACTATCGCGCTCTTCTGTTAAAAATACTTGACTGTTTTGATTACCTTTGATTTATACTAATAAAAAACTTATTTTAATCATAGTACTAAATTCCGAATCGTTGCGAGGTATAACGAGCTTTATGTAGTCATGATGATATGATTTTACCTTTCTTTCTCTTGCGTTCTGAACTCCGAGACCATCTGCGGCGGCATGCTCGGAGGGATCTCCACCGTTGTTTCCGTGCTTACGTTCCCTTGCAATGTGTACGTGCAGCGGTTCATCAGATACTTGTTGAAATCCTTCGGTGGCTTTGGCTTGACGGGAAACAGCAGCTTTTGTCGGCGATCGATCTATCGAGGTGATTATTTCAAATTATTCTATGCATTACCCAATAATAAAATGGGATTAATGTCAAATATGACGTACCTGCTTCCGAATATGAATATACATTTGGTATGGGTTGGAGTGGGTGATGCTGTGCGCTGTGTTTTCCTGGTGGGATTCTGTCTTCGATTCTCGGTGATGGTCCTTGGAGGCTTTGATCTTGCGTTTCCGCGGGTGCAATTCTACAGACGGAGCGGGGGTACTAGCTATAATAAACATTAGAAACAACTAATAGTTACTACAGTGCCGAATAAGTAACAGCCGGATTAATTTTAAACACTTACCACCCAATTAAAAAGACATTATGTGGTAAGCCATATTATAGAAAAATAATTAAAAACTAACAAATATTCGTTAGTAAATGACAATTGATTTCAATCTGTTACTTTAACGCTTCGGCGATTTTTGTTACCTACATTACCTGTGTCGTTTTTGGAATGGGAAACGTGCTCACTATCCTGACCCTGAAAAGACAATGACATGATTTAGTCCTCTCAGAAAATATTCAAATAAGAAATTCAAAATACATTATTTAGTGTTTCGTGAATAAAGCATACGCATAATAATATGCTGTAGTTTGGGATCTTATAAACTCTTGTATTCAAAATACTTTAGACATACAGTGACAACCACTTAATAATAATCTAAATATAAAATAAAAAAACCCCGATTCTAGAATTTTACTTTTCTTAAAGTTTTACTATTTTGTAATGTGCATGTGATGTGCTTTCATTTGATAACCCATTGAGTATATTTGCAGATTTTCGGTTTTCCTTCCCCAGTTTTACCCACTTTTAAACGAGTCAACCGATTTTCATCTAATATGTCTAAGAACACTCGCGCAAAACTCACCTTTCATACAAAAAAAACTAAATTGAAATCACTCCATCCGTTCGGGAGCTATGATGTCCCAGACAGACAGATACACACGTCAAACTTATAACATCCCTCTTTATTGTCGGGGGTTAAAAATGAATCGCAAATTCAATAAGCATCATACTATTATGTTAGCGTAGAAAATATCAATTGAATAGTAAATTACCGGTTGCTGAGGGCTTTTGTTAGAGTTGAGTGCATTGAAGTGCGGAGATGTTCTCTCTTTGTCCTTGTCGTCTACAGTCTTATGCGAGCGCAGCACTCTCTGCCCCGGCTGAAACATATTGACTCACAAATGAATACAAACCCACTAGTAACGTATACATACTAAATAAAAACTCAACTAAAGATAATAAATGAGCAAACAAATGCCTAAGGGACCCATAGCTTATAGGTTGTTGTGTTATGTTGGTTTCTAAAGCACGTGAACTCGCAATCTGAGTGAAAAGCTACGTAAAAGAAGATCTATATAGTCAAATATATGGTTCTTATGAAAATAATTTTGACAAACTACACAATTCAGTTATTAGGTTTTCAAGTTTTCCGAATTTTAGTCTCCTCTTTAAAAATGAATGATTGCTAGGCATTTGAATTGCAATTGTGCAAAAGCTTGGGCTCCCTAAAATCATATAAATTAAATCCAAATTATATAAGAAAAAAAATTGAACAAACTCAGAATATATATAAACCAATTAGAACATAAGGTAATGTAAAACCGCCTACTCTAGCTTAGTCTACCGTGCATCATTGTAATGTGAAATCATATAAGAAAATAATAATGAAAAAGTAATGTTATACAGGACGCGTGTACAACATACCTTTGGTATATTTACCTTGCCGCCTTCGCCAACCCTTTTATCATCATTACCGTCGGAACTATCCGAAGTCTGTCCGTTGTCAGCCGTGCAGGGAATCACGTAGGGCAGCGTCGCCGCGCTGCCGCGCCCCTTGCCGCTACCTCGCTGCCCTGCACACAAGTTAATGGAACTGTTAATACATTAATGTAACTAGCTGACCCGTTCCGACTTTGCATTAATACACAAAACCTTTCCGTTGTATCACTCTACCTATTGCTGCAGTTTTAGAGCTTATCTTGAACATAAAGACGCGACGTGGTTCTTTAATTTATAATAACTATATATCTATTATCCGTTAAATGAGCCCTGTACACATCGGAAGACGCGTGGGCGGACGTAGAGATGGGCAAGCGAAATAAAGAGGAATAGTATAGATACAATAAAAAGTATTGATGCAGATCAAATAATAAAATCTGCGTCACACAAACCAACAACATACGGAGGACAACCGGCCGCAGCCGCTGACTTAACTTATTTATTAAATTTGTTTTCCCATCTCTACCTCAGAAGACAAGTCTGTCGACATTTTGTAAAAATGTATGGAATTATTTTAATATAAGCTGAAAAAAAAAGTGTGTGCGATTCACTCACGATAAAAGTAAAACTTCAATAAATCGACAAAAAAAGGGATAAAAAAAATAAAAATACTGCGCAAAAAGATTTTGTGCGGGCGGTCACCCATCCAAGTACTGGCGTCGCGCAACGTTGCTTAACCTTGTTAGCGTTTTTTCCGTTGCATCCGGTTTGAAATCACAACGATTCTAAAGAAGTTTCACTTCAAAATCGTACTATAAGCAGATATACATTTTATATAACGAACCATACTTTATGAAGTAAGTTAAATTGACTTTCAAATACTACGCATATAAATTCGACGTTATATATGTAAATGAATTCTAAATCCACAGATGTGGCGCGCATTATCATCCCATAAAGTGTTTTGTGAGTATGATTTGTTGTAGCGTGGTGTATTGCGCATGTTCAAAATTTTCCACGAATCACGGTAGGCAGTGTCTGTTTAGGGCATGCGCAATCAATATCTTGAAGTTCTTTTGTCAGAAACTTTGCTCTTAGATATCCGCTCAACAAGGTCCGTAATTATCAAAATAATAACGAGCCGTGATAATTATCCGATAATTATCACCATTATTAAAATATCATTTGTTAAATTGTTTCATAAGAAATATCGATGTCTCAAAACAAACAAAAAAATATATGTTTTTTTTTATATAACATAATACAATACAAATCAACATTAATGTCATTAATTAAAGGTGAAATCGGTGTTGGTCAGATTTGACAGATTTGCATCTAAACTACGTGACCAAAGAAGGAAAAGGAATATCTTCATCAGATTATGATTCTTTTTCCATTGGCATTGTTGCTGCTATAGCTTCAGTAGAACTAGAACTTATTTTGTTCTTCTAAAAGCCAACTTAGATCTTGCTTCTTGGTTTTGTCTTCTTGGTTGTAATACTTAAACAAGAATACCAGCTTTGCAGCCTTTTCGTTGCCCAGTCGGTTTCTTAGCTTTGACTGCACAAGCGCAAACGTTGAAAAACATTTCTCTAATGGTGCAGTTGAAGCTGTTGCGGTTAATAACTGTTCACAAAACTTTATGAACTTTTCCTTTTGTGGCCATCTCTCTTCACAAAAATACACACACACGCGACACAAAAATACTTTCTTTGTTTTGGCACTTTGGTATGCACTGTTACCCAACAGGTCAACCTCGAGTTAATTCCATATTTCAACAGCTATAGCTATTGTGGTAGTATTACGTTGCATCCTGTCGAGCGCTGTTGCAATAGGTGACAATGTTTTAAGGAAATCTACTGCATTCAATCTGACAGTCATTCACAATTTTTATAACCTCCATATCGATTTTGTCTTTATGGTCTTGGCTAACTTGAACTAAAATTCCTCTATTGTCCAGATACGAGCGAATAGCGTCGTTCATCGTGTTCCATCGTACTTCTAGAGGGAGGACTAACTTTTTACCGCCTGCTTGTTTGTATAGAGCTGCTGAAATGTGATGATTGCGAAAGTATTTTATAACTTTGACAATCGATGTTGTAACGGCAGGGATCTCCAAATCTTTAGCCAGAAGATTTAAGATATGAGCTGAACATCCATATTGTATTATATCCACGCCTTCAGTTTTCTCAAGATGACTCCGCATTAATCGTTCATTTGCAGCACTGTCTGTGACAAAACTTCTAACAGTAACGCCTAATTCCTGCTTAGCTATAGCCATTGCTTTTAGTGCGATGTCCTTCAAATTAAGTGTTGTATGTGGATTTTCTTTAGTATTGCACATTCAACAAAAATTGAGTCGCCTTAAGCAGTAACAATGTTGCTGCAAACCAGAGGATCAGTGTGAACATTGCTACAGCCATCCTGAGACATGCAAAACTGTTTGATTTGTAAGTTTTTCTTTGCATATAGACATTGTCTCAGGATAATTTTTTTCTAAAATGGGATTGCCTATTTCATATGCTGATGGAGGTCTATACCCAGGCCGTAAAAGGGCGCACAATTTTTTAAACTCTACGTGTTCAACATGATTGAATTGAGTGTTAGTCGCGTAAAAGTATTTTCCGACCTGCATATAAATTTTTTGTTTATATCCTTGGTTGTTGTTATGACTTCGAAATTTTTAAGACATAGTATTTTCGATTGTGTTGGTAACTGCTTTCGGCCACTTCCAGTTTCTGACCCGGCGCGCGTACAAATCTTATTAGCGATACAAAATACGTATTAATTTAGGTACTAGAATTTGAAATTCCCGCGCGAAGTCGCGCTGCTTGAAACTACTGGCCTCTTATTGCGTCTCTGTGTGAACTGAGTACTGACCCTTGTTCTCGTGAGATTATTTATTATGATTTATGATTGTAAATATAACTCTTATTAAAGAAACATGAAATGCCAAACCTGTGTTTTGACGCATTATAGTCGGTTGTGGCTGAACTGAACCGGAACTGGTTGATGGCTGGGAATCTGGTTCTGTTCTTATCTTTACTTGCGGCTGACATACTTTTACGTGAGATTTCATTCTTTTTAATATACCACGCATCTCTTTGTTACATTTGTTGCACTGAGCCCATGCCACAGTATTTTTTGCCTTAGTGCAACTAAAGTATGACCACACTGGATCTTTCACGCGCGGCATTGTTGAAATTTAACACAATTAACAATATTTAACTTAGTAAAACAATAACATTCGAGTTCACTTGGCTTTACGTAACACCAACTGACATTTATTGTGATGAATTCCCGTGTCACGTCTAGACGTGCGTTCGGATACACACAACAAGTGCCGAAATACACATTTTGATACTTAGAATATTATATTTCACGGGCGCAATTTTTTTTTATTATCAATTGATAATTATCAACCTGTTATTATCATGATAATTACCTTTCGAACCCTGCCGCTCAACCATTCTGCCTGCGGATATACATGGTTAAATTGCTGTGACTCTACTGTCCTTTCCTTAACTTAACTCTCTGCATAAAAAATTACGTCGTATCGCCCGGACATAGAGTTATATTATGGTTAATAAATGAAATAGAAATTTAGACAAACAGAAAACTTGATGCACGCCAGAGCATGCAATGTTCGCAGATTAGTTAGGAATAGGAGACTCCGATGCAAGAGGACAGAATAGAAAAAATAATCTATAATGCAGAAAGATGTTATGGAGTATTTGTAAACACTACTCTATTGTTCACAACATGCTTAAACAAAGTAATATCAATATAATTACTTGTAAGCTTTACCTACATTATCTATCATTTTAGTAGCAGATTATCTCTAATTATTTTTAACCCCCGACCAAAAAAGAGGGGTGTTATAAGTTTGACGTGTCTGTCTGTCTGTGTCACCATAGCTCCCGAACGGATGGAGCGATTTCAATTTACTTTTTTTTGTATGAAAGGTGAGTCTTGCGCGAGTGTTCTTAGACATGTTTCATGAAAATCGATTGGTCCATTTAAAAGTTATGGGGGTGAGAGTGGGGAAGCAAAACCGAAAATCTGCAAATATACTAGTGTAGGGTATCAAATGAAAACGCATCGCGTCCACATTACATAATATTATGTTGTTTTATATTTAAGGAAATTAAGGCATTGGAATCGGGGGTTTTTCTTAAATTTTAAATTTAGATTTATGCTTATATTGGTACGCCCAATTCTAGTTCCGCTTCCCCTCCCTCTACAACTACACCCTGAACGCTACAACTGTATGGAATAAATATTTTTATTAGCTTATTTCCTATGTTTTTCATAGTTATTGTGTTTTTCTTGACGGAGATAAATCTAATAAATCATCATCACTATCAGTGATAAGCGGTGTAACACACACAACTTTGTTTTATATACCTATATTTATATAGATGTTTATTTGTTTTATAGTGTCTGTTTTATGTCCGGCATTTTACGCATGCGTAGAAATCTTCAACTCATTCAGAAGAGGACAAATTTAACTTATAAAAAAAAACCCGATTCCAATGCTTTAATTTCCTTCAAAGTAAAACATCATAATATTAAGTAATGTGCACGCGATGCGCTTTCATTTGATACCCTACTCGAGTATATTTGCAGATTTTCGGTTTTCCTTTCCCACTCTCACCCCCATTCATGAAACATGCCTAAGAACACACGAGCCAAACTCACCATTCATAAAAAAAAAAACTAAATTGAAATCGCTCCATCCGTTCGGGAGCTATGATGTCCCAGACAGACACGTCAAACTTATAACACCCCTCTTTTTTGGTTGGGGGTTAATTACAAACATCGGGACAGGTGAAAATAGCAACAGGATGCACTTACCTTCACCTTCTTGTTCATTGCGATTAGCCGCGCCCGCAGCGCCTCCTGGTATGACGATCTTCAGTGGAGGCACCTTCGGGGCGCTGGACTCGTGCAGCTTCTGGTCATCGTCGTCCGCGCTCTCCTTCGGGTGCGACTTGGGGCTCGCGACGGGGCTCTTGCGGTCGTTCTTGTTGCCGAGGGACTTACGGGACTCCGATGACTTGCTCTGAAAGATATTTATTTATTTACGGGCAAGCATCGGAGCGCAACATCGTACAGAAAATAGTATTTTGTGACCTTAAGTCGTTATTGAATCCAACAGAAATACTTACAATCAGGGCGCTTGCGCGAACATGCTTGGCGCCACCTGACGCATTTTTCCTACTATTTTCTTTACGAGCATTTAAAGTCCAATGCGCGCCGGTTGGCGTGAATCCTTCATTTGGGTTGAACTATAGTTAGACAGTTAACTATATTTTAAAATAAGAATGATTGACTATTATAATAATATTAATAATTTCTCTAAAAAAAATCTCTAGATATTATTTGTCTGTTATGTAAGATGATAATATTACTTACGGAATGAGAGCTTTGTGAATTTGACTTGTCCTTAGAGCCTTTTCCCTGAGACGTCGCTTTTCCCGAGGAACCCTTGCTGCCCAGTGAGTTCTTGCCAAGCGGAGTCGCGCCTGTCTTGCTAGCCGGTCCGGGAACCTTCATGCCAGTCACCACACTAACACAAAAATCTTTTAGTATAAGGCATTAAGAGTTCTGGTCAGATCTGGGATAAGAAATCAGATACAGAAGTATCATTCTATTATTTTTGTTACTAATATTTAAAAAAAAAAAACATTCTCAGCCCAGTTGGCTAAGAAGAACACGTTTTATTTCGATTTATTAAAATATTTGACTAGATAGATTTAAATTAATTTTAGTTTAATTTATACTTTAAAGTTAATTTATGAATTGTTTTACGTTCATTCTTTTTTAGTAGATACCAGTTTGTTCTATTACATTAGAAAAAGTGTAAGTTGCATGTATCATAGCAATTTAATAGCAATGAGTTCCCTCATGGAATGAATATCCAGAAGTTATGTATTACCGTCCAGGGCCGCTTCGCGGCGGGGCAGGTTTCCCCATGACCTCCTTATCCTCTTTCTTGCGCCGCTTGGAGGTGTCATCTTCCAGAGGATCTGGCTCCTGATTTTCCTCCTGGTAAGACCTCTTATGGCCAGTAGTTTCATCCTGGGTAGATGAGACCACGCCGCTACTTACCTGGGAGGTTTCTGAAAATAATTATAATAAATTTAGTACTCATGAAATGGTAGTTGCATAAGGTGGTTAGTCTAAGTGATGCGCTGTGTTACTTATCAATAATGATTCATGTAGGAAAAGAATACTATGAATGATACACAAATTGAAATCAAAATATAGTTAAGTCTTGTGTTTCTTTCCTTGGTGAATTATAATAATATTTTTTCTTGGAAAGAAAATCAAGACTTGAAGGACATTGCATATTACTCAAGCTTGCCCAGTGAAAGCCATCCAGTACATGCCAAGCGTTGCCACTTGCCCTTTTCCGATGCGATGGGGTCCTTCCCATCAAAGTGTTCTGCCGCCGCTAGGGTCTCCATAGTGCTCCTCTTACTACACTCGGAGGAACTTGCATTTCCTTTCTTGGTGCTGTCATTACTTGCCCGGACGACTTGAGTAGCTCTCGCGTTATCTGTTGGCAGAGTATGAAGTTCCAAACAAATACTTCGTTAACCAACAAAAATTATTAGTTGATGATCTGATAAAGTTTCAATTTAACAGATTAGATATATTTAAAAATGGACATTGTGGAAGTAATTAGAAAGGAGATAAAATTAGGTAAAATTATTGCAACATAATTAAAGTGTCCAAGAAATTTATGATAGTATATCTGTTGGTATAGTTCAAAAGTATTATGTTGTTTCTTTGAAAGCTCGATCAAGCCTTACTCCTACATAATTACTATAATACTTTCAAAGAAGCCTTTTATAAGGTTTACAAACATATTGAATAATTATTGGAGTGTTAAAGTTAGCGTCAATATGAGTTTGTTCAACCCTAAACTTTGTACTACTAAGTTTGTAGTAAACAAACTTATAGAATGTAATTACAATATTATTATGTATTACAGTGTCATGATACCTAATATTTTATAACTGTAGATATAAAGATACATAATATAAATAAAAAGAAACGTTAAAGTCTAAGAAGGTTAGTAAAGTTCTATGTAATAGACTATTATAAATAGAGCCTACTAAAAGCCTATTAAAATTATGAGAGCTTCTTGAGTTGATAAATAATTTGCCCTAGTCATGAAGCATTTATAAACTGAGTCTAAATTTTAATATTAACAGTTTGGGTGTATTTTGTTCAAATATAAATTATGGTAGAACTTAACACTCCTTTAACTTTTAAATAACGTAGATATAAAAGTTATCAAGAAGCAAAGAAACATAGATGAAACCATTAATATAGAAACTTCACGAAATTACTTACAAATGACTTCAAGATCAGCTGTACATATTAGATTCGATACGTGTGTCTATCGCAAACTATCACTATGCTATTCCACTTACCTATTGCCTTCGACAAAAATAACAACACAGATCTACTTTTAGAGCTGTAAATGAAGTTTTACAAAAAGTGACATACGATATATTTTTCAAACCCTGCAAGAAAGTTCACACTGTCACGTCAGACAGGTCATTTTATTACGAGTTTATACAGGGGTCACAGACGATCGAGAATAAAGTGTGCGGCGTGCGTGTTCATTTACACAAAATTTTAGTATAGACTATGGTTAAAACGACTCCCCTTGTTTGTGCGAGAGCGTCCTCCTTTGCATTTCACGTCGTCGGCCCCTATTTTGTTGCTTTTTACGCGTTTCTCCACTTTAATAATCGACATAAAACTTTGTGCTAAATCGGTCCGCGAGACCGTCGCGAAGTTGCTGTCAAGAAGCGGCCATTCGTAGCCGCAGCCTACAACTTGCCATGCCAAGCAACACGCCCCGTACCGTTCCGTTCTATACAGAGTAGTATGCATCAATAGCGCCGCCTTTTTTGTAGTGGGCGGCGACCGTGATTATATCATTGTTTAGAGATGACAGCAAGCTTTGTAGCTGTCGCCAGCGGTTAGCAGAAAATAAAATATTTTCAAAACACATAATTTAAACTTTTTGTTGAAATTCGATAAAAGTTATTTAATTTTATTTAATGTGCAATTAAAAATCAATTTTTAATTTTATTCAGACGAAAATAATAGATGTTTTGCTTATCTATCCATAAGTTGAAATAAAATGAAAAATGTATGATAATCGAAATGCAAGTACATACTCATTTTTACGAATACAAAAATACCAATTTATGTAGGAATAACGGCTTTATTTTATAGTTGGTTTACCTACACAAAAAATAAGAGAGATGTCAATGTTCCTTTCGATTATTTATTGAAGGAATTGTAATAAAAATTTATTTTGTTTTAGGTTATAATAATATTTTTTTCTTATTTATTATGTACAAAAAACCTATACACACTCGACAACAAAAATAATCGTCGTGACACTGTTCAATGCGAAATAGAGAGACGAAACGAGTAGAATAACTGGCTTGCTTTCTATGATAGAGAGAAAAAGAGAGACAGAGAAACACGCGCACGCCGCACGGCTTACAACCATAGCAAAAAGTATCGTTACTACTTTTGGTTTAATTAAAAAAATATATATTTACGAAATATTATACTCACGAACATTTTCCCAGCCACCCCCTTGCCCCTTTACATTTTTCCCACACCAGGTTTTTTACTGGAATGCTAAATAACGTCAATCTTAATAGGTCAAAACTAACTTTTGTCTTTTATTTTATGAATAAACAATTATTTTACTCACATGTGCAAAACATACACGTTGAATTGTCACTCTCTTAACTTTTACGTTAATTTTACCCAATATGCTTCTCGACAAAGATTCAAGATAACCCGGCGATCTGATGAGCATCGATGGCCTACTTAACTAACAAAAAAAATTACATGTCATTTTTTTGTTAAGTAGTTTTATCCTTAGAAAGTGTGTGAAACGAAACGTCTGTGTCAATGACATGATACGTCATGCGTTCATGCTACATTACGTCATTGGCAAAGCGCGCGATCTGGACGAACTTCAAGGTGCGTTCTATAGACAGAGACAGACAATCAACTTCATCCATCGAACTTTTTTTTCTACAAGAATGTTTGAACATATTTACCCGACTTTAAAAAAGAGGTTGAACAGTATTAATTAACTGACGTCCGATGAAGATTTATTATCAACAAAGTTGGTAATTTGATGTTGAAATTGCAAATGATACCTAGGTAGCTAAATATATTTGTTAATAATAATAATACTTCTCGATGATAATAGAATTCATGATGATAGAAGAGGGTTTCGGGATATACTCGGCGCGGCAGATTAATATCTATACAGCTTATGAAAAATTAGCATAATGAATACTTATCCATTTTTTATTTAAGGTTAAACGTACAAAATATAATTATTTTGCTCTTTTTCTCAGTTACGGTGATTTTTATCGCCTAAAATGGATACGACCAAAGTTGTAAATAATATTTACGCGAAACTCAGATGTCGCCACTGGCACGTACAGTCCTTATTTTTAACCCCCGACTAAAATGGGGGTGTTCAGTTTGATGTGTCTGTCTGTCTGACTGGGACATCATAGCTCTCGAACGGATGGAGCGATTTTTTTTTGTATGAAAGCTGAGTTTGGCGCGGGTGGTCTTAGACATGTTTCATGAAAGCTATGTTAAGTGAGAGTGGGGAAGGAAAACCGAAACTCTGCAAATATACTCGAGTAGGATATCAAATGAAAGCGCATCGCGTGCACATTACTAAATATTATGGTGTTTTACTTTGAAGGAAATTAAGGCATTAGATCCGGGAGTTTTTAAATTTATATTTATTCGAGGTTATGATTTGTTGGACTAAAAAAATATTAAACTTTAAAAAGACTAAAATGATGAAATCATTGTTGAAATCACATAATCAATTCAAGTTTCCGTATCCAAATTTAAAGAAAAAGTTTTGTTAAAAATAAAAGTAATTTTATTTTAATTTGTTTATTTTTAAGCAATTGCATAGCTTCTATCGCTGGCCTTGAGAGTGGAGACCGAATCCAGAAATAGCAGAACTTTTAATGACTTTTTGAAATATCACGCTTGTTTCTTTAGTTCAGCAACCCGCCTTTAGGTGGCATTGGTTGTATCGGCGTTAATGCGAAAATGAATAATGATCCACAAGAATCCACAACAAGATATGGAACCACCATTGACGTGGTATTTTCCAGATATTTAGAAGATATCAAGTCTCAAACTTATGTTTCTTATTTCAGTTACCATAAACCTATAGTTTCTATGATAAATATTCCTGAAGAACCGACATTTATTGAAAGATAGTAAGAATGTTTTGAACAATATTAACTTCTCATTTATTAATAAAAGAAAAAAAAATGATTTCTTATCGGTCACCACGCTCTAAGTGTAACTTGAATTAATATCAAAGAAAAAAAAATACTGCATAAATAAAATAAATATATAATTATAATTGCCTATGTTGATAAAAAATGCTATACAATAGCTTTACCGCGGCAGTCTCCGAGTGCCACACGTCTTCTTTAAGTTTTTAGATAGCTTTACTGGATGTATTTGAAGGATTAGGATGTAGTTCGCAAATTATATAAGTAACTGCTTCAAAAAGTCCGTGTATATTAATCGAACCTCCTTTGTTCGATTCCTTATTCAACGCGTATGCTTTTTTATGTTTGTAACCTCAGAATCCGGGTATATCCCGCTGGTCCCCTCTAGGATTGTCCCCTTCGGACCGTGTAGAGGGGACAAGCGGGACATCGTATTAGCGATATCCCGCTAGTCCCCTCTACTGGCCACTCAGAGGGGACAAGTGGGCTGTTGAATTTTTCGATGACCCAATTGTCCCCTCTGGAGAATTTGCAGTTAAATTTTGCTTGAAATAGCTTAAAACTTTAAACTATAAATAA
Source organism: Gymnoscelis rufifasciata (assembly GCA_929108375.1). Taxonomy (NCBI): domain Eukaryota; kingdom Metazoa; phylum Arthropoda; class Insecta; order Lepidoptera; family Geometridae; genus Gymnoscelis; species Gymnoscelis rufifasciata. Next base: position 11,562,624 of record OV815301.1, read on the forward strand.
TATTTATTATATTGTTTAGTATATTAAACTATTATCATATTATATTGTGTGACAAAAATTGATGAACGGGCAGAAAATTACAAGATTATACCAAAACATTAGAACTTTTATTTGACTAAGTTAACGTGGGAATTTGCTACTTTTTTACACTCTACAATTATGTTTATGACCATAGGTTCCCATGAACCGTTTTGCGTATTGTTGTGCAGGTGCTAATTTGCTATCCTTTTGTTTTAGCGGATTAACTCATCAGCTTTCCTTTTGTCATATATTTTTTTATGACTGCAAGACTTTTTGGGTTATTTTGTTTTTTGTCGTGTTTTAAACTAACGGCCTTTAATGTTTTATATTTTACCTTACTACCTATGCACCGTTTTGCATATTTTTGTGCAGTTGCTAATTTGCTAACCTTTTGTTTTACCGGATTAACTCGTCAGCTTTTCTTTTATGTCCTATATTTTTTTATGACTGCAAGAGTTTTTGGGTTATTTTATTTTTTGTCGTCTAACTTACGGCCTTTAATGTTTTATATTTTACCTACTAGCTAGTCTTTTGTTTCAACGTAAACGTACCCCTTTGCTGTGCGCCGAAACGAAGAAATTTTGCATTTTTTATCAGTGCATTCCTAACAATGTCAGGGACAAGTGCTTCATGCAGTACAATTTTTCACTCAATAGTTTATATAAAAAGACGAAATGGAACAATTTTACTTAGAGGAGGTCACCAGTACTACATAAAAAAAATATATAAAACTGGGCTAACAGTATGGGAATGTGCCCAGCGAAGAAAAAAGTGCACTGCGTCGCTCAAGATTATTGTAAGTAATATAAAGCATAATGTTTATTTATATTAAAATCCACCATTCCAATCGAATAACGAGTGCCCATAATACAAGCTTTGTTGAATGAAACTCGTGATACATTCACTATTCTATTCTGTAATCACAACTAAATAAAAAAATAAAAATAAATAAATATTTCCTGACAATCCACACAACATCTAGCCCCGTGGTAAGCTCTTATAGCTTGTGTTACGGGTACTAGACATTTGATATACTTAATATAATAGACATACATACATAGATATTTTTATTATACATATTAAATACCCAGACCAAGGAGAAAGTGCTTGCAGAACATACAAACACTTGACCCTCGGCGGGAATCTATGTATAATGTAATCACAACCATGTATGTATAAGGCTATTGTAAGTTATATACCTTTAAATATATTCTTTTATTAATTTGCAGAACGAAAATATAGAAAATGAAACTATACACTCGTGTACACCAGATTTTTAAAAAAATGAAATTGAAGAACGTATATATATATGACGAGTTTATTTCAGAAACGCAATCAGAATTGTTCTGTGGCAACATAACAGTGGGGCACTTTTTAGAAACTCTGAGACACTAATAAAATAATCTACTGAACTGATGTAAAATGTTGGAAATCCGGGAGAGCAAACTAGTGTTATATAGATACAAGGTTGATTTTTTTTTATTTTAAATATGTTTAAAAAGGCTTTGAACTTCAAAATCTATTATGTTATTTATTGTGTTTATTGTATAAGTGTGATTCTATACCTGTGATTTTAATTAATAATTTTAGTATCTAAGATATTTTTATTTATTTTTACTTTGCTATGTTTTACATCCTTATTTACAGTTATTAGAAGCATAGTAGAAGCCTCAATTAGTTTTATAAATAAATACTATAATGACTGTTTTAGCTGTATTTTATATTGGTCTTTTATATTGTTAAAAAGGTAATTTGAATACATTATATTTTATTAAAGATATGCAAAGAAAGTTTCTTTGAAATTTGTTTATTTAACTGAATAAAACGTATCCATATGAAAAATGTTTTATTTTACACAAAATACTAAGAAAATACCAACCTTCATGCATCCACCAACCAATTTTTGTAAAACAATAACAAACAATATAAAATGATAATGTTTTAATTTACTAAACAATATAATAAATATTATTTATAGTTTAAAGTTTTAAGCTATTTCAAGCAAAATTTAACTGCAAATTCTCCAGAGGGGACAATTGGGTCATCGAAAAATTCAACAGCCCACTTGTCCCCTCTGAGTGGCCAGTAGAGGGGACTAGCGGGATATCGCTAATACGATGTCCCGCTTGTCCCCTCTACACGGTCCGAAGGGGACAATCCTAGAGGGGACCAGCGGGATATACCCCAGAATCCTACCTTATGATCTTCATGTACGGATTTCGATTATTATTGTTTTAAATGCGATTTTTTGCTAGTTGGTCCCATTAAAGTTTATAATTATCGGTTAAGTACCTCTCGAGTCCTATTAAAATTTAACCTGTGGTCCTGAACTCCTGATTTAAATCTCCGCAAGGTATAGTAATTTTAGTGATTTGTTTTTATTTTTATTAGGTGTTCGCACTTCTTTTGAGCGTTTTTCAGTTCAAATAGGTCTCCTCAAATCGGCTTGTATGTGTATGTAATCTTCAATAATATGTGAAGCTTGAATTTCTATTGTAAATGTTGGAAAAAAGAGGAAGAGAAACCATTTATCAACCGATATAAAAAAAGGAGGTTCTCTTAATGTTTTTATTGCGTATTAATTAGTTTGCCGACGTTCCCTCAGCGTTCTATTTAATAATATCAGTGCATTTAAACACATTCTAATATATTAGTTGAATATTATCAAGATATTAAAATTAATTCTAATTTATTTGTGAAATTATTTCAGCTTAGTATTCAAATCAATATTTTCACCATTCATTATCATGAAATTTAAAACCGGAAATATTCACAAAATTCGTGGAATATGTTTTAGTGGTAGAAGTTTTTAAATTTTATTGACTTTACTGGAGAGCTAACCTTAAATGAGTAGGTACAAGTAGTATGTAGAAATCAACTTCTTCTTTTATTTTGATGGCGTGACTGTCTTTAAGGCCGTCAACAGCCAATGTCCGTATGTTTTGTAGGACATTGTTGATTCGATAAGGTTTTCAACCATAAAATAATGGGAGTAAAGTCATCAAAAACCAGAAAAATTATAATTACTAATCCAAACAATAAAAAAACAAATGAATTAACAAAGTTGATTATTGACACTGAAAAACTACATAAATCTAAATTAAATGTGAGGAAATCAACTTAACAACACTGTACTTGAGAGTGGTCAAAGAACAGAGACAGAATAAAAGAGTTCGTTGATCACAATAAATAATTAAAATCCCTACAATACTGGTCGCACAATAACTTATGAATTGTGGTGAGTAAGAGAGATATTAGAGAAAAATAAATTAATAAGGAGAAAAAAAAAGATTGCCAGACAATTCACAGCAACATCCAGCCCCCTGGTAAGCACTAAAATAGAATAGAGTTTACTGTGGTCGCGCTATAGTGCAGCGACAGTAAACAAAAAAAAAAAGTTTTTTTTTTGTTTACTGTCGCTTAACTGTCGTAACTTTTTTGCCAAAAATTAAACCAACTTCAAAAGGGAAACTGAAAAGTAAAAAATAAATTAACTTTACAAATCATTTCGACATTATAAATGATAGTTAAAAGAAACATAAGCAATTACATAATTAAGTATTTAATAATTTAAAAGGTCTCAGTAAGTACTCAGGTCTAATAAGTTAATCAAGCCCAAACACAAAGTACTTGCTGTAAATCGTTGAGGAGTTCCCTCGACCGCCTTTCCTTCCATCATCAGTTCAACACCAGAACCTCATTAATAAAAGGGCTTTAAAATTCATTATATTGAATAGTATTAAGGAACACACAAGTCGGAACGACAATTTTATCAAGAGTTTCCCTCAATTTCTTCAGGGTTCCACCACCAGATCCAGGTTTCCTTACCATGGGACCACCCTTGGGAAACTCCCTTTCCAACAAAAAAAAGAATAATCAAAATCGGTTCATAAACGACAAAGTTATCCGCGGACAGACATTTAAAAATATATATATATACGGTTGAATTGAGAAACCTCCTTTTTTTTTGAAGTCGGTTAAAAATTGTTTGATTCTAGTTTATCAGTTTTATCCATGACGAAAAAAAATGCTAAAGTAATATTGCAGATATGTGAACCTAGGACCACAGGTTCTACTATCGTATAATATCGCTATGAAATGAGGACATATTATTAACCGATTGTTATAAAATGGAATAAAAGAAATGGGATTAAAATGGGACCAATATCATCGAAACTTGAAATATATCATCGAAATAACATGAAAATCAAAATTCTGGGACTGAGGTTACAAACATAAATAATCATCCTATGTGTATGAAAATGTTTTTCTTTTATTATGGGTACAATAACTTAATTTGACTTCTTTGATTTATTAATTTTACAGCTTATTAAAGTTAACGGTTTCTTTAAGTCAACAAAGCTTGATGAAGCGAGAAAAGAGTTTCTTCATGGAGGTAAATATCCATACTCTCGAAAAATTATGAGATACTTACTATCAGTGATAGTAGCGCCATCTGAGTTTCGCATAATATTGTATTATGATCTACAACTTCGGTCTGCTACTCACACCGAAATAATAGCAAAAAAATAATTGTATATTATTTTGACGCCTGGGACTATGGGACATTTACGAATGTGAAGCTGAGTTAGACTTAGTAATTATTATTTATTCTAACTACCGCCTCTAGTGTCAAAATTGTAAAGCTGTCTAAGAACGACACTTTGACAGTTTTCGTTACAAGTTACGTCAGTGAAAAACATAAATAATAAATCTAAATTTAAAATTTAATAAAAACCCCCCATTTAAATGCTTTAATTTCCTATGATGATTGGTGTTTTACTTATAAGTTAAACTTTCATTTGATACCCCACTCGAGTATATTTGCAGATTTTCGGTTTTCCTTCCCCCCTCTCACCCCCATAACTTTTTAATGGCTTAACCGATTTTCGTGAAACATGTCTAAGAACACCCGGACCAAACTCACCTTTCATACAAAAAAAAAACTAAATTGAAATCGCTCCATCTGATCGGGAGCTATGATGCCACAGACAGACAGACAGACACGTCAAAATTATAACACCCCTCTTTTTTGGTCGGGGGTTACAAAATACAAATCAGATATAAACAAACAAAGTGTCGTTCTTAGACAGTTTCTAAATTTCGCCGCTGGAGGCGTGCGGATAATCTTTGCATCGCCAATAATTTGAATTCACACGCGTGTTTTAGTATTGTTAGTTTAGTATTGTTCACAACAACCGAGCTATCTCTTAGAAAGAAGAAGAAGAAAATTGTTATTTTATATTATGTACTTACAGTTACAGTTTAATAAATTTGTAACCAGATACTAACTTGCTTTGATTTAATTCAGTTGCAAAGTTATAAAAATCCTTATTATGATGAGGTTATAAAAAACAACTTCATGTAAATAGGAAAACACTATGTAATTATTCCTATACACAATTTTTTCTATTGTTAGTCATCATAACATATTACTTAATTAGAATATACAAGTCATATAATGTCAGTCCGTTTACACCCCCATAAATCACGTTATAAAGGAATTCTTTTGTGTTGCCCCTTTGGTTTACCCTGTGGCTTCGGAATACATTTAATATTTTGAATAGTACTATCAAAATGCCCATTTTATTTTTCTTGATGATAATCTATCCAGATTTCATCTAAGACTCCCTCTTAAACAACCTTCTGTTTAAGAGAATGATTGGTACAGTATTATTGTGTTTAAATTCATAACATTTAGCTATGATATTCAGAATTTTTTTTTGTCTGTCCAGTTATATACATTAATTTAATTTTTTGTTTAAATTAAGTATATGTAACCAATGAATGAGATTTACTTTTCAAATGGTCTACATTGTAACTAATGCAAAATAAAATATTTATGAAAAATTAATTGTTTAAAACTGAACATTATTGAATACAAACAAAAAAATAACAAACAATAGAGAACTAAATTAAACTTACCATCTGTCAAAGACTCCAAGTATTCTAAAATAGGCGGCGCTGCATAATCTGATGCCATTTTGCCCTTTGTATTCTTTACAAAAGGGTCTGCTCCATTTTCAACCAGAAAGGTTACCATCTTGAGGTTTCCCGAAGTGGTTGCATCATGCAATGGTGTGTCATCATCCAATCCCTTGGCATTTACATTTGCTCCATTATTCACAAGTAGTTCTACCACTTGGAACCATCCATAGCTGCATGCTTCATGTAAAGGAGTCCATCCTAGAATTTGTAACTCAAATATTATGCATTGATTGCTCCTCACCTTCCATGACAAAGAGCTTGCCATTCTGTAAGAAATCCCCATCTTCTTCTTGGTACAAATAGTAATTGGTATTTTATCTTTATACCATGATTGACCAACCATGACTGTATGTATAGATGGTCCTTGGATGTCAAAGCTGGGATAACTGTGTCCTATATGTCTTTGGCTGGGCCTAAGTGATGGATGATTGGAGCAAATTGCACATACAATTGTACTGTAACAGTGAATTGAATTTTATTGGATCAACCTGTGAGGCTATCTACCATTGTATGCATTTTCTTTGGATGAGTTTTAGTCAAAATGGTTCAAGGTCAATCCCAGAATAAATCAATGTGGAAAGCTTGGTAAAAAAAAAATATACAAAGATCATTATAGTTATGTATATATTATTACAAATGTCATTAATATCATGTCCCTCTAAGCTCCATTAGTATTTTTTTTATCAAATGTTGATTTTTGGTTAGTTAAGGTTAAGATTGATTTGTATAATATATTTAATCAGAGGTTTAAGGGTATTTAATTTAGTTGTTAAACACAAAATTTTAATGACTTGGCTGGTTCTGTGAAATAGGTAGGTAATTTCAGGACAAATTATATATATTTACATCAATATTTAATCCTGAGGTTCTGAAAACAAAAAACCACACATACAAAGTTACAACAATAGGTTTTTGGTCACATAACCCATTTAAAGCTCCAATTATTAACACAGTAAAATTCATGATACCGGAGCAAAATTGTTGACTTATTTATTCAGTCCACTGGTAATATTCTATGAATTTATAAAATGTAACATTAATCTTATGCTGACACCATACATGATGTTTTGATGTGTCACTTAACTCCGTATTTATTGTCATCGGAGAAGGCAACAGCCCATGCGCAATGTCAGCACAAGTCTACACACTTATGTGCACAGCAAAACAGGTAGGTAATATTGATTTATAATAATCATCCTAAATTATATTAGTACAAATACATGCTGTATAAAGGAATGATGGAAAGGGAATTTCTAACAATAACATACATGGGATAGATAATAACATGCATATGAATGATAATGTTGTTGTATGAATTAAAAATTAATTAAATATAACTTCTTAACCAAATACTTGTGTTTCATACCTACATTGAAACCATTTCTCAAACTTCTATTGAGTGTATGTCCAGAAAGTTGAAAAATTTCTGTTTATTCTAAGTAGGCAAACAGTTCTTATAAAACTAGAAACTTAATTAAGGCGTTTTAATTACTAATTTCTGATAGTTCGATTTATGGGTAATTTTGGAGCCAAATGAGGGTAGTCGATTAAAGTTATGTTCCTAGAGCCTCAATAAAGTTCCATAGTTACTTGCTGGAAGTGAAGGTTATAAAAATATTCTCTAATTATACAATTTAGGGACTACAGTTAGGTTAACAATGCCACTTTTTCCGTTTTGAAGATACTTTACAAATACTTAGAATTTATTAATCTGTTTTATGACTTGTTTTTATAGAATCTTATCATAATTATACAGATTTTATGTGGAAAAACATGAATAAACTGTTTTAAACTCATCATTGTCATAATATAGAAATAAATGCATCATTCAGGGATACTTTGTGCATCAACTGGACATCATACAGAGCCCCAAATGTATTAAATTTTCTATTTCCATAACAGGAAACTAGGTCAATTACATCTATATGTACTAGATTTCAGAATTCATAAGTAGAAAAAGGGGCATGTTAAGATAATAAGTTTGTAAAATACTTGAACTAGGACTCACCAGCAAAGTCAGGCACATTCGGATCTTGGCCTTGATCGAGCAGCTTTTTGACTTGGTCATGGTCACCTCTTATGCTGGCAACATGCAGTGGCGTCTCTCCTCTCCCGTTACGTTGTTGTCTCGTTTTCTTCCTCTCCTCTGCAGCCGGTGTCGGAACGGCTGAGATGACAAAAATTACAAAATATTTTACACTTACCAACAAATACATGGAGGAAAAAACAATATGTTGTGATATTTGTGAAGGAGATATATGAAATGCTAAAACCTTATAAACTATAGTACTTAAAACAAACAAACAAACAATGAAAAAAAAAAGGTTTCAACAACGAGAGGAATTACCTGGAGCAGACTCTTGTGATGAAATCTGCATCACTAGAGCCAGCTGCTGCCGTTCCGACATGGGCGCTATGACAGGGGTCCGCGGCGAGCCGTCCGGCCCTCGCCCGGAGCCCCTGGAGCGCGACGTCGAAGGCATGCTTCTGGCATAACCGCTTTTCTAAAAAAATATTCACTAATCGAATGCCATACCACTCAAAACATACAGTACAACAAATGCGACGACAATGTTCTTAATTATCGCGGCAATTCGTAAATTATTGTATACAGATAGGGGTAGCAGACGACAAAATTACCTTACTTATGGCGCCTGATCTATTTCACAGTCTACAAAAAATAACACAGTAACACCCAGTGCCACTACAGTTCACAAAATTAAGGAGTCACATATGCCTTATTTTCACAAATAAATCACGAAATTTTTTGGAATTCCTATTTGTAGTGGACATTATTTTTTTCTTGGCAACAGAAAAAGACGAGCATATCGGTGAAAGAGAAAACAATATGTACCATAGACATAGACAATTGATGTAATGACGTCGTAATTTCGTTGGGTCTGACCGAACTTCATGTTATGCAGCTTCATACAAGCCATGAAGCCAATAATGTCACCGTCAAAGTCAAAGAAATAAAAAATATCAAAAAAAAATTGTCTGCTGCGCTGTGCTGAACTGAAAGTAGACGTCTAGACGTGTTGTGAAATCTCCACACCACAACTAATACGGTACGGATCTTAACTTTCATAATATTACGTAAAATGTGGCGACCAATACAAACATTGATTCAAAAAGTAGTGCTCCCCTCTGTTCGAGAAAATATAAACTCGGGAAAAATATTTTTTTCAACCAAAAGCCGGCCCAGGTCCACTGCTAAGCTAACTTTAGTAAGCGCCAGCATCGGTGTCCTCGTCGGTGCAGGCTACGGAGGTTATACGCATTATAAAGTAAACACAAGAAAACCAATAACCCCCGGTGAAATTAAAGGCAGCACGCTGATAAAGGAACTCCCGAATTATACCCCTCATTACAAGGTAAATGCTGGTTTCAACAGTTTTCATGTCGGACCTCTGAAGAACTTTAATATTTTATATTAAAAGTGTGTTCAATTGTATGAGATAAATAAGTACAACCATATTGAAGTTTTTGTTTATTAAGTTGTGTAACTAATTTTTGTGGAATTAGTTACACAACTGATGATAAAATTAATTCATTATGTCATTATCTATCAGTTGAATACAAAATTTGCGTTTCAGTTTTTTGTGCATCTGATAATTTTTTTGCAAAGGTTATCTATCTTGAGTAACTCTCTCCTATGTGGGATGATAATTAGTGATAAATTTTGTAAAAGGATTGATGAAGTTATACCTAACATGTGTTATTTTTTAGATCACCAGTGACACATTTCCTCATGACATGCACATAGTCCTGTTCCAATATAAGACCTGCCCATTCTGTTGCAAAGTCCGTGCCTATTTAGATGCAAGAGGAATAAGTTACGAAATTGTTGAGGTTGATGCAGTTCTTCGTCAGTCCATCAAATGGTCAGAATATAAGAAAGTCCCTCTCATGCTAGTCCAGGCAGATGGAGGATATTATGTAAGTTTTAAGACAATAAAGTTAATTGATTGAGATAATGGGTGATAGAGGGAAATGGAGACAGAAAACATGTTGTGCCGACCCCACATAATGTGGGAAAAGGTCAGGAAGATGATGATGATGAATAAAGTTAATTGATAAAATGGTACTAATAAAAACAAAGATTATACTTTATCATCATTCGCTATCACAGTTTATTTGTATAAACCAAATTATAAAAAGACCATTGAATTATAAAATTTCTGTGCATTTTATAATGTATTTATATATTTAGAATTGATCTTAACATTGTATCACACTCTTCGATTTATTTCAGCAACTTATGGATAGCACTGCTATTATATCAGTGCTAGAGACATTCTTCAAAGACCCTTCAGTTCCTTTGGATACTGTAGTCAAATACTACCCGGCACACACATTTATCAAAGATGGAAAGGAAAGTGTGGAGGTTGCTAATAGATACTTTGTGATAAGTGATGAATCAGTCAAGAAAGGTGCAGCAACTGAAGCAGAGAAGTGAGTATTAACCTAAACTATTTTATGGTTGTCACTTTTTTATGGTGTGGTGTTGAGCCTATGATGAAGATAGATATTTAGCACTTTATTTCAGATTAAAGTTTACAAATAGCACACAGTAAAAGAAAATAATTTCTATATTCAAGTACAAACATGTATTTCCTATGTAGAGGAGGTTTTGTAGTATTTTCTATGATATATTTCTACTTCAACTTTTTACTTCTTTATCTCCTGTTACTAAACAAATGGTAAAATATCAGTTACAATCTCATTGCTCATTCAATGAATTTAACAAGTATTTGTGTGCATTATAGAGAGGAGAGGCAATGGCGTGAATGGGCAGACAATGTGCTAGTGCATACACTGTCTCCCAACGTGTACCGGACACCGGGTGAAGCGATTGAGACATTCCGCTGGTTCGCGCGCGCGGGCGGCTGGCGTGAGGTGTTCCCGGCTTGGGAGTGTGCGCTCATGGTCTATGGAGGCGCCGCGGCCATGTGGGCGATCGCTAAACGACTCAAGAAAAGGTTAGACCGCTCAGTTTTGTTGAAAATACATTTGCGTTAAATAGATAGCATATTCAAGAATTATAAAACATTATTTTTTCTGCATTCATAAGAATCTTGCTAAGATGTACTAAGCATAATTCATCTTATTTGAATTAAGCTTGCTTGGTGTGAAAGCGTGTTACATTGTTATCATAATGTTACTCTTTATTGTAATTCTCTATATTTATCATGTGTCTTTTTTTAGGCACAACATTCAGGAGGATGCCCGCCAATCGCTGTACGACGCCGCAAGAGCCTGGTCATCCGCAGTGAAAGCCAAGAAGACCCCATTCCTGGGGGGCAACAAACCTAACCTTGCAGATGTCTCCGTCTACGGCGTCCTCAGCAGCATCGAGGGCTGTCAGGCGTTTGAAGACCTCAAAAACAACACAGACATTGCTACCTGGTACTATCAAATCAAAGAAACGATTGGAAAGAACATGGGAAAGGTTTCGCCTGTACATTCGACTGCTGTGCACACATCTACTTCTAAAACGGCCACTGCGGGTATCGCTATTACCAACTAGGAACCGTGTTTCCTTCCGATCCCTATCACTGGAAGCGCAATTCGAATGTCTGATGTCACTTGAAGCAAACGCTTTAGCCATTGGTTCTCCTATAATGCATACCAATAAATGTTAGCAAATTATTTAAAACACAATTGCAATTGTGTATATTTTTGATTAGTATTGCTATCTCAATGTTAGAAAATGTTATTTAGTTAACTTGTTATCACTCTGCATGGAGACAGCTTCACAGGTAGTCCTTGCGTGTTAGAGCTCTGCTTAAATTTCTGTAATAAAATCTTTAAGCCATTGATTACAACAGAACAAGAGTGAGATTCAATTGATGGAATGAGATGCATGTAACTTTAATAAGAGAGATAGTGTTGTCTTAATAAACAGTGCCCCCCGTACTCATAAAAATATTTCACTTTTCATATTAGACTTAGAGGAGCTTAATAGAATGTTTGATATAAAAGTTAATCCTAATGATTTTTAATAAGTGATGAACCTTCCATTTTATTTTAAACTAAAATTCTTTGTATCCTGCGTGCGAAGGTTACGGATTTAATTGGGATAAAATAATATACTAGAGATGCCTCCGTATCGTTTCTGCATAAAAATATAAAAAGTTATTCTTAAACCCAAATTTGTTTAATATTAGTTTAATAAAAGCTTTTCACCCTTGTTTATCTATATATAATAGTCGCAAAATGAGGTATTAATAGGCTTATTGTGTATTTTTGTTATTAGTTATTTAAGTACGAATTAGTAGATTTTATGAATACGAGGGTGCGCCTTAGAGATCATTGTATTAATAGGACTTGTATACAACTTAAATAATTTTATTTTATCTTTATGATATTGAGATTGTTATTCATATTTTCAGTAACTTATTACTGTAGGCTAACAAAAATGTCTAGTACAATTTACCTTAATTTTTGTTTTTATTATTCGTTACATTGGACAAACCCCGTTCACGTTCAATATACACATTGTTAATTATTAAGTATTTACATTCATGTTTAAAATCTATAACTTAAATCCATAGTTAGTCAATTATTATCAATATAGGTAACCATTGTTAATTACATAAATACTCATTAAATCGAGAAATCATTTGTTAATACTTGTTTTTAGTTTTAGAGAAGCATATTTGGCCATTAGGAATATAGGGTACCCACCTTATTGAAATAAAACACATAATTCCCATTAATTTTATTTTATTTTATTCATTGCTTACACAAATAACCCACATCTTCGAAAATATGACAATAACTAAACGAATAATTATACAAGCTTCTACCCAAGCATGCTTTAAAGTCACATTTTCAAAATACTTGGTTTATCTTACAATAGTTAGATTGTATTACATATTTCGAAATATAATACGAAACGCTGTGGTGAGACTCTTGGTAGGACTAACACATAATATTGAATACTAGCGGCCCGCCCCGGCGTCGCACGGGTAAAAAAAGTTCCCGGCAATTTTTCCTTATTTGCTCACCGTTTAGACCTACCCTGGACTACGACAAATATTTTAAAACCAAAATCAGCTCAATCGTCCCAGCCGTTCTCGAGTTTTAATCAGACTAACGAACAACAATTCATTTTTATTTATATAGATTAAGTACCTATAACAAGATAACCAATGCGTAGGAAAATGTTTATATTCCTAGTAAATTTATTAAGCCTTGAAAGAATATAATACTTAGGGCCGATTTTTCAATCGTCAGATAAACAGTCAGATAGCCTTTATTCGTCGAATAGCAATATTCATGGTTTTTCAATGGTCAGATAGTAGTTAACTGTCGAATAAGGTCCCTATCAGAGGAATAAAGTTACCTGCTACTTGAAGGACCAGATAAGGTTCTATCCCGCCGATAAGTTTGACGTTTAGGTTATGTTGTATAGTTTCGTTCGTTTTATTTTGTTTGATAAAACCGTAAAACGACATAGGTTCTTCCCGTGATTTGTTATTAATGGATGTATATAAAGCAATTGACCACTTATCAATCGAGGAAGAACAAGAAATACTTAATTATCTATATCCTTCTGATAGAAAAACCCGAACTTTACGAGAGAGGCCTGATAATTTAAACACATGGAACGAAACTGAATTTTAGAGAATATTTCGGTTGAAAAAAGAAACCATAGCCTACTTACTTTCATTGATTGAAGAAAAATACTGGTAAAAATAAAAGAAAGATTAGTTAGAAGTATACATCTGAAATACTGAATTTTTTAATTGAAAATCCACAACCTACTTGCAATATTATCACTGTCATTACGTGGTCTAATATTCTAGTCCAGATGTATTGGAGCATATTGCCAACACTTTATCTTCAACATCATTGATATCGGGGGCAGTAGAAGTTCGGCCACCTGTTCTATACAACTCCTGTCTAAGGAGAGTCATCTTTTTCTTCGTAAATTTTTTACGCCTTAGTACTTTCATTTTAATGTTGTAGCCGTGCGAACTGCAGTTTCACTAGATGTCTCATTAAATGTTGTTGCAATTTTGGTCCATGCATCATCTTTGTCTTTGTTGGTTACGGCGTCGGTTTTCTTGTTTTCGATTACTGACCGATATTTAGTTACCAACTCGGTCAGTAAACGTACTTCTGAACTATTGAAATTAGTAGTACGTTCACGTTTCTTGGATAATTCCATTTTCTGATTCATTTTTAATTCGCAAAAGAACACTAATCGTATATTGATATTGTAGAAATAACAAGATTTGATGAACTAGACATGTGTAGTTCACGAATGAATCCTTCAAAAGATATACTTCAGTTGCGCTCCTTCCTTCTCTCTCTCGTTCACTTACAATTCAACTAGCTCACTAACTCTTTTAGCTCAGTTGTCTTCTTCGCATCGGGACGAATGAAAGATAGATAGCCCGCGCGGATAGATTATGCTGTCACGCTCTGTTGTAAGTACTGAAGTGATTGTCTGTTTCACTCGGTCACGTTCGTATATGATCGTAAAAGACTTCGTCGTTCTTCGTAAAGTCGAAGTTTGTTGTTTACCAGTTTACCTATCTCTTTCATTAGAATAATAATAATAACACCAAAGTATCTGCCTCAACTTTGCCAAAAATAAACAGGATGGAAGTAATTACGCGCGAAACTCAGCATTGTTTTCTTTAGTCTTTTTATTTATATTGACATAAAATATATCTTTGTGATAAAAACTGTATACCTTTCTATACTTACTACATATTTATTTTCACGTAACTTTTTTTATAAGCCAGTATACCTATACGTAGGTATGTTAAAAACTCATGGATCTGCAATAGTAGGTAAATATTCAATTAATTTAAAAATAAATAATGAATTACTACCAACTATATTTAGGTACATATCAATTCATTTTTAAACAAACTCGTGTCATTCATCGCATTAGCTGAGATAATATCATTGATTGAACTGTTGTTTTATATCCCATTCTATATCTCTTGATGAACTAGTGAAAGAGAAACGAACGACAACAACATTTGATACTGTTGAGCAAGTGAACTAACTGAACTACTGAGCTAGAAGATAGATATAGTTCACTCCAATGAAAAGATATGTACATATCTTTTCATTTCAGTGACACATTCTGCGCAACGCTAATTTGAACTGACTGAACTGTCAAATACAGTTTTGTTGCTATTCTTCACTAACACTTTGAATACAGTATCTGTGTATCTCGCTTGCACACAGATGGTGTGAAGTTGGTTTGGATAAACCACTGATAGTTATTCTCTATATAATAGACGATTGAAAATTTGAAAATACTTATTCGCCCGATAAACAGACAGATAATTTTATACGCTAAATAACTATTTGACGACTTAACTGAGGATTGAAAAATTGGCCCTTACTTATGTTAACTTATTTTACATTCAAAATTATTAATTTAACACTGTCATATCCATAGCAATATAGACTATACGATAAGGCGCATTAATTTGAATTTGTCGTGTTACAAGATCGCTGGTTTACGTTGACTATAATAATATAAATCGTAGTGATTATATACAATCTGATATAATTATAACAGAGAGTATAGTCAATTTGTTAACGCATTTAAATTTTAATGCGTTAACTAATTGTAATTCCCACTTGATCTTGCCTTAAGCTAATAAAGGCTCTATACTGACTGGTGACCTTCTAGCAGGCAACCTGTGTGTAAGTTAGCGAGAAACCCCGGTTTGCTACGTCCGGCGGGGTAGTGGCAGTGGCTCCCTCAGTGGCGTCCGTCACTACATACAGCACGAAGGGCTTGGATGCCGCTGAAAAATAATATACATATTTATTACATAACATTGTAAAATATATTCCTAAGATTGGTACCTACGTATATTTAGTAGAACAAATATAACAGTTTTCCGATATATTGACGCAGTTGCAGACGCCTTAATCACGGTTCAGTTAGCACTTACAACCAAGTCGAATCTCTAGGCAGGCATCTTGAGGATGTAATCTGAATTATTCTTGTAACCATGTCAAGGCTGCAAATATTTCAGATATCGCATCTCATGTTATTTTTGACTCAACTATGCCTGAGTTCCAAAAGCTCTATATCCACTGTTGGAACAGTGGTTGTTTGTGGTAGTTTGATGAGAAATATTTATAACTCACATTGGACCGGTACAAAGCCAAGCCCGCAGAACCTGTCCGTGGTTTCCGCGACACCCGTGGCCACGATGGTCGGGTTGGGTATTACCACGAAGTCGCTGACACAGTTGCCGTCGTTGACAGCCCCCACGACTGTGCCCAAAACGGTGGCGTCCGCTCCCTCCACGTCGCCGGTTAGAGTAAACGAGTAAATGTCCGCTGTCTGGAATATGAAACAATGATAAACAAAATCTAACGTTTGCGGAACCAACGGATTTTGTAGGTGGCCTTACCTTCTGGTTAAATTCTTGTCAAATCTAAATGTGAACATCTGAAGAATCAAGCCAATATTATTATGTATTTGAAGGTTGCTGATTTGACGTGATTTGTTGTGTGTTAGTCGTGGAAGTGCTTAGAAGTATTTTTTTTTCAGATATATGATTGGTTTTTATTGTGAGTTTTTGGCTAAGTAGCGTCTACTTATGGTCACTTTCAACAATTGTATCTTAAAATGATCAATATTTGTTGACCGAGCGATGCCAAATACTTCATAATTTGCGAGGCTTTAGAGCAACAGATAAAAGTTCGTGTTAGAGTTTCCGTAAGGTATTCTATTTACCTGGGCATATTGGATAGCGCAGTAACCAGCCTCCATTCGTATGCAAATCCCGTAGTTAAGATTCACTAGTTGCCTTGTTCCGGTGACCAGAGATGCGCTGAGCAAGGTGTTCGCGGCCGTTCCGTAGTTGAAACTCGATATGGTGCCCGTTAGGCCCGTGTAGTATTGGAGGCAACCATTAGGTGCTGTAGAGTAAGAATTTTATTAAGGGGCCAATAGTGTTTCGCATTCCGAACATCACAAATACAAAAGAAAAGAATATTTTTGACGGCGGAACGCTTGACCTTCGGTCTGATAGATCTCTCAGGTAATTTGGGCAACCTATCTAATAAATTACATATCATTTTATTTACGAAATATCATACAAGATAATTACGTAGTTCGTCAAATAAGTTGCCAATTTCGAAGTATGGACTGAGAGAATAAGGCCGTAACCAAATTCAGTTAGTATTTTACGATTAGCGAGCGACATAACGTAAGAACCAACCGATTTAATATTTTTTCCGAGTATTTCTTTCATGGAAAGTTGTCACTTACCGATTCCCGGACAGTCGCAGCCAAGTTGTATCAGCCTCATGTTCCACCGCCTCGCGAAGGTGGTCGCGAGCGTGGCGGTCACAGTGATCGTTATGGCCGCGGCGCCGTTGAAGTCCACAAAGATCGTCTGCCCAGTGAGGTCTCCGCACAAAGTGGGCACTATGGTGTTGCCCCCCGTTACTGTGATTGAGTCTGTCACGCAATTCCCATCGCCGTCTGGCTGGGAGAGGGTCACGTCTAGGAAATCTATACGAAGCTGAAACAATTAATTTTTTCGGTATGTATTGGCACAGATTTATGTATCTAATCTGTGGTATTGGTTAGTTATACAGTCTGGTGGAGAATGAAGAAACTTCTTTGAGTTTTAGCTTCCTGTATACTCTACTAAAAATACTAAATAACTTTATAAAATAGTTAACCGTTAACCGCGCCCAATGCGATTTTCATTTCAATTTTCATCTTGAAAGGTGAAAACCGCGAGAAAACTGTTAAAATGTGACGTCACGCTCAGTCAGGTAATTGAAGAACTTTGAAATCCTGTAAAATCAAATACTTGGTATTTTTAATGAAATAGAAACGAATGTAATCGTATACATGAAGGTTTTGCTGTAACACTGTGTTCGAGTCATTATTTATACGAGTACATATGAACATACCTAATTAAACAATTGACTTACTTGGCAAATGTTACTATTGCATCGGTTCACAATCATAGAGCAGGCGGGGCCGCCAGCGTAGGCCGACGGGTATCCCGGGCTGGCGAAGTAGGTGTTGTTTACGTTTGTAGTGGCGCCGCAGGATCGCGAAACTGTACAAATAATAATAATAATAATAGGCTCTCACTGGGAAGCTGGATCAAGGGTCAGATTCAGAAGGCAGTACTCCTGGACTCGGCGCGTATCGTCAGGAAGTTCCTCTCTCTACAGCCCTAGTCGCTGGTCGCTTGAGCCTAGCTTCGCGACCAGTGATTCTCCGTTTTGATATATTTTTACAGTAGGTAGTTTTATATAATTTATTATGTAATCTAATGTAAATAAATAAATAGTTTAGTCTGCCAAATGGGGTGCCTTACACACGCATAGAGCAAGATAAGGCAAGGCAAGGCTAGGCGCGTTATTAGAACGCAGAGTTTCGCGCGGGAATGTCTGCGCGCATTCCCTTTGTAAAGTTAGGTATATAGCGCTATATAGCGTGCGTGTGAAGGCTCCCTTTAGGGCTATGCCCCTAACTACCTACGTAGTTACGGGCATGGACGGCCCGCTAACTCGATGCTTTGGCCACTACCAATTTATACATTATTGGATACGTTACTCCTCGTGCGTCTTTATGCGGCAAGGCACTAAACCAAAGTGCGAAATTATGCTTATTAGTACCTACTAATACAGATACTCTTTCCTGCTTGGTAGATATTAGTAGGTAGGTGTGTAAGTATACAGGGTGCCACACGTAATGTCAAATGTGATGTTAAGTAAGAAATTACATAAATTGTAGTGCAACTGTTAGATTTGTTCGCTCACAATCACTATCTGGCTGGGACACTTTTGGGAATTCTAATCTGGATTAATTGTGAGGAAAACATAAACAATATATTTAAAATAGTTATGTCGTCCTTATAATGAACGCAGTTTAGCTTCCTTCTTGAAGTCGAGCAAAGTTATGAACACTCACCGACGCAGCAACGGCCTCTTCTAGACGCACAAGTGCCAGTGATAGTTCCGTTCAAGTTGTTGCATTCTCGGCGAGCCAGGCATGTCCCGCTCTGCGTGCTGGTGGAGTTGCAGTCTGTGTTCGCGAACCGGACGATACTCACGAACGGGAACACTATAACATTACAAGTTTGCTAGACAAGACCCATTTTAAAGAGAAAATTGACAAAAACCTGTACGGTTTTACAAAGTGATAAACCTAACTTCCGTGGACTGCATGTCGAACTAACGTTTCCATTCTCGAAGAGCTTCACATTAAGGAGAGACTATCGTCGTCTGTGCAAATACGAATACTGAAGTACTTTGGAGACGTGGCGCGCAACGAGAACTCCATGGAGCGCCTAGTTATACCTGTGGTTATACAAAGCAGAATGGAGGGAAAGAGGTCTCGTGGTCGCTCTCCCACAAGGTGGTCGGACCTCATCTCAAAATTGACTCAGTCCACCATTACCGACTGCTCCCGCACCGCAACTAACAGGGAACAATGGCGGCGCATTGCAAAAGCAGCAACCCACTAAAAGGACCCCCATAACCACGACCACTCTGTCAAGAGTGACCGACTAAGAAAAATAAACTAATATTCATAATTTGTGTCGAAAAAAAGGAAGACGGAGTAACGTAGCCACGTCTTCCATCATACGACTGTATGTGCTAACCGCTACACCAAGCTCCGCTACGCTAGGTTACTACGGTTTAATTTTTTCGACACAGATTTAGAATATTAGTATATTGACGTGTATAGATCATTTCGCTGATTCAGGCCGACGACTTGACACTTTTAAAGGCTTCCGCACACCAAACACGGGATAGGAGCAGCGTTGTTTGCATCGCGCATATTGTAATACAAGAACACGATCTTCTTCAAAAGACATCATTCGTCTACAATGGCTTGATGAAAATTGCCAACTCCGCAAAAACAGACCTAAGCCCCTCTACACGTAAACCTACAACTTCGCAGGCCAGAGGTCTCCGTTATCGAAACCTAGCTTAGCTAGCTTCACACCAAATTCGATCGTGGACCTGTAGCGAACACGCGTTCAAACTGCTCCCAGTCCACTGTTAAAGCATCTTTAAAGTTGGCTGATGCGTCTGCCTTCGATACGATGCATCCGTCGAAAACAAATGATTAGTGGTATTTTATTGACCCTACGTCAGAGTAAAGGTATCGAAACAATAAATTTGATAAGATCGACTCATATTACGCCTAGGGTTCTGTGTACAGTTAAATAAACTGTATAATATACACATTTTGTGATAAAAATAAAAACAAAAGCAGAAATCAATAGCTATAACGGTTCATCAGATACATCCTGGTGACAGACAGACAGACGACGAAGTGTTATTAGTAGGGTACCGTTTCACCTTTAAGATACAAGATCATTTATTTCCATTGTTTGATCTTACAAATCTTAGTAATCTTAGAGTCTTCTTTGGGTACGGAACCTTAGAAATGATGCCTTGGTGAGATAATTTGTTAGGTTTATTTTTAATTTATTTATTAAAAATAGGCTACACCAACAGAAAATATAACAAACACTTTAAAATAATAAATACACACATTATTATACTATGATACATATTCTTATGACGCATACATAGCCTAAATCTTGATAACAGAATCGAAAATAAGGTAAGTGTTTACCAACAAAAAGGAATTACACTACTTATTGAGAGTTGTTGTCTAGTTTTATACGACTGCAAATCCTGACATGCGTATCCCAATATATTTTTGAAATACTTAAGCTAATAAGAAAAACCCTAGGCCCTAGCCTTTTTATACAAATATTGAATACCTAGCAGCCAAAGATTGATCATCATACAACCAACCCAACATCGCCTAAAAGTATCAAAAAGTTACCGGTTGTGTCATACATTTCTAATAAATTGCTTAAATATATAAAACTTCTACCAAGTGAACCTGGTTTCAAACGCCATGTTAAAACTATCTCATTAGATAAGACTCTGTGCTTAAAGAATTTTTGAAAATTACTATAGCATATACCTGAGGCTGGGCAATAATATTAGAACCTATTAAAAACAAAAACAAAAACAAAAACAAAACGTTTTCTTTTTGTAATGTATTAAAAGTGCCCCCCCCCATACAGCATTATATTAATTAGTTATGTTATTAAGACATTTCTTTATTGTTATAAATAAAGTTTTAATATTTATATTATACTTGATTATTATTTTCTTCATACAATATTTAATCTGGTAATTGAATTAAAATACTTTATTACTTTACTTTAATGTTAACTTGACAATGTTATATTAATTCACTAGCTTACCATTATAATTATTTTATAATATTTAATTTGTGTTTTATATAATGAGTAAGGTGACATGTAACATGTTGTTATCAATAATTCAGTAATTCATTTTATTCTCTAAAAATAACTATCAACTATAAATTTTATATTTTTTCTAATTTTCATATCTGAACATTTTATACCCATGTGTATGGCTTAGGTAGTAAAAATCTATGCAAATAGCTGAAACTCACCATCGCAGTGCATTTTATCTATTAGTTGCCTATATTTATAATTTTGTCTAAACTTTTTAATTTTTGGAGTTTTTAACGTTTTTAGTGACGCCCCGATTTCACCATTAACTATGAACGCGATCATATGAGCTTAAACTCGTTTTACCGCCTAACTAAGATCAAATTGACATTAAAATTACATGTTTCAATGGTTTTAATTGGTTTAATAAAACTTGATTTCTAGAAGTAAAGTTTAATAATAATAATATAATATATATATTTTAACCATTATATCCTAGGATATAATGGTTAAATTGGGGTTTAATAGGCGATGGCTTCACTTTGGTTTTCGCAATGGATTAGCAATAAACTATCGAATTAAACATTTTACTTACAGAGTTTCCCCTTCCTATCTCCAACGTCAAAGTTTTCTTCGTCTTCGAAGTCATCTTCGTTGTAAATAGAGTTTGCAGCAACAACCGCTAGAAGACTTGCAACCACAATCCAATAGACTTTAGAATTCATCGCACACTGCTGGTCCAACGAAATCTGGATTTATTTTTAATAATGGGTCACTAGTGTTACTTGTATCTGCGACAATTAGTAGTCTTGAAATGCGAGAGTCGGTGCGGGCCGTGTATAAATAAAGTGCCTAACGGTGATCTATTAGCACGATGTTTAGGGTGTTACCGTTTTCCATTTAGCACTCGGTGACCTGCAAACCTTAAGCTTACGGGTCGGCTTCGATCCACACCGACGTCACATGTAATCCTTGTACTTTCCTTTGAACGAACTCTATCCTTTTAAAACCTTCTTCCGGAATTTGTCCGAGACGCTTAATATGATCGTAAAAGGAAAAAAGTTAAAGGAATATCTTAGCTTGGATGCAAAGGGAACTTAACTTACAAAAAAGAAAAGTTATGTGATACAAAAGTATGTTGTAAAACATTTGTTATTGTAATAACGAAAAAAAGACTCGTCCAATAACGATGGATTCACTTTTAAAAAGACTTAAGTATAAGGAGGTACTATTACTAGTAATTATCACTTCAAATAGTTTTACCTTTGTGGCAAAAAAAATTTTTTTTTTTTTTATTATTTTCTTTATTTCATTTTAAACACGTAAATAATATGTTTTTTACATTAGATTACATAAAAAAACTTATAAAACTATCTACTGTAAAAAATATATCAAAACGGAGAATCACTGGTCGCGAAGCTAGGCTCAAGCGACCGGTGACTAGGGCTGTAGAGAGAGGAACTTCCTGACGATACGCGCCGAGTCCAGGAGTACTGCCTTCTGAATCTGACCCTTGATCCAGCTTCCCAGCGAGAGCCTCTGAAGGTGTTGGTCGAGACTCTTCGCTATTAGGCCGTTAACGGACACGACCATCGGGACGATAATCGCCGACTCCACGTCCCACATGGTGACAAACTCGCGGGCCAAGTCATGATATTTGATAACCTTATCATTCTCAGTCTTCAAGAGATTGGCATCATGTGGGATAGTGACGTCAACAAGTATCGCTTTCCGCTTTAACCGATCTATCAGTACAATATCAGGTTTATTTGCGAGAATAGTCCTGTCTGTAATGATAGATCGGTCCCAATAGAGCGTTGCACGGCCATTTTCGAGAACTGGCGGCGGTGTGTATTTGTAGTACGGAACCTCAGGTCCAGTGAGGCTGTATTGAAGAGCAAGTTGTTGGTGGATAATCTTGGCTACTTGGTTATGCCTGTGCAAGTATTCAGAGTTGGCAAGATACGATCAACCCGAAAGTATATGCCTCAGGGTTTCCCCTGGAAGATGGCACGCTCGACATATTATAATGTCGATTGTGTCATCTTTCATGATATATTTTCGGTAATTGTTAGTCTTTACCACCTCATCCATAATTGCACAGACAAAACCCAAAGAGGTCACCAAAGCGCAGCCAAGTTATCGAACTAAGAAGATATACATTAGCCCCTGTTAGGGCCTTGTAGAATCTCCCATATTATTATTATTATTTTCAAAATTATTAAAATACGTGCTAAAATTTCTTCGTAGATAATTTTCTTAAATAGTATATCGTTTATAGCTTTCTCTTTTCTGTAGATTATCTTTATATTCCGTTTTCGTTTTTGTATGGAACCTATGCCTGGCTATCCGGCCTGGAATCTGCCCAATTAGACAAACCTTGATTCTACGGCCAGTGATGAAACTCATGTCAATCCATAGAATAATACATAACTTACAAACAAAAAGTTGTAATTATTAAATTTTAAGTCGGTCTTAGTATACGATTTCAAAGATATGTTCGTTTAAAATATATAAAATAATTTTGATCCTTTATACCCAAATATCTCAGAAACCGTATGAGTTAGTGATTTGATTCACTAGAACTTCTCGTTTTTGAATATTTATTCCGTCGATTGCCATACGTTTCATCACTGACCGTTTTTTAGATAACCCAAATTTCTCGGAAACCGAACTACTTCGAGGTTTGGTTCCGTTGAAAAAGTTGAAGGAAATCGTTGAACATACATGGGGGTTAAATCGATAGGTATTTAGGTCGACCATCTCCCAGCTTTCGTTGATCCGTTGACCTTGTTACACTGTGTATATGACTAGCCTATCACGCCACGGCGTTGTCAGTGTTTTATGGATTTCCTGCCTTCCTCAATAATAAGACTATTTAAAAGTGTAGATTTTTTTTTAGTGTAGACTAGTAGTTTCTTAAATTAGCGTGTTCAAACAAACAAACAAACTCTGCAGCTTAGTAACATTAGGATAGATTAAGAATAACAGAATACACGTTAAACAGTAGGGGGATAGTGTATAGCCCTGTCTAATGCCTCTCTATATGACATAGGGATTAGTTTCCTCTCCATCTACTCACGGTTGCTGTTTGATCCCAGTATGTAATTATCTTTGCCGTTTAGACCGATGCGCTTTTTCGATGATTAATACCTCGCTGTGAACACGGTCAAACGCTTTTTCGTAGTTTATAAAACAGATATAGTCCCTTTGCATATCACTGCATGTCGACTAAAACGATTAGATCCAATTGCGCTTCTCTTGTACCCATTCCCAACTGACTAATTGTTATCCCCCCAAGAATATAACTCAAACTTATAAATATTTTTCTTTCTAGGAAGGACGTTAAGACAATGGGGGATTTCTGAAGACAAAATAAATAAAACATTGTAAAGGTGACTAATTTAATTTGTTCTGAATTGTGAAGATACACATAAATGGGCGGTTGATTATATTTGTGACAGAAATTATAATCACAGGGACTTGAACGAGTTCACGAAATATATTGAGCTTGTGTCTTGAAATTTATTTGGCATCAAATGTGGTAAGAAAAAAGGGTATTTCAAAATATGCATAATAATTTAGATAGCTGCTAAATGGCAATGAACAAATTTACATTTCCCAAGCATGTTGTCTAAATCTTATGCAGTTTACCTAAGCAATTATTATTAACACTATTGAATTTAAGATTCATTCATTATTTTCTCAATTATTTCTTCAATGTCTTTTCATACAACGCCATGTTTATCCATGGCTCTTCACTATATTTCGTGATAAAGTCCAAGTCCTCTCAGTAATGGGAGACTTAATAATATTCCCTACGCATAATACTTGCAGGCAAAATAACGGGTGTTTGAAAGGTACAGTGTACGGCAGAAGTGGAATCTGTGTTTAATATAGGCTTTTTTACATGGCTGGTCAGTCACAGTTTTTTCTCATACTCTCAAACGACATTAAGAAATGAAAATAACGTATCTACTATAACAAATGTTAGTAAAATCACACCTTCGACAACTATACAGATACAAGCTTTAAGTACATCTAATAAAACACATGATCGCATATTATTTCCATAATAAAATATCTCAACTTTATACAACTATAAAAAATACGTTTATAAAAAGAATTAAAAAAAAAACATGTCATTGGTAATAAATTATCTTGTGACTTAGTCAACATACTTAATAATTAAGTAAAACTACAATTGAAAAAAAAATAAACATAATACGAAATATTACAAGAAATAAACAAGAAGAGTGAGGTAAATTTTCTTAAGAGAAGAAACAATCTTACACTACCGTCTTTTTATAAGAACCTAAGTAATATTACGTTATATGGCATCAACAAACACGTATATATGGCAATCGTCTTTTCTCACTCGACTGCTCACCAATACATAACTAAACAAAGATATACCGTGATCGGCAACATAAACATATTCACACTAACAAAGTAATTGGCAAATTATTCATATTTAATTTCTCGAAGAAATGTAAACATACAACATAATGAAATAGTGTAACATATGAAATATTCACTTGTTTTGTTTTTATTTTGTTTCACTGTCAGATTTAAACGATCAATCGGTTGTTTTTATAGCCTTCATTTGACCAAAATCTCACCTGATGAAAAGTGACGATGTGGTCTAAGCTGGGGCATAAAAACCTAGAAGATGGCTTCTACGGACCACATTACGGAACACAAAAAAATCGTTTCACGCACTGGCCCAGCCCGGAGGGTGGTGACAAGCCGCGGCCGAAGCCTACCACCAGAGATAATGGTATTCGTTCTTTCTTTGTGATTATCACGTTACCTGGAACCTTCTTAGTACTTTAACTATAAATAGTTTTTTTTAACCGATTAGATACCTGAAATTATATATTGATTAATATTTCGTGTACTGATTTTTATAAAATATGTTTATTAGGAGGCCACATGTCTTGTAGTCTACGAAAGTGTACGTCACACATCAGAAACATGTAACTAGCAGTTATCAATATCATGATATTTGAATATCTCATTACCACAAATATTTATGAACCTTGGAATGACATAGGCAATTTTCTAATGCAACTCTAGTCGAAAATGACACATAGTATGTACATATAAAAATGTATGGTTTAAGTACTCAAACACTATTCCAATTTCTCATATTGAAAGACTAGAGTAGGTATTGTAGTATTGTAACTCTGACAATCTTAAGGAGAAATGCGCTAAGTTAAGATGATTAGAAATACATGATAACTTATAATTTAATCGGTTTATTTATAATAATTAAACATTGTGCTCAACGGCAGAGCGAGATATTAGATTACTCCTAATGCTGGAGAACTAAACGTATTTTAGTCAAAACGCAGCTAGCATTGGCTTGCCGTTATTAATCACTCTGATTTTATATTTTAATTCAAGTGACAACATTTAAAAATTAACTAAATTCTTTAGCGAACGTTAATGAATTATAGGGTTATTCCACGCGTTTAGCACTATGTTTAATTATTGTGCTTAAACCTATTAGTACGTATATTAAGCCGCGATCGACCATAACATATAAATAATATACTAAGTATCAGTTAAAGTACCAAATTAAATGCAAGAAAATGTGGCAAGATAGTAAGCTACTACAGTTTATACAATTATTTTATATAAAAGTCTAATTTTACATTTACGTTTAGTAAAAATAAAACTGAACATTTTAATTAGATGCGATATCTGATAAGAATGTTCAGTTTTATTTTTCACAGTCGTTTAAATACGGAATAGGGCTAGTAATATAGGCATTACCTTTGAAAATAAAATTCCAATCATATAACTTTAGAAAAAAAATCGTGTTAAGAACTTTTAAGCATTGTGATACTTAAAGATACTGTGATGACTTTTTTGGGTAAGGTTTAGTATGTACAAAACATTACATTATTAAATTGAAATGTATACTGATATTTATATAAAAAAAATATTTTTTCAAAACAAAACATTTCTTTTGTTTTGTATTATGTCATTCAGAACGCGGGGCGCTTGATCGCCTGCACGCTTTCTGACTAATAGATCCCTTAAGTATCATTAATTATTGTATCATTCCCAATAAATTTGGTAACAAGATTTAGACCTAACACTAAGAAAATTATTCCCCTTTCAAATATGACACAATTTAATTTCCATCTGAAATATGACTAAAGTAAAAGTTATATCATTATATTTTAAGGCAAGCAAATATTAAATTATCTTTTTATACCACAAAATGTGTGTAGGTAATGACTAAAGATGATGGCAATCCATACATGGAATAGTTAAAAGCTTCGGCCAAACCTCAGCGTCTGCAAAGTGGGATGTTTTTTGTGGTCACAAAGCAGGCCGTTCTCAGTACAGATTACTACTAAGCGACTGCTTAGGTGTGCTTAGGGAAGCGTCCGCCGCGCGGTAGATTCTCCCGCTTCTCAGTCGCTTTGGTCGCGCACGTTTAGCCGAAGCCTAATCATTAAAAAGACATTTAGAAAAGTACAAAGATTTACGTCTTATCCTTTTGTCCCACGAATTATAATATATTTTATTACAAATCAATTATCTTGCTTGGAACGAGAACAAATAACTTCGTACAGTCTATAAATGTTACAATAACCATCGGTAGGGCGGGGCGTACCGGTGCAATTTCGATATGATTTCAATATGCAGTAAACGCATCCTAAACTGACATATCATCAATAAGGCACTATTAAGGCCATATAATTCAAATACATGGACGGAGGCAATAAGGTGCTGAACTTTATTCTAGCTATGAAATACGTTTAAATTTAATATAGTACTTGAATAAATTGTATTGGATTATTAGATATACTTATAATGAATATGTTAAGTGATGGTGTTCTATTCCAGGCAGGGCAAGAAGAATAGATAGCGGTGTGATTATGTAAAATCTGCAATAAATTGAGACTAGAAAGTGTTAACATTTACGTGTTCGAATGATGCGATATTTGAAAAATTAAACAAACATGAATTCTCCACAAAATAAACAAATCTTGGATATTATTTTACGACCAACCACTAAACGTTAAGGATTCCTGGTACTTAGTCATATTCTAAATGTGTTCGATACAAAATTGTGAAGAATAGCTCTAAAATACCTTATTTAAATAGAGCCTATGTGTTAAACAATTAGACAAATAATAATGGAATACTTTCAACTACAGAAAAAATAAGTAATTCATTTTTGAAATTAATATGTTGTACAAATCGCATCATCCAAACACATCTGTACCATAAGTCTAAAATCTAATTACTAACGGATATTTATTTCATACCTAAATAATAAAGATATAGAATATCTTGGATATTCTTCGTTCTCTTACAGTAAATCTTACAATAAATTAACTAATCATATCTAATGAATACTTAGAGCTTGCCATTCTGTACAGACACCGTCGCCCTGCGGTGAGCAAATCCATCTCAACGTCAACTCATTACTAACATGACAGCAAGAATACATTCGAAAAGCAATAAACAATTTAAAAATTCATAAAGTGTATTTAAATTGCAGTTTTCAGATTATTCCAGTCAACAGCGGTAATGGTGGTGCATTCAGTGCTTAAGACGATGCAGATGACAAATGCAAACGCGTTATGAATACAAATCGTGGACTACTTAAATTCCTGTTTGTCGGTACACAATGTATGCACAATTCGAACGATAAGCTTCGTCACATGTTAAGAACTTGTCGCGATTCACTAATTCACAACAAGGGGGTAAGTCTCAATTTTATGGTGTAAATTATGTTTCAGCCTGGTATAGACTTAAGACGAAAAAATCGCTATAAGAACAAGAGGTCTCACATCAAAAGGTTTTTTTAAGATATGTTGAAGTAGTTAATCACCTTATGTAAATACTCATATCGAATGTAATATTTTTTATATTGATGAGGGTTTATTTCAAGTAGAATTGTATGCACTAAAAAACCTTAATTGACGAAAGTTAGATAATCTAGCGGTCTTGTCAAACGCTTATCTAAAGAGAAGCACCGACCACGCAAGTTTCCCTGGCTTGATGTACCAAGAAGGATCGCGATAGTTTTATGATATTTTGCCACGTTTTAGGTAACCATTCCAAAGTCCTGAGCGACGGTGTCCGACACGCTCCACTAAATTAATTGTCATTTTGTTCACAAGCTAACAAATATAAAAACGGGTACGTACTATACAGATGACTCCGTTTTACAATAATTATAATAGTTTACAGTAATTTAAATGTAAAGCGATATCCTTGGTAATGCTGTTGGACATTGTACACAATGTGACTTAATCAATGATAATAATTTACATTATGGTTAACTGATTGACATGTAGAACATCGCTACCTTAAAAATACAAGTGCAGAATCACCGGAGACACGTCACTAGTGATAACAGTTTGTGCAAGTTTGTCCGATTGTGTTTTTGTTGGCATGTACAAATATATAAGGGCCTCGAAAGCGCATGTACAAAATACAGGGCCCTCGAGAGCCCATGTACGAATATACAATACCTCGAGAGCTCATGTAAAAATGTTCAGAGGATTTGAGAGCTCATGTACAAAAATATACATGGAGCCTCTAGAGCTCATGTATAAATATACAGGGGGTCTCGAGAGCTCATGTAAGAATACAGGGGCCTCGAGGGTTCACAGCACGCCATAGAACGGCTCCATCAGGCTCGCCTCCAGCTCGCAATCCAGGAATAGGTTCTCACCGCATTCTTCCTGAAATGTATTTCACGAATATATTATTTACAATGTCAAAAATATATCTTTTTATAAAGGAATATTATCATTATACATATAAGGGAAGACAGGGCGGGCAGGCGGTCAGAACATTTTCTTTTGTTTTGTATTTGTGTTGGAACACGGACCGCTAACCGCCTAACCGCTTTCTGTCTTATCCTCAAGAATAATGGATATAAAGCAGGAATGCCATAACACAGAATTGTAGATCTGATACATCATTCACTGATGGAAACCTCATTATTCTGAGAAAGTTGTTTCTTAGTTATATGAGTTTATTTTAGCGTTTATCATAAGGTATTTGTCTAGATTAAGTTTTGCCCAATGATATACTATTACGCTGCAATAACTGCTTCTAACTACCAACATAATTTAAATACATGACCATGAATCAGATAAGGGGCAGTGAATTATCCACTAGAGGCGCTGGTGAAACGTGAGGTCCGAAATGTCAAATAACACTGATGTTATGGGTATGGCGTTTTTTGCAATCAATTCATGACGGATAGACTAAAATAAAAATTTGTAGGATAAGTTTTAGTAAGCAGTAAGTATGAATGCCGCGTAAGAATGTTATTCCCATCTCTACCCGTAGCCTACCCAATATCAAATTTTGCGCTCGCCAACCCGCCTACCAACTGTTGCGTTAATTCTGTAGGTAGTCAATTAAGAGAGTCTGACAACTACTGGGTGAGTCTTCCAGATAAGAATGATTAAAGAAAGAAAGAAAGAAACTTAGTTATTTGTGTATGTGCTTTCTAGACCTTTGCGATCCATCCTCGTCCACAAAGTCACTTACCATCAAGTGAGATTCAAACAAAGGTCTATTCGCAACAAAACAGGTTACTGTACGGCTAAAGAGAGACATAGAGAAAGAATACAGTATGAGCTGTACATAGTCTACTTCTTATGACAGAGAGTGAGAGAGAGAGAGATAGTAAAGTATGAGTTACCTGTGCGTCTGGGGCCGCGGGCGGCTGGTCGCCGCCCCGCCTCCCGTGTCATTTGGACGTCTTCGGCAAGTGCCGCTTCATATGCAGTGCGAGGTGGTCCGACCGCGCGAAGGAGCGCTCGCAGACCGTGCACTTGAACGGCTTGGCGCCCGTGTGCTTACGGTAGTGCCGCGTCAGCTCGTCCGACCGCGCGAAACGCCACTCGCACTCCGGCCATTGGCAGGTATACGGCTTCTCGCCTATTGAACAGGTAATGCTTAGCGGCTTATTGAACAGGTAATGCTTAGTAGGTTAGTTCGCCTTCAGTTTCGACACGTCTACTAGGCATAGGCCTTCCGCTCTTCATGACTCTGGCCTTTAGCAGGTATAACTTATATATAAGGGGCTTCACGCCTATTAAACAGGTCATACGCTTATTGAACAGGTAGTGCTTGGTGTGCTTGGTTAGTTTTGAAACAAGCCTAATGGGCATAGGTTCTCCTGATATATCTTCAATTGTTTTGATTTTAACCAGAAGATACAGAACACTTGTACTTCTAGCAGCTGCATTTATTTGGTGTAATTTCTCCATAATACTAGAATGTTCTGCGCAGAGCTTGCCAAGTTACAATCTAATAAATGCTTTGCCATTAAATTAGAGACAAATTTATGCTTTCAGACTAATTAATTAATTAAATTTCGAGTAATCGGTGAAATTTTATATCCTAGTAAATTTAATTTTGTTCGTACGTCGCACAAGATATACCTCTCAGGGTAAGATTTCTTGTCTTTGCCAAAAAACCGTTAGTCAGTTAAACTTGAATAACTGTTATCGATGTAGATTGGTCTTTGAAGGCAATCTCGCTCAATTTAACATCATAATAAAATCGGTTTGTTTGGCTAGGAAAGATTGAAAACATTTAGGTGCCCAATTGTTAAGTCTATTCACGACGAGATATAGAATATGCCCAGGATATCGTTAGATAGTTTAGTGTTGCCAGAACCTGTCAAGCATCTCGAAATGACTACCTGGGCAGATACAAAAAATACATAGTTGATATGTGGGTACAGCCTGTTCTGATATATTTTTGGCTGATTTATGTGAATCTCAATGGGATGTGCCGTGATTGAAGCATTTACTCAATTTGCTCAGTACACGTTACGTGCTCTTTAGACATTGACAGTGAAAGAGAAGAAAGTTCTCTTTGTAATTTATGAATTGAGAAGTAAATTTATTACCCTGTGTAATACTTGTTAACCCTGTCCGGTATTCTCACGTTTTATCTGATATAACTCTATTAAGTCTAGCTCATTCTATTGTTAATAAGTAACAAATGCGCATATCAAAATGGCAGGTTTTCCATATATCACAACAATGGAATAATAACTTAACAACAACAACAAGCTATTAAATGTTGGTCAACTATGGTCCAACTTTTAAGTAATTGAAAATAGTTGCATCCGTCAGTAATAATTTCGTACTTTTCCATATTTATGCCCCTTCTGATCAAGTCTGTATCCTTCTCCAGGTGTTTCTTCCTGTTCCAAATAACGTAGTACATAGGCTGAGTATAGTACCAAGTTGAAGAAAGATAAGTGTTTCATTATGTTCACTAATACCTACAAAGCAAAATTACGACTAAATAATGTTTTCACACAAATTGAACATGCGAAATGCAATAAAATCCTGCGTAAGTACCATCAAACAATGCAATTTTGCCTCATGATAGAATAACGCACTTTCGCGCAGCGAAACTTTAGAGGAAATCGTGGGTTCAGGATTTAATGTTGCCTCGTTTATAGGGTTTGTTATAGCTCTGTCATTTTCTCCGGAAATCGCAATCACTGTGTGTATGCATTTAATCTTTGATGTATCTCCTGTTATAGACAGATTAAAATGTAGAGTATATTTTAACTATCGCAAAAGCAAGCAAGCAATTCGCGAATATGCAAGTATATATGATATGATATATTGGATTATTTACCTGTGTGTATACGCTGGTGAGCCTTTAGGTGTGAGCTTTTCGTGTAAACTTTCGAACATCCTGGAATTAAAATTATTTTATGAGACCTTTTAATTTAATACACAATCAATCAAAATCAGATAAGTATGTTATACGTAAGTAACAAGTAACTGAAGTTTAGTTCTAGAATGTGCTTCACTCAAGGTTCCAATACATTTTGAACCCTCTTGATGGAGTACTATATACAGTGAAGATATAGTGCTTCGCTCATATACTAAAGCCGTCATGAAAAGAATAACTGTAAAACATATGCATCTCTACTCATCGAGTCCCCATCTAAATCAAATCTTCTCATAAGTGAGGGGTTTCAAATACCCTAGCCAACCTCACCGACCCTTGAACAAACAAAGAAAAAAGGACAAACAAAAAGAACAAAGAAAAAAGGCTCCAGCGCACTTAGAAACTCGCACCAGATCACCGTGTATGGTAATAGTTAATCCCTAATATAGGTTATATTTTGATGGAGGCAGAAGTCCAGAAGTGCAAGTCCCATAATAACACAACAATGTAACCGGCTCGTAAAATCCCCTGTCCAACGGACTAGACCCTAGCACTCTCACCAACGCGGGAGTACCATGCTGAAATGATGTCAACGTAAAACTTACCAATAAAGTCGCAATGATGCACCCTCCTCTTCTCCAGTTCAGGGTTGTTCCGCCGGTTGTACTTGACTTGGTGATGTGGGTGGGTAAGACGCGCGTGCGGCATCGCGTGCGGATGCAGATGCGGGTGCGGTTGCGGCTGCGGCTGTTGCGGCGGCGGCGGCCCTTGTGTCATCTGCATGTGCTGCTGCATCGCCTGCATGTCGTTACATAGGATTTAAGTTCTCAAATCGGAAGAAATATTGCCACTGGAAGCCTAGGGGCCTGTTGCGCCAAAGTTGCTAGAGTAGGTAGTCGATGTCAACGCTAAGCGCGTATTTGACGGGTTTTAGCACCTCAACACCACCACAATACGAAATAATAAAGAGTTTACCGCAATACGGAATTTTAATATACACGCTCTTATTCGACTGCGCTTTAATGCTAAACGTGGTGCTGTACCATCTCAAGGATTTTTCAATTATTCACTTTTATTTTTAGTGGGAGCACACCCGACTTTCTTTCCGAAGGACGTGGGTTCAAACCCGACACCCACCTCTAGATTTTTCTTTTGCATATAAATAAGTGCTTTCTCGGTGATGGCAAACATCATGAGGCAACTGGCATGTTTTGCGAACTTTGAATAGATATGTAACATTCACCAACCCGCTTGGAGAATCAAGGCTTAATCTCGCTAGTCAAGGGAGAAGTTCCTGTGTCCCAGTCAGCAGTGGAAACGTAAATACTTATGATCTTCTTGGATTGACGATCTCATGGTAGATAACTATTATAGGATAATATTACTGTCTTTATGTCGTTCAGTTGAGAGTGTTATACCTGAGGATGGTGATGATGCGGATGCAGCGGCGCGTGCGGCGCCCTCATGAGCGGCGGCGCGTGGTAGGGCGGCGGCGGCGTGCGGCGCGGGCCCTGCGAACAACACACCCACTGTTTGCTGTTTGCCAGTCCAACGAACATACCACGGCGACTAAACACCACCAACCGTGCTCGGCCTTTGCGGTCCAATCGCATTTTTTATACTTTATTACACTCTGCATAATGCAATTGAATAGCAAATTGTTTACCACAACTTTTCACAACCATCCTGTAAATATTTATGCGGGTCGTCAGTCTCGCCGCGTCTGGGCCCTGCCATAATTTTAATCGTAAATTTCAGATGCAACGTCCTGTTCCTTTAATGTCACGATACTGCAATCAAAACACCCACGCCCATACCATTAAAACCGGACGTCTTTGTTTTTAAAACCAACTTACTTTTTTGACTCTCCAATGATTTATTTCCATTTGGTCTTGACCTCTGCTTATACATAGAGAATGATAGAATGAAATCGCGAGTGGCAACGCTGTTTACCGTTCGCAAAGCGCAATGCGGTTAGAATGAGTCGTAAGTCGAATTACCTGTATGGAGTTGCCGGGGCTGCCCTGGTCGGAGCCGGGCGGCGTGAGCGGCGACATGTAGACGAGGCGGGACGGTGGGTACTTGGCGAAGGGCGGAGGCTGCGGGGGGTGGTGCGGGGGCTGCGGCTGCGCGTACGTCGGCGGAGCGCACAGCCGCTCCGTCTTGATTTCCAGCGGGCTGAGCAGCGGCGTGGCGCACTCCTCGAGCAGCTCGTCTGCTTCCAGCTTGACGTGCGTGGCGCCGAGCGGGGCCAGCATGTTGGCGTTCTCGGGGTCGATGTTGCGGATGGACGAGGCGATGTCCTCCCACAGCGCGGGCCGCAGGTAGGCATCGTCGCGGGAGGAGGGCCCGCCGTCGAACAGGTCCATGTGGGCGGGCGCGACCCCTGCGCCCGCGCCCTCCTGCTTGCAAAGAAGCGACTCCAGTTCAGATGTCTGAAACAATTTCAATATTTATATTTTAAGCACTAGCATATAAACTTTTATAAACTACCTAATATATTGAGTGCCAACGAGTATGAAACTTAGTGAGTTGTCTTTGACTTTGATTTCTAAAAACTATCAACCCTCGAGTCGAATAAAGATGAGGGACATATAGCAATATGGCCTTATTCAGGTAGAACCGATGGCTATTGGAGTAGATAAGTTCTGGAAGATCACGCATCTAGATAGGTACTAGATAGATGGATGACTTGGTAAAGGTAAAGGGCTCACGGTGGATTCGGTCATTGATGCACTGATACTGTTGAATGTATGTATCAAATTAATGCAAATCCTGTGGCTCTTACAGAATTAAAAATGAATTTCTTATTAATCGTTAAAACAATGTACACTGGCGCACAATCAGCATTAATCTACGGCTGTTAGTTCAGGTTAGATTTAAGATACCCTCTAAATGATGAATTTATTGAAAAACTAAGTACCTAATTAATTTGTATTAAATAGGCTTAGATCCTGGGCAATAGCCGCGCAAGTGTTAAACCTAGTCTCGCATTTTCCGCTGAAATCAATTGCATTAAATCAGTCTTTTGTTAGTTAGAACTAGACTCAGAGCATTAAAACGAGTAATTACTGGGGTCAGTGAGGTCAAACCAATGTTATCTTTAAGATCTTTTACTCAATGCTGGGTAGCCTTTGGTATGCAGACCTAGATCCATAGGAATAATGTTAAATGGAAATTAATAATGTAACTCAAATCAAATGTAAATATGTAAGTAAACTAAAGCATTTCATGCTTGACTCCTTCTGTTGCAATGCTAATAATCTTACCTAGAGTGATATTGGCTCTCGAGATTTAAATAAATTAGATTAAGTATACTAATTTAAAGTTATTGTTTACTATTCATGGCTTGGTGTTGTTCTAAATCGATCCCTCTAAGCTAGGCACAATTGGTTTGGCCTTCAATATCAAATATTAAATCTATTTGGAAAGTTATCCCTTAGACTTGGAGAAGGTGATATTATCTATTTATATTTTATTGCATTACTGTTTACTTATTTATGTAAATTTCACTAAAATAGTAACATAAAGGTATCTGTAATTTTTTTTTGGAAATGTAAATATAAACATATCTCTTTGGCATTTTTGGCTAGTTTACCAAGTCTTTGACAATAATTTACGATCGGAAAAGTTAATTTATTGATTTTTAGTATATTCGAGCATACCCGACCCAGCTTTGAAAGAATATAGGAGCTTGATCAGGCAACAGGCTCTAACAAGGCAACGGCACTGGAAGCATCATGATTGGAATTATTCTGTACTACTGTTTTTTTGTCACTAGTTCGGCTTAGTCGAGAATTCATTAAGGGCCGTAACTCTCCAGTTAAAAATTTTCTTTAAATATTTTTTTCCGTCGTTATTTTATAAAATTTCGGACTATTAGCACATCATCACCTAATCCGAAACTAAGCAGAGCTTGTATTATGGGTGTAAGGTGACTGATGACAGGGTGACGGTGAGTTGTACACATGCATAATGAAACTTAGAAAACGTGCAATTTCATCATACCTACTAATATCTGTTGCAGAAACGCTTCAAAGACACGCTAAACCTAATTATTTAAATCGGACGAGTGTCAAAAACTGCACTTGAGTTGCATTTCATAACCTTAACATCAGTAATTCCTGTTAAGTTAAAAGCATATACTCAAGTTGAGAACTGACAAAATTTAGAAAATGGTCAATCATTTGAGAGCGATGTGCTGCGTTGCTACATTAGCATACAATACAGCTGCGCCCACGCATCTCACTGCAACATATTCTGTGGCTTTAAGCAGGTGACAAGCTCGAAGCTCTGAGATCATTTCATTCATCCATTCAAAGCTTTATGGAGAATTTTGGTATCGTTAATTCCATTTTAGGTTTCACTAAGTGTTTATGACAGAAACGCAAATTAAATACTTCGACGATTTAATTGTCTGTAATTTAGTTAAGTTATCCCGCTTTTAATTATACTGAGAATAATAAAAGCAGTTTTAGCTTAAATTATTAACATAATAACAATAAAGAGCTTAATCTAAAATTTCGAAATGTCATGGTAATTCGATGTTAAATCGACCGTAATATTTTACTTAGAAAATGTATTACTGTATTCAAGTCAAAGATCAAGTCAAGTGTGTCCTAAGTGAAACGATGTCTGGACAGTATACCTTTATTCCATGGCAATGCTGTGCTGTATCGTTGAGCCGTGACAAATGATTTATGTGATTGTTTATATTCTATGACACTATTTCAATTTGAGATGTTTCTTTGATTTATCCTGCACGGCTTAGGTTAGTTTCGGGCAAGGTGCATTGTATATTGTGTAGTGGGTTACTGATCCGCGTTCTTTGTTTAAACATTGTAATATTTGTAGAACTTATTTCATTCTAAAATCCTGTCATAATCATCAGCTGTAGGGCGAGCACAGGAAGACAAATATCGGCCTCCTTCATATATTTTGTATATGATAAATATGACCCGTTAATGTATTTGGTGGATGTTTAACGATATAAACCCTGCAACGCTTGGACGGTTTCTATTACAGAACTGTTCAGCCCAATCAAAAATTAGTTCTACGTGTTAGGGTTATACATATAAACCTTCCATAGCCATATTCATCGATCGGTATGTCTAAACCGAATATTGATAAGAAACAGAATATTTAAAATTACAATATCTGCTGAATGATATAATAAAGGGGGGATATACATGGATTTACTTTGGCGCTGAGATAATTTAGTGAAAAGAACGTAACAAGCTCCGCATGAGCTCTTGTGAATTTTAAAATTGATGGCAACTTTGTCATATCATGATATCACGCGATGCGCGCGCCTGTAGTTGGCATTCAAGGTCCATGAAAAGAATTAAGTCAAACTACTAGGTACATAAATCTAGAGCGCCATAGGGTACCTAGATGACAAAAAAAAACTAAAACGTTTTTCTTGCCAACGCAAAATCAAGCCTACACATACGTTGAAGTTATTTTAAAGGACTAAAAGACGGATAAAATAGGAACTCAATTACTTTCATATAGTAGCTTTTCCATGTGTCTTATTTCAAAGCTTATCATTTACGTGTATCATAAATTCTATAATTGGCAGTTACAAAAAGCAGAACAAATCAAATTTATTAATAGACGAAAACTATCAATGGCGCAAAGCTCGTAAACAAAGTGGTTTTCAAAAGTAATAGGAAATATCGTTTTCACTGTATTCAACAAAATGTAATGTAGGTAATGTATGCTTTCTGTTGTAATATAATTGAAGTGCTATTTATTCAATTAAAGAGAGTCTAAGTACCTACTCTACTATGGTACAAAGTACTGTAGGTTAATAATTTAATAGTATAAATTATCACTTTGTGATATAATGTGGGTTATTAAAACACCAAGACCGCTTATAAATTAGTACTAAGAGATATCTAAAGTAATATAATATTTTTATCCTCGATACTACTCTACTATGATAAAGTAATGTTTTTATGTATTTTTTCAGATGTTTAAATTTGTAATAACTCAAGCTATAGTCCAGGTTCGGATTGGTAAACACGGCGTCGGACGTCCACCAAAAAGATGGGTAAAAGATTTAGTCTGTTGGTCACGGTTGCGGTAGCAATTCGCTTACGACCGAAATAACTGGAATTTATACTGAAAGGCGTATGTCCAGCAGTGGCCGTCCTGCTGCTAAAATTGTAATTGTTGATAGTTAAGGTACAAGTTAGGTTAAGGAGGATGTACCTCGGTCCTAAGCATTTAGTGCTGTACTAGGCCGGACGCAATACTTCTCGGAGACCGAACGCAGCGACATAGTATAGAAATAATCAGTAGGATAATTTAATTCCACTTTAGAAATATTTAGTAATAAATGTATGTGTGAATATATTTTCAGCCCGTAGACCGTATTATAAGGCAAAATATCATCGGAAATGTCACGCTTGGCCTCATTTGAATGGCATCTTGTCATCATGTTAACCTTGTGCTCTTGCAAGTTTACAAAATAATAATATTCAATATTAAAGGGTTTGTGGAGACTTAGGAGATTACGTTTGTCCTAATTCGTATTTTTTCTCAGGACTAGCTTTTGGATTTACCCGCGGTAAAGCCCATAGAAGTAGAATAGCTTTGTTTGATATATGGACTATTTAACACTGAATGTATTTTTCAAATCGTACATGTAGTTCCTGAGATTAGTGCGTTCAAATAAAACATTACTTCAGATTCGACTGCCTCGGTGGGCGAATGACCACTTGTAGAGCAAGAGGTAGCGGGTTCGATTCCCGCCGAGGGTAAAGTTGTTTGCATGTTCTGCATGCACTTTTCTCCTTGGTCTGGGTGTTTAATATGTATAGTAAAAATATCTATACATGTATGTATATTATATTAAGTATATCAGATATTATCTAGTACCCGTAACACAAGCTTAGAGCTTACCACGGGGCTAGATGTTGTTGTGTTGATTGTCCGGAAATATTTATTTGTTTTTATTTATAATATTAGTATTATAAGTCTGGTACATAAACATTTTTAACTCAAACCCAAAAGTCATTGTACATAAAACTCAAGTTTTGTAGGTAGGTAGCCTTTTCCCATCTCAAAAACAACGTCTTATTTAAAAATTTTAGTAAAATGTTTTGTCTAAATTTTGCCTGACTCTCCCAATAAAAAAATAACTCCTTCATCACCAACGAATCACAACACGTTTTTGTAAATATTATCTTTGTAAGGTACTTAGCTTTCTTATGTGTTTAGTAATTCCTATTAGTCCGTTTGTGATAAGAAAGTATGTGAATAAGCGTATTATCGACGAGTGTTTACTTTGTCCAATATCTCTGTTTGTCTTCTATTGTTTATCTAAAAATGTAGGAGGGAACACTGCTATCTTTATGTATAACTATTCAGGTAGATAGATACCCTAAAATAGGTTATTACAGGTGATTTGCTCGCTCCACTAATTTATGTCTCTGTAAATATGTATACTCTGTTTTCTGTAAATATGAAACAGAGTGGCTCAGGTACGGCAGGAATGGAAAGGTTGGAGGAGGACCTTACCGACTGGCAAACTTATCTTCAAAAAAATTGTAAAAACAAAAACTTACCACAGAATTTGAGAAGTTTATTTAAAACACGTGCTTTAACGGTGAAGGCAAACATCGTGAGGAAACCGGCATGTTCTGAGAACTTTAAAAGAGTTTGAAGGACATGTGACATTCACCAACCCGCACTTGGCCAGCGTGGTGAATTAAGGCCTAATCTCTCTCGTCAAGAGAGAAGTCCCTGTGTCCCAGCAGTGGGAACTTTAATAGGGTGATGATGATTTAAATTTAAGTTTACTTAGTATATGTTTAACTATAATGTAACATAAATATCTGAATAAAGGCTATTTTATTTATTAATTTGTTTTTATTAAATATGTGTACACTTTTTATTATTAATTTTGTTTTAATCTAAAACTACTTTCAAATGTTTTATAATGCGGAATAACAAATTAAGAGATAATAATTTACGATCTGTTTCCATTTATATATCAAACGCAGTGGAGTTCGCCCCGATTATTATAATCGGCGTTAAACCGTAAAACTTATTGAGAAACTCACGACGAAATGCGAAATCGTATCAATATTCGAATAACGAATAGGCATTTAACCTCTTAGGCCGACTTTAGACTTGTGAAATGCTTTTGTGGAGAAACAAAAGTTCTTGAACGGATACTTAATCTCCTAGAAACTATTAAATCAACAATCAAAATAATCAGCTCAGAAAATAAGGTAACTTTCTACGATTCTTAATGTCTTGAGTGATAAATTCTCGGTATGGAACATTAAAATCCTTGCATTTCCAATACCTACAATTATTTTGTTGGCACACAACTCTAGATGGAAGCATTACATATCGTCGAGAAAGTTTTAAATTCATGTGTTCGAAATTGTCGATTTTCCAAATACGAGAGATACACTGAGATACACATATCGTATAATTGGGGAACAGTCAAATTCAGATGTTAAAAACATAATGTCTATAAACCTTTGTCATGATTACAACTCTGTAAGCTTTTTTAGTATTTAGGTAACAAAGATTTTTTTGAATCATGTTAAATAAAATAATAATATATTTAATATCTTTGTCGTAATAATATTGAAAATAATATAATATCGTAATGTTTATTTTTTAGGAATGGACTTATAAATTAAAACGGCCATTGCTCATCTAGAGCTTATAGTAACTGTAGTATAAGCGACCTGCAAGATTTTATACCAGTTGTTATTAGCTGGGGAAAGGTCTACAAGTAATATTTTATTGTCTGACCACGCGCAGACTTCCGAAGGTTCTGCGGTTTTCATTTGACATTTGGCATCAATTTGGCATTATTACAAGACGACATTTATCACCCCATTTGTTTCTTGAGTCAACTTTCAAATAGAAAGTACTTAACCTACATAAAATCTATATTTAAAACTAGAACAAATGTAATATTTAGGTCAATTTCAAAATAA
This sequence comes from Gymnoscelis rufifasciata, assembly GCA_929108375.1. Classification (NCBI taxonomy): domain Eukaryota; kingdom Metazoa; phylum Arthropoda; class Insecta; order Lepidoptera; family Geometridae; genus Gymnoscelis; species Gymnoscelis rufifasciata. Next base: position 11,604,556 of record OV815301.1, read on the forward strand.
ATTAATTAATTGATAAGGCTTAATTGGTCAACAAATATAATAAGAATTTTTTTTACAGTTAAAACTTACATGCGTCAAAAGCTTGAGAACCAGAATGAGATGACAAAGATACATGAAGCTAAGGTGAAAATTTAAAGAGCAGGTAGGTATATGTGCAGATGTTGTAATAATGACGTCAAAGTTAAAGTATTTACTTACATAATACCGTGGGTCTTAGAGAACTCTAAAGTCGTGGTACTATTATTGTCTTTTCGAGCTTTTGTATAATTTAATAACTTTGCCTGAGTAAATTAAATTGTGATCATAAAATGTTAAGAAAACTTAATAGTTTTTCCTTCACTCTAAATACTTTTACTACTTACCAACAATATCTTATCTTTTCACACAATGATCTTCTTTAGAAACCTATAAAATGCTCAACGAGGATATATAAAATTTAAAGAAATTTTGATATGACCTTTCAAAAAGATGAGAAAAGCCTTTCACAAATGCCTTAGAAAAGATATGTATAAATCGAGGCGATTGCCAAATACAAACACTTTTGGGTATTATCAAAGATAATTATATGTTTTGTTTGAGTGAATATGTATATGTAGGTGAACATTTTGTAACTTTACATAGCGGTCATAGGATTAAGCCATGAATTGAGCTCAATGATATCAGAATTAATATAACAATATACAAATTTGATGATCAATAAACAGCGTACAGAACTTTTGTACTAGACCATCAGATACGCAATAAACTGTTCTCGGTACCAGATTTTATAGTTTATCGTTAAGAAGTGCGAAATATCCACAAATCAAGCGAAGCTATGGCTCGTGCGCATGAGTTTTATGAATGGTATCATATGTTTGGAGTAATAAGGTATAATGTTGATAAATGCACCTGGTTCAGGAACCTCTTTGGGCGAGTGTCGCAAGCCGCCGGACCGCGCGAATTCCTTCCCTGACCTTTGTGGATAGAACGATTGCGAAGTGGGCCTGCTAGCTCCTCAGTGCGGCTAGACTTGCTTGGGCAACCGCCACAGAGCTCCGCCCCGCTGGATACGACACTCACTACTAATCTTATTAAACTTGAAGTAGCTATACAACAAAGTCGTGCTTGTGTCAACACTTATAACTCAACGGCGAATGTGATTTTTATGGTTTTTAATTTGTTCATTAATAGTAGAATATCCATTAAAAAACTTAGAACTTCGGTTAGGCGCTGCTTGTATTTTTTCTATCTGTTTTTGAAACAATCATATAGCATATGAATTGGAATAAGCTTATAGTTTTATTTGTTACTCGTAAAGTCAATGGTATGTAGAATAACTACTATGTGAATTGATTGGACGACCCTAGGGAGTTCGCTCGCCAGTTCGTCTGAGATGCAAGAAGTTGCAGTTTTAATGAGACAATTTTTTGAGCGGATTCTGTATTAGTGTATGTATTTACAAAACGAGTGTAGTATTGATATAATTGTAGTACCAGTATATTACTCACATAACATAAGTACATGTCCCCCTATGCTCTCAAATTGATCTACATAAGTTTACCTACTTGGTTGTTAAATTTTGAAATCCGTGATTCCAATATCCAATAGAACATATAAACGGGTACGATCACCCTAGATTACCTATTTTGATTCAGAAACTTATTGACCATTTATGTAGTTTCTATCATGTTTTTATAGTAAAGGAGCATTTTTAAAACGATAAAAGACTCACATCTCTTAGCTTACCGCTTACAGCTTGTTTAACTCACAGCCTGCTAGAGCATGCTCCAGTTAGTTATTTTCTGTTTAAAAAAAAATACAATGAGCCTTAAATCAGTTAGTTCATAATACGGTGAGTTATGTTTTGTTTAAAAGTACCATACTAGATATGGCATTAAATTGATTAATTATCAGTTTGTCTGCAAATTGTCTGTACCGATGTTATGTTCATTTAAGTACCTATATCTATTTTGCCACAAGATGGCTACGTGTATATCGGCATTTTTGACATTTCATATTTTTCACAGCCGCAAACTAGATTATTCTCGATGTCTGTACATTTATTTATTTATTTATTTTATTTTATTTTTAAGATTTTAGGAAAACTTACAGCTAGATACAATAATTTATATAATACAAAATAAATACATGGAAAATTACATGCATACTGAAGGCCAATTATAAAGTTTTTACATATAACAAAACATATAGTTATTCAAAACTTAGATAATGGATAGCAGAAAAGGCGCTTAAAACAAACACAATAATATGAAAGAATAAGATAATTTTGTTTAAATCAAATAGAAACTCTATTAAATACTAAAATAAATAAAAACAATAAAATACACTAAACAAAAAAAAAGATATAATTAATCAGCAAAGAAATTACAGGTGAGCATCTGTGTTATCTTTTTTGAGGACATGTTAAAAATATCAATATCAGTGCCTGTTAGCGAAAGATTGTTCAGCGAGTTGCCTACTCGAATAAAGAATGCATTTTGCCTATAGTTTGTTCTTACTGTTGGAATATGAAACAAGCTCGGCTGTCTCAACGCTGACCCGCTAGTGCGCAACCATATGAGCTCCAGCAGTTCGGGACAATCTACCATACCGTTAGCTATTTTGAGAGAAAAACAATATCAGATACATCTCTACGTACATGTTAGAAATGAATTTTTTACATCTAGTAGTGTGTATTTTATAATCTAATGCCCTGTTAAAAAAAAGCAAATAAATCGAGTGCCATGTCCAGCAATAAAAGGAAATCTAGTTTTCGATATCACATTAGGCACATTATCTTGCTGACCCTTGCCATTTTACAATCAAGCATCTTTAAACCGTGGTGGATAACCGCTTTGAACGTTGTGGAATAAACGTCGACTTTACAGTACATAATACATAATATAAAGGTAGAATTTATACTAGATTGGCACATTGGCACTAGTTTGGCACAAGTTGCCATCTCGTCCGACATTGCTGCGGGCGGTTCAATGATTAGGTGAACTATACAACAATGTGAGGCATACAGATTTATTAAGCAACTAGATGTGGCATAGGTAATTTTTTCATTTTACGTCATATTACGTTTTATGAATAGCTTTAGACAAACTCTATAGGTACTTAATATTCTTAGTAATATCATTAAAAGCTGAAGGTTGTATTGTTTTATTATTTGTTTGTTTAATTCTGAATAATTATTTCACAGTTACATAGCCTATTTATTGAGAAGGGCTATATGCTACTAAAAGTCATATTACGTTTTATGAATAGCTTTCGACAAACTCTATAGGTAGGTACTTAATATTCTTTTAAAACTTCAATTAAAACTTACAGCTAGATACAATAATTATATAAAACAAAATAAATACATGGAAAAATGCATACTGAAGGCCAATTATAAAGTTTTTACATATAACAAAACATATAGTTATTCAAAACTTAGATAATGGATAGCAGAAAAGGCGCATAAAACAAACACAATAATATGAAAGAATAAGATAATTTTGTTTAAATCAAATAGAAACTCTATTAAATACTAAAATAAATAAAAACAATAAAATACACTAAACAAAAAAGAAGGTATAATTAATCAGCAAAAAAATTACAGGTGAGCATCTGTCTTATCTTTTTTGAGGACATGTTAAAAATATCAATATCAGTGCCTGTTAGCGAAAGCTTTCGACAAACTCTATAGGTAGGTACTTAATATTCTTAGTAATATCATTATAAAGCTAAAGGTTGTATTGTTTTATTATTGATTTGTTTAATTCTGAATAATTATTTCACAGTTATATAGCCTATTTATTGAGAAGGGCTATATGCTACTAAACTACTACAGCTTGTAACCGCGGAAAAGTCCATAAAACACAGGCAACGCCACGGCGTGAATATCAAGTTAGTTATACATTTATTTGTTGATATTGATATTGAATTTTATGATAGTTTCAATTAATAGCAATTTTAAAATGGAGTTTTTTAGATATCGGTAATATTATGTAAATGAAATTGATTCACATCTTTCAAAGCCGTTATTATTATGTGTTCAATACTAAGTTTTATATATAAAATCTTTGAAATTTGAGAAGTAATGCACTTAGAACCGTTAATAAGAGGATTTTAGAGGAAGTTTAAAATTAGTATAATTATGCAACACTGTGCAATTAGCGAAGTATTTTAAATAAGACTAAAATTATGAAGAGAGTATACATATTTAATTACAAGGCATAAAGGACTTCATTAATTTATTTTAATTTTGCGGCTATCACTAAGATGGACTAACTGATAGATACTGAGTTCAGTATCTATCAGTTTTACTTGTGTCATTGGTACAAAGGTCAAATAAATTTATTTTTAATTTGACTTTTACTTGTACTCGTAGGTAATCAGAGGTGAGCCGCTGGGTGCCTTATTGCGAGCCAACATTGTGCAACAAAAGAACGCCTCCCGTAGATCCAGCTCATTGTGATGAAACGCACTTGCTAGATCAAATCTATTCGATTATTGCTATTATTTTATAGAGCAAGATACCGGGACCTTTATTCTACATGTCCAAATAAAATATCAACTCTTTGGAAGCAAGTATACGTAACACAAGTGACACGCCCTGACTTTGCACGGGGAAATTATACAAAAAAACTGATCTCAGGTCTGTTGTTTTTCTATGTGCAGTCAACAAAAAATTAAGTAGTGAAATAGGGTCCAAAAGTAATATATAAGTACCGCATCAGTAAATAAAGCCAAAATTTACCGACTTATAGGTAGTTTGAGAGAAGAAAAACAAAATAGCGTAAAAACAAGCGAACAAATAACGTAAGTGATCACGTTTAATTCGATCCTCGGCGTTATAACGAACATTTTCTGTTGATCAATTAAAACTTCGTTTGATTTTGACACTTAGGTCATTTGCTATATACTTATTATAACTCTGAGATGTGATTTCATTTTATAAAATAATGATATTTTACTGTTAAATTCCTAGAATGTGACATAAGCATATATCCAATACTGTGAAATTACTTGTCATAATATATGAAAAAAACAACATCGGTTGCTCGCAAAGACATTTTCCACATGTCTTTGGTTGCTCGATATCCTCAAGTGCACTTAAACGGCTTAAACTGTAGGACAATGTGGTTTCGATTCCCGCCTTGGAACAAAATTGTGATCGTTCTTTAATTCCAGAAAAAAAGGAAACACTTTGTATCCTTTCACTATGGATACACAGTGTATCCGTCACTACTACTTTGTGTTCGATACACAAATCCATAGTGCATATATCATATATCCATACATACATTCATACATACACTATACCATATTATACATTATTTTACAAAATCAATATTGAATAAAATAAAATATTACCGCTGACTCCTGGACTAAAATAATCTACGGACAAGGAGCAGGTTATTTTGATAGCTCGACTAAATCTGAACGAATTTACTTTGTTGCAAGCTGCCTCGGGGCACATAATATCTTCCGAAATATGATCTGTACGTACCTACTGCGGCCTCAGGAGTGAAAGTCCGTGAAATATTAGGTAAAGGTATACCTATTGTACTGGTTGATGACAGCTCGCTTAACTACTTCTTACGAGTATCTTTCCAGCTTAATGGCTATAAATAAATTTATTGTATTTCGTATTGTGAGGTCAAAGTGGATATAACATGTAGTTCACATGGTTTAGCATGTTAAATTTAACATTTGTAAGTTTGATAGAGGCATAATGATACTTTAGATAACATTTTGGAAAATGTCAAATGGAGTAGAGCAGCAGTAAATGGCGTCGACTAACTTGAATTCGCAGTAGAATAAATGATTAATAATTTATATCTAAAGATATTTTGAGAGTAAGAATCATTATGAAATATAAATTTATATCTCAAATGAATATTGAATTTAACCTGGATAGTGATAACGCAAATATTAGGTCCTTACATATGAAATTGGCGTTTTGTATGGGAGGAACAAAAAGTCGAATATTTTTTAATATAATATATTTAATTAATCAAAGTATGAACCATTATTTTCTATGCACTTTTGCCATCTTATAGGTAGTTCATTGATCCCTTTACTAAAAAAACCAGTCGGACGGGAATCAATAAAATCTTTGAAGGCGATTTGGACTGCCCCATCGGAGTTGAATTTTTTCCCTTGCAAGAAGTTATCCAAATTTCGAAAAAAATGGTAATCTGTTGGAGCAAGGTCCGGGGAGTACGGAGGATGTCTTAGACTTTCCAATTGAAGCTCTTCTAATTTAGTAGCCGTCTGTTGCGCAGTGTGTGGTCTAGCGTTGTCGTGAAGCAGCAGTGGCGTAGAGCGATTGACCAGCCTAGGTTGTTTAGCCGCTAGCTTTTCCATCATGGTTTGCAATTGCTGACAATAGACATCAGCCGTAATAGTCTGGCCAGATTTGAGAAAACTGTAATGAACAATACCGGCACTAGTCCACCAAACGCTTACAAGTAACTTTTTTGGAGTTAATTTTCGCTTGGGGCAGGATTTGGCTGGCTGGCCAGGATCCAACCATTGCGCTGAGCGCTTCCGATTATCGTAAAGAACCCATTTTTCATCACAGGTAATGATTCGGTTTAAAATACCTTCATTATTGTGCCGGTTTAGTAATGTAACGCAGCAGTCGACGCGCGTTTGCCGGTTTGCTTCAGTCAATTCGTGAGGTACCCACCTTTCAAGCTTTTTAATCTTCCCAATTTGCTTCAAGTGAATTAAAACAGTTTTATCACTAACACCGCAGCCTGCAGCTAACTCGGACGTGGTTTGCGATGGATCCGCTTCCACAATAGCCTTCAACTCTTCATTATCAACTTGAGTCTCAGGCCGTCCACGGGGCTTGTTCTGCAAGTCGAAATTTCCAGAACGAAAACGTTGGAACCAAAAACGAACTGTGTTTTCTTTTGCAACACGACCGCCATACACATCATTCACCCTTCGAGTTGTTTCCGCAGCACTAGTGCCACGGCGGAACTCGTACTCGTAAATAATGCGATATTTTAAGTTTTCCATTTTGTAAAATGAGTGACGCAAACAGAAAAAAACAGAAGAAAAAAAACAAATGAATGACGATCATCGAAGCACAAATACATGAGTCTATAGCTGTACAAATTTGAATTTGGAATTCCTTACCAAAGAGGAGAAATTTGTGATTAAAGTGGCCAGTACGAAAAACGCCAATTTCATATGTAAGGACCTAATATTTAAAGTATATCTATAAATATTACTAGTTTATGCTTATAAACTATCCGTATAATATGCTAAGCATGATAAGGAACCTTTGATTTTGTCGCTTTTTTTCGATCTATCTTGAGGAATCGCTGCAATCACCATAATAAAAGACACTTAAACAGGTACAAACTTTCTCGGAAAGACAAAAGAATCCTGATATGCATTCCTGCCGTCAATTTCCATGTCGTCCTAGCAATCATGTTCACATTTCATACAAAGTAATGATTTAAATGATAGTGTTCATCGGAGAGAATAAAAATTAGCAGGGACCGTTACAGCATTGTTTGCAGAGCTCCATTTCCATAATGCCGCCTCGTGCCACCCAGCCCATCAGCTCCATGCCGTAAAGCGGGCCATGCACTGCGAGACGTAAATAAACAATAAGATTTTCTCTTCAAGACGTTTAACAAAAATCATTTGTTTGATACAAAACTTTATCCTAATAATATTGGTTAAAATTTGATACAGTATGCAAATCGTATTAAGATAGGATAATAATTTTTAAGTTAGCTATTAAAATACATATCTGAAATAAGTACTCGACAATTAAGTTTGACAACTAAACAAATATAACTTATAGCATCCTCCCTAAACAGAAAATGCAAGCTTCCAACAAACAAATACACATAATAGTAATAAGTACTTCTGCGACTCATAAGTAATTATGATAAATTGAATATTGGGCCGTGTTGGCTGGATAGGACCACACTTGACTACACACTTTCATTCCGAAGGTCGTGGGCTCAAAACACGCCACGCACTGCATGATTTTACTTCTCGAAAAATGTATGAACACTTTAAACACGTTCTTTAAGGGTGAAAACAAACATCGGCAGGAAACTCGCATGTTCTGAGAACATTGAAGAGTTTGAAGACATGTGACATTCACCAACCCGTACTTGGCTAGCGTGGTGACTTAAGGCCTAATCTCTTTCGTCAAGAGATAAATCCATGTGTCCCAGCAGTGGGAACGTAAGGGTGCTTATGCTTAGGCTTAGGCTTATGAATATTGAAATAGCAGGCAACTCATAAAAACAAAAAGAAATAAAACTAGAGTGCAATTACGAAAAATAACTGTTAAAAAAGTCGTCTCTTGAATACTCGGCCTAGTTACTCCTACGCACGTTTGTTTGAGCTAAGTGTACAATGGGCACAATTAAATAAGCTGTGTTCTTAGCAAACTCCAAGATGCCATTTAACAGAAATAACGGTCGTAGATATTGAACACACAAGGTTATTAAATTTAAACCCAAATCAACAGAGTCGTAGTGTTGATTACAGGTTTGAAAAATGTATTTTCAAAGCATAAGCTTTTGCTGGGGAGAAACCCCTTCATTTGAAAAGTTATAATGTTCCGTAGATAGAAAAATATAATGGAAGATTGCTTGCAAGTTGATCCCATTCTCGAGTTCTGAGGATATTATCTATTTGAAGTCGGGTTTCATACTATAAAATTTAATAGCAACACAATGATTCAGGTGAAATTGGTATTGTCTTTGAAATAGCTTAAGTCCTTAAGAAGGAGGGATATACGCGCTTTTACCAATGCCAAGTATTTTACTAGAATACTAAAGAACTTATAACAAGTAGGTATGCATAGAAACGCCTTCGATTATATGAAGGTATATAATAATGAGCTGTATTGAGTTCAATTTAAAATCCAGTTCAAATATTATCGTACGAGAGGTATTTTTATCAAAACATTTTGTCTGTTGTAACAAAGTAACAGCATTTTTTTCACCATCCATTAAAACTTATGGCGACAATAAGTAATAGTAATAACGTTTTATAGCTGAGCCTACGACACGAAGTGGAATATTTATCGCGGGGCGGATTGGGCGGGCGGCGCGATCGATAGGGCAACACCGCCCACAGAGGGGAAACGACCCGAATTATGTACTTATTTAACTAAATAGGTAACGTTTCAGTGAACTCTACACCGAGTCCAGACCATTTTTAGAGATATTAGTAAAATTATTCACGGATATGATATTGTGTTCATTATTATACTATTATCTACACCGTAATCGACTAAAACTATTGGCAATGTGTTGTTGTTGGGAAATAAATGTCTTGACTATTGACGTACAAACTTCTGTAGTGACTGAAGTGCAACTGAAATTGTGGTGTGAGGCTTTAGCTTTTAACATTGTACCTATGAGTGATAATGATTATATACTTATGAATTCAGCCTAATAGCTTTTTTATGATCTAGGTTGTTATTATTTTATGTATAATCCCACAGGAATGTTTAATTGAACAATGGAAGTCAACAGTAATTCGAGTAATGTTTACATTTCCCATAATTTTTCGTAAACGTGACGCGGAGGGCGGTTTGGAAGGGTAACTTGCCACAAAAAATGAGCAAGCAATAATGTTTACATATAGGGGTGTTTTGGCCGTATTGTAATTTATATAAATTTTGGTTGTGTAAACTTAGTAGAGAATAGAACTTCGAACTTCCTTATTAGATAATGTATGGATTAAGAAGTAGTACTAGAATCATTTTATTATATTTTGCCTTGGTGATAAAGAAATTCAGAAATCTTAGGCTTATATCAAGTTCATTACCACCATTACACCTACTTATACAAGGTTAGCCGATACTGACCTTCCCCCTGCAGAAACCCAGGTCTTTGACTATGAAGGTTTCAAAGACTGTAAAAAAACACTAGAACCTCTGAGTTATCGTCTTCCTACAAGTAAAAACCTCATTTTGTCACTAACACAAAATGAGGATTGTTTTTGGTCTTAGCCAAAGAGAATATAAATCACTACGTTTATTCTTACCCATATATATTATAGTATTGTTGCATAGTTACATAGTGTTAAGAATATTTTTGTTACGTTTGTGTTATAATTGTGTGCGAAATAAATAATTATTATTATTATTATAGTAGGTAGTTAGGATTCTCTAAGGACATCATCATCAGACTTTAGTGACTTATATTCTCTTTGATCAAAGGGTGTATATTTAAGAACAACGAACCTTTTTTTTTTCTCTATATCACTACGTTCTATGGGTCTGAAATTTTTACGTTCATAGCCATAGAGAATATAAATTACCACGTTTTGCATAGTGATTATATTTTCTTTGGTTTTACCTACAATATAAAAAATATCGCGAATTTTTGGCAGTTAAACTATTTTTGAACACTACTAATTAAGATAAAACGTCCCTCAGCAAAACTAAAACTGATTCTGATTATATTCTCTCGGAGCAAATCAAATAGGCTACAGGGTTAAAAATAATGTAGTGAAAGCGGTGGAAAACACATTTTAATTCATATAAGAAAGTAGGCAAATTATGATGTGAAATACTTCCCACAACATGGTTATCTTTATATTAAAACACAAGCAGAATTTATACTGTAAGCTTGTTAGCGTTAATTCACTTTCGATTTTAAGCTTGAATAGGTAAAACGTAAAGAAGTGGATACTTTAATATTATGTACGGTAAACATTTTTTTGGTATTTGCCCTCTATTCAAAATTATTGTTTTACCTAACCAGGGTAGTAAGTCAGGTTTTTTTATAATCGATTTAAGTCCTGGGCACCCGACTATTCGTGTCGTCTTTATACTTTATGGAAATTTTTCATACAGCGTTGACCTAGATAGAACTAAAACAACTTTTAGACTGTCGGTATCCCCCCGTACTGGGCTTCATTTATTATATACCTATAGGATATTCTTAATCCAGCTTAAGGTAGTTCAAACGAGAATCTAGTCCTAAAAACCCGTTTCCTATGCGACCGCACCTTGCCTAGCCAACTTTAGTCCGCCGTGGAACGGTTCAGGCAGATAGTATAAAGATAAGTGGTCACATTACGAAGGCACTAAAGTTGACGCTGTGGGCACTTTTCCTGTATTAGAACTTACTACTCATGTTAAGCTTTCAAGTTATTATTAACATGATTTGCAGAAAGTAGACATGATATTGAACAGTTTGTACTCGGAACTTGGAATATTGATTTATTTAGTCACTAGTTTGTAGAGACTTAGAAGATATTGTCGGATAAACCCTTATAGACCTAATATTTCGCTGTCCATCCAAGACATCATGATCTTCTTTCGTAAGACCCTACTCCCGACGCTTCGTTTCTTGGACTTAACCTCGGACTTCAGTTTCATGCAAAGCAGTTTTTGCTGAAGCCTTTGACATTTCTGCTTGAGAGACTTACAGATTTTAAGTAACGTCGACTTTTGTATCAACAATTGTTCTATCCGTCCGTTAAGAATGGTGCTATCGTCCAGTTCTTGAAACGGTGAACTGGATCTTTCTCTTTTAATGTCCAAAACGACCTGTGGCTGTATCCACGAGTACTTTTCTTGCAGATTCTGTAAAAAGTTCCAAAAATTTTGAGGTATCTGGAAACGTATTGAGCTTTGGAACGACCTAAGCATTATTAAGCCTTTAAAATTTTAAATGAAAATTTATCTATACCTTCTAAAGTTTCTACAGATAACAAAAAAGCTGAGATAAAAAAGTAGCTAAAGCCTTGCCTCATAAATATGATTAGGCAGAACAGGAACAGCGGATTTGTTGATGAAAATACGGCCTGAGGCACAATATTTGTCTTCATCTTTGAAGTGCTTGGAACATATCCTCGTGTGTTTCGTTGGGGCCCACTGCGGCTGGCCTCTTTCCAACCTAATCACCTCAACCCATTCGTAGCGCCGCGCGTCTAATGCTGGCAGCCTTGAAAAAATATCTGTTTTTAAATAAAGCTCGTATACTTAGAAAAACTGAGTTCCAACCATTAAGTTAATATTGATAAATGGTTAAAAATCTATATTTAATTTTAGTAGTAAGTTTCTAGTTAGATAGGTATCTGAAAAACAAAATAAAAAACTTTTCAACATAATTATAAAATAAAATACAATTAATTATTATGAGGTGGTTAAAATTAAGGCTAAATCTATAATTTAAGTACTCCGATAAGCTTTGTTTTTGTATTTGTACATCAAAGGTAAGGAAGGTAAACCCTTACAAAATTATAAATCTTGTACAACTTACTGATGATAGGTTATCCCATTCGACTTGTTAGACTTTTTAATATTATTTTTGCAAGATTTCAATACGCAGGACGGCATATTTATGAAACTTACAGGTAGAAAATGGTAAGAAATTAATATGTTTTATTTTTGACACCTGAAATAATATGGTGTCACCATGGACGTACCTACTTTGCGTTCCAACATGTGACATAGAGAATGTAAGATCTAAATACGTGACCTCATGTGACATTTGAAATAGGCTACAATAAAATGAGCGGTTGACCAACGACCATTTCGACTCATAACTTGACATATCGGGATGGAACCATAAAGTTCCAAAATGCAAGGAAGGAGTGTAAATATGTTGTTTTCGAATAATGTTCATTTTTTAACTTTTCTTGAAGCACAGTTAGCGCAAACCCATATAGTAAGTAGGTAGGTAAGCTAACATCGTACAAATTCATCAAAGCCATCTTCTAGGCCTTCATGCTCCATCTTAGACCACATCGTCACTTTGCATCAGGTGAGATTGTAGTCAAACGAAAGCTTATCAATAATAATAAAAAAAAAAAAATTCGTGTGATGATGTGATGAAATATAACGATGAAGACATTTTTAACGCAATTATTTTCTAGGTTTGTTATATCTCATTTATAATATTTATTGCTCATACACTATAGAACAACAAAGATAGATGAAAGTATTAATTTGAGAATGCAACAACATCTCGATGATAGATAGTATTATGTAATGTTTTTTTTTTGTTTATTTATGTTTGACTGTAAGTACCGAAGCGATAGTGCCAGTAAAGATTTACAGAAAAATAGATTGCCAAAGGATTCTATAGGAATTCTACGATTTGAAGAAAGTATAAGTGTTTTGTAAAACAATCTTCAGAGGGAACCTACATTGACCTTATGTATTCTACAAATTGGGATAAAATGCTAGTTTAAATAAAATACGCTGATGACTCAATGTGTAAATACAAAGTACAGCACATAAATCTGTATTGCTCATACGTTCCAATTACGCGTCCCCATTAAAAACTAAGTATAAATATTCATGGGTCATCCTGAGGGGTGGAGGGATAAATGAGAAATAGGTACCTAAAGCTTTAATAATAAAAACGTATTAGCCGCATTGCATGTGGACGCGTTCGTGACTGCGCAGTTTTACACCTGGACGCGGCGGCGGGGCTGGGGCTAAGGGCATCGTTTGTCAGTCGGCCGACTCGTCGGTCAGCTAATAATGAATGTGGCCATAATGTTTATTGGGCCTGCTGAGAACTTCCCCGAAAACTTATCGTTTATAAATTAACGGCTATTGATTTCGCGTAACATGCTCGTATTGGTAACTCTTTGGGCTCGTTTTGTTTTTAACCCCCAACATTATAAGAGGGGTGTTGTAAGTTTAACGTGCCTGTCTGTCTGTCTGTCTGGGACATCATAGCTCCCGAAAGGATGGAGCGATTCAATTTAGTTTTGAATGGTGAGTTTGGCGCGGGCGTTCTTAGACATGTTTCTTAGACATGAAAATCGGTTGAGCCGTTTAAAAGTTATGGGGGTGAGAGTGGGATCTTCATCGGATGGTTCTATAATCAACAATTTACATTTCTTATTCATGACACTTTGATGACACTGCTTTGAATGGTAATGCTGGTAATAAAATTACATAGAAACCAACTTGTCCGACCACAACCATCTTATGATCATTAAACCTAGACAGTAGCAACAGCTATGAATAGGTATTGTTGTAATAATTAGGTAGCTAACCTAACCTTATTATTGTCCACAGTTAATCCTGTTTACACAAAGCATTCATTAAAATGAACCTATTATAGACTTGCAATCCCTGTCCAATACTGTTACAAATGCAAATATCCAATATTACAAAGCGAGTTTGTAATAGAGTAATTGTATAACAATTTTACTTCAGCCTACACTGATCTTATAATATATGTATAAATAAAACCACGGTAAAGTATTTATATAGTAAGGTAGGCCGCAGTCAGATGCTCAAATAATATGATTATTCAAAGTAATGTATATCAACTACACAGTTAAAAAAAATATGATTTAAAAAAAATACGTGTCTGTTACACCGTGTCGTGTTATTTAGATTTAAAAAAGTACCTCTATATTATCATTTCCTGCCAGTATACTTTCATTTTCTGCAAACGAAAAATCTTATTTCGCAGTCACATGCTCCCACTCTATAAGCACTTTCTTACAACATTAGTAAAACAAAAAATACGAGTACCGTAGTTTTTGTTTTTGACGGGCTACATACAGGACTAAACAGCATACGAATTTTTTTATGTAATCATTATATGATGTTATGTAATCATACCTTTTCTGTCCGTCATCATCTAAACTGGTCCTACTTTCAGGATTAATATATGAATGCGAATTTCAATATATGCTCAAGCGTACTATATTTTACTAGCACCCAGTAACACCAACAAGCAATAGACTTGTATTTTAATATTCGTTATCTCTCTAAGGAAGTCGTAAAACACAATATTGACCTGTAATGATTTCTCCGCGGACCTTGTATCGACGATTGGCTTATGTAACTGTTTCACGTGCTTTTAGCTAAAAGCTAAAGAGAAATTATTCACGTGCAGCGTGCTATATAAATTATAATCTACTTTCTGGTCATTTATCAATAAATGGGTAAGCGCAATTTGAATTCTTGATAAGATAGATGGACTTAATTTAAGACGCATTTTGCAAATAGCATTTGAACTCTAGATTTGATAATAGTCACTATTTAAGCCTGCAATTCATTTATTAAGTGCCCCCGAAACCCCATGAGTGCCTTCTTAGTTAAAAATCGATTGGACCGTTTCCGAAATTCTGATTTTTATCCATCTGTAAATACGTAGATACTAGAATTGTTGTAAGACAGGAATAAAATGGGAATTGCGGTTCGATTCCTTTTTCGTTCTAGAATTTCTATGGCTTAAACGATTCACGTCACGGAAGTCAAATTAAGTCCTCTACATGGCCGAGATGAACCGCCGACTGACAAGCACACGCCGAAGCGTTGACCTATAGCGTCGCGAGGGATGACCTCCCACTCAAGACAGTTTGCATTAACCAAAAATCTGTCGGGTCAACTGATTTCTAAGCTGGGTTGGTCGACATCGTATAGAATGCCTTTTTACAAAGTTTAATTATTGTCATGAAGTCAATAAGCACGGATACGTACATATGTCACACGGTATATTCATGCAAATACCACTGCTTAAATGCGCCCCCCCTTCTCGCATCAACTTATGTTGCCCCGTGCCATCAACCCGTCACGGTACGACGCCACCTGACCTTATGCTAGCGCCGATTTCAAACAAAATCCTCATAAACCTTCTAAGCATTTAAGGTACGATTCCACCAGGAAAGTTCACATTTGGACAAAACCATTTGTGCGTCAATGAGTCAACCAGAATGTTCCAGTGGCGCTAGTTCAGCATACTGGTGGAGTTGCACCTTAAAAGAAACTCAATTTACAAAATGTCCTATAAGTAATGAACTTAGATAGATTCAGGAGTTCAGGTCAAAGCTACACTTACCATGGAGGATAATATGTTTAATTATATCTAATCATCAGTTTATATAAGATCATTTGAAATTATGTTGAATTAACCCCATACTCCGTTTGAATTTATTGCTAGTTGCGTTGGGCCTTGGATCTTTGTAGGAAATTCTGCGGATTAAATGATAGTAAACCGCAAAATTCTTTGGTTTTATACTAGTCGTTTCGATACCTGGTAACAGTTTTCACTAACGCCACTTTCTCGGTTTAATAAGTTTTTCAATAAAAAGCTCGAAATTAGCAGTTTATTTTCTTATTAACTATTTGATTAAAACCAGTAAACGTTTAATGAACTTAAACCAACTAATAATAAATAATGATTAAAAGAACATTTAGAAAATAATTAGTTTACGTTTTATAATATAATAATAATTCCGGACAATTGCGTCACCAAAACCCCAAACCAAGCCGAGCTTGTACTATGGGTGTTAGGTGACTGATTTACAACAATGATACGTTTTTTGTAAAAGTATACAAGTATACATTATAATAATACAAAGAAAACACCTTTAAATTAACACCCAGACCCGATACATGAAATTGTAGATCTAACAAATCGAACCTGGAACCTCTTGTGCCTCAGGTGGACATTTGCCTACCGAGCCACAGAGGTTGTCAATGTCATCATCATCACCCTAAACCCATTTCCACCCACAGCTGTCTCTAATATTATAATAAGATCCATTAATTTATTCTGTTTTTGTCCCGAAGTTTTACCTTATTTATAAAATACTGTGTACGTTCTGAATATTTGATCACATTATTCTTGCATACTAATATAGTTGCTAGTAAAAGCTGTTATTGATAAATGTACATATAATAATTAGGTACTATAGGTACAATTGTAAAGATAACGACTAAGCATTCTATTATCTTTTATATTTAATTAAATTTCAATTAAGAAGACAAAGACAATCAGATAAACTGAACACAAAAAATATACGAAACTAGTAAATGTACTGTATGAAATCGGTTCTAACGAGAACGGGGGGTCAGCTATCACGTGCCATCGTTTACACGTTTGACTCTATTTTATTATAATAATGAAATTATTGGGGGTCGATCGCGTGCCGGCTTCCCCGCTATTACCTCATTAAAAGGTATACACTGTACGATTATGGGGAGAGCATAACTTTTTAATTTGATGGTATGGTATGACCTTCGTATTGAGGTGTGATTTTAACGAGCTTTCAGTTTGAATTTATCGCGTCCTTATATGCAAGTTACTGCGCATCAATCGAATACGACTTTTGTAATAAAATACAGCGCGCTATGCGCAGTTGTCGCGAAAGGCTTTTTTATAGTTATTGGCAGGATTTATTGGTGTTTAATGCCAATTAGTTACTATACAGATGGGTGAAGGGTTATATATGTACTTATAGAAGGAAGATCTACTATGTTGTCTAAGCATTCATAGCTACGAGTTATTTTTTGTGTAACTCGTACTTAATTCGCAAAACAAATATTGCATATAAATAATATAAATGTGTCACTTCTGAACGCAGTCGCTACGGCCAGGCTATGCAGTTTAACATCTCACGTTTATGCCCAGATACCAATCCAATTCATTAAGCAGATTTACAAATTATCGAGCCACGAAAACAGCGTATTTATTATTTAATTAGACGAGGCAATTAGCAAGCAAAGAAGCGGCACGGTAACAATCTGGCAAGAAGGGGTCGCGGGTAATTAGCTAATGGAATCCCCCTCGTGTCGCCGACGGTAATGGATTGAGGCACGCTCAGACCTACTACCCATCTCGAATTTCGACCGCGCCGTTTGGTCATTGTTTTACCTACTGTTATTATAAAAAACTGGTAACCTAGCGTGCTGATCTAACCGATATAGACCTATCCTGGGACCTAGGCTTCCAATAGTGTCATACTTCGACCAGAGACCGAGTAATATGATTTATGGTTGATACGAGTATGTACTCGTAGCATACCCTATTTACAGTTTTCACTGCTAAGACAAAGGGACTTATCTTTTTGCGAGAGTGATTTCATTTTTTTTCTTAATTCATCACGCTGGCCAAGTGCGACTTGGTGAATGTCTCATGTCTTGCTTAATGATTTATGGTTTAGTAGCATTTATTTATTTAGCATCATAATACCGCTACAACTCTGCTAACAATTGAAATTATGTTGGTGGATGTTCTAAATCTCAATTTTCGTCGCTGTAGAAGAAGAAGAAGAACATTTATTGTAAAAAACTGTGTACATAGATGGTGGGTTATAAAAATTGTTTCAACAGTTTGATTTTTTTTTCATTTTTTTTTGTATGCCCTACCTATTACCTTCAGCGGGTTTATTTACTTGGTTACGTGGGTTGCTCTTGTTTTTTTATTGATTCTAGTACAAATGGTAATATTCCAAATAGTTCCAAGGAAAACTAGGCCTATATTAGGTTTATAGTGAAGTACCATTTTTAGGGTCATTTAATTTAATTACTTCACTCAAAGATAAGCCGTCGTTCCAGATTTAACGTCTTAGGTTACTCGATTGAAGTAAGTAATTTGGGTTAATCTCAATGCCTTCAATATAATCCATTGGATTTTGTGTTTTAGAGAAGTTCACTGGTGAATCAATTGAGATTATTGTTATACTCTCACGGTTAACCCAAAGTTAGTTTCCAGTACCCTGAGTATTATGTATTTTCCAACACTACTGGGTAGGTAATAAGGTTTTTTAAAGAGCCTGTGATCTGCCCCACTGCACTTAAAAGGCATCCCTGGTTTATAGATACCTACTTAAACAATAATAATCAATAAGTACATACTTATATATCATCTAGCAATTTAATTTCAAAGAAAGTAAGTGAGAACTATAAGTTTATGACTCTTATATACTACCCTTTATAATAATTCTTCGTAATAATCGAAGTAGCATTTTTATAGTCGGTGTCAATAAAAAACGCATAACTTGCGCCATGACACAAATTGAATGCGTATGAAGTAGTAGTTGTGGGTAGGTAGGAATGAAAGTGTTATCTAGGGGGGATAAGGTATTTTATCGTCTGGCTTCGTCTGGGAGTCGTAAAGCACTATGGGGTAGCCTGTATTACTTACAGACTGCACGGTTGGTGTTCACACTTGGGTATTCGTGTTCTTTGTGAGCTGTGAAAAATTAGTGGCAAATTATTTTAACCTACAAAAAGATTAAACTACGTTTAAAAACACCGACTTCAACATATAAAAAAAATCCAGGATTGCTCTGGGATCCCATCTTCAGATTTTGACATGGTGAAAATGAGACCACTTACTAAGAATCACTTTCAAATAAAGCAAGAATTTTCAAAATTGGTTCACAACTTACGAGATATCGCGTAACAAACATACATATAAATTAAAAATATGCAGGTTAATTGAAAATCCGTAGTAGTCCTTTATTTAAGTCGGTTAAAAATTGCCTGAAGCTTCATTATGCAATTGGGAATAATTCAATACAATTTGGATCTTTCAATACATCAACAGTGATATATTTTTTTTAATACGGGGGCTATTCAAAAATATTGACAGTGGCTGTAAACAGACAGGGTGAGGTGCGATTCGGCTGGGTGCTGTTACTAGGCTGTTACTTCATAAATCTTGGCTATAACTGTTCTTCTCCATTCGAACTCATTCATCCACATCAGCAATGATGTCAACATTAAAAGATACCGATACAAAATCATTCCATAAGAGAGCTGAGACTTTTTATGTATTTATTATGCCAGCTTAACGTAATATAGTGAGTCATTTGGAAGAAATAACGAATGCTTCGGTTGCTTTTTGTATAGAAAAATAATTTTAAATTATGACAAAATATTTTATTAGCTATTAGCATAAATCTTCTTAGTTTCTAATGTTTAGATGCAAGATGACAAGTTTGTGAAAGAGTTTCTGAATAACTAATCGCTAATAACGTCTATACCTAGATATTTACATGGCTTCTTTAATGGAATCTCAATTCATTATTTGCCTAAGTACAAATAATTACCCTACATAAGTCTAAAACACATAGTAATCATAATTTTGTTTGTAGTCATCTTGACTACTTACTCTACGAAAAACCCACAAATTATCAAGTTAAGTTGGTTATTATAAAAGTTATATTACTACTAGTTTTATTATTAGCAACGGCATTGCCCGCGTTTTTGTATTTTCATACGGGATCAAAGTATTTCTCCGCGGTAAAATTAGAAGAAATAAGAAAGAAATAGCATTACTCTTATCGAACTAGTAGTTCCTGAGATTAGCGCGTTCAAACATACAAACTCTTCAGGTTTATAGTGTTAGTATAGATTAAGGGATTCATAAGCTTAAAGTGACCTCTTACTCGACGGTATCACGTGTAAATATGAGGCCTTTGTGTTCATGCGCGCGTCTATCGACTGGGTCTTTCTTGTCCCTCCCCCAACCGCCCGCCCTACGCCGTGATTGGGCGGCCAGGGCGGAATTGTACTCGTATATAGCACTGAATGTTTTAAATAAATTAACATCTAGATAACATTAGATTATTTCTAGATTATTTATTCGTAAGTGGTTTAGTCTCGCTCTACTGAATATAAAATTTATTTGAAGTCTCTATTTTAGCGGAATACCATTTGTTTTAAGGTCAATTTTATTTGGATCTGGTTTAAGCATTATTGGATGATGTCATTTCATTATAATTTGTAAACTATAAGTAGCTAATATAGTTTAACGCTCAATCATTTAAAATATATTATGTAACAAACAGTACTGATAAGATTATCTTTACACAGGGAAATAATATTTCAATAGTTTGTATCAAAAGTTTATATTGATTCGTTTAGAAATTCATTTTATGTATAGTAAAATATTATATTTGCGCTTTAAAATGTTTCGTAACTTTGCCACGTTCATGTCATGTTGATTGATAATCTTAAAAATAAGTCTTCGTTCCATAGATGGATCCGTTTTCTACAATTTACCAAATTAAATGCCACAATTCAAGAGCATGTTTGAGCCTCTACTTGTGTCTCTGCGAATAGTGATAATGCGAATGAGGGAGTGTGTATAAGAAGGTTCAACGGATTGTAAAATTTTAAGTAAGTTTTATTATTTAATCAAAAGTTGGCCAAATGTCATATGCCTGCCAGGAACTCCAGCTGGTCTTGAACGTAAATTATAATCACGTTCAATTAAAAAACGTCAATAAAAACTACAATAAAAAAAGAATAGACTAATAAGTTTTTCTGTCTTGTATGAATGAGTAGGAACGGTGTGGAATGCGGCGCGCGCGCGCTCACTCACACATTGACATTTCTCGCACACTTGTAGAGTATAACGAGTTATATCATACACACACATCAACTACACAAACATGCGTGTTGTCTTCTTGCACACATTGATAGTGGGTACAATCGTTATCAAAACCTAAGCTTAAAGACACTTAAGTCTCTACTTACTTAAAACTTTTTCTACATCCATTTCCTATGTTAATCTCACTTAACGATCGAAACCATTGTGTGGCAATTTCATAATGTATAAACAGTGTAGACTACGGACAGTTTTCTATATAATAAGTCTCAAGTTACACCATTCGTGTGATATCATAGGTACAGTTTATTTAACTAAGGTTACATTTTAATCACGGGGGTCTCCTTTAAAGAATGATCTATATATTTATATAGATTCAACACAATCCTTGGGACAAATTTCTAGGAATTAATTTTCACAACATTTTGTTACAACGTAATTATCTACGGCAACGGAAATTACAAAGTTATAATTGATAAAAGAAACGACATTTGTTATCGACTGTACCGGCTGCGTTGAATGGCTTTGGCAAGTCGCAAGATTACTATTAGCCCGTTACTTGTCTCAATGAATGGTGCCTCTCTCATAATGCCCAAAAAGCCTTAAATATTCATGTTGACTCAAACAAAAGTGTGCCAACACGTCTTGAATTTAAAGACTTATTTAAAGATTATGAGTCACGAGCGCTGTTGCTGTCGAAAGCTTGGCTGAAGGAAGTGGATGGAGACGATTGCTTGGTGTCGCGAGCCGCCTACGCCGCCGGAAACGCGGAATACCTAGATCCTATCACAGCATACGCAGCTCACGATTCCCTCATTAATGACAATTGTGCATTTTTACCTCCAAAAACGTGGACGTTATCTCAAATTGTGATGTCGTTGAACTCGCCCCGCATGGACAGCAATCGCCATCTTCATTCATAAACCGCTTTGAAAACATTTAGTTAGCATATTATACAATTCGTGCTTGTATAGGAAATAATAATGTGAACTAGCAGCTTAGTTGTCTTGGTTTAGCTTAAAAGGTAGTTTAGAGGTTTATAATGAAAGCTAAGGGAACATTTTCGTTGTGTAAAGCATTACCATAATTTTACACGATATAATCTAAGAGATTGTTCGTGTTACATTAGTTGTCCCAGATTATCTAGCAAGCTAAAATTATGTTTATACTTAATACATATTTTTCTGTGTATATTATTAGAATAGAATACAGAAAGGGGTTTTAGTTATTACATTCCATGCCACTTAGGTTATATTTTGTTCCAGCGAAAAAATTTCGTGATTAGGTTTGTTGGTCTAAGTTCATGTACATTATTGTTATGTATGTTTGTTTATTATTAGGTATCGGTAGTGCATTCCTAAGTACCTGCAGCGAGACCTCAGATGAAGGATCTCTTTCCTACTATGGTTAAGACCGAGAGTACTTTCTCCGGCACTTCCGCTTTGTACCCATAACACAATCATACATTGTGATAGAGGTGGCCTTAGTCCTGAGGTCTGAAGTGAAATTCATAAGAAAACACTTCGAAAACTTTGCATGTGCAGCTCTGTAACTAAATAACCTCTCTAATCAATTTTATCATACAATTAAAAATTCTATTTCAATACAATTTCATACAGTATAGGAATTCGCCTACGGCATTTTACCTTTGTGGCCTTAGCTGTGACAAACGCGTGGCTCATACTGTCTGTCAGTCTATCACCCGTCACGACCGACGCAGACAATTGATCAGTTAATCACGAAAACAACGTTTAATTTACTCCACTCACTTCCTAATCATTAAACAAACTATGCACCCACTGACATCGATATTAATTCCAATGATTGGCTTGGACTTATGTTCGACTATAAAATAAATAAATAATTAGCCAAAGCGTCAAGAGAATGTTATAACAATTTGCAAAGCTTCCGCGCGAATTATTAAAACATCACTTAGAGCTAAAGTTTTTATGCAAATTTTATTAGATGTCAGAGTCCAGTCAAGGGAACTCTAACTCTAGCACAAGCTATTAAACTGCTGTAGAATTACTAGTCCATTAAAACAAATCTATAAATATAGAAACTTTCTCTTAAATTCAAGTCTTGATTTAGGTATTATTATTTCGACACAGGACTTCCGCAATGCTGAAATTTAATAAGGTTTACCTAATCTAAGATCTTTTGGTGTCGCATGCGAAAAAAATAGAAGTAAATACGAATCGCAAAAATTCTGAGTTCAAGTGGCGTACAACAACGGAATCATAATAAAATACGACATGTAAAACTTTATGTTTATGCTTACATTATCTCCAGAAGACGAAATTCGTGGCACGACGGCGTTGTGTCGAGAATTGTTTAAAAAATACATGGCCGCAATAATTTTGTGAATGGGTATAACGGTAAAATCACTATTGATACCTCATTAACATGGGCCCATAAATTTATACTGGCTCTTAAATGCAGAGGCAAAGATTGCTTCGCTGTAGATAATAGGTACCTACCAAAACCGTTTGTTTTCTTCTAGTAAAACATTGAATGTACATTATATTTTTTTCAATTCTTATCTATTTTTTATGAAAAGTGCAAGAACGAGTTTTCGAGTTCATTCATTCATTCATTCATTATTGAGTAACTGACCGTCAAATGTATAAAAATAACCCCAGATACAGCCTTTTTAACAAGAGGAAAATGGGTCCTAAGTGTCCTTGGCTGTAACATTTTGACAGTAATGGAACTAATAGGCATTCGAATGAATTGTTTAAAAGGCATTTATTTTTGTCATAATATCGTTCGCGAATAGGTATGACACAGTGTTTTCCTTGAGATTAAATGTTGCATAAAATATTTAGACAGATAAGTAAATAGTTCTTGATTTATTTCAATTCAAAAACTATAATCCTGTATAAAATAATATAAGATACGTAGCTGGTTCAAATTAGGACAAATCAAACAATTCGATACAATCTAAACGTTCTCATTGGCATGAGCCATAATCTAGTGTCTCGCAAGATACAGTACTGCTGCGGGTTCAGTATTAGCGTGACTTCGCGATGATGTCACCGCGAGGTAACGGGCAGTGCCTCCACTCTCAACAAGCACATTCTCAGTGCCACTCTTCGCCTCCAGCCTTCTTCAGCAATCAGCTATTAATATTATAATAATAAATCATTTATTTCAGGCATCATATACCTTACTACTAGCATACATACAAAAATAAATCTAATATACATCGTGTCAGTATCATGGAATCATTTGTCACGGCGGTCGCCTTGCAGTGTAGGCAACCAATGAACCGTAGAAACTTGACTCCTTTTGGCCAAAACTAGATCATTCAGGAACGTCGATAGATGTTGAGTTGGAACCCGCACCATAAATGAACTAAAGCTCACATCACGGCGAGATTCTAACCTTTCGACGTAAACTGAAAATGCAGTCTGGGTTCGGAAGAAACCCACCACAGCCTCGGAGTTCACCCACGTCATTGCAACGTATTATCGTCGTACGACGTATTGCCACGTCGGTTGACTAGCAACTAATCAAAACCTAATCCTATTAAGCAATTCCGCTCCAGTATGCGCGTTTCATTCAACTTTCCAAGTTTAGCGAGAACTGTTCATATTCGGGAGAGCGGTTTTTGCAGCGCTTTACACAGACTTATTAATTAAAAATTTGGCATAATTATGGTAATTTTTAACACCGAGTTGTAGTGTTAGAGTTTTTGCTGGTTACATACCATTCTGCGTTTATGTCTTTATAAAGAGGTGTTACTATACTGTATACTTAGTTCCCGTCAGATGGTGGTAATTATAGATCTAATTGTTTACTCTTAGATTATAGATAAACTATTTCAGTTAATTACCTTATTTTAAGTTACATATCTTATGGTTTGTATTTTTTAAATGTCAAACGTTATGATTCATGTATGTTGTAGTTAAATACGTATTGCAAGTTAAAAAAACTATCTGAAACGGTGGAGAAAATTTAAGATTTTTATATATAAATGGCTAAATTAACTGTATTAATATACATTTATAGCGTTTGATCATTAATACTGTCCATAAAAATACATTATAGCCATTAAATTATGATTAAAAAAAATGCGTTCAGTACTGCCGGACGTCGATTATAATATTTGCTGACATAAGGTGAGATTTTCCTTGTTTAAAATTAATATTTTAATAATGTTGATATAAATAACAAAGGAGAATGCCGGTGGCATTGCCGCTTTCAATTACTAAGTTAATTAATCGAGATATGTGCCGCATTCTGGTCACGCGTTCTCTGACCGAGCGCCCGATAGATCTCGAGCGTACGATAGATCTCGAAGCCACATCGATATTGTGGTAGATATCTATCGGCTCTAGACAAGCTTTTCACAATGTAAAGCGGGTGAGTAAACACGCGTAGTGAAGGACACTTGACGCCCTCGATGGTCAAGTGAAAAGCGAACTGATTCTCACGATGAGCCACTTATGTTATCTTCACCGGAAGAACTTACATATTCCCTTGTGTTAATAAAGATATGTTTCTATATAAAAACACTATAAACCTATGGATTGATCATTATGATCAGCCAGAAATTTAATAAGTATTACAAAGCTGAAGATTTTTTGTTTGATTGCTCTTTTGTATGTTTGAACTACTGGTCCGAATAAAAAAAATATTTCAGTGTTGGATAGCCTAGGAAGCCCAAGGAAGTACTTATGTAGGGTACTTTATTTCGGGAAAATACGTTGTAATAAAAAATACAGACAACGCCGTGGCGTGTTAAGCTGATACCTCATAAGTATACTGAGGGTTTAGTAAGACATCTCAATATAGTATCTAAAAAATACGACTACTTGATAGTTGATATAGCTCGACAGGAAAGAATCTCTCAGTTTTTATAATCAAAATCAATGTAACAGTTTAGCAGAATCCTGTTTAAGCATGAAAGAGTGAAATACAAAATCATCACACAACATAACGTGTAACGTACAAAGAAACTCCAAATTTTTTTGTAAATCTTAGTTCGTAGGGACAATATACCCATATATGTACATATAATACCAAACCAACATAGAAAGAAAAAACTGAAATTTAAACTTTAATTTATAGAAACAAAAGCTTAGTTAACAAACTATTTACCTTCTAGTATTTTTATTTGTTAGTAACACTAATAAAGTATTTTTTAATCACTACGGAAGAAAAATTATGACACTCTAATTAAATTTTGGGGCAATTCGATTCAGAAAGGTTCATCCAAAAGGTCAAACTGCTGTGACTCACCCATGATAATAATGGTATTTGCATAAAACATTAGAATAATGTATTAAAGGATTGTTGAAGACAAGTTATCGCTTCTGGTTTTTCCTGAATGTGTTTGTAATATTTTTTACAAAATGTTCTTAGTTTTTTAAGAATTATTGTATTTTTTCTTGTTTTTAGTTGTATAAGTGGTCTAATTTTTTATTTTATTATAAAACAAGTCAACATCTAAGCCGCACTTGGCCAGCGCAGCGTGGTGAATTAAGGCCTATAGGTACTCTTTCGCCAAGATAGAAATTCCGGTGTCCCAGCAGTGGGAACGTAAGTGGGTGTTTGACGATGATAAAACAAGTGAGTAACAGACATAAGTATGCGCATTTTCACACATAGGTATAATGTAAGTCAATCTAAACAAAAACAGTAACTACAATATATTCTATTTATCTCTGAGTTTTTAGTGGCCATACATTTTTCGGCTAGGAGCTACTAAATCAAGCGTAAGTTATTTTCAAACTTGGGACAGAACTTCGGAAAATTGAATGGAATTTATTTTTGTATTTATTAACCGAATAAAAACAGACAACAAAATTAACATTTCATTGTTATCTATATAAATAAAAATGAATTGTTGTTCGCTAGTCTGATTCAAACTCGAGAACGGCTGAACGGATTTATCTTATCATAGTCTTGAAATGTTCGTGGAGGTCTAGGGAAGGTTTAAAAGGCGAGAAAAAATCGAATAATTGCCGGGAAAAAATTGAATAAAAACCCCTGCGAAGCCGGGGCGGACCACTAGTTAGGAATAAATTACTCGTAGATTAACAACGGGAATATTTGCCATCACTTAATGAGTTTTGTAAGTTCCCAGTATTCTGACACAATTTTTGGGGGTTTTTCTGTTCACGTGGCTTCGGCCGCGGCTTGTCACCACTTGTTGTAATGTGGTCCGGAGAAGCCATCTAGGTCTAGGAAAGACCTTCTAGGTCTTCATGCCCCATCTGAGACCTCTTAGACCACATCGTTACTTAACGATGTGGTCTAAGAGGTCTCAGATGTCATCAGGTGAGATTGTGCAAACGAAGGCTTATCTAACATAAAAAACAAAACAATTTCGTGTGCCACGGTGAAACTGACGTTACAGCAAGTTTGGTTGACAGTTTTTATTGGACGACAATGCGTTCTAACCGTACAATAATTATAGCCATAATATGAAAATGTTTGTAAGCTTACAAAAGTTTACCTCTTACGAGTATAAACGTAGGTATACGTTCTTGATAATTCCAAATTAATTGTTGTTCTAAAATGTTTTAAAATAATCTATGAGTTGCTAGATTCATAAGAAAATACAAGAAAATAAACAATTTTACTTTGCTTTAGATGATATGCCAAGCGTTTTATTTAAAGTGCCAGTTGATTGCCTTTGTAGCGAATGTTTTAATGCCATCTACCGAGGTTTTCAAACAACTATCTTTCAGCTATCTATGAATAAAACTAACTAATAAATTAACATTACTTTCGATGGCATGCCTCGCGTCATGACAGTGGTGCTGGTCGATTGCCGTTGTGGCGATAAACGCCATCATCTATAATCTTCTTTAAGGCGCCTGTATGGGCCAACGGCCTTGAGGATTCGGGCGGAGTCAAAATTATTCCCCGCGCCACCCGCACACTCCCCGCTACATTTTTACGACGCAGAGCGCGGCCTGCGCTCTCGGCAAGCGGTCACGCGTGCCGGGTCCTCGCGAGTCGCGACGCCGTAAATAAGGACTTTTCAACTACATCATTATTACGCTAAAACTATTCTACCTAGAGATTTATGCGTTTGTGCTTATGTTATTTTCTTTTTAATTTAAAATGTATTGTTAAAATTAATTATATATTATTATTAGATATTAATGAACCTTAATTTTTAAACTATTTTAGTGTATTTTCTTGTTGGTGGTTCTAATATAACCAATAAATAAATAAATAATAAGTATGTTTTTTTAACTAGGTTTTCTTTACTTACTAAGTACCAACCTAATAATAAGATCCTAAGCCAATCCTGCCAGGGTAGGCTAGTTACCTATACAATGTGTATTTTCGAAGCTTGATCAAACGCGGATTTGCGGAATTTGCGGATACATGACAAAAATTAATCGATAAATATCAGATTTTTTTTATGTAAACTATTTAAAAAAGTCGATTTAATATTTTTTTATGAGAACTAGGTACTTCATCTGGTGTTTTCTTCGTTTCTGTTTGAGTAAACGGTGTATTTTATTCAAAGTAGGCTCATTAAAAAGCTAGATAGTTTACCTAGCTATGAAAATTAAAAGAAAATACAATTTCGGTACAAAAGCCTATTAAAACTTTTTTTTTGTAGAAATTTAACAAAAAAATAGATATTTATTTTATTTTTAATCTGTAACTTTTAAACTGGATTATTGAGGTATACTTTTTTGGATGGCATATTAAACTTCATAATTTATACAACAAATCTCTTCTAAAAAGTAAGGGTTTTAATTTTATGAATAATGTCTGGTTTTTGCTTGAAGGCCAATCGTCTGATAGAATCTAGGTAGTATCTGCAATATTCATAATGTCATAGGATTAGAAAATCGGGCATAAAGACGAGTACAATTTCAGATGTTTGGTCAGTCACTAAGTTTTCGTGGTATTTTGCTTTTCCTTTTAAGTTTCAGGTAGATAGTATAAAATTATTTGAAATGCTACGCGACTGACACTGTTGGTATCCATAGATACTCTAAGGTTGGTGGGTAGCCCACGTACCAAAAAGGTTAATTAAACTCTTTTTGCTGTCATGTTATTAGCCATTCGAATTAGGTACTTTCTGCCTTGTACAGAGATCAACAGACAGCAAATTATGTAATGAAACAAGGCAAGATAAGATGAAACGGAACGAAGCCTTTGCCCAAAAGTGGGATATTAACGGTGGATAATGATAAAATTAAGTAATACAACACTTTAAGTTATTAGGTACTATCAATTAATTTATTGATTGTTCAAAATGCCAACCATTTTCCTCAATGCATATCGTTGCAAGTAAACCCACGTTCAGTTCAAGTTATTTTTAGTACATCGCGATCGTTTCTTATTTCATTCGCTGGCGTGATTCATGGTGACGCTCCAGCTCACTTCACCACAATCGTGCGTGATCATTTTAATGCAACTTAAGATATATAATTTGTTGTCTGTTGATATTTGGCACTACAAGGCAGAAAGTACCTAATTAAAATGGCTAATAACATGACAACGAAAAAAGGTAGACCCATACTCTTTGTAGAATTTGTAGAATAATAATAATATAACTCTTTATTACAAACCAAGATAAAACAATACAAAAATGGACTTGCATAATACAAAATGCATAATGGGCGGCCTTATTGCTTAAAGCAATTTGACCTTTGAAAAATATTATGAAGTTTAATAAATAATGCAAAAAAGTTTAAAAATTATAGATCAACAACAAAATAAAAAAAAAATTTTTTGGTAAATTTCTACAAAAAAAAATTTAGCGGGCTCTTGTACCAAAATTGTATTTTGTTTTGAATTTTCTTAATTAGGTAAACTATCTAGCTTAGAGTGTTAGATATGTGTGTTGATGGATATGTGGGAAGAGGTAGGTCAAAGAAAATATTGATGGACTGTTTGAAGGATGGCATGCGTAAGAACAAAAATGACTGACAAAAATGTTTCTAAGATAATGACTTTTTAAATTGTACAATAATTAGTTTTATGACTTTGAATTTTTGCTTACTATGATGATTACTGATGTTATAAATGTTTAATGAAATTAATTTAAAGTTAATAATTATAAAAATTTATTTAGTACTGTATTTTGTTAGATTTTTATTATTTTAGTTTATTCAATAGTGTAATGCCAATTTTATAATTGCATGCCTAGACAGGTAAAATACATTGATCCATGTAAAATTTAAGCCATAACAACGCTGTAACATGTATTTACGCAATAAATTAATTTTGAACTTTGAAGGAAGGAATGAGTGTTGAGATGACGAGTGACAGAGGAAAATGGAAGGAAGAAAGATGTTGCGTCGACCCCACGTAATATGGGATAAGGGCTGATGATGATGATGATGTAAACTATCTAGCTTTCAAATGAGCCTACTTTGAATAAAATACACCATTTACTCAAACAGAAACGAATAAAAAACCATACGAAGTAGTTTTCATAAAAAAATATTGGCTTTTTTTTTAAATAGCCAACATATAATTTTTTTATCCTATATTTATCCATAAATGTATGTCGTGTATCCGCATTTAGTCTGATCAAGGTTCGAAAATACACATTGTATATACTTTGTTTGTATCATCTACCTAGTAATAATAATAATAATAAAACTCTTTATTACACACCATATCACAATACAAAAAGGGACTTAAAGCTAAATACAAAAATGCGTAATGGGCGGCCTTATTGCTTAGAGAAATTTCTTCCAGACAACCTTAGGATGGAGAGGATAATGCACAGCAAATAACTCGACGGTGCGGTGACATAAAATATATATAACAATTAATTCATTATTTAATTTTTAATTATATTTATACTAGTCTGTGCTAGTTATAAATAAATAATATTTCCAGACAATTCACGCAACAACATTTTAGGTAAGCTCTAAGCTTGTGTTACGGGTAGGTACTAGATATTTGATATACTTAATATAATATGCATACATTTAAAGATATTTTTTAATACACATATTAAATACCCAGACCAAGGAGAAAAGTGCTTGCAGAACATACAAACACTTTTACCCTCGGCGGGAATCGAACCCGCTACCTTTTGCTCTGCAAGCGGACATTCGCACACCGCGCCTACGAGGCACTCAGAGTCAGAGTTAGTTAACTAGGTAACCCTTATAAAAAAAAAAACAACTTTTTCATAAGTGTTTTTTTTTGTTTATAAATATTAATAGGTAGGTACTTATTATATTAGCTTGGTACTTAATTTACTAGTTGGTAGGTAGTAAGTATAATCATTACTTATTTATTACTAACTTTTATTTCTGCTAATTGCTTACTGAACTTGTCCAACGAATATACAAAAGTCCGAGCTCAAATACCTATTTCTAAAATATAAAACTAAACAACAGAGTCCATGCGCAAACAATAATCGTTATACGGTTACATCGA
The DNA here is from genome assembly GCA_929108375.1 of Gymnoscelis rufifasciata. Classification (NCBI taxonomy): domain Eukaryota; kingdom Metazoa; phylum Arthropoda; class Insecta; order Lepidoptera; family Geometridae; genus Gymnoscelis; species Gymnoscelis rufifasciata. Next base: position 11,636,013 of record OV815301.1, read on the forward strand.
AAAATGCATTTGGACCGATGACGAAGACGCGCGACACAACCTCCCCGTCCGATAGTCTGAGCCACACTGCCGCCCGTCGCCCCCGCACAGACCCGGTCGTTCCATTTCATACCGAAAACATAAAATAATTATTTGTAGTCGTATAAATCATTTGTTTTAATTTTCAAACGTACAGTTTGTGTGGAATACTTTGACAAATATTTAAGTTAAAGAAAAATACTCAAACTCAATACCGTTTAAAAGATATATCCAAATTTCGGATAAAAAATGCCTTACTTTGAATTTTTTTTTTATTAAGTAATAATGAAGATACAATAATTTCAAACGTTCAAGTTGTAATTTAATATCTATTTTTCAACATATATTTTTTTTATACATATTTATTCACTCATAAAGTAGATATATCAATTTGAAAAAGTCGCGTTAGCGCATACAACCACCTTAATATAAAAATAAATCGCTAAATTTGCTCGTACTTGGTTTGCTTACAACTGTAGGAAAAGGGTCGTTACGACTTTTGGTTTTAATTTTTTCCGTCTAGCCCCCTTTGGCAACGCGCGATTAGGAACTTTCGTTCGAAAAATAACTACATAATCAGATGTTTTCCTATGGTTTTATACGAAAGTGGGTGCAAGTTTGCAGGTAGCATTATTGGTATAACTGTCGTGTCAGGTCGCGCGGGACATGGGAAACGATGCGACACCCACGCGCCAGCGCGGGGCGACCGGTACATGTAGGTACACTCGTCGAGAGATCGCACGAGATTCCGGGATTTCGTGTAAACATTGCAAGAGGCATTTGATTTTGAATATATTTTCACTGGTAAACCAGTATGCTATAGATATGCTTTGGGTTCAAGATTTTACAATATTCATAATTTTTTACTGAGTTTATGTTTAAGTTAGTTCTCGTAGGTATTGTTAAAGACTATAACCTAAAAGTAATTTTCGGTAGTGCACGTACTTGTAATTTTCTTTCACATCTATGTAAAAGTCAAAGTTAAAGTCAAAACGTTAATTTCCGTAGAAGCACAGGTGACATACATGGACAATTCATCTTAAAATGAATAAAACTAAATCTAAGAGCATTCTATGCAAAATTATAAAAGTAAATGTGTTGCATCTTGTACAAATAAGGTAAACAAGTCGTTTCTCTAGGCATATGAAATTGATACTAGGCTTCACCGCAAGTTTATGAGTTAAACGTAAAGAAGATATCATCTAACAATAAAAATACCGTTTCTCTGTCATCCACAAGTTTACGTTCGCGACAGTACATGACATCATCTGGGGTATAAGCGCAAATTAAAATGCTAGTTTCCTGTTTATATTAACTTTTTATTAGGTATTTATGCTGTATTTAGTCAATTTTGCTTTATTGAATCAAACCGACACGAGCGTCCTGATCATGGTGACTCCATATTTTTAACTACATTAAAGCTTACACAGCTCGAAATCAAGGCTTATTATTGTTGGATTTTTCCACGGTAAAATCTATATAATATTTCGTTAAAATCGAGGTTGTGGATGATGTTTAGATACAGAGTCATTTTCTAGCCGCAATATGAAAATAATAGTGACTGTTAAAATAAATAATATCAAATCAAAACTTATCTTCATGCTTCAAAATAACTCAGGGAAAGGTCTAAGAACGAATTTCATAGTCACAAAAAGTCTTTGATTACTTTCAGCCAATGATTGCATCTGTAATTGCCTATAGGCATTACAGATTGTTTGCGACTGTACATTCCAAGTCCAATTCAAGTAAAAAATATATGGTGCATATGCAAAATTTAAATAAAAATATTTAGGTTTTATAAGATACGAGTATAAGACGCACGCCAACAATGTTACCAACCATTTTTAAGTTGGCAGGTAAATAATGCCTAGGCATTAATTGTACACAATTTTATCTAGTGCAAATAAAGTGTTTTAATAAAATCTATCATAGACTCCGTTACTTAATGGGTGCAAGTACATAATATTACTCGCATAAGCGATTGAATAAATTCAGTTTTACTTGAAAGTGTAGTCAAATGCGGTGAGCAAACACCGTTCTCTCGGATTGAGGTGTTTGCCAGCCTACGCTCATTGCCAAGATATTAGTTTCCAATTAGGTAAGTTAATTCAGTGTTTGTTTTGGTAATGTAACAGCTGTTGTGTTTAATTTGCTTGTTTTGTTTATTTTTGTTAAGGTGGACAGAGATCGCCTTTTCATAGTTTGTTGAATTTTTGTTAGGACCAAACACTCGTCAAAACGATATTCGCTACGTTTTTACCAAATACTTATGTTACCAAAATAAATTTCTCACATGTATTTTATAATTACTGTGATATAGGTTGGTAAGCGCGTCCGGAGGTGATCACATCGGTGGATATATGCCTCGGTAAGTCTTTTCCAACACAAATTCCTGAAAATCAACGATGAAACCCCATGTCCTGCTACTACAGTTTTCAATAGATTATTCCAAACCAACGTATTTTTTTATTTTAATAATTATAATATTTATTTCCAAAAACATAATAAAACATTTACAGCAATCAATGGTTCCCAAACTAGGCTGAGCCTGAGCGTGTTATATTAAAATGATTTAACCCACCCTCAGTTGATCACCCACACCTAATGTACATTTTCAGAACACACTCCTATTTAAATACGTTTTGTGTCTTGTGTGTTTGTAGTCAGCGTTACTTTTATTTTACATCCATATGTAAGAGTAGATAGAGTATGGTAAGATCTCATAAATATTCATGAACCGCGTGATTCATAACTTCTATTGTGATTCATTTATGCAACGAGAGTGAATTGTCTTGTTCAAAACAATTACCAGTTAAAAGTAGAAATCATAAAGATATCTGTCACTAAATTAAAGACACTATCTGTCAGCACATTACCATCTCTTTTTGAAGAATGTCAACTCAATAATCACCTAGGTACCTAGTAGGTAATAATGAGGCAAGTGTTTCTAATAACGCGGTTATTAACTGACGTAGAGATTCTAAGCCCGTGGAATTTATTTAATTATTTAGTTCATTATCTATTAAGTAATTATGTTTCCATCTTAAGATAGGTTCTAGGTAAAATTAAGTTCACGGAAACTGCTCAAAAGCAATAAGTCATGTTCAGTGAAACGGAACGGTAGAAGAGGACTCCGCACAATAACTCCGTGGTTGAAGTGACTGGCTATTTATTAGGTTTTGACGTGTCGAAATAATAAATCTCTTGATTTATTGAAAACTAATGTCAAACTATTCGAAATTACAGCTCAGGTTGTCATGATCAGTGTCCCGTGGCATTAGCCCAGTAAAGCCTCTCTATTTTAGTTGCATAACGTACGAGTATGTATGACTAGGTGCTCGGAGCTTTGCTGGTTGCAAATAGCAGTACATTTTGAGAATGAATGCCTGGGCCACAATATTAGGTACATGCAAGTAAATCACCTATTGGTGTATCAGGCTTTCAGAGTTAGTAAAAGCTGGGAAGTGGAAGGGCTTGCAAAGCAGCACGCGGGCCGCGGTCGAGACTGCCTGATCTAGTCGCTATCCATCAAACAGGTCGCCGCGGAGTCGGGACGTCATTAAATGCGACGGAATAGGATTTAGACGAGTCTCAATAAGGATCGTTTTAGTAAGAGGTAAAAGTACTTGGACGTACCGTGTTCCACTACCGGTAGCCGGCATCATTGTTGCTGTAATACGGTACTCACCTGTTTGCTTTGAAATAACGCGAGTACGGGCCATTTCATTTCCCTTTTGCTACTCTGTGTGGGTATTACAGGTACAATGTATCAAAATGACCTTGGATAAACGTTAATAAGTAAATTGTGAAGAAAGTAGACGTGGTATGAAATCTTAAAATAATAGTCTACATAATTAACATTTCCCGTGAATTGCGAAGCATCAAAGATTGATTGTGATAGTAAAAAATAGTAAGTGGTTAGCTCGTTTATTGATCATAATTCGTGTAGGAGACGAAGATATTGCGCCCCCAGCCAGCGAAGCAATCGGTGCTTAGAGCGGCGGAGTAACAGTAAATTGGTAAAAAGCGTACAATAATGAAGATTTATTTACTGGCTGAGGCAGGTGGCCTGTCCCGCGCTAGTCAGGTTGTCGCTCAACGACTTCACTAATACTTGATTTGCCATACGAAAACTCTTTATCCTACTACTAATATAAAGGCGAAAGTTTGTAAGTATGGATGTATGGATGTTTGTTACTCTTTCACGTAAAAACTACTGAACCGATTTAAATGAAATTTGGTACAAAGAATCTCTAGAGCCTGAAAAATAACATAGGCTACTTTTTACCGCGGGAAAACGTCATTCCGCGGGAAAATCCATTATAACGCGGGTAGCACCGCGGGGCACAGCTAGTTATCGATATTCTTAAAACAAGACTAAATTGATTCTTACTTGGACTGGTATCCATTTATAACTTATAACTTAGCAAACAAGCTGCTTTTCAAGTAAAATTATAAAAGTATAAGAGATAACTATTATTATAAAGACAATCCCTGGATATTGATAAATTCATAAAGTTTCAGTGATTAAAATTCGGGTAGCTAAATTGTAATAGGAAAAGCGTTAGATATGAACATCGATGTGGAAATGTTGAGGGACGAAAAAGAAAATATGGATAGACTGTGTGAAAGAGGACTTGTGTAAGAAAAGAAAGAATTAAATTGAGATGACAGGTGATAGAGGAAATGGAAGAAAAGCACATGTTGTGCTGACATACACAGTATACACACGGCTACATAGTGGGGGACAAGAGCAGGATGATGATGAATAAAAAATTAAAAAATAATGCCTCATTTTGGCTTAGTTAAGACTGAGATATGTATAATAAAGTAAATATTTAAAACAAAAATTCTAAGCAAAGCTGCGTAAGTAAGTACCTATTCACCTGTCTGAGCCATTGTGTATCTCCATTTTTTATTGACCGATTTAGGTATGGAAATGTGCAAAGAATCTTTGTTGATGTCGTAATATTTAGTGAGGAATGAATAGTTCTGACCGCTGATTGCAGTGTAGAAAGTAGCCCAAGCCGCGAGGGCCGCGGGCGACGCTGCCGGCTATCGGCAGATTATCGACCACATCCAAACTCATTGACAGACTCTTTAGAGCAATTACTTACTTTTTAGGCCGATACATCAATTTTCAGAGAAAACTTTATATTCGTTAGGAATATCTTTAATTAAAGTTTTACGTGAGGCTTTACTAATTTGCAATTAAAATGTCTAGTTATACCGACAATAATGGTTATTGTTTACCTTATTTACTGCTCCGAAAATAATGCCCTTTGCACATTCTACACTTACGAATAACAATTGAAACATATATTATATATATATAAGATATACTAGCTGACCACAGCAAACGTTGTTTTGCAAATTGAAAAATAGATGTTGGCCGATTCTCAGACTTACCCAATATGCTCACAAAATTTCATGAGAATCAGTCAAGCCGTTTCGGAGGAGTAAGGCAACGAAAACTGTGACACGAGAATTAGAAGAAGATATATATAAAGCTACTAATATTAGCTGATGCATGATTTTGTTTGATGGTCATTTGTTTATTTGAACACGCTAATCTCAGCAACTACAGCTTCAATTTGAATAATTATTTCATTGTTAGATAGCCTAATATTTATCGAAGCAGGCTAAAGGCTATTTTACCGTGTGAAATTACGTTGTTCCCAAGGGAAAACCTATAAAAACGGGCAACTCTAAAAGCAAAAAGTGATAATTTTATACACTGTAAGAATATCAGAACTTGATATTCGAATTTTCAATGTTGTTCTTGTTCATTTAAATAAGCGTCATAGCAGGGTATTTGCTTTTGAAGGTTAATGTGGATATGGCATACACAAAATAAATCTTTGTGTCAATCATCAATAATTTATCACATACTTTACAAATCTTTAATCTTTCAAGCTCATTGATTCACTGTTTAAAGCTACAAATAGAGCTGCTCAATCATCAGATATATTTTTTTATGATATAATGTTTGTTACTTTGAAGCTACTGATCAAACTTTTGAACTTTGGAGTTGGCAGATTTAAAGTTGTTAAGAATCGTTCCAGTAATAAATAAATAAATAAATATTTCCAGACAATTCACACAACAACATCTAGCCCCGTGGTAAGCTCCAAGCTTGTGTTACGGGTACTAGATATCTGATATACTTAATATAATAGGCATACATATATAGATATTTTTATTACACATATTTAATATTATTACCAAGGAGAAAGTGCTTGCAGAACATACAAACACTTTCATCCCCGGCGGGAATCGAACCCGCTACCTCTAGCGCCGCAAGCAGACCCTCGCCCACTGCGCCACTGAAGTAGTCATAAGCGAGAAGACTAAAAATAATAACTAGACAGTCATCCAGATTATTCAATTAAAATTTATACGTAAATTTTATTTATTCATCAAACGAAAAACTATACTGATTTTGAAGTTTCGCGTAGCGTCACGTTAAGGTACGATTTAAACTATACGGTGAGGTTCACTCCAGAGTTTTATGCTCTTTATATTTATACTTTTTTATTTAATTGTTGTAGAGAAAAATATGTGTCCAGTAATTTTGGACGCTCTTACAGAGACACTAAGTAGAATACCTATTTTTGATGTAGTCGTCTCACCTTTTCACTAGTTAATACTCAATACTCGATTATAACGATTGATATTTAATAAAAGACAATTTATCAGAATAAACGTATTTGATCGCAAAAAAATGGTTCGCAAAAAAGGTCGCATAGTGCCCGTTAAACTCCAATTAAAAAACAAAACTCGGTTACATCAATATACTGTTATCAATAGTATAATATACCTACCTATACCGGTATTTGAAGCAATATCGTTTTAAACGTTCCAATTTAATTGTTATCCCATGAATTTATGAATGGCGATTTAAAATGAGTGGATTTGTGAAGCGCAATAATCGTTTCTCATTCTTATGTGACATAAACTGTTTACGGCCACTGGTGTTCGACCAAAGCCATAAAAGTAACAATTGTGAGGATTGGACTCTCCGAACTTTTGAAACAAATGATGGCATATACCTCGCAGTGGGCATTAGCCCCTACCACGAGTTGCCGCTTACAACTGTTGTCTATTTAGATAAAAATGAATTGTTGTTCGTTAGTCTGATTAAAACTCGAGAACGGCTGAACGGATTTATCTTATCATAGTCTTGAAATGTTCGTGGAGGTCTAGGGAAGGTTTAAAAGGCGAGAAAAAATCGAATAATTGCCGGGAAAAAAAATTGAATAAAAACCCGTGCGACGCCGGGGCGGGCCACTAGTTTTATTATACGTATCAAATTTTTTCACAACTATAATTTCATATTTATCTGTCAAATGAATGGGATTACATCTCCAACAGTCGTAAGTGGCAATTCGTGGTACATGTGTGTGAATCGTTATTGTTTCAATTTAAATATTTTAAGAGCCACCAATGACGAAATTTTCGCCTTTTTATGGCTTTTCTATTACAGTGGTGCCTCTACAGAAAATTCAAATAAATATTGCTTAACATAGAGGGACAACATTTATTTTAATTTTGGCAAATAGCCCGAACTATTGGTGTTTTAATTATCTGTGTATCGTTTTTTTATATAATATTTTCATTTCAATACTCAATATTTTTCATAGTGTCTGCTCATGCTGTATACAAAACCTTTAGCGTTATTAATAAACAAATAAGTTATTAATAATTACGAAGTATTCACACCATAATATATTCACTCAAGGTACTATGGGTTGTTACACATGATTGTTTTATTAGATATATTTATGCTTTATGTTTATTTAATACTAGTAGTACTCCGCGGTGTTCCCCGCGTTTTAATGGATTTTCCCGCGGTAAAAACTAGCCTAGGCCCTTTCTAAGTCCTTAGAAAATCTGTGTACCAAATTTCATTTAAATCGGTTCAGTAGTTTTTCCGTAAAAGAGGAACAAACAGAAAGATATAATTACTTTGGCAATTCAAATATTCAATTATGGATATGATAGAGATAAAAAATCCAGAAATAGGTTTTCCGTTCGTTTTAAAAGTTTTGACGACCTTAATGGTTCATTGGGCCCAGGTCAGACTGAAGACAGGAAATGGCGGTATCTTTCTTGTGGGTTACTAGTTTTAATATCATTTAGGTACATGCGTTTCTGCTTCCTGTACTCACGTTTTCTCTTATATATAGTATTTACCACATAGTAGTTTTACTCTAATATATCGTCTAATAGCCATGACACAAACATCATTGACGAGTAGTTTGGAGTTAGGTGATTCTAATATTTCATTACGATACAACGCATAATATTACCTATTCTAATAGTATGAAGCTGAAGAGTTTGTTTGTTGAACGTGCTAATCTCAGGTCCGATTTGAATAATTCTTTCACTGTCCAATAGCTTATTTTTCGAGGAAGGCTATAGGCTACTAGGGATAATACGACGTTCTCAAAAAACACGGGGCGTGAATATCTAGACTTATTTAAAACAAACAAATATAGCGGCGATACGATAAATTCTTGAATTTTATACTTGATGTTTTAGATATTTCGTAAGGTAAATAATTTGTGCAATTAATTATATGGTTGCTTTGGTATATTATAATAAAAGGGCGAGATATACACTGTTCTCAATCTCAATCTCGATTTGGATCACTACCAATCAATAATAATAATTAATATTGTTGGACTATTCTTACCAAATCGCGTAACCAAACGTAGTAGAAGCTTGTTGACATCGTAATATTGAATAATTAAAGGTATTGGATAATAAGATTAATAACTAGACCAAACTTTTGTTCTGGGTGTATGTATATAATAGGTTTTTGTTTTGGATCTAGAAGCGGCACATTCTTCTGCAAATACGAGTTTGAATTACGTTATATGGTTTAAATACAGTTTACCTACAGTTTTACATACAGTACTTTTTAACATATAATAATTAATGCCGTGATTAAGGAGTTTGCAACAGCGTCGAAATATATATGTATTTAAGTAGTACCTTAATACCTTGAATCATTACTGTAATTATATCAATATCGGACGTAATAGATTAGAAATTAAATTTGAAAGAAACCTCGTCGCTACCTACTCGTACCGCATAGTTGCGTCTAATGAATTAGCTCCTATAGACATATTGAAACGGTCTACTTTTATTGCATCAATTTATTGCCTATTTACCTGCAGCAAGAATAGAAGTCGATAAATTGATGTTCCGATAAAATGCATTTTCAAGAACATCACAATTTATGATTAATATCAAATTTATAAATTTGACATCGCTATGGTCATCTTATCTATATAAATAAAAATGAATTGTTGTTCGTTAGTCTAATTAAAACTCGAAAACGGCTCAACGGATTTATCTTATCTTAGTCTTGAAATGTTCGTGGAGGTCTAGGGAAGGTTTAAAAGTCGAGAATAAATCGAATAATTATGCCGGGATATTAATTTTGAATAATAACCTGTGCGAAGCCGGAGCGGGCCGCTAGTTATAAATATATCGAATTGTTATTGAGATCGAGTTACAGTTTAGTACTCATACTACTTATAGGTAGGTACTATAAAATGTTATGGAGGCTACTTTATAAATATATAAACAACAGTATAATAAAATACAAAATAATAATTATCTGTGTCCTATGAGTGACTGGGGCAAACAAAAGCCCTGCAGAAACTAGTCGATCAGCAAAGACATAACGAAGCCTGTCAAGTCACGATGCATAAAGCTATGATAGAGGAAATTTCAATTAATTTCATAAGCCTTGCAATTATTCTCGACATAGCGATAAGAACACTGACGGGCTACAATTTAGAACTAGCACGGCATACCAAGATTACCTGTAGCTAAGCTCAGGTATACCTACGTACCTTCACTGGATAATTAATCGATTGGCTGTGGTAGCCACATTCACCTGAATCGATACCTAGGTCATAGGTCGCTAGTGTTAAACAAGGACAGATATATTTTCCACAGTCGCGGAGTTAATTCTGTTTGAAATAGCGAATCACGCCTCCACCAGCAGAGAAGGATAGCATTACCGATAGTGAAATGTTACTCGATACTGCTGCGATGCAAAATGAACTGTGGTGAACTCTCTTTAGGTTCACTTTAGCGTGATCCGACTTCAGTCACGTTTTCAATTCTCTTCAGAGGCATTCGGTATTTCACTTCATTGTGTTTGTTATTATCATTTATGCCTTTAGAACGTATTATGATAATGATAATGGAAAAGATTTGAGGACTTGTGTTTGCACAGCTTGAGCGAGTTAATGATGTCTCAACTTTAACATATCTGCATAGCATTATTAAATGCTATGCAGATTTTGTCGCTGGATGGAAATTTAAAGTAGTTATTTAAAATATAAATACAGTTAGATATGTAATAAGCTCTTGGCTGCGTTGGTATTCGAGGCATCGACTCCACTATCACTCAGAATCAATAGCGCCGCGCCGTGGCCCAGAGCCGGCTGTTTGCTTAAGATACTATTAACGATAACAGGCCACGACTTACCTACTCACTTTTATGGATAAATATTAAAATTGTATACATTTTTGAGCTATACATGGTGAAAAGTAATAATGGTTTGCAATTTATCGTCTCAACGATAAAAGGTACCTACTACGAGTACATACCTACAGAGACCTACGCAGGTAGAGAATTTTACAAATTCACTGTTTAATGATTGTGATATGCATTATACGATTAAACTACAAACTTATCAATCAATCGTGAACCATTATCTATTCATTAATCTCTTTAAGAGAATCGTCTATGTGATAAGAGCCAGCCTATCATTAACCGTGATTAGAATAATGTATTACTACTGTAAGCATGAACAAGTTCACAGTCATTTTTTTACTTCTCATTGTCATGTGTACCTAGAGAACCAGCTGAAATTATTAAAAAATGAAACCTGACTTTGACCTAACTTTTTAGAGAATTTTTTAAGTATTTTAAGTGAGAATTGCTGTTACGCAACTTTGATTCGTTATAGATCCTTAACGGTCAGCAGGATCTAACATTGTTGAATGAAACCTTACAATGATTTTTCAATACCTATTCAACGATATACCACATGCCTGGTTTTTGACTTTAACTTTTTTATTTTTACAAATTGCGTCTAATAGTGGCTATGTTGAATTTTCACAACGTCATGTCTTTAGTGACACTTGCCGTACCTACTAAGAGGAATTAATTGACGTGTGAATCATAGAAATCAGTCCAGGCGTTTGATCTCAGATCTGGATAGTGGGACAAAGGAATATACATACAAACATAGACCGTTAAAAACATTACCAATCCTTTGCGATGCGCAGTCGGGTAAATTGATTGGTCGGGATTGATAACATAAATAATTTATATTCGGTTAATATACATAAATTATTTATGTTATCAAATCATATTTCTGCACCCTATGAAAACAGAAGTAGCGCAATGAATAATGTCATTGCTATTACAAGCTTTTTGTCCCGTCGTTTGCCTCTCTTTCAAAGGAAATTCCATTGTGTAAAAGTTATTTTCCTACGTGTATAGAATTAAGTAGTCATAAACATATGCATAGATAAATTTGTAAGGTCCTTTTATAAATTTATGTAAAATATTGGATATTTATAGCGGTTATTAAGTTTAATTCATAATTTAACTTATGTCAGTCTCTAGATAATAATGTCCAATAGTCTGTTATAATGTTTGTATTTGTTAGTACAGAGACCTAGCTATGATGTACACTAAGCGTCCTGATCTGGTATCTCCCTTGCATAATGTGGTTTATATGCATAAGGATAAATTAAAATATTTTTATAGGTAAACATTCATGTTTCAAAGATCTTAGTTAATTATATATGTATATACAGAAAAAACACCCACAAAACAACTCAAAATATTAATTTAATAATTTATTTGAATTTTTCAATTCGCAACACGGACGCGTGCTGGGACGACTGTCTGATTTGTTACTTTTTCTTTCGCGTATAAGAAATGTTTCTTGGGTTTCGTATTTGGAAACAAAGAAAACAACCAGAAGAAAAGGATGCAATAAGTTGTTTATGGTTATTTTCACAAATAAAAGATTAATTTAAACTTATTTAATTGTACTAATATGGATATTATTCCAACGTGTCCTAAGGCAGTTTGTTGAGGTAAAGTTTAATATAAAAAATAATTAAAAATATATATTCAGATATTAACTTATAGCTGCTGTTAAAATGATAGTTTTTAAAGTTATGGGTTTTCATAGAATATGCGCTTTTAGTAGCCCCGCGAAGTAATTAACGATCAACCTTAGCTGTCACAGTGACTAACCACTTGGCTAAGTCCTAGAAAATCCCAAATTACTAATACATATTGACATACACACTCACTCTCACTTTTTACTCAAATTAAGGTTAGTTACTCTTGCAATCAGTTAGTAGTATTTCGAGCTTTTTATCTTTGGCTTTAAAAATAAATTAAGTAATTCATAAATGGGTCAGCAAACAAAGGTGGGGTTGGCAAAACAGTCGTCCGTTTTTGAGTTTATCTGTACGTAAGTATTGCAGAAATATTGATAAGATAATTTGAAGCAGATAAAAATTGTAGTGTAAATAAAAGATGCATATTTTTCGCTGATATCGATTTAAAGACACTTGCTAAAGTACATTGGCATTTTCTACTACGTTTTATGGTGCAAGCAAATAGTGTGGATATGTATCGGTATCTTCTAGTACAGAACCGTCCTGAATATAAAACTATTTAGTGGATTAAGTTTTTACCGTACGTAACTATCTGTTATTATTAATAGTTCTAAGAGTAAACTCATAAACCAGTATCTAAAACTAATCTTGCACAGTATTCTGTTGCGAACTTTTGACCCAAATACAGGTGAACCGCTGGGTTAATCCATAGGCGTACAAATGATTGCTTCATTGCATACTACTCCTGATTCTATTTTATGAAAAAAATACATGATCCCTACAGCACACTATATAACATCAATAGCTGACACGGCATACGTTGTTTTGCCATATACATTTGCGATATAATTTAAAAAAAATTAGTACATATATGCCGTTTTGGAGTAATTTGTAAGCAAACACGAGAATCTACATAGCTGTTTAATTAAATTGCAATTATTATTTGGGCGATAGGGTGAGATATAGTTAAAAAAATAATTTGATTTTATTTTAAAGCAGTTAACGCGGATCCTACAAAATTAAAAAAAGCAAATGATAATGAAAACAATGAAAAACATAACGGTTGTTCTTTTAACCTTTACTTGGTAATAAAGTTATTTAAATGTAAAGAGAATTGTTAAATTTAAATCAAAATTGCGCTGTTATGATCACGTTAGCTGGCCTTATATGGGTAAAGAAAGCCTTATGGCTAAGAGCTTGTATGGAAGAGGGTGTTCTCTCTTTTATTTACTTCGACTACAGAGAACACAGGTTATTTTATTATTATACCAGCTGGCCTGTTCCGGCTTTCGGATGCGAAAACCTTCCGCTTGATTCACTACCTACTGCAGAAAATCTCAAAAAGATCCGTTTAGTAGTATTTGGGTTATCCCGAACATTAGAATAGGAAGACAGTCAGACGTGGTGGGGGACTTAAACCTTAATATATATAAATCTCGTGTCACAATGTTTGTGCTCAATGGACTCCTAAACCACTTAACCGATTATAATAAAATTCGCACACCATGTGCAGTTCGATCCAACTTGAGAGATAGGATGGTTTTTACGGCGAGAAAAATTCGAATAATTTCCGGGAAAAATGTATACCCGTGCGACGCCGGGGCGGGCCGCTAGTTTATAATAGATTTATGAAGAGGGATATTGGGGAAGTTTATAATAGATTTATGAAGAGGGATATTGGGGAAGTCTTGGTTTTGGGACGACAAGGGCTGAAAATAATAAATATCGTTGTTAAAATCTCGCATATCTTTCAACTTAATTCAGTCATAAACAAACCCAATCTGCCCTGATAACATGATATAAATTTTGCCATGATTGTAGATATATGTATAATAAGAAATAGCAAATAAATAAAACTGTAGAGCATCATTCACAAGACAGCTACACTGTTAGATGGTAAACCAATCTGTAGCCACCTTACTTAGTTACGAGAAGAACGGGTTCTCTCAATCCCAGTATCGAATATAAAGTGAAACTGCGCTGAGCTGTTTATCAATTGCAATTTCATTATCTAGCAGACACCTGCCCGAGAGCCATTCCGGAGAATATGGATTATGCTAAGGCAAAGACAAATGCGGTCCACAATGATAGGTACACCCATTTACAATGGAACATTGCCATCTCAGAAATCCAGAACGATAAATTTCAATGTAATTCCAGCTTCGGTTGTCGGTGAAAATTCTTATTCTAAAGCTACTGTCTGATACGGAGAGATAAATGGATATCTACTGTGAAGAATAAAATGTTTGAAATAGATATTTGTGTTATAGTCAAAACTTTTATGCTGCTTTCTGTTTTAGGCAGCCTCTCAAATGTAGGACTGTTACCAATTTAAGCCCTAGAAAAATATGCGGAAAACTATTTATATTATTTTTATTTAATTTAGATTCTCCATTCGAGAACTTTTCGGCCCCAACGACCATCTGTTCTGCGTGCTATATGGCCTGCCCACTGCCACTTCAAAGAGCTAATTCGTTTGGCTATGTCGGTGACCCGCGTTTTTCTACGAATCTCCTCATTTCTAATTCGATCTCGTCGAGAAACCCCGAGCATAGCCCTCTCCATAGCTAGAGACATAGTTTCACGGATCGGCAAGCGCAGCGTAGGACGTCCACCAACTAGATGGACGGATGATCTGGTGAAGGCTGCGGGCTCACGGTGGAAGCAGGCCACCGCTGCCAGCCGAAACTACTGGAGATCTTTGAGGGAGGCCTATGTACAGCAGTGGACGTCTTACGGCTGAGATGATGATGATGATGAATTTAGATTAATGAATAACAAGTTTCCATGTTTTGACAGATTTCAAACCCGGTATAATTGAGGACACAGAGGTGCTGTCATCGCGGTCACAATTGCACGGCCACACAGATTTTAATGACTCTTCGCAGATCTACATGGTCATTGTATCAAATCATTTTCTATCACATTAATATTTTCAAGATGCCCCAGCATACTATGGATCATGAAAGAAAGTTCGAATGGCAAAACCGAGTGCAGTACGTAATGGCATTGCTGTGTCAGACCGTCGGCACGACCACGTACATCTCGCTGCCGCTCGTGGCGATCACCCAGGGCGCCACAGGATGTATCTTCGGCTTCATCTTGGCCCATTTGATCCTCGGCATCCCTCTTCTCTACATGGAGTACATCGTCAGTCAGTTCACAGCCCGCGACTGTCTTCAAGTATGGACCCTGCGCCCTTGTTTATCGCACATTGGCTACGTACACATTCTATGGCAATTCTTATATATATTGTACAATCACACATTAGTGGCTTTTATCATTCACTATTTCCTCATAAGTTTTGAAAACCCCGTGCCGTACTTTATCTGTGGAAAGTGGTCAACTAGTAATTGTGGAATACTCAAAACTAACTACACCTTAAATCTAGACTGTATTAAAAATGTTGAAGAAAGTTATAGCTACTGCAAGAATGTGCCGAAAACTTTTCCTGAATACCAGTACTGGCGTTTCTTTATACTTGGACAGGGACAGTCGCAGATGCATGTAGCTTGGCGAGTCTGCCTAGCTTCTGGGATAGCGTGCATCATCATATTCTTAGTGTGCTTTAGAAAAAAACAATCTTTGAAATGGTTTTTAGGAGTTCTCAATATTTGTCCTTTTATAGGATATGTCATATTGATGACTGGATCGATGATGCAGAAAGGTGTAGTTAAATGGTATGCACAATCGATCGATGCCGATTTTGAAGTTTTTAAAATAAATTATTCGGTGTCGAATATAATACAGCAGGTTTTGTTTATCTTGAACATCGGAAGTGGACTATCTTTTAACATGGGGGCATCGACGTCGTTTCGAGCGCCTGTTTACTCCAACGTCGTGATCACAGTAGCTATCTGCTCGGCCCTCACCGTGTTTAGCGCTTGCACCATGGCCATGCTGCCCTGCCCTTTCGCTAACGCTTATGGCACCTTACCGAATATTTTCACAAAATTTGATATAACTCTCTTATTTGAAAGGATACCAACACTTCTCAGAGAATACGAAAACAGCCACAGCTACCTGATATTGATATTCAGCAGCAACTGTGTTGTAGGACTGAGCACGAACATTATCACTATCCATCTCATGCTGGAAATGCTGGCAAATCGGTTTCAAATTGTCGCCAATTATCCCGGCTTTGCGTGCTTCATATATCTAACTATATTGTTTTTCCTTACGATGCCTCTTCTGGGTAGCGATGGCGTGAACACCCTCGTAACAATCAGGAGAACTTTATTATTTCTATCAATATTTGTTACTACTATCGAATGCTATGTTTTTATCCTGTGGTATGGCTTAGAAAAGTTTTCTGAGGACGTTCACTTCATGCAGGGTATCCGACCTGGGTGTATTTTAAAAGCTGCGTGGATATTATGTACCGTCATCGTTTCTGGCGTTTTCTGCTTCGAGTTTTATAAACTTGTAAAGTTTTTAAATTTTAATCGTTGGACCATATATTTTGGGTTTTATCTGACGTGTTTCGTAATAGGATGGATTGTATTGATAATGTTAGCCAGGTTAGCGGTGGCTGCTGTTGGTAAGAGATTTCGAAAGCATGTTGCTATGGATCCGTCGTGGGGGCCTCGGAACGTGATCCTGCTCCGCAGCCGAGCCATGTTCGCGGCGCAGGCCATGACGAAGGAGTACATCTACCGCCAGTACCACCTGCAGGCCAGGCTCATGGAGCGCCAGAAAAGCTCCAACGTCAGAACAGTGGACCTCAACGATGAATAGTACCTGCACGTAGCCACCTAAGTTTTTTACAACATTCAAGTACCCATTAATGATTCAACTCTTGTATAATCGGGTAATAAATTAGCCAGTGGAAGAAATATTAGTGGCACGCGTGAGTTAGTTTTTATTTAATTTCGGTTATGAGTCACCTCCCTAGCATTATAATATGAGCTTTTATGTATATTATTATTGAACTAGAATTGGCTATTGCGTAATTCATTATACCAAGTCATGACTCAATGCGAAAAGAAAAAGCGTTGTCTCGGACCTCTTAAAATAAAATACATTTACAAAGCATAAATTAAACTGTGAATCGTTTAGCAGGTGCGTACGTTTAATAATAATTAGACGAGAAATAGGAGATTCGATGTCAACTACGACTAGTCTAAAACATAAGTCAAGTAGACACAGAATTTATTACGCTGAGAGGCCATAAAAAAGAAAGTCAACGGTTTCCTCTACCAGCCCCCACCCACTCTCATGTCCGACTTTTGTAAAGATAAATAGGTACCTAGATACTTATTTGGAAAAAAGTGGCGCGCCAAGCAGTCTGCTCGAGGTCGGAAGCGCAGGTTTACATGCGACGGCTTTGCGGTGCAGCGCGACCGTTGCTGGTTGGCCTTCAACAATTCTGAGACTTAGCTTAATGTGAAGCAATGTATACTTACCAGAGATCTCTATAAGCAATTATCACACCCTTTTAAACAGGTGGGTCATTATCGTCTCAACTGTCATTAATGTTGAATATGCTATTTTAAAATAATATAGGCTCACGAAAAACGAACCAACAAATCGTCTTATCATACAATTATCTTGATTTATATCTATTTCTGAAAACTGTATTACAATCCGTTTTATAGTTTAAAATATGTAAGCAAATATAGGCATAGGGATCTTCATTTTAAACATTATAAAATTTTGAGGACACTGTTATTGGTTAGTTTAACAATTTTAGGTCTAGGACCTTAAAGGTTTAAGGTTGTGTGTTGTTTATGCATTAACCACATAGAAGAAGGTCAGGTTTGGTTTTAACGTTTCGCTGACTTGTATGTGGTCAGTAAATACTTAAACCTGCATGTATAATCAGATCGACCAGAATTAGAATTCTATTCGTGTGAAGGTGCCGCTGTCTAGAGTCTATACCGTTAATTAAAGTACCTAGACTTTTTTCTGGGAGAAACTGGATTTTGCAAGATTAAATTTGTTGTCTTTTGTAGTAACTTAGGTTTTTGTAACTAAACAACTTATTAAATAGACGTATGAAATTATTTATTAGAGTTATGACTTTATGCTTAAAAAAATATGATTTAAATAAGTTACAGAGCATATTATGAATGAAAAGACATTTATAAATTAATAATAGCAAAATTTTAAAAAAATATTAAATTCAACACAAAAACTAAATTTCTATCTAAGGGGGCTTTTCCGCCTAAGTGCTAAGCTACGGTGGAATTTTATATGAAAATTGTTGTTTGACATTTTCCCAAATGACGTTAAATAAGCGTACAGAGCCAACCATTCGTTACAAATTGTTAATACAGTTCTAATTGACATCAATGTAACGCTATCTCACGATGTCGACACCTAACCGTTGTTTAACAATTCCAAAATGCTTAGGTGCTTTTGAAAACTCCATATCTTACTTAAAGTTACTGTCCGCACGACGCTGCCTTAAAACCGTACTTAAAAGGTTGCTAGTTTATTCATCCTACCTACTGGTACTGATTGCCACAAAACTTATCGCTTTTACCTACAAAGTGGGAATGTATACGCAACACTCCATGTGCATAGCCACAGTTGGCTAGTGTAAGAAGTCATTATACGCCGCGAAGAAAAAGGCTTTATGTGGTTACATGCTTTTATCTAAAACAACATTGAAAACAATGTTACACAAAATATTGCAATACAAAGATTCTTGGTTGCAACACCACAATACAGAAAAATTCAGAGGAGACAATAATGAGCGGCGATACAACACATTTTTTTTCTTATTTGACTCTATATTCTTGTTAAAATATTTATATTATTTTAAATGAATGAATGATGTATTTATTGTTTTCTAAAACTTAGTTCTATTTGGGTATCCAACATCTTTACAAATGTAACTAGAACATTTATATTAAATTTATACAAGATAGATGCAATACATGATAAAAAATAAACGATGTTGAATTTTAAATATTTTTGCGTAGATGAACATACAATACTGGTCTCCTAGTGGGAGCCGAACCCGCATACTCAAGTAACCCGTAAGTCATATTTAAGCGCACTGAATGCAAATTCATTGCTCCATTTTAGAAACCGAAAATTTGCTATAGCTATTTGTAGAGTCGCAAGTATGCGCATAATAAACTTGAGCACATGTCAATTAAACGCTCTAACAAGAAAATGCTGAGTTGAAAATGTTGAAATCAAGTGGAACGAACAGAGAGCGGTTAGGATGTCTTAAATCTTCGGTTATAGGACAACATTTTGAAGTCTGCGCCGACCGATAAGTGGTTGAGCGTGTCAATAAGAGATAACTATTACAAATAATATAGGAGAGCCATGTCGATGACACTAAATAAATAGGACGAAACAACTTGCGGTGCCCAAACTGATTTTATGGCGCTTTTGCAAGTAGCAATGATCGTTTATGCCTTGTAATTAGCCCTTATATGGTTCTTATTTCAATTGCAGGCAGTTCTAGTGACTATATTGTTAATATATTAGTACGAATCACGATATAACGATCATATAACGCATTGAGCTAACTAAGAAACGATAAAACTATGTTCACGAACTTATGTTGTTTCCCTAATTACCTAAAATTATACTGTACATGTAACTTTATATTGCATAGGAGACGTATTTTTATGAAGTTATTCATTAGATTATCATAATTCAAAACGCTAAGAATCCGCAAAATTACACGATTGCCAGTTTAACTAAAGCAAGGAAGGAGAAAATAAGGCTGTATAAACAAGGCAGTTTTATGACTAAGCAGAATGTCAGACACATTCGCACAATGTATTGGTGCGGATGTTGCGTTGTTCCGCGGGGCAGAAACCGTCTGCGCAGCCGCGGGCAGGAATGCGGCGACTGGTGGCCACTGCCGTAGGGTAGAAAGCGAGCTCGCGCACCGAGTAAATAGAACGGCCCTTTGACTGCGAATCACAATAGCGGGAAACCGGCCTAAACACGCGTATGCGACAGTCGCTGAGGTATTTGGGGCCATATTGTGTCTCCCGCGGTACTCTTCGTAGGCATAATTGTATTAATTTATTTGTTATTAATGTTATACCAGACACGGAGAACAATTAATTTAATTTAACAATCCTTGAATATTGTAGCATACTGTAAAATTTCGATTCGTCACCCCACTGCCGCGGCACTATCTGCTTAGGCCCATCGCGAACATTTTATAAGTTACCTAATTAAAAGTATATAAACTACCTATTTTATAAAAAAAACCTCGTTTGAAAGGGATTAAAAAACTATAAATAATATCAACACGTAAGTTAATTGATTGAAATGGCTAGACTTTTTCCTGGAATGTAGCAATCATAGCCTAATGAATACAAATGCCAATAAAGGAACGGCCAAATTGGATTTACCGATGAAGCGGTGTGAAACAAAACCAAATTCTGCTTCAGACAAATTAAATATATCCTACTAATATTATAAATGCGAAAATTTGTGAGGATGTGGGTAAGTATGTTTGTGTGTTTCTTGCTCTTTCACGCAAAAACGACTCAAGGAAAAAAAAAAGAATAAAAAAGATGCCTCTTTTTACTCCGGTAAAATACCCCATTTCCAGCGAAGTAGCTGTTTGTGCAATCTGGCTACCTCAAAATCAAAATATGACACACAAAATCCAATGCTTGATTCACTATTGAGTCGATTGCGCCAAAGCGTCTAACGCAGTTCTACTGAACCAGCAGCAGTAGTAAGATTTGCGTTTTCGGATTATTTCTAAGAAGACTAAGCCTGTGCGCCGGTTTCAAACCTGCCTCAAGACTGGCTAGCGCTCAAAACAGATGAAGGCGCGCACGTAAGACTAGTCGTAGAATAGACTAAAAAGAAGTAAGTAGTATAAAGTCTGATACCTCGACGACAATTGGCGAGATGACTTAAAAAAAAAAAGTCTATCAATGAAGTTTAATAAGTATATCTTATTTTTTCATCCAAACGAAAAATGAAGACGATGCCATGCAATGAAGTTTCGCGTAACGTTACGTTTAGGTACGATTGATACTATACGGTGACGTTCACTTCAGAATTGAATGCTCTTTATTTTCTCCTTTTTTATTTAACTGTCGTTGAAATAAAATTTTGTTCAGTATTTTTAGACTGTCTTACAGGGGGACTAAGTAGATTACCTATTTTTTTATGTAGTCTTCTCACCTGTTCTGGCTAACGACTGTCGGGGTCTAGCATACAGGTATACATAAGGGTACAAAATATCGTAATTATTTTTTCATATTTCAGTCTCTATTCCTAACTTGTATGTCCATCTCTACCTACTACTATTATTTTGATTCACATTTCTTCATCACCACAGGTTTGCTGAAGAAAACTCATAGGGATAGCTGGTCTTTGTACACATTATAACAAAACCTTCATGTATCTATTTTGTGTACAAAAAAGAATTTATGAATTTATATACCAAAAAACACGAGTTGAACACTGAGCTTTCCATTGAACGGAAAAATGCACTGTGAAGCCGGTTTGTACCTTCCGGATTCCAAACCTGCTACTCTAGGTCACCGCCGTCCCTCCCGCACCCGCGCCGCCGCCCGAGATTGCAAGATCGATTCGGGGTCGCGTCGCCCTAACCCAGATTGTCTTTGCTCGGTATACATTGTAAGCCTGGACTTGGAGTCCGTACGCTATTTTACTGCCGATATTAAAACACTAATATTATCTATGGCAAACCATTTTAAACCAATATTGGCGATGCAAAGATTCCATCTAGCTAGCGCCTCTAGTGCCAAAATTGTGAAGCCGTCTAAGAACGACACTTTGACAGTTTTCGTTACAATTGCATCAGGGAAAAACATAAATAATAAATTCAAATCAGATATAAACAAACAAAGTGTCGTTCTTAGACAGTTTCTAAATTTCGCCGCTAGAGGCGTGCGGATAAATAATCTTTGCATCGCCAATAGTATAGTTTCAAATATATGGTGTTGCCGATAGGTTGTTTTGGTCTACATCTATGGATATATTTTTATTATCTATGGATATTAAATTAAAGTGCCTATTTTTGCATTAACATATCGTCGCATTAGTTATAAGGTTTATTTTATTATGTTCAAACCACCGTCCATCACGTTTTGTATTTTTCTCTACATCATCATAAATCGGCTGTCTGAAAGAAATATCTTTGAGCAATAAGACTGCCCATTACGTATTCTAGGTTTAGTTAGTGTTTTATTTTTGTATGGTTTCTTTATTTGGAGTGTGTAATAAAGTGTTTTCTATCTATCTTTCGTCTTTTACTGAATACGAATAAATGTAGATGATAGGTACCTACAAACATATAAGTAACTAGCGGCCCGCCCCGGCGTCGCACGGGTATAAAAATATCCCGGAAATTATTCGAATTTTTCTCACCGTAAAATCTATCCTATCTCTCAAGTTGGATCGAACTGCACATGGTGTGCGAATTTTATTATAATCTTTTTATCTTTTTCTAATTAAGTGGTTTGGGAGTTCATTGAGGACAAACATTGTGACACGAGATTTATATATATTAAGATTTAATTTTTGTCAAGTCTGTATCTCTGTGGGTCTGCCTTTCTGTCTAATTGTCTGTTTGTTCAGACAAATTCCTAATAGGTTGCATCGATTTAAGCGGGATTGTCTGGTAGATAGCTGATGCTATACACGAGTCTTTTATGCAATTTATAATACTTTATATCTCAGCAGGAAAATCTATGAAACGCGAGAAAAGCTAGTAAATTTTGAAGATATATATTGTTATTAATTAAATTTCTAAAGAGAAAATACATTATTTACTGCTAATTTACTGCTAGTAAAATCGCCTAACTAAACAGCAATCACCTCAAAGTATTGATACCTAAGTGGGCCAAAAGTACTATTTCGTAAGCAATTACTAAACAAATCACTCATTGACGTTTTATTACCCGTTTTAATGTTAGTACATATATTATAAAATTTGGTTGCCTGTTTATTTATAACCAGATGCGTTTAGTGAACCAGCTGTGTTAAAATATTAAAGATTACGATCATTTGCTATAATAGGTCTTTTCGAAATTGAATAGAAGAGAACATATTTATTCACTAAACACCAACAAGATAATTAAATAATAATGCACAGAACAAAACAGATAAAAAATAAAAATAAAATATGAAATACTTCTAAAATAATAATAATAATATAGACATCAAGTAAAAAACAAAACAAAAGCAATAAAATCAAACGAAAGGATGTGTGTGTATTTTACTGTTCTTCAGTAATGAATATTTTAAATGAAATAAAAATTTAATGGCTTTAAATACTAAATTCAAATAAACTAAAAATATAATTGTTTTCACAATGTAAATATTTTGTTCTTTCATACATGTTGTATTTTGATTACATAATTAACATTATTCCTATTAATGGTTAGTTTAAAAATTAGTCTTATATCTAAAATATGAGAATAAAATATAATATACTTAAAAAATATTTCATTTATTTTATCAGCCCGAAATTGTGATATAATTAGAATACTTCTTCTTCTTTTATTATTTGAGGATTAGAATACTAATTTATTAATATTCTTGAGAATATTGTAACTCACTTTGACAAATAAAATAAAAATTGTCTTATCTCGAACTCGAGAAGTGTGAGAAAGAGTTTTTGCTCTGAGATATGTGAAAAAAGCTGTTTTATCCTCTAGAGATCAAAATAAATTTTAATATAAATATATTTTAATTTGTTAGCAAATAATCCTAATTTTCTAGATGGCGTTGCATTCGCCATATTGCTCAATAAAATCAAGACGTTCGTTGCTCCAAAATATATCTTTTATTTAAATCATCCAGATAGGAAAAGTTTAGGACCTAGTCGTAGGTAGCCTCCTTTTCAGATTAAAAAGGCTTTGTACAAGCCCGCTATCGTACATGTGGTGTGTTGCGTCACAGACCGAGAAGTATAAATGTATTATAATAAGCAATTATATAAAAATTATTTATCATCATCATTATTTTAGCCACCGCTATGCTGGAACCTATTTCCTCCTACCCAAAAATCTAGTTATTTCTGTTGATAACTCCATCTGTACCATGAACCAGCAGTCTTAAGCAAGTCATGCATCCATTCTAAATTCTATCTTCTATTGGCAGACTTGTTGATTGTATTTTGTCAATGCCTAAATGCATTAAATTCCTTGCCTAACCAGCACAATAAATTAGATTCTATTTTATGGCACGATATTAATGAAGTCGTTCAAAGTGCAATAATCGTAAAATTTGCTAATTACATCAGGTAATTACTTATTTATATATATAATACCATAAATTTTGATCCCGGAATTTATTTTATTCGAGCTACCACATGCCATTATTAACTGCCTTTGGAGCCTAATTAGACAAAACAGCATAATATGCTATTAAGTTTGTCTTAATCTAATATATAAAATTCTCGTGTCACAGTTTTCGTTGCCATACTCCTCCGAAACGGTTTGACCGATTTTGATGCAATTTTTTGTGCCTATCCGGTATCTATGAGAATCGGGCAACATCAATTTTTTATTTTGCAAAACAACGTTTGCTGGGGTCTGCTAGTTAATAATATAACAAAAAGCTTTGTGAACAACAACTTTGTGAAAAATGGAAGGAAAAAACACTGCTGTGTGCCGACATTTTACGTCGGATAAATGCAAGGGAATTATGATAATGTTCAACAAAGTAATTTAACTTTGTGTAATAATATTCAAACAATAATTTAAAACTAGCAGACCCGGACTGGCTTCGCTCGGATTAGGGCCTATTGCAGAAGACCGTATCAAGATCCATTTGGTACATTTTGAGTTTATCCCGAACATCAAAACAGACTAAATATATAAATGTGTATTTTACATCTGCACTACTAGTGAATTATAAATTCAGTGTAGAATTCAAACAGTATACTCGACAACTTTTTTCTAACTGTCTACAGAGATCTAGTTTTAGACCATAAGATAGTAAGCTACTTTTTACGACGTTGCTCACTTGATATCTAGGCAGTTTCTACTTGTAGTTAAATGGCAATATCTAAACTATAAGTTTTAGTATGTTGAGTATATAAACGTGTAAAAGATTATTGAGGTTTAAATATTGCGTAGAGAGAATTAATAGGTTTTCAAACCACCACAATATATCCTCAGCTTGGTTTAAGTTTATGAAACCAAGATGATAACAATGGTAATGGTTCTTATTTTAGCTTGCCTTGGATTTTTTTTGATTATGAAATAATTTGACTCATATCTAAATAGATAAGAAAATTAAAACGCCAAAATCCAAGCAATTCATGGATATCTATATCATAGTACTAAGTTGAGTTTGTACTTCGACAAATTATTGCAACAAATATTATAAAGCGATATGTACCATTACGCATTTTTTCACTAGTGTACCACAGTTTGTAGAGGTATGTTCCATAGCATTCTATGTGTCAGTTTTACAGTTATTTCTGTTTCAAAAATAGCCTTTCTGCTATGTATGAGTCGGCTAAAATCCGCGAAGTCGCGATAGCTTTGTCCTCGCCATGGAAACTTATCGTAACTTATCAAAAAGCAAACCAACTAAACCTCGCTTACTTAGAACACCATTATCTGTGTAGTGTCATAAGATGGCCTGTACTTATGTCCAAAGTTAAGAATTAACCGTTGTAGTATCCATATAGGTTTTGCCCGCTAAAATCTTATTACTGGGACAGTTGAGTAAAGACGAAATGATAATTAACTGCGGGATGAAATGCTCAATATTGGTGATGTAAGCCCTTTCTATACTGAGATACTAAATCCAACAAATATTGGTTTAAAATTGTTGAATAGTGGAATCTGGCTGAAAGCTATTTCTAATTATTTTTTTTATATCACTTAGCAAACATTTCTAAGTTTCATGGAGATAAGCCTCACGAGTTGCATTTCACTTTCAATTTAGCTGATAAAGCTTAAGTGCAAAGGCATTTTTTACAACAGAACATTAAGACACACGTGACGCCGCATGACAAGTACATGTAAAAAATCAGTTCTATAAACACATCCCAACATATACATATGCATAGATTGCTACATAATCGATCAGTATTGAGCACTTCATTGTGTTCGTGAGGTGGACCGTGAATCCTGTCACTATACCCCCTCCCCCTCCTCCCCCCTCCCATATGAATCTCATTTACGTTGCGCTTACGCAATGAGTAAACTCACTCAAGTGTGTAATGTTAGGGTGATTTGAGATTTTTCCCGTCAAATTAGCTTTGTTTCCGTCAATTTTGATAATTTTAAACGATACACGATATTTATAATGAAAAATCTCTACAATCTGTATAATTGAAATTTATAAAGTTAGCTAAGTTCGCGGTGTTACCCGCATCATAAACAAATTTCCTGAAAATACGCCCAATGAGAGATGTTCATTATTATTTTTTATGATAAAATTTATATTTATTGTTTTAATCTACTACATATTTACAATTCTCGATATTATTTGCCACAAGTTGTGTTTCCCAATTTGTCATGAGACTGAGAAAATTATTACGACGTAAATAAGACTGACAGTAGGTCCGTTTAACGATTAGTGCTTGGTTTGGGCTTATAGCAAACACCTCATTATTCAATCATTATATAGATGTAAATCATTGATGGTTTATGTTTTTAATAAGGTAAAAGTAAGCGCATATCTTTAAACCCCATCAATCGAAATAAGTACCTTATCCATATGATACTTTTTTATCGTTTTAGGGTTCCGTACCCAAACGGGACCCTATTAAGACTTCGTCGTCTGTCTGTCTGTCTGTCACCAGGCTGTATCTCAAGAACCGTGATAGATAGAGAGTTGAAATTTTGAGGGACTATGTATTATTTATTACTCTTGCCGCTGAAACAACAAAAACTAAAATTTAGTGTATGTTTTTATAAATTCAAGTACCTACTTTGATGGGAGACCGCTCTAATTGCATCTTTATTATAATTACTTTTTTTATTTACTTCAAATTGTGTATAAACTGTTAACAGAACCACCTAGGTGAAGTATGAGTACATCTTATGTTATTAAATTTATTTTTGAGTGATAAGCACTTCCTTTGTAAGCAATTCTTTCGCAGTAGTAGCTGTAAGACTATGGAACTCTCTACCCCTGACATTACAAAAATAAATAACTAACTGAGTTTTAAGCTGGCGGCTCGCAAACATCTAGCTAACCGTAATTAGCTGCTAAAATGTTCACAAGGCTTGTAATTAGGTATAGCTTTTATGATTTATGTATTTTTATGATTACAACAATTCTCAAATTTATGTATTGTTTATGGCATATCTGTATATATATTGATATATGTATAAATATTCCTTAGGTATATATATATATATATTTATATATATTATATATGTATTTATTAATACTTCAGCATTTTATATATTATACATATTTAGATAAGTTTTATATTTATCGTGCCTGATTTGTTTTCTTGCAAGCCCAGGATGACTGGTAGAGAATGCTTCTAGCATTAAGTCCTCCTCTGTACATTGTTTTTTGTGCACAAAGTATAAATAAATAAATAAATAAGCTAATTTGACCACAACCTCACCGATGTAAAGTGAAGATGCGGTCTAAGACGCAGCATGAAGGCTAAGAAAGTACTGTGTAAATAGTACTTACAATAGTACTTACTTTAAACTCTTTGCTTAAAACTACCCAGGTTGTTATCGAATGGAAAACCAAATTCCGAATCACCTTTCGAGAATTTCAAGTATTATCGCGCTAATTTAAAAAATCTACATTTCCTGATGCAGCACACTCAATCATCTACATTAGGCATGTACGTACATAGATGCAGTTCAGTGAGGCAGAACAATGCCGTTGTCACAGTATCTGCGTTGATCTAATGATGCGACCCATCGCGGCGAATGGTAATGGCGCTAAACAGGACGGATACTGATAAAACCGCGCTTTTATTCTAATTCTATAATATATAACTTACACATTTTTTGTGCTAGGTGCAACATTGCATATTTTCCATGGTATATTTGGATGAAGTGATAACGAGAATTAATACGGCTGCAGTGCGTTTTACGTACGACATATGTGGCCCTACCACGAATGTTGGAGATTACAACATGTTATTATGTTACATTTGACAGATAAAGATAAAATTTTGGTGGAAAAATGAATGGTCGATTGTTTGCTTTGAAGGGGACCGTAGACGTATGTTGCAAAACTCTCAAATCAAAAGCGCCCTGAGGATGCATAGTTTATGCACAGGGGGATAAATAGTTTCAAAGCCATCTTAAAGGCAAAAGCCGCCCTCATCAGACATTGGTACCCCCGAACAACGAACGAGGCACACTCACAAACCCGCAATGGACCACCGTGGTGGGTTATGGTCTCTATATTTGCGGGAGGTTTTTGTCCAGCAACTTCTCAACGCTATACTTCATTAATTGAGTTCAGAATAGTTTCTTATCATTATCAGATTATCATATCCACGTAACATAGATTTATTAACATGAATAAAACAAAAACTACCTACAAAGCAATAACGTTTAGTTGCGTTTACTGGAAAAAAAACGAACTTTCCGTTCTATGTAGACCAAGAGCCAAAGGTGGCAATGTTTTATCACTTGACTCTTTATCAGTTTATAAGGCATTTCAGTTATGAAATATATTTGCGAACACAGATTTTTTCTTTTACAGATCACATTTTTATATTGTAGTCATTCAAATATGTTTTAAACGTAGCTTATTGGTCTAATACACAATCAAAATATTCTGAAACTTGGTTGGCAATATATTTAAAGGGCAAGATCGCTTCCCAAACAAACCATCGCTTGTACAACAATAAGAAAACAGAACCATTTATTTATACATATTTTCATAAAACTGTTTTTTGATTAAACTGTTATACAGTTACCGTATACACCTTCTTCCGATGCCAACTAATTCATACAGAAATTATATATTATTTGTGTTCTAGTTCGATAAAGTTGATAGAAACTTTTTATAGTGACAGCTCTCGCACTACAATAAATGCCTACAAAAAACACAACACCCGTCCGGTTATAATCACTTACTGATATCGGGTTGCTTCAACTCTTTAAACTATTTCCTTGAACATGGAGTTACTGTACACTTATTTGATTTCTTAGCTCTTTGATACTCTTTATGAACTAATCAATCTTTACGTGACATTTAGAATGTTAAAGCTTGACAATTAAATATGAAATAGATTTTTTATACACACACCTATTCAGGATTATCAAAATGGCGTTCAACTGAATAATATCTTTTTCACTTTATAATTTTATTTAACTTGACACTGGAAAATTGTCGCTTCAAGCGCAAAGTCAAATTACAAGAAACTGGACTGAACTGAACCTATTCAGTTTTATGCGACGGGAGTATGGTCTTGCTCATTTAGCAAATTAGAATCAACTTAATCAAAAATAGCGCTCTGCTTGGCCTGACTCTAATATCGACTCCAATAGAAATAAAACAATGCGTCGGTTAATTTGTGATCATTCAGAAGAAATGTTACACTTATTGGCTCCCCTTTATGGAATATCGGCGATTCCCATACCTGCCACGGTCGGTGCCCCGCGACAATAGTGTCTCCTCAACTTATGTACCGTGTAAATTGCTGGACTGTAATCGGTAATCTGACCATTATTTGGTTTTTATACAATTTTGTTTCTATTCAAGCGTGTCATGGAAAAATTTAGTTCAATGAACAAATGACGTAAATATTTATGGTTTTTTCGTATGTTTCGCGTTTATATCAACACTGATCGGTGGTGGTTTATATTCAAAGGTTGCTTGTAAGAGATCGCTTTTAACGATAAGGCCGCCGATTGTACAACTAATGTGGCTATTGTTGATATTTTTTAAGTTAGTTTGTGAACATGGGTGTGCGATAAAAAAAATTATCTATCTGTCTGGAGTATAGAAAATCTGACTTATATAAACGTGGAAACGAGAGCCGTGAACCTGGATGAAATTCAGACTAGGTGCTTTTTATGAACTATTTAAGTAATGAAAATTATTTTCCTGTTCGCACGAACTTACTTTAAGGACCTCGTGAATCACTAATGGTTGGTACAAACGATTTTAACGCGTTTATGTAGTGGTCTTAAAGAATTTAACGTTGGAAATAGACAGACAGTTATTATTTTTCTAATGAGGTGTTTAGAAAAACACCGTTCGAGCACATGTTAAGTGATAATTACTCATATTTATTTTACATAGTATTGCGTAGCCTAATAATGTTTTGGTTGCACGCATACGAATCCGTTCAGTGCAACTCATACCAATATGATTTGAATAATTTAAGTCACTGATTATTTATTTATTACTAATTTTTTTTATTCAATATCATGCTCAACCTCTCTAGTACTCTAGTACTTATTTAGGTCTAACCTGCATCTGAAACCAGGAGTCCAGTAGGCCGGCGTGCGGGGCTCCCCAACGTCCGCCGCCTGGGACAATCTGCAAACAAAACTACAACATTAGTATACTGTGTAATATACCCTATTGTCCAACGCTGCTACATGAGAACTAGAGGGTAAAGGAACTCCATGCGAAATAGCTTTTGGTTCATATTGTTAAGCACTGAGCTCAGTGGGTGTAAAATTTAATGTGGAAAACCGCGACAGGCCTAGTAATCTGTGTTGAATCTACATCAAGCGCCAGACTTTTTTATCATCCCTGACAATACCTATGATATGCTTTATAATATTTTTTCAAGGTTTTTTTATCCTAATTAGTTGCCAGAGAATGGGCGGTCCCCCTGATAGAAAGCTGTTACCGCAGCCTATGAACGCGGCCCGCCCCGAAAGTTGCCCTTTTTTAACTAACCCGGAGCCTTTGGTAAAAGCCTAAAACATCACATATTTTGTTGTGATCTTAACTGCAAGAAACCACCAGTATTCAATATACACTTTACAAAAAGTGTGAAAACAATTCGCGCTACCGTGTGTCATACTTAGATGTAAATAACATTTTTACACTTTGTACAGAATTCTACAATTTTCCGCGGCACCCGTATGTTAGGTTCGGTAGTTTGCAGAATAAACGGACCTAGAAACGATAAAATTGCTTCACTAATTGCTTTAATTGACTTACTACGTATAATTTGCTAGAAATTATATACACCCCTATCCTAATTGTAGGTTCATCATCATCATCACCCTAATATCGTTTCCACTGCTGGGACACTGGCACTTCACTCTTGGCGAGAGAGAATAGTCCTTAATTCAACACGCTGGCCAAGTGCTGGTTGGTGAATGGCACATGTCCTTCAAACTTAATATGTATATTTTTTTAAAGTGCCATGCCCGTTTCCTCACGATGTTTGCCTTCACCGTTAAAGCACGCGTTCAAAGCGCACATAAATTTACCAAGAAGAAAAATCCAGAGGTGCGTGGCGGGGTTTGAATTAAAGTCGAGTGTTCTCTCACAATGAATAAAATCTAGATCTATAAACACTAGTTCCGCGGTCCAATGGAATGCACTTTGCCTAGTTCGGGGTTAAGGGGTGATAATAAGAAGAAGTAAGTTATATAAGTAAGTGTATAAGTCAAATAAATAAATAAGTTATATAAGCGCGGAACACAGAATACAATATAAAATTTATCTTGAGTTATATTATAACATAAATGCCATATAATATGATGGCACTGATCTCATTCGGATTATTATACCAAAATAAGTACATAAATTTCTTATATCGTCTACAGGTCAAGTGTCACGCACGCTTTTAGAATAAAGCACAAACATGAACTTAGCCACAATCTCCATAAATTATACATAAATATGTTATTTAAGTTATAGAATACGAGTAGCATACATTATTCTTAATGTAGGTATGGCATGTGACTCTAGTTTCAAATAATTATAACAACACATAGGTAATTGTCACGGCATCTAGACCAACTTCATATAATTATGTACCTGAATTTCAATTCTGTATTCCAAAATGTAAATTTTTATAACAATAAAAATCTTTGAGACTGTGAACAGCAAATTATACTTCTAAATTTATTATAAAATCTATGTATTAACATTTGTAGCTATATAAAATTATATGATGGAGATATGTTAATGTGATTCGGAGACGGCGTCTGATAGTTGACTTGACGATAAAACATCATAACTGTTTGACTGTAGTTTATTTGATGAAATTCTATTTTATGCAGTTGTTGACTCTATCTTTTTATGAAGGAAAAAAACCTCAATTCGGAGTCGATAATCAAAATAATGGACAAATTTAATTGTTTTTTTTTATTCAGATATTTTTATACAATTTCTGTATAGATTTGTTTATTGAAACTTTACTAACATTCTGTTACATGACAGGCAGTGATCAATTACTCAATGCGTCAGTCACAAAAAAAAAACTTTCAAGAACAGAAAAGTTAGATCATAGAAATAAAAAACAGAATAAATACTTTTTAGATGCGCTTCTATATTATTTAAATTTATTGTAAAGGAGGTTAGTGGAGGAATGGAAAGATGTTCCTCTTCATCGGCTCCGAAAGTTGGTGTACAATGAATATTCGCCTGGAAGCTGTCAGAAGAGCCCGTGAAGGCAATACAAAGTCCTTAAATATAAAAAGCGATAAAAACAGCAAAAACACTCAAATTATACAAAATATTTTATTTTCAGAAAAATATTATTTTTTTTAAGTTATATAGCACAAACGTAATTTTTTTACTTTTAACTTTATAATTAAATTCTCAATTAAACAGTCTTCCTTCATTAGAAAGAATTGCATACGTAGTTTGGGAGTTATTCGGGTTTAAGTGACTGACCAGTTACTTTTGGAACCGAGCGTAGTTTCTATAAGGATTAAATTGAGGATAATTTCTATTTAAACTATTTATTTTTTATAACACTACATTTGCGTGAAAATAATATTATTCCAAATGATTTGCATAACTCTACTTGTATCTTACTCGTATCACAATACCGATTGTATATACATTTTGAGATATCACTGCACACGATGATTGGTGACTGTATGCAAATGATAGCATACTCTCGGTTTTTTTGTCTAATTATAATATCTTTTACCTATTTTCATAGGCCAACTTTTCTAAGATAAGTTTTACAGTTTCTTTTTAGCGGCTAATTGGTGATTGAATGATGAATCTTGAGTTGTTTAATAGAACGCTAACAGTTCTATTATCATTAGTTTTATGATATATAAGATTAAATTACCTAACTGTTTACTATAAGCATAAGTTATTTAGTATAAAAAAATTAAATAAACTGTCAAGACTTTAATTATTATTTCTTTAATAACTTTTATTAAATTTTGTATTATTATTTTTACGTTGACCTATGCCATGTGCGGAATTAAGCGTTTGGACTTTGACTTTTCTTACATTGCCTTCTGCCTTGTTAGAAGTATGTTTCATCCATTAAGTAGCAGAAAAATAAAAAAAATATCCATTAAAGCTAGATACAGTAATGTTATTTCGTGCTGAATTTGAGTTATAAAAGGTCATACCGAAAATCTATATCGCTTTATTACATTTAATTTGGAAAATTATTTACTTTATGGCTTGTTATTTGAATTCGTACATAATAACGTTTTTAAATGTTAAAATAACCACTCACTAAGCACCTAAGTAAAAGCCATCAGATCCGTGCCATAAATTAGATTTCTTCATACAAATTGCAATATTTCGGCAATCATTCACCAAACGGTATCTTGTTTCTCGTTAACAGTTGATTTAATAGTATTAAATTATATCTATGGAGATTTATGTACACGTATAATAGTTAATTATCTTAACTATTTAGTATCGATATACGGCGGACCTTTTATTTTAAATCATACGCGTATTCAAATGCATTAATAATGGATCTTTACATATTATCTGTCTTGTTAATACCGCATCGACGACTACTAACTAACTTATAATATTATAAACAATAAATTGTATAATAAACAAATCTATACATGTATGTCAATTATATTATGTATATCAGATGTCTAGTACACCCGTAACACAAGCTTAGAGCTTACCGCGGGTGTAGTTTTTGTTGTGTGGATTGTCCGGAAATATTTATTTTATTTTGTCTTTCCAATTTTCCAATGTCTTTGTTAGGGTATATTGGATTAACGTTTTTCAGTCTTTTAATCTTAAGACTTAAACTGATCTCACTGAAACTATAAATATAAGTAGGTACTTTAATGTGGATTAACAAATAGGCCTCATACCTCAGGACAACATTAACACAAGTACGCGAGGCGTCGCTAGTATTCACATACATATTTATTTTAAATGCAAATAAAGATTTAAATTTGTACATTAACTGATGAAATAACATACAATTGTGGAAGAACCTAGTATGTCCCATTTTATGCGATGTTAAATGTACCTGGTAACAAGATTATACATAAATTGCTCTACTATCTATAGAAATGCTTTTTGGCAAATCTAAATTAAGATTAGTCACCATTTTCCTACAATAAATATTTTCATGATCCTGATAGGACATAATTGTTTTGATTTGTGATTTTAATAGCATTACTTAGTGATAATAATGACGCATTCAAATATGTCAATGGGTCTGAATAAACATACTTTCGTAAAAATTTATGAATAAAAAATAATAGTAGTTTAATAATATGGCAACAAAATTATAAATCAATTAAATGGCAAATTAAAAAAATAGATACGCACTTTTGCCGACGGAGTATACGCGTTGATGTCTTTTGTTTAGTTTAGAAGTGAAGTTACAATAATTAGAATCAAATTAGATAAACAAAGTAAAGTTACTATATTTTACGTCCATATTATGTGGTTTAAGAAAATATTTTGTAACATGTGGTAAAATGTATAATTTAACAACTTATGCGGAATTTATATATAACTCATTAGTTTATCTTGTGTGATTCGTTCTTAAAACAATAAAATATTTTTACTTTTATTATTTTTATTTAACCTGCTTAAATTTAATTATTACTTTTAGGAATAAAATTATTTACTATTTAAGTACCTATAATATTGATAAACCTTTTTTAACAAACATTTGTTTGATGGTAATAATTCATAGAATTCTATTGCTATTAAGAGTTATTTAATTGTTTGTATTAATGTACTTTAAAACTTTTGCAACTAATAAAAACAAAACTACTAAAAAAAACCATGCTTTAATAGTATTTCTCAACATGACGTAGCAGTTCGATAAACTTTTATGATATTAAATTATTTGGCATTGTATGAAAAAAAACCAAGAGTTTATAAGTAAACACTATGTAAATATTAAAACAAGATATATTGCAAAGTCTGCGTCGCAAAATAAATGGTCTGACACAAATATGACAAAACCGTGGCAACAGCACCTAAAACCATTTAAAATGTAACAACAACTCTAGCGCTATTTACACTGGATGTTATCTACAAACCGAATCGCATATCTCTGGAGCATATTCTGTTTGACACATTCCGGTATACCGTTAGCGCGAAATTCACTTGTGCACAGCGAGGGTGGAAGAGACCGCGAGTGGTCGCTCCAGCGGCTCGGGGCGGAGTGCAGCGTACCTGGTCGCCCAGTAGGTCCTCGGCAGGTGCGAGGGAGCAGCAGGGCTCCATGCCAGACGCGCGGGGCCCGGCGGCTGGCGCGCGTCAGAATGCGGCCGGGGCGGGGGCGGCGCACGCAGCGACACTCATCCTCGCACCGAACACGCCTGCGCGCCTGCTCTGCGCACACAGCACTGCCCGTGCCCGATAGCCGCTGCCTCGCCGACCTGCTCCGCGGGGTTGCAATGAAAGTGATTAGGCTCTTGCGCTACTGATAACGAGGGCTCGTGCTCCCGGGAAAGCGGCCGCCGATTTATTGTAAGGCCACCTCATTACTCACGTTAGCTGCAGGAAATTACTTTTAATTTGCGTAACATTCAGCTACTTATTCACTACTTTATTACTAAATTATCTCATTCCTGCTTGAATTGAATAAGTGTTTTTATCGTAGATAATTTGTATGCTGCCTTCTTACCTTGGTACTAGAATATACCATAGCAGGTACATTAGGTACTCTTAGATGTTTTTTGTATTATAAAATTTTACGACTTAAGTACCATATATAATTCATTATCAATTTTTTCTTTATAAATAAAAAATATTTATTATTATAATAAGCTATGCCAGCATTCAATAAAAAAAATAATTATAATACTTATTCAGCAATTTAAAAATTAACGGTAGTGAAAAATTACTTGCTATCAAGATAACAGGTTCCGACAAGAAACAAAACCTGAAGCGAGTCAGGAAACGTACCCTTACATAATGAAGCTTATAATTAAGTTATAGAATGGTGCCTGCTCGATGGCTGCAAGATAAGGTACCTTGTAAGGCACGCAACGTGCACAATGACTAAATCACTTTCCAGTTTGAACTATCACTCGGTTCTAGAGCCTGCTGTCTGCGGCTATACAACGAAGGTTTACTGACAAAGTTGCTGTGGTCTAGCCGCCCGATGCTCCTAAAAATATAGGCCTTTTTTGCTGATTATTTAAAAAAGTGGGGGAATCCTTATGGATATTGGTCTCTTGATAGACGACGGACTCCCAGATGAACTCGTACAGGCTAACCCCCACTATGCTCCCGACATAAATACAGGCCTAGTTCAATTATGTTTTGAACGATAGAATAAACTCTAACTTCCTTCTGTTCTGTAGTATGTTTATGATGCAATTGATGTCTGGCTGATGCAATGTATGAAAATTTGATTCAAAACATTTTGTTCCCGACGACTATAACATATTATTCAGATTGATTAAATTTCCACATTTTATTTAAATTCCTGGGTGAGAAAAATGTTATGATTGAAAATCTTTGATGCAGTTTAATTTATTTTCTTTTTTCTTTTCAAAATAAAAAGGAAAGATGCCTCTCAGTTAAATAAGCTAGCTAAATGGTTTAAAGTTATTTTCCTCCAGAGCCCATTGATTTTTTCCTTCCTGTAGATAAGCTCAATTCAAATTCAATTCCTTATAATTGGACTCTACGCTTGAAGCGTCACAGTTTGCCATTGTCGAGTTAAATAAAATTTATAAAGTAAAAAAGATGTTATTCAGTTGAACGACATTTTGATGTAGGCTATGTGTAAAA
Organism: Gymnoscelis rufifasciata; assembly: GCA_929108375.1. Taxonomy (NCBI): domain Eukaryota; kingdom Metazoa; phylum Arthropoda; class Insecta; order Lepidoptera; family Geometridae; genus Gymnoscelis; species Gymnoscelis rufifasciata. The sequence continues at coordinate 11,673,252 of OV815301.1, forward strand.
CGTAGTGATTATGTCGCAGTCATCTGGTTGTATCTGCTATTTGATTGTATGACTGGCGCGTTCATTTAATGACGACTTTTAATTGAATGACTGAAGGACAACTCGTCAAATTGTTTAATGTCTTGACTGAACGTCATTTAGCATAGTTGTTGAATGGGATATAGCTGACTTTGTAATGTTTGGTTAGGGTGACCATAAGTTCGCAACTTAAAAGGTAACTTACTTTAGATAACAAAAATGAGGACATGACATGACACACCATATTATGATTTTATGTTGTATTTGAAATCTTAAGATAGGCTAAAAATACGAGTATATCATATTGTTTCAAAGGTAATTTATTAATATATGGTAGTCTCTGAGACTCCAGAAAGTTAACTTAAGTCTTTGTCACCTTGTGAAATGAGGGATTACTTAGGTAAAAAAAGACAAAAAAAAATAAAATCAGTTTCATTAATTTAAGTAATATAATACTGAAAAAAACATAACTAAATCTTTACTTGCACGTAGTACCAATAATAGCAGTCACATCTCTTATATTATTATTTAGATAGCAACAATGAATTTCCTATAGTCAATTTGCTATTAAAAAAAATATTATTCAATCACCTGACTGATTTTACGTCCGCTCTGTTCAAAGAGCTATGTTATAATCCGCTTACTAGTTGGACGTTTTGTGACGCTTGTTCAATCAACGTTCAGCCGTAGTCATTCAATTAAATGTCGTCATTAAATGAACGCGCCAGTCATACAATCAAATAGCAGATACAACCAGATGACTGCGACAATTATATACTCTCTGGCTATGTGCTTATAAGGAAAGAAACGTTTTGACTTAGACATATATTTTTACCTTTCATTATCAAAATGAGAATTTTTCATTCAAAATCGTGCCCGTTCTTATCCCTCAAAATCTCCTTTGGTCAGAAATGTTAAACATATTTTATTTCATGATTATGTGTTTCTATATTTTCTCAATTTGGCCATATTTTTATTCATCGCAATCTGATTCCCGCTAAAAATAAACACTGAAATCCAGATAGCAACCATAGAGTATAAGTATGGAATTTATTACTTATGCTCTATGGTTGCTCTTTTATTGCTATGGTTGCTTTTGGATCTGTTATCATAACTTCTTTCTTTATAGTAGAATTTTCCAATAAAATTGTCAGACAGACAGACGTTATTTTAATACATTTGACTGTCAGTTAGACGATATTTTAGCGTAGCGTAAATTCTAAATCTATGATATTTAGTGTAGTTTTATAGCTAAATAATTATCCTCTAACTCTATACTACGCCTACCTTATAGTAGATATTATTATAATTGTTCATATGAATGATAAATGTATTTCAGATTTTAACATTTAAGAATAATTATGATATTAGTTATTATATTTTGAAAACTTTGTGGCATTGGGGAACCACGTTAAAAACCATATCGTGACTTATAAATTAAATTTATATTATATCAATAATTGACTATTAATTAGGAGATGATGTAAAAATAGGCCCTTAGTGATTTGTTTTTTTATAAATGTTCAAGTATATTAATTTAAGTACGGATACCACTTCTGTACCTCGCAGTAGTACAGTAAATAGTAAGTTATATTACTTAGTAATAATCAATAATAATCAATTCATAGCACTCCACGTCAACAGCTGATAACTAATCAAATACCTACTTATTCGATCTCTAGCGAGTCCTTGTAGCAAATTACTAAATGAACTCTGCCTTCTGTTCGTGATGTAATGAATAACTTATCTATAAACGTCTTATCGCAGTGAGATACTTTGGGAGATGTCTGCTAGAAATAACTAATATCTAGGTCAATATCACATAAAATGAATAATACAGACGGTATATGGTAATATGGTATGAATTGTTTTTGTTTTGTTTCGTTTTATTGATCGGAATGGTAGTGAAAGTGCAGTAAATAGTTAATTTAATTAAATCATAGTACTTCTAATAGATAAATAGATAGGATCGAGAAATAAACTTGATACGTTGGACTCATACTACACCTAGGGTTCCGTCTAAAGTCTATACACATTTTGCAGTTAAATAAAAACATATTTAATAAAAATTAAGTTGCAAAAAGATGTAGTTCAAGCGGTCACTATTTTAAGAACTGCTTAAGTACATATTTATTGTGTTTTTAGTATTTGTTGTTAAAGCAGAAACAGAAATACATTATCCCTCTAAATGTCAACTCTCTTTATATCACGGTTATTGAGACAAACTTATTTTAAACCGACTTCAAAAAAGGAGGAGCTTTCTCAATTCGACCGTATATATATATTTTTTTTTATGTATGTCCGCGGATAACTTCGTCGTTAATGAACCGATTTTGATATATAGATATGAAACGTTTTTGTTGGAAAGGGAGTATCCCAAGGGTGGTCCCATGGTAAGGAAGCCAGGATCTGATGGTGGAATCCTGAAGAAATTGAGGGAAACTCTCGAAAAAATTGTCTTTCCGACTTGTGTGTTCCTTAATATATTATTCAATATAAATAATTTTAAAGCCCTATTATTAGTGAGGATCTGGTGTTGATCTGATGATGGAGGGTAAGGCAGTCGAGGGAACTCCTCAACGATTTACAGCAAGTACTTTGTGTTTGTGCGTGCAGAACAGATGCCGTTTGGGCCGGAAAGTTCTTGAATGCAGACCACGAATCGGCAAACGCAGAGTAGGACGTCCACCAACTAGATGGACGGACGACCCGGTGAAAGTAGCGGGCTGGCGGTGGTAACAAGATGCTACCGACTGAAGTCTTTGGGGGAGGCCTATGTCCAGCAGTGGACGTCCTACGGCTGATATGATGATTTATTTTAGTAGAGTAAGGTAATAAAACTTTTATGCCAAAACAAAACCAACTTCAAAACGGAAACTAAACAGTGAACAATTTAATAGCTTCTACAAATAATTTCGACTTTATAAGTGATTAATTAAATGAAACATAAACAATATAATAATTAAGTATTTCATAATTTTGAGGTCTATAATATCCATAATAAAATACATAATGTTATACCTTTTTTAAATATCATGTTTTTTAACACTATTATGATTTAAAACGGGTAACATACCATGCCGTGATAGAACAGCGTCGAACTATCGGAAAACTCAAAAACCGTCAAATCATGGTACGTTACCCGTTTAAAATCATAACATAGGGTTATGTTTTGCAAATAACGAATACCTATAAGTAAAATTACTTATAGGTATCAACGTTCTGAATGATCTAGTCCCTTTGCTCTCCAAAATAAATTTATTACTTTTAGTGCTTCTGTCCTGCTCCTCATTCATTGTCCATATTATTAGCTATCCATATATATATATATATTTAAGCAGGTCTTGATAACAAAAAGTATTTTGACCAGGTGAATTGAAGTCGATGTGCCTACGAGTCGAGATCGAAAGTAGCTCCCATCGGCTCCACGTCTGCAAGTACTAAGGTCGGCTATATGCACCTAGGCTGCAGGTTGCACTTAGGATCACCATACACGGACTGCTCGAATCGTCAGAATAACTTGAGTAAATATTATTTTAGTTCATGAAGTTCTACATGTATTATATTATTATGTACGAAAACTATAGCTTTTGAAATAAGCTATGTACAAATTTGATTTTAATTAATCATTATAGAATGGTAATTGGTATGACATATTTTAACATATTTATGACATCGAAATAGGCGAGACAACTAAAAAATATAAATTAGTCGCCATATAGATTATTCAATTCAGATTCAGATTCAGATTCAGATCATTTATTGTCACAGAAAGAACACATAGAAACAGGTACAGGAAAAAATAGATACAAATACTTATTCTAGTGCAGTAACTATGACTCGTCAAACAGAATTATCAATATAATACGTAATAATTTATTTTCTTGCAAATGAAAACTGTAAACGATACAATGCATTGAAGTTTTGAAAAACGTCACGTTTCGGTACGATTTATACTAAACGGTGACGTTCACTCCAAAATTGTATGCTCTGTATTTTCTTACTTTTTTATTTAATTGTTGTTGATAAAATATGTTTCCCATATTTTTAGACGGAGGGACTAAGTAGGAATACCCAGAGAGTATATAATCACTACGTTTTAAGAGACGGGACTAGGAAGGAAATTTTTGATCTAGGCAAAATGTCAAATCGAAGTTTACTATAACTGAAACACCAACATAATAAATAATCTGATAAAAGTTTAAAAGCAATGGTACCAACATAAAGATAATTTTAAACCTTAAAGAAGACGAAGGGTATAGGGTTGCACTCGTACAGAATCAAGTTTTATCGATATCGATGATTTAGGTTTCTCTCAATAATAGGTTGGACCTACATACTGAAATTGGGAACAGGGAGGAGGATACTTAGTACAAAAACAAAGCGCAAAGCAAAATATTTATTTATACAATATATTATGTTCATAGTGCGTACCCATTATTTATGGCGAGATGTAAAACATCATCACATGATCATGATGATAACATGATCTATTGAATTGAATTAAATAATACATAGTCTATTATAATCTATTTTGAGTTACTCTATTGCACTAGGAATCATGATGTAAAGAATGAGAAAGTAATTTTGTTGTTGAATAAATAAATAATTAACTTTTGGTATTATGATCAGATAAATCAAAGAAAATGATCCGCTATTGCAAAGTGTGTTAAAACCGCAAATTATTTTTCAACACATCGAGATGAATCTAAGAATATGATACTCCTCCTATAATGTGTCATTTAAATGAGGTTGACCAAGCATCATCTGAAAAAAAAGTTTAATTATATTCGGAAAAACAGCACAACAACAAATTAATTAATATATAGTATACTCCTGATCATATTGATGGTTAATGGTTTTAGATTCCGAGTGTTGAACTGAGGATGTGGGAGACAAATTCGTTATATTTATGTTCAAATAAAGAAAAAAATAACAGGACATCATATTATCGTGTTATAGATACAGTTTTGAAATGAGGCTTATGTCCTAGTATATTAAATGATGATGAATAATTCATATTTAATTTGTAGCATAGAACCATTTAGGTCTGGTGGACTTGTAATTTTGTGGTATGAAAATTTATCGATGATAGGCGAGCAAACAAAACGCCTATTGTTTACAGAAGCATTATATAACATATTGGTAAATGTACTCACCGATCTTCATCCAGGGCAAATATTTGGTATTAAGCTTTTTGTCTTCACTTGTCTGCTGTATGAGTTTCTTGCAAATTTCGCATCGAATAGAATTTTTATGAATTGTTTTGTTCTTCATAATTTTCACAAATTTGCGGTCCTAAATGACAATTAAAGATCAAGTACTAGACTGATAGGTGACAAATTGACAATGATCCATGAAGAATAAAACCTATTTAACAAGAAGAAGAAGAATAATAATACCACTTATCTCAGAAGTAGCAGTTACAAAAAGATTTGCGAACCACTAAAGCGTATTTAATATTTGGAAGTATTATAGTCGCGATTAGTTTTATTAAGTTGGCATTTTTTTTTATTAAGGTGGCAATTTTTTCAAAGCAATGCCTTAGCAAAGCTTTATGTCAGATTCTATCATAGACACTTGCACCAGCCTGGGAATACCTATTGATCAAAATCAACGTTTCAAAACATCTTACTTCTTTTATTTGATGGCGTCCGTCAAAACATCTTATAGTGTGACGTGCCAGATGTAGCAAGGTATACCAAAGTGTCAATTTCAAATGTAATTTTAATTGGTGAAAAGAAAATGCGGACGCCATCAAAGAAAAGAAGAAGAAGAAGAAAAGAAAATGATAACACCAAGGGTCGAAATATTAGGTCCTTACATATGAAATTGGCGTTTTTCGTACTGGCCACTTTAATCACAAATTTCTCCTCTTTGGTAAGGAATTCCAAATTCAAATTTGTACAGCTATAGACTCATGTATTTGTGCTTCGATGATCGTCATTCATTTGTTTTTTTTCTTCTGTTTTTTTCTGTTTGCGTCACTCATTTTACAAAATGGAAAACTTAAAATATCGCATTATTTACGAGTACGAGTTCCGCCGTGGCACTAGTGCTGCGGAAACAACTCGAAGGGTGAATGATGTGTATGGCGGTCGTGTTGCAAAAGAAAACACAGTTCGTTTTTGGTTCCAACGTTTTCGTTCTGGAAATTTCGACTTGCAGAACAAGCCCCGTGGACGGCCTGAGACTCAAGTTGATAATGAAGAGTTGAAGGCTATTGTGGAAGCGGATCCATCGCAAACCACGTCCGAGTTAGCTGCAGGCTGCGGTGTTAGTGATAAAACTGTTTTAATTCACTTGAAGCCAATTGGGAAGATTAAAAAGCTTGAAAGGTGGGTACCTCACGAATTGACTGAAGCAAACCGGCAAACGCGCGTCGACTGCTGCGTTACATTACTAAACCGGCACAATAATGAAGGTATTTTAAACCGAATCATTACCTGTGATGAAAAATGGGTTCTTTACGATAATCGGAAGCGCTCAGCGCAATGGTTGGATCCTGGCCAGCCAGCCAAATCCTGCCCCAAGCGAAAATTAACCCCAAAAAAGTTACTTGTAAGCGTTTGGTGGACTAGTGCCGGTATTGTTCATTACAGTTTTCTCAAATCTGGCCAGACTATTACGGCTGATGTCTATTGTCAGCAATTGCAAACCATGATGGAAAAGCTAGCGGCTAAACAACCTAGGCTGGTCAATCGCTCCACGCCACTGCTGCTTCACGACAACGCTAGACCACACACTGCGCAACAGACGGCTACTAAATTAGAAGAGCTTCAATTGGAAAGTCTAAGACATCCTCCGTACTCCCCGGACCTTGCTCCAACAGATTACCATTTTTTTCGAAATTTGGATAACTTCTTGCAAGGGAAAAAATTCAACTCCGATGGGGCAGTCCAAATCGCCTTCAAAGATTTTATTGATTCCCGTCCGACTGGTTTTTTTAGTAAAGGGATCAATAAACTACCTATAAGATGGCAAAAGTGCATAGAAAATAATGGTTCATACTTTGATTAATTAAATATATTATATTAAAAAATATTCGACTTTTTGTTCCTCCCATACAAAACGCCAATTTCATATGTAAGGACCTAATATATGATTCACTTACATACATATGACTTGATTGTTTTGCTTTAACCAACGACAATTTGAAACATTTGACTAAATTTATTGCACAAATTGTTTTGGGACACTATTTCATCAGTTGACATTCTGACTGTCGCATAAGTGCTGCCGCCTATAGTTCCTGCACGTTCCCTATTCTCCGCCTTCACCAATTAGAGACACTAGAGGACTATTAATAGTATAGGTACGCAAAGCAGTCGATACATGGGGCAGTTCGTGTATGGCCTCTACGTGTTATCACCGCGCGCCCGTGTGTCTGCTTTCACTGGACCTATGTTTTTTCTTAGTTTACCTTACTGCGTACTTAGTAGGTACCTATATCGCCTTGTTACTAGCTTTCCACGTTTTTTTAAACTATATGATGGATAACTTATATGTGTGATATAATTTACCACTTTGGAAGTGTCTCTTGCTCAAATTATTCAGTTTAGAAAAAGTATTGGAGACATTTCCATAGACACACAAAATATTGAAAACATAAAAAATGTATTGTTTATTTTTATAATTTTTGTGTAACATCCTATTGCGGTTCACACAATTTCACCAATTGCGACATACGGGCGGATAGACAGACAAACAGACAATATGTTTCCAATATTTTAAGACGGACAGAGGGACTAAGTAGGAATACCTATTGATCAAAATCAACGTTTCAAAACATCTTACTTCTTTTATTTGATGGCGTCCGTCAAAACATCTTATAGTGTGACGTGCCAGATGTAGCAAGGTATAGTGTAGTGTAGTGTCTTATAGTGTGACAGCCATGGCCAAAAGTGGTGGCAGACCACCAAAAATATCAACTTTATGCCCCACAGATAATCAGTATTGAAATCCAAACGCTTGCTTAGTAAAGAAACTAATTTGTTATATTGCATGTAACGGGAATTAAACGCCTATTTTACAAAATTAAATATAAAATAAATATTTCCGAACAATCCACACAGCAACATCTAGCGGGAATTAGAAATCTTATTTACGTAATATAATAGACATACTTCTATAGATATTTTCACCTCATTTTTAAAGAGTCGTAGGTAAATAAATAAGTAAATAAATTAAAGTCGTTTTTTGGGTAGACTTGTAATATTCCTGCAGGTGTTATCATTTTTTCTACAATGCAGCAACGCCTAGTAAAACAAGTACGGTTAGAACAGGAAATAAAAATGATAAAAGTGTCAGGCGCTGAGTAATTTTATTTCTACTCGTCATTACTATCGTTAAGTCTATATTACGAGATTGACTTTATTGTCGTGTTCGTATTTTATCAGAATTATCCATATCTGTATTCTTTTTTATCCATCGTCATAAAGTCGATGGAACCTGGTTGGATATCTGTTTATCTGAACAAATATAGCATGAAACCTATATAAAGTCGCTTGTATGTGTTACTGTTGGTATGTAATTATGATTGAATTAATATAATATTTTTTATTTAAGTATAATGTAGTTAAAGGCAGTTAAGTATATAATTCATATGTTTAAACATATATGTCTATAAGTAGTTACAACTATTCATATATTTATTTATTTTTTAAAACTTGACATAACTATGTGTTATTGACTAAGAATTTGCAATTTGACATATTTATTATGTAATTGAATTTGATGATTTATTTGTTTTGACACTATTAGTACTAAAAAAACCTGTGTAACTAAAATGTAATTGTGACGTATAATAATATTATCAATAAATGACTATTAATAACTATTATTAATGACTATTAATGACTATTTATATGTATATAATACATAAACCAAGAACTGTCTCAAGTTTATGATGATATTAATGAAATGACGAGTCATCGTGTACAGTGAGATTTTGTACACACAAACATTATTACATTTACAGAAGGCATGACGACAAAATTATGAAAAAAGGTGTTCTGTTTAGTCAGGCATTGGCGAATACAGGATTTAAACCTACACCTCCGCCTAGACGAATAGAAGTGCTACATTACACCAATTCGCGATTTATCAATTGGGTAAGACTAATATGTGAGGTTTATTACTTTAAAAAAACAAAAAGCTTAATATTGCTTAAAAAAATACCCTTCTCAAAGTGACTGCATATTCATATTTCGGTGTGAGAAAGAATGAACTCCATAGTAATAATAATAGAAATAAGAATAAACTATTTATCTAAACGAAGGGAACTTAGATTTCATAATTTAAGGTGGGGTAATCTTTTATAATTGTAACAGACCTTTCCTGTGCGTTCTAATTTTCATTAAAAAAATCTTCTGATCAGATCTGATCTGAGATTTTAATAAAAAAACAACAGACTCGTATTTAGTTTTGTATGACTCGGGACCTGAGAAATGGCATAAAAATGTTGCTACATCTCCTCCAGTCATCATCATCATCATCACCCTTTTATCGTACCTACTGCTGGGACACAGGGACTTCTCTTTTAGCGAGATAGTTCCGCTTGGTGAATGTCACATTTCTTTCAAACTCTGAAAAGTTCTCAGAACATGCTGGTTTCCTCGCGATGTTTGCCTTCCCCGTTGAAGCACGTATTTTAAAACGCACATATTCATAAAGAAAAATCCAGAGGTGTTTAGCTGGGTTAAAACTCGCGACCGTCGGAATTAAAGTCGAGAGTGTACCCACTTAGCCAATACAACTTTTTTTTTCTCCTCTCGTAGATTTCATTTCCCAAAATTTTCGATATAAGTAAATGACAACCTTATTTTCATTCATTAGATTATTCAAGCAGATTTAAGCTTATTTTAAACCTACATATATTTTCTTATATATTTTATAACTTCATCTGAGCCAGAGGATCCATGGAATGTTATAAAAATAAATTTCTTAATTTTTTTTCTGTATGTTGTATTTTTTCCTACTGTTTCATTGATGTGGTATGGAAAGGTTCGCTTCCAGTGCAAGGGTCGCCAGGTCGGCGTCTGACGACTGCCAACGATAGACAGATGACTGTGATGATGATTAAAACAAGAGCACTCTGTACATGCAATATGGCAGACTTAAAAAATAATAATTAGTCCGTCATTTAGATTACCTAAAAATAATGTACCCATATGTTTTCTGTTTTCTTGCTAACGAAAAATCAAGACGATAGAGTGCATTGAACTTACTCGTGACATAATGTACCGAAATAAACGTCACAAGCACCCACTCTGGAACTTTGATGCTCTCTGTCTTGGCACTTTACACACCTAATTGTATATATCCCCTTGAACTAATTTGAAGTGTGACAAGTGACAGAATCAAGAAGACGAAATTCTATAACAAATTGATATAAATTAAAGGCCTTGGCTTCTGTTCACCTTGTTATTATTGTTTGGCGTATATAAACTGGTATGCATAGATTCCTACTCTACCAAATCAAATGATTTTGTGGTTAACATCTTCTTATCCCATACATATTTTGATTTAAGATTGCTAGATAATTCTCTGAATTCCGTACCAATGAGTCCATTCTTCGAGAACACACCATCAAACATCGGTTGTCATCTTTGGTTGGTCAAGGTTCAGTCTTGTATTCTCACCTTCTTCGGTCGCCTATAACGCCGAGAGGAGGCGGCTATAGAGCGACTTGTGGTTAAATAATATTGTAAATAAATATTTCCGGGCAATCCACACAACAACATCTAGCCCCGTGGTATGCTCTTAGCTTGTTTTACGGGTACTAGACATCTAATATACTTAATATAATATACATATATACATAGATATTTTTACTATACATATTAAACACCCAGACCAAGGAGAAAGTGCTTGCAGAACATACAAACACTTGACCCCTCGGCGGGAATCGAACCCGCTACCTCTTGCGCCGCAAGCGGACTCTTGCCCACCGCGCCACTGAGGCAGTCAGGGGAAAGTTTAGGGAACCAGGCAACGAGGAGATGGACCAATATAAAAAAAAGCGCCAATAAATGGCTCATCAACACAGCACGAATGTACCACAACGACGAAAAAGAAGGTAATTTTCGTAATATAGTAAATGCGAAAGGTAGTTTGTTTTTTACCGCTACGCTTTAGCGACACAACGAATGTTCATGAAATTTTGCATACAAATAGTTTAGTTGAGATTACGGGGAAGGAAATGGTTAATTCACTTAATGAGAACGTTTTATACATTATTATTAATTATTAACAACCATTTGCAATTCATATTAGATATCTTATAAATACAATATTATCCATTAATATATAAACATAAACAAATGCCGACAATTCATAAAAAAACACTAAAAAATTTCTTTATAATACGTTAACCATGGTAACATTATATATCATCCTAAAGTTACTATTTCCTTGAGATTTTCATTCAATATTCAACAGTCGTAGCGCAGAATATCGACGGTTATATAGTGGAACATCGACGACATCCTACATACAAGCTATGCTATAACAATTTCCATATGTATGCCGATGACTTACAATTGTATGTATCATGCAACGCCCTCAATATAACGAACAAGATATCTAGGTTAAATGAAGATCTATAAAAATTGAATCTTGGTGTCAGAGAAATAGTTTTTTTTAGTTTTAGGCTCAAAAAATCAAATAGTATCTATAATTTCACAAAATCCTATATATATTATATATGACTGCCTCAGTGGCGCGGTGGGCGGAGGTCCGCTTGCGGTGCAAGAGGAAGCGGGTTCGATTCCCGCCGAGGGGTCAAGTGATTGTATGTTCTGCAAGCATTTTCTCCTTGGTCTGTGTGTTTAGTATGTATAATAAAAAAATATCTATCTATGTATGTCTTTTATATTAAGTATATCAGATGTCTAGTACCCGTTGTTGTGTGGATTGTCCGGCAATATTTATTAATTTATATATAAACGATGTTGCCATTGAACGAGTATCAGAGGCTCGCAACCTCGGACTTGTTATGGACGGTACATTCAAATTAGAAAAGCATGTACTTCAGATAGTGCAACAATGTTTTTACCGTCTCTCTGTGTTGTACCGGGCGCGTGAATATCTGAGCGTCGACTTACGTATTAAACTTTGTGACTCACCAATACTATCCAAGTTAAACTTTGCCGATAACGTCTTCGGAGAATGTCTTCTTGCCAGATCAAATACAACGTGTTCACAATGCTTGTTTTTACCTACTAATCCCTCGACGAAGCCATATCTCTCCGTATATGCTAATGGTATTCTTAATATGTCTTCTCGCCGAAAGCTCCATCTAGCCACTTTACTCTTTGGAATAATTAAAAATCGCCAACCGGACCTTGTTCGATAAACTCCAATTTTCCAACCGACATGTTCGAATTGCCATTCGTCTGCTGTATCCTAAACATAGAACGGCAGCATTTCGTGGCAGCTTTCGCTATGCTGCCACGAAGTGCTGGAATAATCCGGTAAAAACTTGTAAAAATGTCTGTTTTAAAAAAACATCTAAAAAAATATCTATTAGAGTCACAAAAAGATCTCACCAATATGCAACATTTCCGTTCTATAATCTAACTTAATTTATTTCTAACCAATGTACTTTGCTGTGCCGTGTCCGTGTTATAGTAGGGTATTTGCAATATTTGTAAATAATTATATTATTTATAAAATATAATTATATTTATACTAATGTTTAATACTTTTTTATATTTCTCATTAATTATATTTTTTTTTATATTGAACACTATGCTATGTTTCTGTTATGTTTTAAGTAAGTTGTAAGTAGTATTTAAAGTTTTTTGTAAATAGAGTGACTCACGCTCTGCACCAATCGGTTACCACGGAAGACCAGCGTCTTCCGTGGTAACCGATTGGTTACCACAGCATTCAGCATTATGCTACAGCAGATTAGTCTGCTGTAGCATAATGCTGAGTGGAAGCCCTTTTTGTTACAATTGTGTACTTAACAAATTTATGTGTAATATGTTGTATATTTGTAACAAAATAAACATTTTATTATTATTATTATATATTTTTTTCGTGGAATGGCTGTGTCTATCGTTCTTCGGGAATGGTAGTTATATTGAGAAGCCATATTACTTCTCTAAGCCATATTGATTCTACTATAATCTGTGGAATTGAACCCGCACTTTTATCTATATTTATTAATATACTTTTATTTATATAAAATTCCGTACTCCTCTGAAACGGCTTGCCCGATTCTAATGAAATTTTGTGAGCATATTGAGTAGGTCTGAGAATCGGCCAACATCTATTTTTCATTTTGCAAAACAACGTTGGCTCAGCTAGTTTTTTATAAATATTCCTCTAATATAATTATACCTACGATCTTGTTTCTATCGGTTCCTATCAAAATGTTGTAAGTATTTATATTTACCACGATGGCTCACTGGTGGACTACAAAGTGACAAAGTGAAACTACTTTGTCTATTAACTTACAGAATTCATAGCAAGGAGAACAACTTTATCAGGTTTCTTCCTCTCTATCTGGAAATGTCTAACAATCCCTGTATAATATTTTACTAAGCCTTCTCAATTGAATTTGAAATGTTTTTTTTTTTATAATTTTAGTAACTGTCAATAGATCAATCCAAATTAGAGGTTAAAAATTAACGATGAAAAGCATACCCGTATTCGTTACTGCTCCATTTAGTACTTTCGTATAGATATGTTCGAGTAACGATATACCAGATTATGCTTATGTTATTGTAAATTCAGTTTGATTTTAAAGGTAAAAACGTTAGTAACATTATTACGGATCTAATAAATATGCATGCAATGGATTAACTATAGCTGAAAAAACTCCTTCTACGTGCGAGGGTCTTAATCTTTTTCTGCATAACATTTTTAAATATTATGAAAATTATTGTGAGTTCATTTTAATATTTAACAATAACATCACAATCCCTGATATATGAATGTATCACGTGATACCGCATCAACAAGTCCTAGCGTATACGAGTCTTGGTTATGATAATGTGAAAATGGAAGTAGCACAATGTATTCCTGAATAACAATTCGTTATAAAACTTCTATTTTAGCTATAAATACACTTACTGGGTACTTACCTCACCCATCATTATACAGTTTGTGTGTCTTTTCATGAATATTGTGCCTTGTACCTATATGCTGGAATTATTTTATCAAGCGGCGGCTACACAATTGAAATCTCAAGTAGGGAAGTAATTTAATGACTTAAGAAGGGACTTCATGCAGGTAACAGAGTCTCAAATCATGCAAATGTACGCAAACAACCTTGGCGAGCCTCGGAAAGAACTTAATCTTTGAATGAGGAAACTCAAATTCAAACTCTAAGTAATTATTGTATGGTTACATGTATGGTATGAATGTATGGCTAACTGAACTTGAACTTTGTTGTCAACTTATCTTCACTTACTATCAGGCATATACTTCGACACAAGTCTTAGTTATGTGCAATAATTATAGAATTCATAGTGTTTGGATGTTTTCGTATCAAAAGTTTACTTTTAAACGCTTTTGGAATCTATTATGATAATTTATATTATACTTAAAAGCTTCCGAAAAACCTGTGTGACGCAAAGCGACTGCGAAGCGGGAGCGTCATAGCAATAATTCGCATGGAGCTGAAAATTGGTAAAGACATTAAACATACCATTATAAATGAAATGTCAAAAGTCCCCATCGATCTGACATTTGCGTTTTTTTTATTCAATGTCATAGTTTAATTGGTAAATTGAAAGATTGGTAAGATTGGTAAGTGCTTTATTGGTAAGTTGAACGTTAAAAGTGTTAGAACAATTATTGTAGAAAATTACATGATTTACAACTCTTGTCTGACAGATTTTACGATTAAACCTATACTGCCCCCGATAGTTGCATGCAACAACGAGTCAAAACGGAGAAAAAAATGTTTTAGTAAATTAAACGGGAAATCGTTTGCTGTCTTTGGGTAAATTAAAATAATTACATATTAAATATTTAAAATAATGGCCACGTTTATGGTCTCTGAATTCGGTTATTGAAAATATGAATATTTTTATATTATCTAACTAAAAATATTAAAAAACTTTTTCTTCTTAGTATAAAAATTGGGAAAAAATACCACGTCCTTGATTGAATAGACGCAAATAGCCAGATGCGCCTTTTAAATCTAGAACGCTTATTGCAGTACTTATATTCAAAGTATCTAGATATCTCTAAACTTACGTTTCTTAAAAAATAGACGCATTTGGTTATTATGCGCCTTATTGAATTTATGAATTCAAAACAATGTTGATAATCCTTGACTTAGATAAAAAGGGCTCATGTGGGCAGATGTGGACTTTTTTTCTTAGTGCACAAATCAGTTTCCAATAAGTGCGTTAGGCGCAAATGGTTACAAGAGACTTGTTAATTTACTCTAAGAAATAGGGTCAAATATGTGTCTTTTAAATTACCTAACTTAAATAAAATATGCAAGGCATAAGGGCATTTCTACATAAATGCGACCTTTCAACTAAGTTTTAGCTAAATACGACCTCTTATTTTCGATTAGGTGTAAACATATGTGTGGAGAAACTGCCTATTTTGTCGTGCTAAAATCGGATCGAAGCCATGTAGAAAAATATTAAAAATATAGGTACATACGCCTTTTTATCCTGATTCCGGCAATATATAACTCAAATCCGGAAAAAAATTTTAGATGCGCCTTTTTAACTATCGGGGGCAGTATACCGCTCTGGAGAAAATGGAAAAAACCTTAATTTTGTACCTTTGACCTTGATTCCTTAAGATTATTGTTGCGTTTGAAACTACTACTGCAAGTATAGTATTATATTACCTTAATTAAAATATAATTTTACATAACAAGTAATCAGTCTGAAAGTCAGTCAAATAATTTATTTTTTAATAAAATATATTTTTTCTTTGGACTTAGTCGCCTAGAATGGCCTTGTTTTTTATAATATAGTTGTAAAATTAATTGCTAGTCATATTATTTAGTGGCCGTGTTGGCTAAAGTGGGAGGACACTCGACTTTTATTCCGATGGTCGTGGGTTCAAACGCCGCCACGCACCTCTGGATTTTTCTTCTTGAGAAATTTATGTGCGCTTTAAACACGTGCTTTAACGGTGAAGGCAAACATCGTGAGGAAACCGGCATGTTCTGAGAACTTTAAAAGAGTTTGAAGGACATGTGACATTCACCAACCCGCACTTGGCCAGCGCGGTGAATTAAGGCCTAATCTCTCTCGTCAAGAGAGAAGTCCCTGTGTCCCAGCAGTGGGAACGTTAATAGGGTGATGATGATGATGATGATTATTTAGTTTCGATGACATGCTCGAGTGTCGAATGTTAAGATGAATATGTGGAGTGACAAGGCAGGATAAAATAAGAAATGAGTATATACGAGGAACCTTGAAAGTAGCACCAGTGACAGAGAAGTTGAGAGGAAATCGGTTGGCATGGTATAGACATATTATGAGAAGGGATGAACGTCATGTGACGAAAAGAGTGTTAGATATGTGTGTTGATGGATGTGGGAAGAGGTAGACCAAAGAAAAGATGGATGGACTGTGTAATGACATGTGTAAGAAAGGAGAGAGTGTTGAGATGACAAGTGACAGAGGAAAATGGAAGGAAAAAACATGTTGAATTTAAAACTCTGTAAACTTTGTGAACTTTGTAAGCAGAAATAAAGGGCTTTTATTTTATTGATTTATTTATTAGTGTTAAGCGCCACTAATGCGTTAATTTCATATTCACTGAATCTGTGAGTATTATGAATACGAGTCAAAGGAAACTTCCTCTTTTTCCGATGCTTTCGGCATGACATAAAGACCCATTCATATAAACACATGCTTGATCAATGATTGCCGTAACAATGCACGATATGCCGTAACAATTAATACGCTAAGTTTCGTCTGGAATGCCGTCGCCAGGGTCATATTCCATGTAATCGGAACAAGGTACTGAATCAACTGAATTCACTTGTGATAGCTATGTCTCTGTCAATGACAATCATAACTTAACGACCCAGTCAGCAGATAATAAGTAATTACGTTCCTACTCGGCGTGCATAGACCATGACAGTTACCATCATATTATTGTTTGATGTAATAACTGTACAAAAACCAGCAAAAACTGAACTATTAGGGTATATTACTGCAATTTGCTCGTTCCAGAGATCAGCACTAGTGTAAACAGTAAACAGAGAACAAAACAGTTTTATTTTAGCAGCCCAGTTTTAGCTTAGAATTATACTAATGATTTATCTTATGAAGAATCTAGAAGAACTTATGAACTTATGAAGTTTCTAGATTCTAGGTTAATAGTTTAATCTATGACGAGTCTTTCAAAGCAAAAAAATAGCTTCTGATCAAAGAGGTCACAATGTACACCCCAAGTATAAACCCTAAATAGAGTTTCGCGTAATATACCCTGTTAAATAAATGAATAAATTTTTAATAAATATTTCCAGACAATTCACACATCAACATCTAGCCCCGTGGTAAGCTATAAGCTTGTATTACGGGTACTAGATATCTGATATACTTAATATAATAGTCATACATATATAGATATTTTTTATTATAAATATTAAACACCCAGACCAAGGAGAAAGCGCTTGCAGAACATACAAACACTTTCACCCTCGGCGGGAATCGAACCCGCTACCTCTTGCGCCGCAAGCGGACCCTCGCCCACTGTGCCACTGAAGCAGTCGAGATTGGGAGGTTACTGTGGTTCTGTTGTTTAAATTTACTTATGAGCTGTTTATACATGTTGCTCTCTTTAACCTTAATGCCAGTGGACATAGTCTCCTCATAGACTCTACCTCATAATTAACACCATAAGATCAAACACCACAGGGTATTCAAATTTATTGTAATCAATTACTATGCGTTAGCTTCTCAAGATCAGAATACATTTGAACTAATAGTTTCTACTAATAACTCATATAGGCTTTTTAGGTAGTAAGTGTTCAGGTTTGTAAATAACTAGTGAGTTTATGTAGGTAGGTATGTATGAAGAATAGAGTAAAAGATACATAGAAAACTTTACGATAGTAGAACGATTCTTATCTTCTTTTTTTTCTATCTGACCTATCATATGTGCACATTGTCAACCCACTCTTTTTTACACGTCTCCTGTATGTCGAGGTCCGCTGTTAGAAAACTCTTTTATACATTAACTTTATTATGTTAAACTTTTTTTATGTTTATTTTTGTGTGTGCAATAAAAACTTATGTATTAATGAAAAAAAACAACATGAACAATTTGTATCAGTGTACAAATTTGTTCGAAATTGGGCTTTGACTCCGAAGTCAATTATTTAATTATTATGCATGAGAGCACGTAATTTATATGCATCCTTAATATTTTTTAAATGTTCTTTTAAGTATTTAATATAAAATAAACCTTGATTGTTCCCATTTGTCCACAACGACACGAAGGCACCTATACCTCTAGAGCTAAATTTAGAAGACTTTAAGATAGTCTTATAAGATGTCTTGATAACACATTACCATAACATACATACCCATTGTTTCAGAACAGATTTTATTTTATGTTGATAAAAAATATATAAAGGTTATTTTTTATCGACGCAAATGACGAGGTAATTTGACTAAAGTACACAAAAGCTACAATGCTTCTTATTCTTATTACATATAAATAAGTACTTATTAGCTTATTATTATTATATTTACATGCTTATAATGATTATTTTTATGGGTAATATTTATTTTTAGATTAAGCATAGAACTAAAACATTTAAAACACGATTAAAAAAAATTGTTTGTAAATAAATGAATATACATATATATAAATATTGGTATTGCTCGTGTATAGCGCAACTCATTATTACGCAGTTTCTGTATGCCCATAGAGAATATAATCACTGTGTGTATATCGCTCGTTTTAAATTGGCTAGCGATACATTACAAACATACTATGCAAAGAGAAAGACAACTGTTGAACTGCCTCCACAGCTGTTCGCCCTCGGGTCAGCACCTACTGCTGCAGCTGGAACGTTGGGGAAGACCCCAGTCAGATTGGATCACCTCTGAAAATAACACCACTCAATTTGCTTCCATAGTTAACTAATAACTCCGTAGTTAAACCATATAAACCCCAACCATCGAGTTTTCGTCAGCGCAATCTAGAGCTAGCTCTGTTTTTTAGCGACATCTAGCTACTCAAACCCGATTTATAGCCGTTAAACAACAACAAAGAAGTATTTAACCATCAATGTTTCAGAGATCAGTGCTAAAATAAACCAAGATCAAGGTCACAGCCCAATATCCGCTCAAATTCTAACATTCGTTTTCAATGTGAGCAAAGGCAATGGGTCGCGACGGGCCGAGCCCTGATGCGGGGCGTAGAAACACGTGAAACTAAAAAAACCTGTTCAAGTTGCCATCCTTGCGATTTTTCCTCGTCAGTTTGCAAAACCGCTTCGGCGCGACCAGTTCGCTGTGCGCATCACCATGATCGAATACCCTGATGTAGAATACCATGAGCTCCATCCCGAGCTCAATAAAACCATCATTTACAAAAGCAACTCTTGCGTCATCCCAAATCGGTACGTTTATATTTATATAACTATTTAAAAAAACTTCATTATTTCCACTATATTTGTAAGAGTAATATTATGCAATAGATGCAATTTGCGAAAATAATAGTTATAAATGTAATTCATCAGTTTTAGCTGCTGCGTGCATTCTTCACTTCAGGCACTAATCATATTTGTATTTGGTTTTAGAATTCGGTGTGTATTTGGGAAATTTGATCTAATAAACCCAATTTTGATGTTACAAAATTTAAATAGAATTTTAATTATTTAAAAAAAATTATTAAAAAAATACAGATTGCAATCGGCAATTTCGAGTGAACTCCCTAAGAACGTCACGCATAGGTAAATACTGTATTGATACTCTGTTTCGTTGTTGTAATTGTATGCATTTGGATTGATTTTTCTTGTGTGTGTTCTTTTGTGTGTGATTTATTGACTATTCACTTTGCTACCTATAACAATACAAACAAGGTTTGTTAATGCAAATATTTCCAGTTAAATACTGATAATATGTTTTTTGGTATTCATTGTTAAAGCCACAACAGACATTGCATCATTCCTCATAATTCGAAATATCTATTACGATTTCTGCCTGGTTACGGACAGCTAGGCAACGAAGTCTTAATTATAGGGTCCCGTATTATATATATTATATTATATTCCCTTTCGTGCAAAGTCGTAAAAGTTCTAGGTATAGGCTTTGTTTTTATTACCGAAATAAAGGTTTATTCATAAATAGAAAACTTGTAGAAGGATGTTACCGAGAATTATAAAAATATTTCGTCAATCCTATTAGTGTTAATACCTATTTTATATGGTGTTCACTCAGTCGCTTCATTATTACGCTAATCTGACTCCACTTAGCACACAAACCCAACACGCTTCTATTATACATACTATATATATACGTATATATATATTTTTTTATATGTTATGTATGACCTGTCTATTCAAAATATAATACAGGGTGTTACAGAAACTGAAGACGCTATTTTTGGGCTTGGTGATTTTCTACAAAAGCAAGTTTTTATTTATTAATAGCGTTTTTTTTTAATTATATGACATATTAAAGAAACTTTCTGACCTTATAAGTCAGGCGCGGGCTCAATCGGTTTAATCTTATTACCTCATAATCTTATAGTTACAAAAATGTCAGGCTTAAACTTACTTAGCTAACCAATATTGTCTTAAATTTCTATTAGCCATTTTAAATATTAATAAGAACATAATATTGATATTGTTTTTTTTTACTGGATAAACCCAACTTAGTTTCAAATAGAAACAGAGATATTTTTCACACGAATTACACACTTCATTGAATTACAATGTCTTGTACCTACGTGTATCTGTAATAATGATTATTACAGAATTCTTGTTAAAATATTTCAGGCGCCAAAAGCCTGCACTATTTTACGAGAATTCTGTATGTAATGATATACGAGTATCGAGTACGTAATCTCATCGTAGTTAAGTTTTAGTCATTTTTATTCTAGGTTGAAAAATCTAAATATTATTACTTCTCATTTCGGTCGGTTTTTTAAGTATGTACACCGATTTTTTAATTTATGTCCATTTTGGAGGACGATATAATTTTAAATTTAGGATTCGAACCTGCGTCTCGGGATAGAGACCCGAATAAAAAAATTAAGTTATAAAATATTAAAATAGTTTTACCTGCAAATTGAGGTTTATCATTATCACTTAATAAAAATCATTAAGATTTGATATAATTTTAGTTTGTTTTTTAATTAAGGAATTTCTCACTTTCGCATTTATATGTAACCCCCGACCCAAAATGGAGCTGGTGTTACGTAAACCGACTTCAGCAACTAAAAATGTAGAAGTCCGTTTTTTTTAATGTATTTTTTTTATTCATTTCAAAGGGTCCACCAGATTTTAAATTATTTTGCAGGATTATAAATCCGATACTTTTACGTATCTTAACACACTTTTGCATTTAAGCAAGCGTTTTACAGATTTGATATAATTATTAAGGCTCCTTCATGCCCTCAATATTTACGTTTAGAGCTCCATAACACTTACTCAAAACCTTTATAAATAAAATATATATTTCCGGACTACTCACACAGCATCACCTAACCCCAAATTAAGCAGAGCTTGTACTATGGGTGTTAGGTGACTGATATACTACATAGATACATTTTTTTTTGTAAATACATACTTAAGATACATAGAAAACACCTAGACCCGAAACTAGAAATTGTAGATCGTACAAAATCTGGTCCCCCGGCGGGAATCGAACCCGCAACCTCCTGCGCCTCAAGCGGGCTTTCGCCCACCGAGCCACAGAGGTCGTCAAAAGTCTTTGATTTAGACACTTGCCTACTTGTTAGTTAAAACAGTAGGTATATATAAAACAATATTTCCGGACAATCCACACAGCATAAGCATATAATCCATACACCGTGGTAAGCTCTAAGCTTGTGTTTCGGGTACTAAACATGTGATATACTTAATATAATAGACATGTAGAATAGAATAGAATAGAAAACTCTTTATTGTACACCACACAAATTAATAATAAACTTTACAAAAACCTTAACTAAATTAAAAACAGGGTACAAAGGACGGCCTTATATCTAATATATAAAATTCTTCTGCCACGGGGTGCGTAATCGAACTCCTCCGAAACGGGTTGACCGATTCTCATGAAATTTTGTGAGCATATTCAGTAGGTCTCAGAATCGGCCAACATCTATTTTTCAACGTTTGCTGGGGTCAGCTATTATATATATATATATATACACTAGCTGACCCCAGCAAACGTTGTTTTGCAAAATGAAAAATAGATAGTGGCCGATTTTCAGACCTACTGAATATGCATATAAAATTTGGTAAAAATCGGTAAAGCCGTTTTGGAGGAGTACGGTAATTAACATTTTGACATGGAAATTTTATATATTACATATTTGATATACACATCATCACCTAACCCCAAAACTAAGAAGAGTAGGTACTATACGGGTATTTGCATTTTAAGGCGTAGGGCCTAAAGGTCTTCTTTCTACAAAAAATTAGTTTTGACAGAACATTAAATTTAGTTTAAAAATACTTTAAAATAGAAGTCATTATATATTTTGAGACATCTAAAGCTAAGAATACTTCTAAAGCAAAAAATCAGTACTTAGCAAATAAACTAGTTATAAAGTTTCAGGGACTGGTACAGCCAAACAAAATTTTCAGCTACATATTTTTCTATGCTTGATAAGCCTTCATTTGAGCACAATCTCACCTGATGTAAGCCTGAGCATGCAGGCCTAATTCAAATATTGTACCAATTACTTATGTTTCATGCTGAGATTAATTATGTTATCTTGTTTAAATTATATTAGCATAACATTTTATTATTTATTTACAACCTATTATGATAGGTTAGAACGAGGAATAGTGACTGGGACGAATGCGGATTTTTTAAGTGGGCTGAACTTTCACGGGACGAATACGGCTTAGATCTATTTTTAACCCTAATGCAATAAAACTTTCAGAAACACATTTTTACCATGAATTAATACAAAATCTAAGAATAATACAGAATTGAAGTCAGATTACTAAAAATAAACACTACTCAACTTAAATATTTACCTACCTACCTAAATCAAAATCATTACCTTAAAATTGGGTTAGCTTTGTATTAAAAAAAAAGTTTAATTAATTGAGACTAATGAAGATTATCTTTATAATTCCTTGTCACATACGTGTAGGTACCTGTCTATCATATTCATCTCAGATTCATAACTACTGAGAAATATACGACCATTGTTTACAAATAAGTAGTTTTATATGTAGGCGCTGCCTCAGTGATGGTGTTACAATGGACAAGTACCTATTATTACAATCGACATACGTTTGATATATTCTTAGAATTTTATTAGTTAAGTCAAAATTACAGAATCACCATTCATCACACATTATACAACGTATCATGACTGTCAATAATGGTGTCGAATACTTTATATTTTTTACCCCCGACGCAAATGGGGGTTAATAGGGCTTATGTTATGATTAACGTAACGTGTTAGGAGATTTTGTCTGTTCATGTCCGTAAGTGATAACCTTCTGAATCCTTACACGTGACCTCCGGGTTGGACTAAGAACAGTCTCTGGTGGTAGGTTTCGGCCGCAGCTTGTCACCACCTTCCGGGCTGGGCCCGTGCGTGAAACGATTTTTTCGTGTTTCGTAATGTGGTCCGGCGATGCCATCTATCTTCTAGGTATTCATGCTCTATCTTAGACCACATCTTCACTTTACATCAGGTGAGATTGTGGCATATCTAACATAAAAAACAAAAAAGGTGTGTGTGCGATTCACACACGATAGAAGTAACACTTCAGTTTAATAGACAACAAACAGACAAATAGACCAACAAATAGACAAAACAATGAGATGAATAAAAAAAAACAAAATACCTTGTTAGCGTTTAAGATTGGCTTACCTGTCGTTTTTTCCGTTGCATCCGGTTTGAAATCACAACGATTCTAAAGAAGTTTCACTTAAAAAAATATACGGTTTTTTTTTTTACACAATTACATCCAGCCCCGTGGTAAGCTCTTAGCTTGTGTTACGGGTAGTTTATTATACATATTAAACACCCAGACCAAGGAGATAGTGCTTGCAGAACATACAAACACTTGACCCCTCGGCGGGAATCGAACTCGCTACCTCTTGCGCCGCAAGCGGACTCTCGCCCACCGCGCCACTGAGGCAGTCACGGATCTTTTTGTTATTTTCAGCCAAGGGTAGAGTGATGCAAGAGGAAAGTTTATGAAACCGTAATCTAAAGGTAAACTGCTCTAGATCCCTAATCATATTCAATGACATCAATTTGCCTTTCAAATACGACAATAACAAGAAAATTCTAAGAAGATTTACAAATTTGATAAATTATACAATCAATATTATAAATATTGATTGTATAATTAAATAATATAATAATAATAATAATAATAATAATAATAATAATAATGATATATCAATATAATATTATTATATTGATATAATATTATTATATCAATATAATAATATTATATAATATAATATTATTATATTGATATATTAATATTATTGATTATAATATTGATATATCAATATTATAATCAATGTTATAATATTGATATATCATTTGATGTGATGAATATATCAATATTCATCACATCAAATGTGTCATCAAATCTGAACTAGATTTTAAATCATTCTAGAACTTACAGTGACGTCACTTTGCCTTTATTAAATTGATGTGACGAGATTAAATGCAATTTACGTTTCTGTCTGTGTGTGGCAACCTGACGGTTGAACCGATTTCGATTCTGTTTCTTTTGCTTGAAGAATAGGATATCAGAGCACTCTCTGGTCTGTTGGTGGTAAGATCACTATCTTAGCTATGTTTTATAAAAATCGTTTTACCGTTTCAAAGATTTGATGAGCAATGAAAAACCTATGTTTACAAATATACCCGCGTTGGGTACCAAATGAACTGCTTACTTAAACTATGAGGAGTGAATGTTTACAAATATACCTTAATAATTCATAAATAATTTGATCTGATGCTGCGTAGAGGATTGAGGTATTACAATTGCAGCATTACGTACTAATTAAAGTTCTAGTGATGGGGTTGTATGTAAATAAAAACTATTGAGCTGAAACTTATAAAATAACCGTTACCTAATACCGTTTCACCGACAATGAAACGACCAATAATTATTTAATAATATAAAAATAATATACCTACGGAGTAACTAACACACCAACACGTGTAATGGCGTGTAATGTTTTTTAAATTTTAATTTATTGTTGTAATTAGTGTACATTTAGATGCATTCAAATTTTAATTTAATTTATTCTAATACAACATTAATGACTTGGCCAAAATGTAAATTAAATACAATCCATGAAGTCATATTTCTTTAATATGACTAATTATTGTTAATATATTAAAAGTATTAATTAATTACAAATTTGCTGACTTGGTAAAGGCTGGGGGTTTACTGCACACAGGCCGCTTTCAATCGAAATTATTAGAAATCTTAGAGGATGGAATATGTCCAGTAGTCGCCCAACGCCTGGAATGATAAGCATATTAAAAATATAGAAATAAGCCTTTTGGGAATTATGTTTCATATACATATTACCAGTTACGCTGGCTAGATGTGTCTAACTCCAGAAATGCCTTGCGATTATCCCCTGCCAAGGAAAATACTTTCCACAAATCCCGTGCCAGACCCATTGGAGCAGTGGCAGTGCATTTCTGGAAACATTTTCCAATTATCCCCAGCATGTTTTTGTTGAAATGTTGACTTTTGAAGTATCTATTAACATATTACAATTTCAACAGAAAAATGCTAGCTCACATCTACATATACATCTATATACGAGTATATAAAAATGTATCCCTATTTCCCTTGGTCACGGCATTACGCCTGAACGGCTGGACCGATTTCGCTAATTCTTTTTTTGTTCTGTTCGTTATTATCGGGAGAAGGTTCTTATGAAAGAAAAAATTAAGGAAATTGCGCCAAAAATTAGAAAATTTAAAATTACTTAACCGCCATAAAATTATTAAACTTTTTTAATGTAACCTTAAGACATTTGACATAGAATTGACTGAATGCGTGCTGCAAATCAAAGTCAAAGAGGATGAAAAAAAAAACAACCAACCTTAAACTCATCAACCTTAAAAATCCATGTTTTACACATGGCCAATTATATGTCGCCTGTTCCTGTTCCCGTGTCGGTATACCAACAAAACTGTTTACATTAGCGCAAGATAAAAAAACTAAGAATGTTGTATACCACATTAAAATAAAAAACACTCTTTTTATGAATTATACCAATTCGAATTCAATATTCATAGTCATAACTATCGGGTCAGCTAGATCAACCTGACAACTTTATATACCTAATAAAACAATTAACTTAATAAAATAAAAAATCTGCTCATTTATGGCGTCTAAGGCGAAACAAAGTTCGCCGGGTCAACTAGTGTTATTATAAATTAAAGTTCCCCGACGTATCTGTAGTCTTTACGATCGGGATAATCGGAATGGATCTTTGCGTTTTTTTTTTGCAATAGATAGAGTGATTTAAGAAGAAGGTTTACGCATCTGAGCATAGTCGGATCGGTCTAACTAGTATATTATATATTCGTAGGTAAGTAGGTAAAACGTTAAGTAATTAAAGCAAATAATATAATATAGCTTTTAATTATATATGAATTATGTTGGATGAGATAAAATGATGTACCTACTCGTATAACAAAGCTTCTAGTATTTTTTGTGTGGTAGGCTTATGAAAAAAGGTTTTAGAGCAAAAAGTTTTAAAACTAAGTTTATTTATAAACGAACATATGTTTACAATTAATGTCGTTAATATGGTTATTAATATTATAATTAGGAAATTATGAGAAATTTTAAATAAAAAAAAACACGTGAAAGTTTTAAAAGCTCCATAAATACAGAATTGGCAAAATGTGATTTAGCAATAGAATCAAGATGAAATTAACGAAGGTGGATTTGTTTGGAATTACTTCGTGTGGAATTGATAATAATTTCCTTAAAATACTAGGAACCCATTGGCTTATTAGACCACTAGATGAATTTATAAATTACGTCTAGTCGTCATCATCAGTCAAGTCTAGTCAAGCAAAATGTGTTGGTAAGCGCATAACTCAACAACACCTGGACCAATTTGGCCAATAATTTTGAATAATTACCAGTGCGAAGCCGGGGCAGGTCAATAGTATTCTATAAAACTGTTCTTTATTCATAAATACAGGTTGAAAAAAAAATTCAACCCAAAAATGGCATAACGCAATATTGTTCTACATTCATTTTTAACTGTGTCATATTTTAAGTTCACCTATCTACGTTATTCCTTAAAAAAGAGCTACATAGTACTAATAAATAAACACGATATTAATCAGTGATATGGTACTATTTAATATTAGTAACATGAATTCGGATCATGTTGCAGTCGTAATTACGTCGCAACAAACATATTTGTTACCATTAATATATTTAGAGATAAATTGAACCCCAAAATCAGTGCATCATATTTCTACACTGATTTTTGTGGTCATTAATTTGAGGCAGCATTTTAAGCGAATAGATGTTAACCTTGAGCGTCATGGATATTGTGAACTTGTTAACCATCGAACTTCGCGGACGAATATTTCAAGGACCAATTCCGGAGTGGTAATTTGAAATGATAAAAAAATAACAATTATTATCATTTTTTTGGTCACAATAACGCATAGTACCTGACTAATGATTACGTACCCTCTATTGTGTTTATTGTTGTTCCTATGTTTAATTTCTTTTTATTTATTTTTTAATCTTTACTATGTTTGTGTGTGTGCGTTTGATTCTGTATTTTATTTTTCTGTAATGTGCTGTTGTGTCCAAAATAAATGTTTTCTATTTCTATCATTGGTGGAATTTACTTGAGTATTGACAGTGTTATGCATGTTGTTTTTAGATAAGCTTAAGTAAAATCTATCAACAAGGTAGTTTTGTTCTAAGAAGCGCGTCATGTGTCCTATTATAAATTAAAGTTGCTGTGTGAGTTGTCCGGAAATATTTATTTATTTATTTTAAAGTTTCCCGCCTTGTCTTTCTGTCTGTCTTTATGTTGGGAATATACACAAAAGCTACATACAATTTTTAGCAATAAGTAGACAATAGTAGGGTCTGGTGTGCATGTTGTTGATGATAATTGTTGAACGAGTAGGGTAAAACCAAGCATTTACTACGAAAGTTTTGCTTATTTATAGGAAATCCATGGCAACTATCAGTAGCAGTCACATTGTGTTGCAACTGTGGCAGAACAACGATTGCCGGGTCAGCTAGTATTTACGAAGGAAAAGATTTCTTTTATCTGAGTACCTCTCCAATAGATCTCTTATCTTTAAACTGCACCGATGACATTTCATTTTTAAATTTACTACGAACATTCCTTTTCAAACAACGAAACAAAAAATTTTATAATGTTTTTAATAAGTGATAAACCTCACTTTGCAGGTTAAACTATTTTTAAATTTTATGCAGAAAAAAAAACCCTGTGCGCGAAGATTACGGATGTGTCTTAATTTTTTCTGCATAAAATTTAAAAATACGAAACAAAATAATCTAATAAACGTCACGGAAAGCCCAGTCCACATAAAAAGGACCCTTGCCATAACTAAACATAGTGATTATATTCTCTATCGGCCATAACTATAAGGTATTTCTTGTATAAACATTATGCTTCCAAAGCATTTCACACGATAAATACAAGTTTCGTCTCGTGAGCACAAAATTGACACTGTCATGTAATACCCATCACTGGGTACGAGGCGCTCATTCACATGCTGACTTCACAAGATAAATATCAAACAAATATTTGAGTTTCCATTATAAACACAGATAATGCTTTATTACCGGTGTAAGTGTGACGTTGTAATGTGCCTTTATGATGTCTAATAACTACAAATCAGGAAATCCCAAGACCAAATGAGATAAAACAAACGGCTTTTTCCAAGTTCCTGGGTAGTATGCAAAAATAACAAATTATTTATCACAGTATCATGACGTTACGAGTTGGATTAGGTACTGATTTACAAGATTGTGGAATATGTGTTTTCTACTGAGTCTGTCGAATTTTCCTTAAGCCCTCATTCTCCTTGAAGACTTATTCCATGTATCTGTCCAATTCATAAATTTTCACACTTCATTGTGTCTATAGCATAATTACTTTTTCTGTGGAGAAATTATAAATCACATACAATATTTTCAACGGTATCAGGTCGATGGAGGACCGCAATTACTATTGATTTGACCCCCATGTATGTTCCTAGACTTTTGATAGTTTTGGCGATAGAGATAAAAGATAATGATAAAATATTTTTATTTTAAAACTAGTTGCAAATAGACACAATGCTTAAAATATTATTTGCTAGAAAACTGTCTCTGTCTCAGCATGTGCCAGATAACTAGCATACTAGTAACTAAGGCTAGTCTTCCGACTGAACCAATTGTTGACGTATTTTACTTTTTTTTTGTATCACTGAATTGGTTTTCCTAAACTGATCACAATTGATTGAAACGCTTGTTTGTTTAGGGAATAGATAAGTGGATGGTAGTTAATTTTTCACGCGAAAACGACTATATGCTATTTCTGAAAATATCTGGAGAACCACAAGGTCAATCCTTATTGGCGTGATTTTAATTTCCAACAAGAAAAGTAGCTACTCGATCCAAGAATTTGCGACAGTTATTCTCAATATCTTTAAATCCTGGTTTTGTAATTAAAGGGGTTAAAATGTGTATGAAAGTCGTATGTTTTTAAAGTTATTCGAATGGAATGCGAAAACAAGGTGTTTTGGATATGGAGGTAGTATATAAAGCGGCTCGCCTGGTGTATGCCATTCACACCCTTCCCGCTTTATATGCCACATCAGAAACACCTTATATACTTGTCTATATTCATACATATGTACGTTACTAAAATTTAAAAAACAAGTAAAATTATTCTTTTCGTTAAACATCCCCAGCAATTTTTTTAGGGTGTACATCCGCTTTAAACGGATTTTACGAAACTTTATCCTTAAGGGGGTAGAACGTGGGTTAAAAGTTTGTATGAATGTTCTATGTTTTTATAATAAAAACTTGAAATTAAATATTTAGGGCTCTATAGATGATGTGATACTTATAATGCACCTTTTTAAATACATATTTGTCTACATGTTTTACAAACATATGCATTTTAATTCACAAGTATTCATTAGCTAAATAATAAATTCCACATGTACGAATTCGTGGACGTCCAAACAACAAAGCCGTTTGCGTTTTCACTACTTATAACTGGAGAATGGCAGAACCAATTAATAGTTAATGATTTTTTTTTATTTTTCTCCGTGAGTAATAGCAGAATAACTATTAAAAACATGGAAACATTGGCTAATGCACTTTCAAACATTTTCAAACCCAAGAGAGGGGTGGTGGGGTGGATCCAGTATTACAAAATGTCGCGTGTCCTATTTGGAATAAGGTTCGATATCCATTTTAGCAACATAAAGCCATATTAGCAACTTACAACTTTTTTCTACTCCTATATTGTGGGGCGGTATACTTAATTCACTTGAGTTTATTGAATGGTGAATAAATATACTTAATACACTTGGGTGAATGAAGTATACTGTCTATATAATATAATTGTAGTTTATTGCAAATTATCCATAATTATGAAATAAAAAAATAGTTTCCGACAATCCACACAACAACATCTAGTCCCGTGCTTGCAGAACATATAAACACTTGATCCCTCGGCGGGAATAGAACCCGCTAACTCTTGCACTGCAAGCGGACCCACTCCCACCGACGCACTGAGGCTGTCTATTCTTTTACTAGAGAACGATAAACAATCAAAAATCAAATACAGTTAATAAAACAGCCCAGTAGTTGTCGAGTATCTGCCACGACTAGCGAACAGCAATACAGCTGTTTAATATTATATCGATAAATGAAAAGGACATTCAAATAGTTTTGGCTCTTTCACTCTTTTTAACAAAGTGGCTTACAAGGCCATAGGTAAATTGGCTGTATGTTAATAACTAATAATATGTACCTATACTTAACAATCATAACGAATTGTACAAAACAAAATATGTCTTTTCAGAAAAACGTCAAATCTAAATTATATACTGTATTAAACAGTACAAAATACGCCTGCCGCTTAGATTTAGAAACTACTAAACGCATTTTAATGCTGTTTTCAGTGATAGATAAATTGTTTCAAGAAGTAACTTGTTTGTTTGAAGAAGATATTTGTATAATTTCTACCTGTGTACAAAGTCAGAGCGATTTGCTAAAATTGTTAAGCCAGTACCTAATTTAAAAGACATCAAATAGGCTAAGGACTTTTATCACAAAATCCAAATAAACTAAGCAATGATTAGTTCAAAACCTATCTCGCTTTGTCACATATGAATATGATTGAGCGAATAGCGAATAATTATTTTTACCATTGTCTAAGTTTACTCGAAGATAGAGAAACAGGCCCTAAAAATTAAGATGTATGCTTGTACAACTTGCGCTTGTGTGCCAACAGCAAAAGTAAGTGATCCAAATCAACGTTTCAAAACATCTTCTAGTGTGACGTGCCAGATATAACAAGTTATACCAAGTATTTATGTGTCAATTTCAAATGAAGCCTTAATCTGTCAAAAGCAAATGATCAGAATCACACCGAGGAACCAACTAAATGTGATCACTTACTTTTAAAACGTTATTTGTTCCTTTACTTCTAACGATATAATATAACCAGTAGGTATATTAAGTCAAAAGTTACGGACTACACTATTAAGACTATAAAAGGACACCGACATTAGGACGGCTGTTTTGTTTTTTGTATGTGTGGGAATTTGTTGGAAAGTGGATCGGTGTCGGTTTTACTTCAGACATCAAAGGGAAATGAAATGATATATTTCCAAGAACACATAATAACATAATAGGACGGACCTGTGTCATTTTTTCCGCGACAATCACGTGACCTTACCGTCATAATACCATAGTTTAAATAATTTCAGTATGTATTGATCACACAGAAATTGTATGTAAGAACCCTTAAAGCAAAAAATTCAGTTCAAAATCATATTCCAATGAGAGCCCACACGTACCTCAACGAGGTCACGTGGATGGTGTTGACGAGATCTACATTTTCAGTGACAGCTGTCAAAAGAAAAACAGTCATATCTCTGGAACCACTCTTGCTTGACGTTCGATTATGGATTCAAATGAAAGTTGTTGAAGAGATCTACATTTTAATTGACAGCTGTCAAATACAAAACTGTATTTAAAAATAAAAAATAAGATATTTCTGGACAATCCACAAATTATCTCTGAAACTCATCTTAAACATTCACTACTCTTATATTTATCATAGCCTGGACATATGATCTGCCCATACTGCGACTTTAACGAGCAACTCGTTTACCTATCTCTTCAATTCTGATACAAACTCGCAAAAAAACTCCTATATCCCTTACCCTAGGTTGTTAGACAGGCCTATTTGAAACTATGGAAATGGAATATGAACAACTTCAGGATATTTATTTTAAACCTTAACAGTGGCAGCCGCTACATGGACATTGTACATGACTTTCATCTTGTTCTTTCTGTTAGATTGAGGTCTTCAAGCATTATAACTAAGTTAGATATTTCATTACTCGAAGGTTTACTCGCCGCGCCATTGAAGTTAATAAATTTGATTGAGTTTTATACCTACTGTTGTGGGAGTTGGTATACTGTTTGCGTCGTGACCAATCCAAACGCTTGATAGCGTTCAGTATTGCACGCGAGCTTGTAAGCAGCGGACGTGCCCTTCCAATAGTCGCAGAAATATTTCGCGCAAATTATCGCGAATTTATTACATGTCAGATAATCTGAGGATACAATTTTTTTTTAAACTTACCAAAATGATATAGGTGTATCAATAAATAATAAATATATATCAATTTTCAGACTAAACTCACAAATAAGTTTAGTCAAATGTATCAAATCAACACCAATTTGCATTTTGTCCTTACTTTATATTATAAATGCTGAAATCACTTAGTCCGTCTGTCTTTCTTTCATGCAAAAACTACTGAACCTATTTAAAAGAAACTGGGTAAACAGATTCTTTAAAGCAAACCGCGAGAAAATATATATATATATATATATTTTTATTGAAGGCCCAAAATGCTTTAATGTAATTTATGAAATAAGACATGAGGCTTACGTTATTTGGGTTGTTGTATATTTGCCACAAAGTAAATTCGTCACGAAAAAATGTATGTGTAAGTTCGCCACACTTCTGTTATTTTTGGTTATTGTAAGTTCGTCACATAGATTTTTCTGTAGAGACAGCAGAAAAATTAAACAATAAGTAGAATAGAACAAAACAAATGTTTTCACACTCATAGATTTAATTAATAATACGATTTTAATTTTGAATGATCTAGATTATGAAAATTTTAGCTTTCACATAACAGTTAAGAAGTGGCTGATTTGCGAATAAGAACGCATATATATAAGAAAATTAAAAATACAAGGTATAACTATCTAATTTTTAAAACCTGACATTTTCGTTAATATCACGATTTTGTGGCTGATATGCCCATAACATTTCAACTATATAAAAGATAAATATATAATTAAATCACAGTAATAATCACATATTTGCATTTAAACTTACTTTAACTTGCAATAATTGAAAGATTTCAAGGATAAAGCCTTACATTTACAAAAAATATCAGTTCACAAATAGATGATTTCACAGTCAGAATTACATTATTTTAGTTAGCAATCGGCTGATTTGCCCTAACATTACAACTATACAAAATATCAACATAATTGAATCACAGTAATAATCACATTTTTAAAATAATTGAACCTTACATTTATGTTAAAATCACAGTGGCTGATTTGCCTATGAACTTTATTAAAAGTAACAAGCTTTAAACATATGGATTATTAGACAATGGATTGATCGTTCGCATTACCTAATTTAAAAGTTTTGCAAATGCTGCATTACAGAAAGCTTATTAAGCTATCGATAAATTATATTAATTAGGTTCTCTGTTAGGTAATTAGTTACACACTCTTTATGTTATTTACTTGTTCTCTGGTTCATTATATAAAACATCTAATATTAAACATCTAGTAATTTACCAAATTATAATGATAGTTCTACCTTTTACATAATCATTTTCTGGTTGGTTCAAGTGGTTACATTTATTATTATGAGTACTTTATTGCACAAGAATATAAAGAATTGTACAAATGGTGTGCTTATTTAAGGTGTTACATAGTAGTAAGATTCTGACATTAGCCGGTGGGTATTGCAACCTTATGATTGGATAAAATATATTATACATAAAATATATTATAAGTAACAAGTTCCGATCACATAGTAAGAATAACACAATTTTTTTTTTTTTTTTTTTTTATTATTGATAAGCCTTCATTTGACCACAATCTCACCTGATGTAAAGTGACGATGTGGTCTAAGATGGATCATGAAGGCCTAGAAGATGGCTTCTCCGGGCCACATTACGAAACACGAAAAAATCGCTTCACGCACTGGCCCAGCCCGGAGGGTGGTGACAAGCCGCGGCCGAAGCCTACCACCAGAGACTGTTCTTAGCACCACCCGGAGGTCACGTGTAAGGATTCAGAGGGTTACCACTTACGGACGTGAACAGACAAAACCTCCAAAACAATAACTAAGTTCAATAACTCGCCTTGAGCCGTGCGCGTCGTAAACAAGGTTTTTCGCCTAAGTGATGCGCTCTTTCGCTTGTGGCGTTGCTTTCATATCATTTATGATTCTATCAAATTATACACAGGAAAATTTATAATAGGGATATGTACTCAATATACTTTAAGCACGTGCCAACCACCACACCAACCCGTAATTGTTCAGCGTGTTGAATAAAGGTGTGGTGGTGTAATGTCGATTGTGCGGAAATATTTATTTATTTATCAGTAAATCCATTCTATCAGTGATGGCATCCGATTTTGAGCTATCTATCAGTCTTTTAGTTTTTCAGTATACAACTTAAACCCTGCCCCGGCTTAGCACGTATTAAAATAATGCTTTACGACTTTCGTTGAGTAGTGGCAAATCTAGTTTTAGGTCTGTATGTCTCCTTAATTAAAGACTACCAGACGAAATTAAAATTAAATTAATTAGTGCGTGTAAATTTGTATCGGAGTTCTCGTGTTTTCGTGCAACAAGACTGAAAAGAAAAATAAATAAACGTACAGACTTTTAATGATATAATGGAAAAACGACTAATAATTTAAATACTAATTCTAACTACATAAAAAAATATTTTTAAATACATATTAATGCATACTTAATTTTGATAATTTCGAACATTAAAATTACACGTTCGAGGTTCTTTAAGAAGCCTTATAGGTTAAAACATCCTACTACTATTATAAAGGCGAAAGTTTGTAAGTATGGATGTATGGATGTTTGTTACTCTTTCACGTAAAAACTACTGAACCGATTTAAATGAAATTTGGTACAGAGAATCTCTAGAGCCTGAAAAATAACATAGGCTACTTTTTACCGCGGGAAAACGTCATTCCGCGGGAAAATCCATTATAACGCGGATAACACCGCGGGGCACAGCTAGTAAAAAAATATTCGGTATTTAAAATTATGGACCCGAAGAGGCTATGTTTGTCTAATGTGAATGTGAATTATTATATTTTATCACAATATGTCGGCGTCATGTTTGGGTATGTTATGTTATGTTTGGGTCAAAATTAGTTTGGTAAAGCCATAACCCAAAGCCATATTTGTTCATTAAGTTTTTTTCTTTTGGAAAGTTGAAAAGAAGATAAAAATCTGCCGGTTTTTTTTTAATCTTAGATAAATTATCGAGGAAAAACCTTACTACCAGCTAACATAACAAAAATATTTAAAACATCGACTACAATCGATCGCGTCAACTACATTTTTGGCGGTCGGCGCGGTGCGCGGGCGGGTGTTGGTGTGCCCGCCTCTTGCGTCTTGTTTGGGTTCACATGTATATATTTATTTATTATTACATATTTATTGCCAAAGGTGAAAGTGTTTCTATGTTCTGCAAGCACTTTCTCCTTGGTCTGTGTAAGCGACGCGTAGTGTTTTTCATAGTTTTAAGTTTTAATTTGATTTTTATTTCTTTAGTTTATGTTAAAAAACAAACCTTATATTTTTGATCTGTAATTTAAAAACATAAATAAAGATATATGCTGTGGCGCGCGGGGCGACGATCGGTGAGGTACGCGGGAGGGGAAGTCAGTGTGCATGACGACGGCTCGCGCGAACGTTCGTTTTCTCGCTCGCTATTGCTTTTTGGTACAAAACCTATGTTTTATTGGTACAACACCTACAGTCTGGGTGTTTAATATTTAGGTATAATTAAAAATATCTATATATGTATGACTATCATATTAAGTATATCAGATATCTAGTACCCGTAACACAAGCTTAGAGCTTACCACGGGGCTAGATGTTGTTGTGTGAATTGTCTGGAAATATTTATTTATTTATTTATTATTACGTATTTATTTAATTCTTAAAATTTCATCATAATAATATTCACGCCTTGTCTTCACACTTACTTACTTTCATATATCTACTTTTCACATTTACTTTCAGTTCATACTTATGTTCATACTTCTATATCTTCTAATCT
Source organism: Gymnoscelis rufifasciata (assembly GCA_929108375.1). Lineage (NCBI taxonomy): Eukaryota > Metazoa > Arthropoda > Insecta > Lepidoptera > Geometridae > Gymnoscelis > Gymnoscelis rufifasciata. The sequence goes on from OV815301.1 coordinate 11,710,062, forward strand.
TTACTCTAACTTACCGTTCATACACTCACACTATGTTCTTACTTTCACATCTTAGATAGTTTATTCTTCTACCCTCAACTTCACTTATTTAATTCTCAACGGAATTCGAAAACAAAGGACAGTCGTATGGAACCATCCTACCGCGCACTACTTACTTTCCCGTTAACAAAAGATTTTGCAAATATGTTGGTGTTAAACTATCTTCTCGCTCTGTGTAACGTTTATCTTCTGTCCGTGTTTATTGTTTACTGTAACTTTCATTCTGCTGTGCCTTCCGCTCCTTCTTATAAAACTATAGTGTTTGCTGTGATAAATACAGTGTGTGAAACCTAACCTGTCGGACTTATTTTCACCTGAACCTACCACAGCTACAGGTACGAACTTACTACCTACCTATTACTACACGTCTCCTTCACCCCCGCAAATGGACGCGATGCCCGATTTATTATTATAAAAATAATTGAAGAATCGACATACCGATGAAATCTAATGTTAGATTTCATCTTGGTGTCCTTTTTTGTGTCATTTTAGCAGGATTTGTTTGCACATTTTACCATTTTTATTGCCCAACAACTTGACTTGACTAACAAAATGAGTTGAGATCCTCACGCCGCTACCGCGCATCCACGACTGCGAACGTTCGCTGCGCGAACGTCATGTTGTTCTTACTCGTGGTTCTTTCTACATTATGCTCACTCTATCCTTACCCTAAATGATATATCTAAGATTTTTTTATTTTTGTGTTGTTTGGTGTTTGGTTGTTTCGCAATTGTGTGGAGCCCGCTTTAAGGTTATTACAACGTCTTACCTCTCAGATTGTGCTTATGTGCCTAAATTCATAAAGAGAGTGAGAGAGAGATAACATATATTTACACAACACACACATAACAAGGAAAATACAATTAAATAAAATTTAACTAAATATTTATCTAATACTAACCCGTTTTTCCTAGTCTTAACTAGTTCTTCAGTAGGACGTCCGTACAGTCAACAGCAAACGTAGGTAATCAAATACAACGTTTCAAAACATCTGCAAGCGTGACGTGCCAGATGTAACAAGATACAAAATCATTTATTTCCATAGTTTGGTTTTACAAAACTTAGACACGTCAAAAAAATCAATCCTCAAACAAGATTGTACTATGTGACAATTTTATTGGAAGTAGGTCAAAAGACAATGTTCATAATAACACCGAGGACAATCGAACTAAATGTCACACTAGTGATGTTTTGAAACGTTGGTTTTGATCACTTAATTTTGGTGTAGACTGTACTTTCGACCCCCCCCCCCCCTCCCTTTCTGGCGCAGTCGAGCACGCACGTTGACCGTGAAATTTAAAGACATTGAAATGACGACATTAGCATAACCAAGGATTGATTTTAACAATAATTGTTACAATTCCAGTTTGTAAATATATAATTACATGGTATAGAATTTTATGACAATCTGCCACGACATACAGAGACTGAAATGTAAAATTTTATTAATTAGTAAGGACATTCATCCGCTTACAAACAGATGATACTTCTGAGACTATTTTTTTTTTATTCTCGATAAGTCTTAATTTGACCACAATCTCACCTGATGTATAGTGACGATGTGGTCTAAGATGGAGCATGAAGACCGAGAAGGTAGATGGCTTCTCCGGGCCACATTACAAAACACGAAAATATCGCTTCACGCACTGGCCCAGCCCGGAGGGTGGTGACAAGCCTCCCACCAGAGACTGTTCTTAGCACCACCCGGAGGTCACGTGTAAGGATTCAGAGGGTTATCACTTACGGACGTGAACAGACAAAACCTCCTATGTCCTAAATTCTTTTGTAAACAAGTATACGAACATAGTTATACCTAGTAGTAATATATATTTTTAAATTTATAAATACCTAAAAGATTTAAAAATAATGGCTAAAATTCAGGTCGATTGCTCTACGGTTGACCTAATCATCTTATTTCGAAATATTCATTCTTAACGCACACTCATTTAAACAAAGGGTTAGTAAGTTAGCCCTGATTTTTCGCGTGTAGGTACACTCGAGGTGGCCCATTGTGCGTTTAAGCAAACCATCCACCATTGTCTTAAAATATCTAAAAATATAAAAAATATCTTAATGAACATAAGTTGATGGATAAATGTTTATAGAACGAAGTTCCTTATCGCGCGTTGTGAAAGGGGGCTAGACGGAAACAATTCTTACGAAAAGTTGTCACGACACGTGACACTACGACACGCGACACGACACTTTTTGAATCACAACATCTTTTGATAAGCTGTTGCTTAATTTCGCGCTTCTCGTCATCGACTCTAAATCAGAAGGTTGCGAGTTCAAATCACGTCGGTGTCAATTCTTTTTGTGTTTCCAAAATTTAGTTTTAGGTAAAATTCAGTTTTATTTCATACATCACCTTTTTAGCACGTTGTGTTGGTAGCAATTTAGCAAAGACTAACAAGCAAGCAATCAAGCTGAGAGTATTGCCAGCATAAAAAAAAGATGTGTGAAATAGTTCATACGACTTAAATTTTACAATATTACTAGCGGCCCGCCCCGGCGGCGCACGGGTAAAAAAAGTTCCCGGCAATTTTTCCTTATTTTCTCACCGTTTAGACCTACCCTGGACTACCGACAAACATTTTAAAACCAAAATCAGCTCAATCGTCCCAGCCGTTCTCGAGTTTTAATCAGACTAACGAACAACAATTCATTTTTATTTATATAGAATATACATAATCTCCGCTATTTCACGGACGCTTTTAACAAAAAAATAAAAAAATAATAATTAAGTACTTCAAAAACATGTCAGAAAAAAATGATTGAAAACTATGTTGAATATTGAACTTTCGAGACATAGACAATAGCTCAAAAAGTATATACCTAACCACCACGTATAAATAGCTTATCAAGAAAAATCATAGACAACCTATAAAACGAATATTGAGCTTTCGAGACATAGACAATATCTCAAAGAGTATATTACCACCACGTATGAATAGCTTATCAAGAAAAATCAGAGACTACCTATATAAATACATTTATTTTACACTTTTGTTAACCTGTAGATAATAACAGACAAATAATTAGCAATAAATTAAAATTGCGACTATAATTTGAGATTTAAACTATCCTATCTCTCAAGTTGGATCGAACTGCACATGGTGTGCGAATTTTATTATAATCGGTTAAGTGGTTTAGGAGTCCATTGAGGACAAACATTGTGACACGAGATTTATATATATTAAGATATAGGTAATTCAATTTTTATCAATACATGGTTTTATTGTATTTATGTTCTTATGCTTATGTTAATTTTTAAAATTCAATGAAATACTCACTAATTCTTATGTAATGTATTTCTTCATAATTAATGTATGTACACATTTAAGTTTATTTATATTAAGTTTATATATTACAAATACTACAATAAAACTTTTTTGCCAAAAATTAAACCAACTTCAAAACGGAAACTGAAATAAATTAACTTTACAAATCATTGAGACATTATAAGTGATAATTAAAAGAAACATAAACAATTAAATAATTAACCTCAAAATTATGAAATACTTAATTATTTAATTGTTAATGTTTCTTTTAATTATCACTTATAATGTCGAAATGATTTGTAAAGTTAATTTATTTTTTACTTTTCAGTTACCGTTTTGAAGTTAGTTTAATTTTTGGCAAAAAAGTTTTATTTTACGATTTTTAGTGATTACTCTACTAAAATATACCTTATAGAGTTCCTTTGACTGTCCTTCATTTTCATCCTCAGACCCCTAATATCAGTCAAAACCCGTTTAGATGAACGGTCTCAGTAATATAAGTTAATCAAGCCCAAACACAAAGTACTTGCTGTAAATCGTTGAGGAGTTCCCTCGACCGCCTTTCCCTCCATCATCAGATCAACACCAGACCCTCATTAATAAAAGGGTTTTAAAATTAATTATATTGAATAATATTAAGGAACACACAAGTCGGAAAGACATTATTTTCAAGAGTTTCCCTCAATTTCTTCATGATTCCACCACCAGATCCAGGTTTCCTTACCATGCGACCACCCTTGGGATACTCCCTTTCCAACAAAAAAAGAATAATCAAAATCGGTTCATAAACGACAAAGTTATCCGCGGACATACATAAAAAAATAGTATTATAGTTTATGTCCTCTTATTTTTATTTGTTTATATAAATATTAATTTTATAAAATATTCATGGTGACAGTCACTCAGAAGGATTAGTCTGAAAACCAGCGTTCCCTGTACCTAGTATAGGGCAACATTTCAGCTGAGACTAATTCCTTTTTTGTGCGCACCTAAGTGCAGGCATCACAATCTTCGCTCCTACATAGGTACAGACTAAGATGGCCTAGATTTATAACCAGTGTACCTATTTACTGTCATATGTGTTCGCTGTTTGTTTTGTTTTTCATGTAATGTTTTAGGGTTCACAAATTTTGTAATTATTATTATATATATATTTTTCAATTAACTATGTTACTGAATGTCAATTGTCTGTGTTGTTTTTTGTCTGTACTTATGTGTGTGCAAAATAAATGCTTTTATTATTATTATTTGTAAGTTATTTTTAGTTCAAAATACATTTGAAAAAAAATTAAATTCTATTACAATTCCTTCACTAATTAATCCAAAGGAACTTCGTTCCATCCGGGTGTCCCTTGACACCTCTCAAGTTTTTGTATTTATATAACGGTAAAAATTTTAACTCCCGTTCTCACGCGAGCTTTTAATACCCTACATGACCAAAATAGAGATTTTTATTAGGATCTTTCATACAACAGTAGCAAAATGCCATTCCCGTGAACTATTCCGGTTAAATATAGCGCAAAAGCTGTCAATGAAATGTAAAACACTGGATAGTAAATGTTAAAGAAACAAAACATTTTTTTTTCTCTTTAGTTCATGCAACCCAAAGCGTGGAATGTCAATCAAAAATATATTATTTTCATCATTAACACCCCTATTAACGTTCCAACTGCTGGGACACAGGGACTTCTTATCTTGGCGAGAGGGAAAAGGCGTTAATTCACCACGCTGGCCAACTGAGGGTTGGTGAATATCACATGTCATTTCCTTCCAACTTTTTAAAGATCTTAGAACATGCCGTTTTCTTCACCGTTAAAGCAAGTGTTTTAAAGCGCACATACATTTTTCAAGGAGAAAAATCCAGAGGTTTGAACCCACACCTTCGGAATCAAAGTCGATAAAATTATACATATATTTACTAGTGGCCCGCCCCGGCTTCGCACGGGTTTTTATTCAATTTTTTTTCCAAAATTGTGAATCAATGCCATTCCCAGATCCCCTTGAACACACAAAAAATTTCATCAAAATCAGTCCAGTCGTTTGAGAGAAGTTCAGTGACATACACACTCACAGAAGAATTATATATTTATAGATTACGTCTGAAAAATATTGACACAATTACGGTACCTATGCCCTCTCACCTCTCAGCCCTGTGAGCGATTCGATTTGTAAGTCAAATAGAGCGCTTGCTCTGCTATAACTGTATCATATTTGCATTGATTAAGATAAAGTGAATAAATAGCAATGTTAGAATATATAACGAGAGTGAATGCTGTTGGCGCCTGAAACACGGCGCGTGCGCAGAATAGCTTCAGCAGGCGCGCGGACGGGTCGCGTACGTCCCGAATCAATTCACTTCTAGTTACTTCTAACTAAATAAAACAAATCGACTTCAAGAACTTTCCAAACATGATAAGGGGAAATAAACCGTAAGTTTTTGTTTTTATAAATTTTATTTCGTGATACAGTTATTTCATTAGTTCAACTTCGTATGTTCACGTAAACAAATAGTCAAATTACTGAAACTGTGAAAAATTTAGTTGCGTTTGCGAATAATTTTATTTATATTGTATTTTAAGTATTAGTGCGATATGATATTAACACTTCTTGCGATAAAGTTTGTAAGAAAATTTTAATATTAGTAATTACATTATGGGGACAGCAATTTTTTTTTTTTTTTTTTCTTTTATTTTTTTTTTACGAAAATAAAACAGTTTTATTTAACACCTATATAGCAACAAAAAACCACCACGGTTTAAACCAGTGCTATTTAAAAAACTGAGACGCAGGTTCTCACTAACCTATTAAGTTACACAGATTATTTTAAAATTAGGACACCAACAAACTATCTAAATAAATAAATATAAATAAATATTTCAGGACTAATCACACAGCATCACCTAACCCCAAACTAAGCAGAGCTTGAACTATGGGTGTTAGGTGACTGATATACTACATAGATACATTTTTATTTTTGTAAATACATACATATTATACATAGAAAATACCCAGACCCGAAACCAGAAATTGCAGATCGTACTAAATCAGGTCCCGCGGCAGGAATCGAACCCGCAACCGCCTCAGCGGCTTTTGCCCACCGAGCCACAGAGGTCGTCATATCTAAACTAACATTAATTGTACATAATTTCTTTATTTTTTCCTGAATAGTAAAATCACGTATCACTGATGAAGAATTCTTTCAATTTATATTTAATATTTTATTTTGTAGCATGTTGTAATCCCGTGCATTTGACAGATTTTTAAAAACTTAAATTTTATCTTTATCTGCAAATAAAAAAACTACATATAGATCGAAAGATGTTAGGTGAAATATAACATAAAAAATCATATGCGAGGCGAATGTGTGTACCTAATGACTTGCCGCTGTAGCCTCCACCACAGAATACATAATAGTACAAGTACCTCCACGCAAGGAACAAAACACAATAATGTTACCTAATATGTGTATTTATAATACAAATATATTACGAGAATAGCTGTAACCTATTTTAAATATTTATGCAGAATAAGATTAAGACGCATCCATTACCTTCTTAAGAAGAAGACGTGTTGTTTATCATTAACACTTATTAAAAATCGTTAAGCTTAGAAGCCCACACGAAGGTTGTGGTAAAAAAGTAATTTTGTCAAACAAACTAGCTTCTATAGTAACTAAGAGGAATCGTAAGAAATCATTTATTTGCAGCTAACATAACTTAAATTACCAATAAATTATAGAACTTAAAATAAGTAAGTCATGGATAAACCACATAATGAGACGAATAAAACGAGCCTAAACCCTATGGGTTAATGTCTATTTAAAAGATTTCCTATGAAACAGCTCATAGTTGTAATGTAATAATGTAAAGTTGCATATTTTTATGTGTGTTTTTGTTTAGCATGTTGGAATGTAAACGCTTTCCTTACTCTTTTAGTTTTCATTTAATTTTATAATCAAGTTAAAATAATCAAAATTATAATTTAAATAAACCCCGATTCCAGAACTTTCATTGCCATAAAAGTAAAAAATCATAGTATTTGTCTATCATCTATTTTTGTTATTTAATTAAATATATTATTTGATTAGAGACAATCATTGAGCCAGGTTAAATAAATTAGTAAAACTAAATTAACCATTAATTACGAGGTTAACTAAACTATATTGTTATTAATTGTTTAAATTTATTGATTTGACAATCCCCTCAATAAAGGACTTAGCATTCACTGAACACTGTATACTATTATAATATGCTATGTGCCTGTATCTACATAATAATATAAATAAAAGAAATAACGATTTATTTATGAAACTTACTAAAACAAAATTATGAATAACAATAATGACAATTAAATTTATTAAATCATTTTTTTTCAGAGAGGGGGAACCAGAATATAGCTGTTCATATTTTTCGATCGTAAGTAATACTTATAGGTACAATTTAAGGATTATTTTTTTAATATAACATGTTCTTTGACTTTGATTTTCCCGCAAAAACAGCATACTTTCCCTTGGTAAAACTAGCCATCCTCTCTAAATAGGCTGTCAAACACTGAAATATTTTTAAACGACAGGTAAGCCAATCTTAAACGCTAACAAGGTTAAGCAACGTTGCGCAACGCCAGTACTTGGATGGGTGACCGACCGAACAAAATCTTTTTGCACTGTATAATTTGTTTTTATTCATCTCATTCTTTTGTCGATTTACTGAAGTTTCACTTCTATCGTGTGTGAAACGCACACACCTTTTTTGCATTTATCACGATCATAAGCATATACCTATATTTATACACTAATTACTTAATTTACAAACAAGTTTACATAGGTATTTTTTATGTAATCTATTGGAAAAAAATATTATTTTGATGTTTAAAAATTAAATAAAGAGTATAATAATAATAAAATTCGTTTATTTCCTCATACAAACCTTAATGATAATGGATAGAAGTAGGAATATTGAATAGTGACCTGTAATACAGGTTGATATACCGACGTTATTGTGTATTTAAAAGGCAAATTGATGTCATTGAATATGATTAGGGATCTAGAGCAGTATAGCCTAAGATTACGGGTTCATAAACTTTCCTCTTGCGTCACTCTTATTTTCTCATACAAACCAAATATAATATTTTTATTTAATTTGAACATGTTCACTATTAAATATTCCTACTTGTATTCATTATCATTAATGTTTGTATGAGGAAATAAACGAATTTTATTATTATTATACTCTTTATTTAATTTTTAAATATCAAAAAAATATTTTTTCTAAACTTGTTTGTAAATTAAGTAATTAGTGTATAATTATAGGTTTATGATCGTGATAAATGGAAAAAAGGTGTGTGCGTTTCACACACGATAGAAGTGAAACTTCAGTAAATCGACAAAAGAATGAGATGAATAAAAACAAATACTGTGCAAAATGATTTTGTTCGGTCGGTCACCCATCCAAGTACTTGCGTTGCGCAACGTTGCTTAACCTTGTTAGCGTTTAAGATTGGCTTACCTGTCGTTTTTTCCGTTGCATCCGGTTTGAAATCACAACGATTCTAAAGAAATTTCACATCAAAAAATATCCGGATCTGTTTGCTTTTTTCAGCCTAGGGTAGAGTGACGCAAGAGGAAAGTTTATGAACCCGTAATCTTAGGCTATACTGCTCTAGATCCCTAATCATATTCAATGACATCAATTTGCCTTTCAAATACGACAATAACAAGAAAATTCTAAGAAGATTTACAAAATTATACAATATTCATCACATCAAATGTCTCATCAAATCTGATCTAGATTTTAAATCATTCTAGAACTTACAGTGACGTTACTTTGCCTTTATTAAATTGATGTGACGAGATTAAATGCAATTTACGTTTCCAGTTTCGATATGGAACATGTCTGGAGATCACAGCTACGGTATTCGGAGTATTCTTCGGGTTGCTGAGTGGGGGTGGGGTGTGCTACAACCTGGCTCAGATAGGGGAGCTGACCACCGCCTTCGTTGAGAGGACCAAATACCAGGACCGCATGTCAACATATTTACCACTTACCACGGCATTTGGAGGCGGGAGGCGATTGTAAGATATAACCATTGTCTACTTCATAAAATTGTCCTACCACGAGTTGCCACTTACGACTGTTGGCGATTACAGCATGATGTAGCGGATTACACCATGTTCTAATCTCCAACTGTTGTAAGTCGCTACTCGTGCTATATATTACGCTTCTCATACAGTATTACGCTTCATGCTTTAACCATAATATTCCACGCTTTGTACAGGTTTTTTACAGTCTAACTAGTTTCTGTTTAGCCTGCGTTTATATTTGTTCATCAACATCATCATCATTTCAACCGTGGGACGCCCACGGCAAGATACAAGATACAAAATCATTTATTTCCATTGTTTGGTTTTACAAATCCTAGACACGGCTGGACATAGGCCTCCCTCAAAGATTTCCAGTAATTACGGCTCGCAGCAGCCTCCATCCGCCGTGAGGCCGGAGTCTTCACTAGGTCGTCCGTCCATGCACTTTCCGATTCTTGGTCTCGATTCTAGAACTTTTCGGGCCCAATGACAATCTCTTCTGCGTGCTATATGACCTGCCCACTGCCATTTCAAAGAGTTAATCCGTTTGGCTACCTCTGCGACCCGTATTCTTCTAATAATATCCTTATTTCTGATTCTATCCTGTAGAGAAACCCCGAGCATAGCTCTCTCCATTGCACTTTGAGTGACTCTGGGCCTATTCATGAGACCAATAGTGAAGCACCATGTATCAGATCCGTATATTAGTTCAGCGATGAGGAATAACCTATTCTGGCTCAGTCCATAGTAATATTGTTAGCAATATGCCCTTCAGCACCCGCCTTTACCTGGTAAAATTATAACACTTACATTTCCTAAGTCTCTTAAAAAAACAGACCTTTCCACTGGTGGAAACGTGAGCGGTTTTGATGATTAAGGAAGAAGAAAAATGATTAACAAATAGCTAAGTTTGAAACAATAACGGTTTTATCTCTCAAGTTAATTTCAAGTTTATTGCATCTTAAAGGTTTTCGTGACAAGAATATCTTGAGGCTTTTACAGCTTTAACTGGCATCCAAAATTTACAGTTCTAAACTATTTTCTAAAAATCTCAATTATTCTTATCATCCGAGTATTAGAAACTGCCTACTGGGAGACGGATATTGTGTTATAAAATTACGACTTGAAGATTTTTAGCACAAAACGGAATAACATCAAGTTAAACTTATTTTTCTTTCATTTGCAAATTACTAGTATATTTCGCTTTACCGAATTAATTTATATCTTCAGCCATATAGCAGCAAATGGCAATGATTTCCTTGTTGAATATTGTTGAATCAGAGTTCTTATAACTTTGATATGATATCCAGTATAACTAATAAAACGGGCCTTGTTATCTAATAAGTGGACAAAAGCAATTAGATTTAAGATTATGTGATCTTGCCTGATGGTCGTAGGTATAATTTGATCATAACAATACTCTTTAAACAAAAAAACAGTTATCGTTTATGTACATACGTTCAGTTTTTAAGAAACATAAATAATTGATAGGAAATTTTATTGTCCATATAGTTAAGAAAATATTTCGATTTATATGTGTTATTTGCGCGTTCTATCAAGATGGTAGGTGAGGTTTTCTTAGTATTCCTTTCAGCATCAGTTTCGAAGCCTTATATGTATTAAAATACTGACATAGGTAATGAACAAAAAATAATAATAAATTCATTGAAAACATAGGGATAATAGTTGAAATAGTTTATAATTCAGGTACTATATGAAAAAAAATACCACAAACATTTTTTTTTTTAAACTATGTTGATTATAACGCAAATGAAACGAGTTTTACGCCATCATACCTCGATTAGTTGAATTTAAAAATATTATGACGAAAGGTAAAAAAAATTACTTGTTTGTCATTTTTTTCAATTAGTTTAAAATAATGCGTGCTACACTTTTCACTCTGCCACGTTTGCTTATATATTAAACCTTTCTTGGATGATGTTTTAAGCGACATTAAAAAAGGAGGAGGTTTGTCAATTCGACCGTATATATACCTAATATATTTTTTTTATTATTTTTATCAATTTTTATAACATATACTGTTATTACGTTTGTATAACCAAACGATTTTAATCGCATATCAATCCATTAGTCGAGCTTCTTGAAAATCTTAACCTCAGAATGTGCTCTATAATATACTAACAAAACTATCATTAGCATTTATGAATATTGTGTTTTGAGCAGGGTTTCTACTCAAAAGGTGAAAATGGTATATAAATCCTATGAGTAGATAAATAATAATCAAAAAATAATATTTATAAAAAAAATCACATAAAGCTAAAGTTTACTTAAATCATGTAATTAGAACTATGATGTATTATTATTGTAGGTACAAATTTAATGTATGAAATTCGGAGGAACCTATACCCAAGTGGCCGCTGCGTAAGGAGAACAAAAGGTTAACACGAATACATTTGAATCAATTAATTTGTTGTAGAGTGAACGCGTCCAATGATGAGAACATGAAGGCGCTTCTTGAGGACGCGACCGCTATGGCAATAGGGACCTTCGTCAGCATAGCCATAGCTATACTATTCAGCATACTATCGGTCGCGCTGATCAATTGGAGCGCGCTTCGGCAGGTAAAACATAGTGTGTCTTGAAGCTCTGTACGTTCATAATGGGTTCGCAAAACTATAGACTACCGTCGATTTCACAGAAACAATTCTGGAATTGTCAATCGTTCTCTATTTATCAGCTGTTAGATAAAAGTTTATAAGTCAGTCATATTTTTCAACACTTACCACTGTTTATGTTATTGTGGTATGACGAAAACATAAAAACGACTTTAACACGTGTCGTTTCGAAAAAGTATCTTTTACTAAACAACAGATTTTGTGATTGAGATTTTGTGATGAGAACCGAATAGGACAGGAATTATCTACTGATTAAAGTGTACACTTTTGTGTACTCTATTTTAATGTTTTCTTTGTTAGCACATAATCTTTTAAAAGTTATACGAATACAACTTGTCGCCAAAAGATTGTCACGTTGTGACCGTAAGAAAAGAAAGATTAGCATAATTCCACAACTATCACTTCAAAGCTAGAAGCCAAAAAGAGTTTGCAGATTACAGACCAACGCCTGTACATTTTTCGGTCAAAGGTTGTGTTGTTCAATTGTTACTATTACAATATCGTGCGTGATTTTATCCATACAACTTTATTGACTCTATTGATGACCTTATTAATTGACTCGTGGCTCAAGGCTACGCAATATTAAGATTCAGCTGAGCTACTTCGTGGCTCAAGTCAGGGTATTAAATTGATACCATCAATAACTATAACATATGTTAAACCTATATACCTACGTAACCACTTGAAACAACGAATCGGTTATCGTCTCTTGAAATTTTCAATTTGAGACAAATTTCAACTTTTTTTTAAGATAGGTTATGTTATGATTAATATATTTTTTAACGATCACAATTTTACAGATAACAAGAATAAGAATGATTTTCTTAAATGCTGTGCTACGACAAGACATGACTTGGTTCGATACAGACAACGAATTTAACATGGCTTCAAAAATGTCCGAGTAAGTGTTATTAGTCTTTAACATATTAATATAGTTTCTTGCGTTGCAATGTTTTGGAAACCACCATCAACAACAGCGGAAACTCAAAGACTCACTGGGTGAGTCGCCAAGTGAAATGGAATTCTAGAGTTATGCTTTGACAAGCTAAATCCAAAATTGCTGAGATTATCATTATAATGGCTGCTTCAGTGGTGCAGTGGCCGAAGGTCATACACAAGGGACAGGGGTTTGATTCTCGCTGAGGGTCCTGTTTATTTGTTCTTTTAGCACTAATCCCTAATGTTGTTGATATCCGAGGCGAGATTGGTCTCGGACGCACTGCTTGGGTTGTAAAAATCAGCGTCTTTGACCATTTAGATGATAATGACAATATTAGAGAAGACACGCTATTTATTTTCTTATATCTTCAATTTTTTGGACGTAAAGGTCAAGAACTCTATATAAAAATATGGTCTTTAATCAGACCAATTGTTATAGTGCTCATTCATAAATAAAAGTTAGTGACTGCAAATATACATTTATGTGGTAGGTACTTATAAGTTTTGACAATATATGGTAAGATAAAAAAATCCTTGAACTTGGAATATCGCGGTTTTCCAGTCCTTCCCTTCCTATCTGAGGAGGAACGCACCTTGTAGATCAGAATAAAACAAGTTTTAAACAAATTTTGTGATTAGGTACTCTTTGGTCTAATTTCCAAAATAGGTGCACAGCAATAAGTTTTGATTAAATTACAGAAATCTGATGAAGATGAAGGACGGAATGGGAGAGAAGATAGCTGTGGTGTCGAACCTCGTTGGAACCGCGATACTTTGTGTGTGCACAGCCTTCCCCCTGGGCTGGGAGCTGACCCTAGCTTGCATGAGTGTTATGCCCCTCTCGTTGGGCACTTCGATTGCCATGTCTAACGTAAGTATACAATAATTTCAAAAGATTCGTCTAAACTTGTGTTTTTTTTAAAGGAAAATACTTTTCACCACTTTTTATGATAGGGAGACGGCTGACAAGTGCGGGGAAGGGTGGCGATACTTCGCGTAGCTGCGTGGCTTAGATTAAACCCCCTAAAAAAATTACATACTTTAAAAAAAGCAGAACGGACGCCTGAAAAATTTTACATTTTAATAGACTTACTAGCAAGCTACACATTACAATGAAAAACTAGAGATCTAACTAGAGTTACTCTTTGAAGCCACTGTTCATAAGAACTGTGGTACGATAGATACCTAGGTATGTCTAGGTACTAGGTATAAATAGGACAGGTTATTACACACAGATTAGGGCATTTATTATTTTCTAGACAGCTGAAATAGGTACTTATCAATCATTTAGCCAAAGTCGCTGTTTCACAATAATTGTAATTACAATTATGTATTTCAAATAATGTTTTACGTCTTACAAATAGATTAGTTTCATCATATTAGTATAACACAATACAACATTTTATGACATCGTTTATGTTCATATCGTTTATGTTTATCTCATTCATTGATGTTCAGTAAAAAGATGAACAAAATTCTTTGAATACAAGAAAAATCTTCTATACCCATTATTACGAGTAGCACAACGCAATGTTTAACCTAATATTTTTGTTGACTTGCTTTGGTCACGATAACACAAGCCAGACATTTTCATACTACACATAACATAAGCCACTTTAAGCTATAATATATAACTAATTTCTTCTAGACCGTAAACAAAAAATCATTTTAAGTCATTGGGGTTTTGTATCAGGTACACTAAAATTAATAATAGGTAGTATTATCTCACTACCGACTCAAAATCTGTCACGTATAGACGAAGTTAAGAACACTTTTTTTCATTAGAAGAAAGGAGATGGCGCTACAAACCGACCGACGGTCTAATTATAAACGCGTGGTTCAAGGACAAATGCCTCTTTACTTTTATGCGGAACCAATTTTGAAGTCAGTTAAATAGCTCCGCCATAGAATAATAAATTACTCATTTGATTATTGTCAAGAATATTATTTAAAACTAGCAGACCCCAGCAAACGTTGTTTTGCAAATAAAAAAATAGATGTTGGCCGATTCTCAGACCTACTCAATATGCTCACAAAATTTCATGAGTATCGGTCAAGCCGTTTGGAGGAGTACGGGAACGAACATTTTATATATAAGATTTAAATAGCATTCTTCTGTTATGGTTCTCTTACATTCTGGATTTTTAGGGAAGTATAAAAAAATATTAAGTATAAATTGGGTTGGCCTTGGGCTACTTAGAACAAATTTTGCAAAATTTGATTTTTGTCTAGAGCTCAAATCGACTACTGCATAGTGGGTCGAACACTCTCTGAGCTGATTACTTTGGCTTTGTTCGAACAATTCCAATGGCTAAATAGTACTAACCTACTTGTGAATAGTTTACTTACACGAATTATTTGATTAGGTTACATTAAATTTGGCTGCAGAACACGACACCATTGTTTATTCGCACTGAACATTAAAATCACTTATGTACCTACAACATAAAAACATGAAATACGGTCGAATTGAGAAACCTCCTCCTTTTTGAAGTCGGTTAAAAACACAAAATTCATCGTGTTGTCAATAAACAGAGACCCTAACGACCCTGTGTACAAAAATTATGACACATTTAGTACTTCAACTGCTGTCTCTTGTTGTCTCGGGGAATTTGAACTTGGTTAGGACTTCTCGCTCCCACCCTTCATGTATCTTTTTGTGTGGGTCTAATACTCAAATCTACTATAACACAAATTAACAAAAATAGCCTCGGAGGTATGCCTACTGTTGTCTCTTGTTTTTAAGTGTATGTACAAGCGATACGAGGTGAAAAATAAAAATGCAGCCCGAAGCTTAAGATTTTATAGGTAGTTAATTAAAATTAACAAACCTTTACGATAATTAAGCTAATCTGTTGGGTAACTTCTTAATTTTTATCTCTTTACGCTTTAAATAATTATATTTAAACGATAACATCAAAAATTTCATTTCGAAAATATATTTCGTGTTGTTGATCCTAAAGGCTAGTAGTTATTAGTTAGTTATGTCTGGATGTCTGGTTAAACAGCCATGGTTCGAAAGCATTCGCAGTCTACAAGAAGAAATCAGAGCATTCCATTTTAATTAATATTTAATTTTTATAATCTTTATTTTCTTCTCTTAGGTACCTGGATGTATGCTAATTAGGGATTTTCGTTTTTCCTTCCCCACTTTTACCGGCATAACTTTTAAACGGGTCAACCGATTTTCATCAAACATGTCTAAGAACACTAAAAACTAAATTTAAATCGCTTCTTACGTTTGGGAGCTATGATGTCGCAATCAGACAGACAAACACGTCAAACCTATAAAACCCCTCTTTTTTGTCGTGGGTTAATAAATAGGTATCACAATGTGGTGTATTTAGGCGTTTAGTGATAACATTCTAATGGTGCGGCCGAAATAGCAAAGATCGATGTACCGGGCCACACTCAACGCGTTGTCACGAATATTCGTCGTAAGCCGCAACATAAAAAAAAAGCATATAGCATATAGGAAGACTTACAATTTTAATTGAACGAGTACCATTAATACCTGGGTAAACAATACCTACAAATGGCATGCAAATAATTTAATAATCCAAGTCTATAAGAGATTATGTTCTTGTTTGTTTACTTTTCCTAAATTTAGCTTGTCCACAAAAAAGCGTCATACAGACAATATAAAATCACACAACAAACAGTTGAACTGATATGCCTAATCTTACGAGAGCTAGGTGTTTTCCAAAGCAAAATTTACTCTGCAAATATGTATCTCAGTAGACACTATTTAAAAAATAACTTATATGGTTTACATCTTTTTAAGACTATTGTTACCTTTTAGGTATATAAAATAGCCTTTAATTATTATTATTTTATCATCATCATCATCATCATCCTATTAACGTTCCCACTGCTGGGACACAAGGACTTCTCTCTTGACGAATATTATTATTATTTTATACCCTATTTTAATTGAAATAAAAATAAAGAACACTCTTTATTTTACTTAATGCACCTAAGTGAATAAACCCAGGTGAATATAGTATACATCCCCTTAAATGTCCGTATTTTGTTCCAGTATCAAACGAAGTCATCAATAAGGGAAATGGACTCGTACAGTCAAGCAGGCAAACAGGCGGAGGAGGTACTGAAGTCAGTTAAAACAGTCGTTGCTTTCGCCGGCGAGCACAAGGAAACCGAAAGGTAAATACTACTCAGCACTTTATTTCACCACTCTATATAAGAATGTTTCTAGAACACATACCAAGCCTCATTTTTCTTATTATGATGGTACATCAATGTGCCTTTTTGGGTATATATGTTACTAGTAGTGCCCCTTGGTGTTACCCGCGTTGTAATGGATTCTCCCGCAGAATTGCATTTTCCCGTGGTAAAAAGTAGCCTCACGCTCTAGAGAACTGTGTACCATTTAAATCGGTTCATTAGCTTTTATTTATGATATAAAAATTTATAATTACGCCTACGAAATTACCATTTACAAAAGTCTGGTCTTGCACATGTCCTTTGGTTAGTTATATTTTATGGCCAGACAGCCAAAAACAGACAAATAGTTATCTTTTCTAGGATTCAGTACCCAAAGGGGAAAACGGAACCTGTTACGGAGTCACTTCATTGTCTGCCCGTTCTGAGATCCTGCGTGGTGACAGACGGAAGGATAAATAGAAAGTCAAAATATTCAAGGAAGATGTTTTTCTATTGCCGCTCTAACAAAAACCTGATTTTATGAAAAAGTATAACAACGTTGCGCTTACTGACTGCATCTTTCTTTTTTGCTTTTTTTAATAACGTTTTGATTTTTAATTATTGCATAAAGTGTACGGAATCCTCGGTGTAAGAGTACATCTCATACTTATCGAATTTATTATTTTTATCAGACTATAATATAATATATATAATAAGGCATTAACTACGTTTTGAAGAGACTTCTAAATATTTACTTTTAAGTAATTATGTTTTGTCTAGAATAGTTTCGCTCTTATTTAAAGTTTATTTATTACCTTGCCCGTAGAACATCGAATAAAATTAAGAAGCAATTATTTTTTTGTCTTGTACTTAGAAGTAAATGTTGAGATGGCGGGACGAGCTCGACGCCCACCTAACTTCTTAGCCTGAAGTAGCAAGCAATAGAGACGAATGAAAAGAAAAAAAGGAGGCCTTTGCCCTGCAGTGGGACGAAATTCTAATAGCAAGAATAGCTCTTGACATAACTAACCATTTACACGTATTAAAAAAAAATAAAATAAAAATCATTTATTCAGGACAATATAAAAGCTTTACAACTGTGTGGTAGTGTATAATGGCAACGTGAGAAGTGACTGCGACGCGGTAGCTTCTGTGACTCGGGAACTTTTTGCCTGAAAACTTCTTGCTTTGTGTTAGGTCGCGTTGGTGTGTAAAAGGCGGTGTAAAAGGAAAGGATGGCCAAATCTTACGTAAAATAATAGAGAACATAATTGTAAAAACGATTTCTAACAATTTAACTCGCCAGGACACAGCACGATGTGGCTCATTAACTGTGAAACAATAAACAAATTGCGACCACTACAAGCAATTCTCGAGTTATTGATGTTGTCAATTCTACTATAATGCTCTACGTCATTATGGGTACAAATAAATTATGACGATGATTGTACTTATGCCCCGCGCTATGTGAATTACCTACCATTTCACATGTCGGTCATCCACTGCTGGACTTATAATTTTCGCATTTATACTAATCATTTTGAAGGGGATTCGCCATACGCTGAACCCTGGCCATTTACCGTGGTCTTGCGGCGCCTAGGGTAGGAGACCTATGCTACTGTTCAAACATTCCGCTCTTAGAACATCACAAAAATAGTTCTAAAGACGAAACATTCCACGCTTGGCCGTTCTCTGCTAAGACTTTTGTAAAATTTGTGAGGCTGTATTGATATTACGTATGTCTCAGGTATCGTAAGCTATTGGATCCTGCGGAGGCCTACGGAAGGAAGCGAGGCCTATACACGGGCCTCGGCAATGGCTTCAACTGGGTGCTCACGTACTCGCTCAACGCCATAGGCCTCACTTACGGGACCCGCCTGGTTCTGAGGGACTTCTATAAGGATGCCGACGAACGAAGCTATGTGTTTGGAGCAGTTTTAAGTGTAAGTGACTGGATCTGTTCCATTGCCTTTGGTAGAGGAGAACAAAAATATATTTTTATTGGTTTCCTTTCATGATTAAACGGGACATCTAGAGTTAAGTATACCTATATTAAGGAATTTAGTCACTGGTCAACATCATCATCAACACCCTATTAAAGATCCTACTGCTGGGACACAGGGTCCTTTCTCTGACGAGAGAGATTATGCCTTAATTCACCACGCTGGCCAAGTACCGGATGCTGAATTTCTCTGGTAAGCTAAAGATATTTTAGAAGTTATTTAACACGTTCACGTTTTAAACGAATGAAACTCCCTAAATTATCGAGTCTGGTTGATTACTATATTATAAATATGATGGATAAAAGGATGTAAAATGGCAGAAATTCTATCTAGTACTATAATTTCATAGCCATATTTATTCTTAAACTTCATCTCATTGTAGCATCGTACATACCTCAACCCAATAAACTCAACCCGATTATTGTATCCATACTAATATAAAGCTGAGGAGTTTGTTTGTTTGAATGCGCTAATCTGGTTCGAATAGCTTAATTCTTTCACAGTAGCCCATTTTATGGGGGACCTTTTAACCGGAAAATACTTTCTTCCCGCTAAAAAATCCAGAAAACACGAGTAAGGCTGTTGGCTGGAAAAGCTAGGCTATCCATATTGGCAATCTAAATTATGTTTAACTTACACAGTTGTACCAATAAACACACTGAGATGCCTACTTAGCAACAATTGAGAGTTATTGAGTTAAATACTGCTATTCAATGACGCGCAACAATGATAAATCCGCAAGCTGCACAATTGATTTAATGATCTAGGCATGCTTTTTGTCATTGAGTTGACTCAGCACTGGGTGGAATTTGGATACCCATAAATTCTTATTTGCCTTGAAGTCATTTTCTGATAACTTCTTTCTGATAGTTCTGCAACACAATTTAAAACTAATCCTTGAACGCGAATTAAAATAGGGGAGCTATACAAAATAGGCGAGCTAAACTTATTAGATTTTTTTTAATGTTCCATAAGTCTTGATTTAGCCACAATCTCATGTATTTACGGTAACTTGAGTTACGCAAATGGCAGTCGATCTAAGTATGCAAAATGTATGCTTTTACAAGGTAAGTTTATTTATTTATTCATTAATTAGAACGGTTAACAATAACCACTTCACCAATGAATATATTAAACACAAAATGACATACAATTTCTTATAAATTAATGATGTTGCGAAAGACAACTATAAGGTACAATCCTTAATCCGTAGAAATATTGACATTGATATTTATCTATATAAAGCTGTGTTCCACTCAGGTTATAGACCATTATAAAAGAAATGGCTGGATTACAATAATGATGTCATTATCGTCTAATCAAAGAAATTCAACGCTATCATGTTGATCTTACAGATAGCGATCTTCAAGTGCCCGTAACTCTATGATAAATTTTACATTCATATTGCAAAATAAACTAATAAAATAAACAAAAATTTATGAATTATGAGATTATGAACAGTATTTAAAACCGAAGGCTACTGACAATTGAAGTTTGCTAGAAGTAGATAATAAAACAATTACCTAACGTGGCATAAGTGCTAAATTTATTTAGATCTTCGGTGTCATTATGATCAGTTTTGACTAATTAAAACCTCATTTGAAATTGACACTTTTGCTATGACTTGTTACATCTGGCATGTCACACATAAAGACGTTTTTGACTATGATATTGATCACTTACTTTTGCTGTTGACTGTACAAATGCAAACGGTATGTCGTAGGTTATTAATTCATACCAAGTTATACGAAACGGCATCAAAGGATTTTATCATAATTATTATTATTAAATATAAACCTATACATAAGGTTTATATTTCAAATTCCAAGTCCAAAACAACCTACTTGCAACCTTTTTAACCGACTTTCAACGAAAAAAGTAGGTAGCATTTTCGACGTATTTTTTTTTTAATACTTTACACTACTTCATGTCATTCTACTTCTACTTTCATGTCATTGGACCTAGTTTGATGATACTTTTTAAAGCTGATGCTTGCAAATTGGTTCTATTTTATAACAATCGTAAAGCAGCTTTCGAGTTATATTCAAATATGTCGTCATTTCATACAAAATTTGGTCGATCCCGTTCCTAGTTTCGAATGTCGCGTGTTTTTTGAGATGTTTATTTTTACTATTTCTTGTTTTTTCTTTCAGATACTCTTCAGCGCGTACATGGCCACGCAGTCGATAACTCTGTGCGTGCCCCACTCGGAGGTGTTCGCGTCTGCTCGCGCCGCGGCGGCCAGCGTGTTCGCTCTGCTGGAGAGGGTCCCGAAGATCAACAGCATGGATGAGGGAGGCTTGGCTCCGAGAAGAGTCAAGGGCGATATCACCTTGGATGAAGTTCACTTCTGCTATCCTTCTAGACCTGAGTCCAAGGTATGGAACATGTATTATAGTTATAAATAAATAAATAATTAGTAGTTATTTATTAGTTGACTTAGGTGAAAAGTTTTTGTAAAGATATTGAAAGCTTTGATATTGGATTATCTCTTTAAAAAATTAAGTCAAACAGCTTGTCTTCACTTCGAAGAGAGCACGATTTATCTATTCCACATTAATGCGGAATTCAAAATCGACGAGATAATACAATACAAAAATGTATTGACTGATTAAAAATTTTAAGCTTAACTATTATATTGCATTTATTCAATTGCTGTTCGTTAGTCTCACTAAAAGTCGAGAACGGCTAAACGGATTTGTCTTATCTTAGTCTTGAAATGTTCGTGGAGGTCTAGAGAAGATTTAAAAGGCGAGAAAAAATCGAATAATTACCGGTAAAAAAATGGAATAATTACCCGTGCGAAGCCGGGGCGGGCCGCTAGTTTTATTTATAATATTAGAAGTTATCGTGATTATAAGTAAGATTAATGGTTCACCATTTTATGGTACTAATTGAGTTTTATTGAACCAAGTCGAACCATCAAAACATGACAACTTAATGTCAATTTGATCTCAGGTAGGTGGTAAAACGAGCTTAGCCTGATCTGATCGCGATTATAGTGAATGGTGATTTTTATTACATACTAGCTGTGCCCTGCGGTGCTACCCGCGTTATAATGGATGAAGAACTCTTAACCAACAACATATTTATTTGAATAAAGATTAATATTATTATGTTGATACAACTTAAACAAATTATTTCGACCAAATTAGGTTTATTAGCGCGTTCAAACAAACAAACTCTTCAGCTTTATAATATTAGTATATTTAGATTATTTTTCACTGCTAACCAAAACAAATTATATTTGCACAGATTCTGAAAGGCCTATCCCTGCACATAAACGCTGGCGAGTGCGTGGCGTTGGTCGGCTCGTCTGGCTGCGGCAAGTCTACCGTCTTGCAACTGCTGCAAAGGCTGTATGATCCAGCCGCAGGTTCCGTGCTACTTGATGGCAAAGACTTGAAGAGCTTGAATATTGGCTGGCTGAGATCCTCTTTGGGTATGTATTCTTTCCCGTTTCAATATTCAACAAACCGTCATTTTTTTTGTTTTTTTTTCGCCGTACAATCCACACAACAACATCTAGCCCCGTGGTAAGCTATAAGCTTGTGTTACGGGTACTAGACATTTGATATACTTAATGTAATAGACATACATAGATATATATTTTTTATTATACATTGGATATTCCTACGCCCCTTTTTGAATAAAAGCTGGGGAGTGTCGGTGTGAGTAGGTTGGTATTAAGGCAAGTTCACGAACTTGCAACTGACGCAAAGACTCTATGATCACGCGTCAGGAAGATAACTTTTCGGGAAGAACTTGAAGTACCTATTTGAACAATGGCTTTCTGCAATCTTCATTGGGTAGGTATTGTTATTCTAACAGCGAGCTTAACTAATAGCTAATGTATATCGTGATAAAATATTTCAACATTTTGGCTACCTTCTAATCCGCTATTTTAAAAAAGGGGCGAGACTGTGATAAGCAGCCGCCCGCGCGGTTGCATATAAAAGTGCCCACTCGGGTCCCCGCGACGGAGCACGGATCAAAACTCTAATAACAAACATTAAAACAACTACAAAAATTCAATTCACCATTCAAATCTCTATGTTATACGATTTCTGAGATGATACGGTCCACATGTCATATAGGCGCGTTTTTAAACAAATAACCTGAAAAAAATCAGGAAAATAATCAGGTATAACATTTTGTCAGTTTTTTGTGAAAGGTCCTTAGAATTATATTTAAGTGTTTGACTACTCACTCTAACGTCCTCTATGTGATAAATAGTTTTAACGGAAAAATCGCGCAGCGTGTCACGCACCGCTCGCGTTACGCGGGCTGGGATGTTACATCGCTAGTTACGCTGAGGGCGCTGGACGTTAGAGTGGCTAAACCCCTTGCGTGGCTGGAAGGAAATGTTACAACACGGTAGCAAATAAAGAATTCTTAACTTAATTTCAGGTGTGGTGGGCCAAGAACCAGTGTTGTTCAAGGGGTCGATCCACGAGAACATCGCCATCGGCTGTCCCGAGGCCACAAGGGAGGACGTGCAAAGAGTCGCTGAGATGGCTTACGCGCATGACTTCATCACACATTTATCACATGTAAGCGTTTTGTTTTTTATTTAAAGAACAATTAAAGGCTTTGTCGACGTCAGCGTTACGTAAAACCAACACATCTAATTTCAAAAGATATTGAATTTAAGAGAAGACAGTTTTTTGTAGGGTACGTGAACATATCGTGTCAACAACTCAACTCGTGAAACAATCCTTTCAAATCGTTATATTGAAATTGAGTTTATATTGACAGTTCCTCCGATCAGGTGTAATGTCATCGAAAGATTGCATTATCTCGTTGCGCGCTAAATTTTTTTCTTACATTCATGTACCTATAATAATTGATTAAGGATTGAAAGGGCAAAATAACATATTTCTAACGTTGTTCTGGAATTACTACTAGAAACAAGTCCTACGTTCCCTGAGGTACCTAAACATGAGTGGATGGTGCGCTTGTTTAATATAATTAATTTAAACTTTAAGGCCTCTATTTTGGATATTTATTTAATGGGAACAGCTAATTATAGGCTAATATAGCCAATTATAGTTTTTCACGAATATGTAAACACTTTAAAGAAATATCAAACCAGAATCATACTTCGCTTCCTACGCTACCAAACCTGAATAAATTACAAAGAAAATGACCAAAATATAACTAGCAGAAAAAAAACATTAATTAAATGAATAAAAAACGAAAGCAAGCCACTGCTCAGCAGATCCAACGCTAGTGAAAAAATGATACTGACCCAACAGCTTAAAGTGTCTATTGAAGTTGACGCTTGCTCGATAAAGAAATTCATTCTGTGTATAATTAATAAAAATTAATATATATTTTCGTACAAAATAACTGTTGAGCTTTTTAACCCCCGACCAAAAAAGAAGGGTGTTATAAGTTTGACGTGTCTGTCTATCTGGCTGTCTGGGACTCATAGCTCCCTAACGGATGGAGCGATTTAAATTTAGTAGATTTTTTGTATGAAAGGTGAGTTTGGCGCGGATCGGTTGAGCCGTTTAAAAGTTATGGGGCTGAGAGTGGGGAAGATAAACCGAGAATCTGCAAATATACTCGAGTGGGGTATCAAATGAAAGCGCATCGCGTGCACATTACTAAATATTATGGCGTTATACTTTTATGGAAATTAAGGCATTGGAATCCCCTCGATTCCAATGCGTTAATTTCTTAAATTTAAAATTTATTTATTGTTCTTAGGAACATTGTGTTCGAGCGTTTTTTGTTTAAATTACATTAACATCGCTTTTATCATTAGTTTTAAGTTTATATAAGTAATTTTTATATATTTTACTAGCGGCCCGCCCCGGCGTCGCACAGGTAAAAAAAGTTCCTGGCAATTTTTCCTTATTTGCTCACCGTTTAGACCTACCATGGACTACGACAAACATTTGAAAACCAAAATCAGCTCAATCGGCCCAGCCGTTCTCCAGTTTTAATCAGACTAACGAACAACAATTCATTTTTATTTATATAGATGTGAAGCGATACTACATAGTGTCTTCTAATCAATTCTTATTTCACGGCAGGGATACGACACAGTGATAGGCGAGCGCGGTGCGTCGTTATCCGGGGGTCAGAAGCAGCGGATAGCCATCGCGCGGTCCCTGCTCCGGGAGCCGGCCGTGCTGCTGCTGGACGAGGCCACGTCAGCGCTCGACCCGCACTCCGAGCGGCAGGTCCAGGCCGCGCTCGACCGCGCCGCGGAGGGTCGCACCACCCTCATGGTCTCCCACAGGTCATTCACCCCCACTCACACTAACACACTGCTTGACGAGGCACGACTGCACTGAAGTGCGCTTGTGTGAATCTTTAATCACGATAATATAATCTAATCTTAATGATTCTTTTAATAAGTGATAAATTAATCTTTTGCGGTTGAACTCTTTCCGCATCCGTAACCTTTGCACGGAGGATTGGGGAAGGTTACGGACTTGTCTGAATCTTTTACTAATTAATGAATTATTTTTTTTTTGAAGTGAAACTTCTATAGAATCGTAGTGATTTCAAACCGGATGCAAAAAGATGAAACGGAAATGGTAAGAGACACAAATACAATGCTTTATTTAAATTTCTTTGCACGATACTTCGTAGTTGAGACTACGAAGTATCGCGCAAAGAGGTACCTATTGCTGTATTTTATTTATATTATTTTGTAACATACTTTATGTAATACGCTTTATTGAAGTAATATAAATAATCCGAATAATTACATATCTATGTTTGTTTCTCTTATCATTTTAGCAGATGCGTTCATTTACCCTTTTTTTCTATTCGATATATATCATAGTAATAGTTCGTAAGTAGTAGACTCCAATCGTGCGTCGTAGCTGACACACACACACTTTTTTTTTGAAGTGAAACTTATATAGAATCGTAGTGATTTCAAACCGGATGCAAAAAGATGAAACGGAAATTGCGCGATACTTCGTAGTTGAGACTACGAAGTATCGCGCAAAGAGGTATTGCTGTATTTTATTTATATTATTTTGTAACATACTTTAGGTAATACGCTTTATTGAAGTAATATAAATAATCCGAATAATTACAGATATATGTTTGTTTCTCTTATCATTTTAGCAGATGCGTTCATTTACCCTTTTTTCTATTCGATATATATCATAATTATAGTTCGTAAGTAGTAGACTCCAATCGTGCGTCGTCGTTTTTTTTATTCTTATTCTTTCGTCGATTTACTGAAGTTTCACTTCTATCGTGTGTGAATCGCACACACACCTTTTTTTTTTTTTTTATTCAATTTTGTAACTAAATCAACAGCCCTTAAATGTATCTTTTAATTTACTTAACTTTTCTATCTTACGGCCAATTATAGATTTATTTCGTATAATCTTAATTTTTTAACCCCCGACCAAAAAGAGTGGTGTTATAAGTTCGACGTGTCTGTCTGTCTGGGACATCATAGCTCCCGAACGGATTGAGCCGTTTAGAAGTTTTGGGGGTTAGAGTGGGGAAGAAAAATCGTAAATCTGCAAATATACTCGAGTGGGGTATCAAAAGAAAGCGTATCGCGTGCACATGCGCTTTCATTTGATACCCTACTCGAGTATATTTGCACACATTCGGTCATTCTTCCCCAATTTCACCCCTCACAACTCTTAAATACCCCTCTTTTCTGGGGTGTTAAAAAAGGATAGAACTTATAGACGTTATATTATGTCTTGTGGAAAATCTATTGCTTTTTGTTAACTATATTTTTATTCTTTTTGTTAGTAAGTAACTGTCATTTATTTACATCAGATTATCAACAATTACCAACGCCGATCGGATCATCTGCATGGACCAAGGAGCTATTATCGAAGAAGGTGTGCATGAAGACCTGATGAAAAGAAAAGGTAGGTAACATTGTGATACCAAAAAAAAATGGTTTATAAATATTTATACTTAGTTTTCTAAATTTTTGTGTAGAAAAAATTAAGACGAAGTAACGTAGCTTACTAGCAAAATGCGGGATTCGAACCCAAGTTTTCTATTATACGCATGGACGTGCTGACCGCTACACCAACCTCGCCACTACGTCATCGCTTCCATTTATTCTACACTTGCAACTAAGAGTTACAGCTTCTTACTAACTATAAGTGGGGTTTATCTTTACATATATAAATCTTCTGTACGTGTCTTAGTCATTGAACTCCTCCTAAACGCCTGTACCGGTCGTGATGAAATTTTTGTGTGTGTTTAAGGGGGTTTGAGAATGGTTTAGATTCATAATACGGTCAACTAGGTGTGAAGCAGGGGCGGACTGCTAGTCACTTTGCTAAAACATAAAAGGCTTATTTGTACTACCTATGTGTCGGAAAATCATCAATGGTGCGGCATCATTAGCGGTCTACGGCGAATATTTGTGTCAACGCGATGTAAGGCCGGGTACATCATTTTAATACACAAGTATTCGGGCAAAGATTATCTTTGGCGTGGTCGCGGCTACTATTACGTCACTTCAGAATCAGAAGAAACCTTTGACAGCTAATGTAGACAAAAACATTACGTATTCGTTGAAGATAATTGGCGCGCCAACGCGACACGTGTGTGTGTAGTTGTAGTGCGTAGTGCAGCCGCACCATTCGTGTTAAAGATATATTTGGCGGCTAATCCTGTGTTTGTAGCCGTCATAGTAACACATGCTAAGAGCTTACCACGGGGCTAGATGTTGTTGTGAGAACTTTTATTTTTTATTTATAGTTATTTTTTACAAAATTATGACTTAAAACGGGTAACATGATATGATGGTTGAGTTTTCCGATATTTCGACGCTGTTGTAAGCGCCATTGTCATTCATTTATTGTAGTGATCATCATTCAAGACAAAATATTGTTAAAAACCATGATAATTTAAATAGTTATATCTTTTACAAATAATGTTATTTATTTATTAAAAGACTTCCAACAAAGTATATAAAACCGATTATGCAATCGCCATGATCAGAGATACAACTCCCGTGATCACGGTCGTTGCAACAGCGTCGAAAAACACAAAAAGTCACAAAAACCGTTAGATCATGATATGTTACCCGTATATACATATATATATATACATATAAGTTGAATACTCTTCCCTAATTTAGAGTAAGGCCATATTATTAAATAGTTAATGAAATTACAGTTTAAAAGTGTAGTACCTAACGAGCATAACTACTCTAATGTAGGATTGGCATAGATTCAATGTTTATTTTGAGTTACAGCCAATTGGCGACAAGGCCGATTTAATAACTGAGAGCTAGTAACAGAAAAAATAAATTTTGTTTTAATATGGGTTATTCGTTAGTGTCAGAGTAGAATGTATCAATACTGATATTATAAATGTTAAAGTAACTCTGCCTGCATGTTCCTCTTTTGGTACACGGATTCTCTAGAGCCTGAGAAAGGACATAATGGTCTTACCGTGAGAAAAAGACATTCCGCAGAAGTAGTCAGTCCCTCCCTAGTATTTATATAATAAATAAATAGGACAAAGAGCACCCAAAATATAATAAGCAACTGCCATAATTATCCTTTCCTAGAACAGTCTCAGCCAAACCCAGTATTTTCAATGCAAAAAAAAACATCATGAGATATAGCATGTACTGCTCAGAATTCTTAAGTAACCTTTAAATTCACGCGCTCGTCACTCCACCTGCCCAGGAAAAGCTCACATAACTTCTTTACCACCTAACTTCTTTCTTTACGCTAGAACAAACTTCAGTAAAAATGCTTCTTTGCGTAAATTTTAAAGGAAAAACGAAAAATATAACGAAAAATGTTCGCCTGGCGGTTGCCCTTCACGGCACGCAACATTTATAAAGCCCATTTGTCGAAAAAAATCTGATGATCCAACCATAAACTATTATTTTATATTTTTTATTTTTCAAATGCATACCTTGAGAGAATAAAGATTCTTAAAGATCTTCTTAAAGATAAATATATTATTTATTTATTTATTTAAAACAATGGAAGTATTCCTCATACATACACATTTAACATAATTCTTATTAAATTCCATCGTTTTGATTTTCGATTAAAATAATTTAGCTAAACTTTTACTTTACTACAAGCGGTCCGCCCCCGCTTCACACAGGATATAATTAACAATAAACACACAAACAATTTCATCAAAATCGGTCCAGCCGTTTATGAGGAGTTCAATGACTAACACACGTACAGAAGATTTATATATATAAAGATTAATATTAGGTCCTTACATATGAAATTGGCGTTTTGTATGGGAGGAACAAAAAGTCAAATATTTTTTAATATAATATATTTAATTAATCAAAGTATGAACCATTATTTTCTATGCACTTTTGCCATCTTATAGGTAGTTCATTGATCCCTTTACTAAAAAAACCAGTCGGACGGGAATCAATAAAATCTTTGAAGGCGATTTGGACTGCCCCATCGGAGTTGAATTTTTTCCCTTGCAAGAAGTTATCCAAATTTCGAAAAAAATGGTAATCTGTTGGAGCAAGGTCCGGGGAGTACGGAGGATGTCTTAGACTTTCCAATTGAAGCTCTTCTAATTTAGTAGCCGTCTGTTGCGCAGTGTGTGGTCTAGCGTTGTCGTGAAGCAGCAGTGGCGTGGAGCGATTGACCAGCCTAGGTTATTTAGCCGCTAGCTTTTCCATCATGGTTTGCAATTGCTGACAATAGACATCAGCCGTAATAGTCTGGCCAGATTTGAGAAAACTGTAATGAACAATACCGGCACTAGTCCACCAAACGCTTACAAGTAACTTTTTTGGGGTTAATTTTCGCTTGGGGCAGGATTTGGCTGGCTGGCCAGGATCCAACCATTGCGCTGAGCGCTTCCGATTATCGTAAAGAACCCATTTTTCATCACAGGTAATGATTCGGTTTAAAATACCTTCATTATTGTGCCGGTTTAGTAATGTAACGCAGCAGTCGACGCGCGTTTGCCGGTTTGCTTCAGTCAATTCGTGAGGTACCCACCTTTCAAGCTTTTTAATCTTCCCAATTTGCTTCAAGTGAATTAAAACAGTTTTATCACTAACACCGCAGCCTGCAGCTAACTCGGACGTGGTTTGCGATGGATCCGCTTCCACAATAGCCTTCAACTCTTCATTATCAACTTGAGTCTCAGGCCGTCCACGGGGCTTGTTCTGCAAGTCGAAATTTCCAGAACGAAAACGTTGGAACCAAAAACGAACTGTGTTTTCTTTTGCAACACGACCGCCATACACATCATTCACCCTTCGAGTTGTTTCCGCAGCACTAGTGCCACGGCGGAACTCGTACTCGTAAATAATGCGATATTTTAAGTTTTCCATTTTGTAAAATGAGTGACGCAAACAGAAAAAAACAGAAGAAAAAAAACAAATGAATGACGATCATCGAAGCACAAATACATGAGTCTATAGCTGTACAAATTTGAATTTGGAATTCCTTACCAAAGAGGAGAAATTTGTGATTAAAGTGGCCAGTACGAAAAACGCCAATTTCATATGTAAGGACCTAATATTATTGTTGGCCATCTAAATAACGCATCCTGGATATCCTATAATTAAGGGTATACACAATGTTATACCAACTACGCTGTATCTATTGACCATGTTTTGTGTTTACCTTGTGGATGTCCCATTTTAATAAATAACAAAATAAATTATTTATCAGGTTTCTACTACAAGCTGGTGACTCGTGGCAACGAGAACAAAGACGTTGAAGAGATCGAGTCCGTGCTGGAAGAGACAGCGGAGGGCGAAGGCGACGAGCCCACGAACCTGCAACCCCCGAAGACGGACATAAAGCGACTTTCTACCAAAAGACTGTACAGGCATCACTCTACTAAGCGAGGTAGGCAAACACGAGTTAGTATAGCTAGGCTTCGGGTGTAATAATAATAGTTTATTCAACAACTTATAAAACAATGAATAGGTTTCTTAAAACTAGGCTTAGCTATGGATTACTTTAAAAATATAAGTTAATTCAAAAACAAAATAATAGGGTTGGTACCTATTCGAGAATTGTCCATTTGTGTGTTTTAGGGTGTTTTTACGACTTCAGGATCCAGTTCTGTTAATCAATGGATTTTTCAGGACTACAGAATCTTATTATACAATACATTACTGTTCCTTGTGTGCTGTGTTGATTTTTAAATGATGAATGTTATATTAGGAAGTGATATTTAGGCGAACATATCGAACAACGCTCTACGAGGAGGCGGCATAGACATTGCTTAGCTAGGTATGCAAAAGTGACCTAATATAGTAAGAACACAGACGCTAAGAGATCAAGTCGGTGATGGAAGAAACAGCGGAAAGCGAAGGCGTCGATCCCAAGAACCTGCAACCGCCGAGACAGATATTAAAAGACGTTCTGCAAGAAGACTTACTATTAAGTCTATACATTACTCTACTAAGCGAGGTAGGCAAACATAACCTGTGTGTACAAAGGTTAGGGTAAAAAAATGCACTTTTTTTTTTAACTGTGTAAGCCTTTATTTGACCACAATCTCACCTGATGTAAAGTGACGATGTGGTCTAAGATGGAGCATGAAGACCTAGAAGGAAGGCTTCTCCGGAACACATTACGAAACACGAAAAAATTGCTTCACGTACTGGCCCAGCCCGGAGGGTGGTGACAAGCCGCGGCCGAAGCCTACCACCAGAGCCTGTTCTTAGCACCGACCGGAGGTCACGTGTAAGGATTCAAAATTTGCCGGAAAGCGCAGAGTTGGTGGACGTAAAATGTCATGGCTACGGAACATTTGACATTGGACTGGCATTAAAACCGTGGAACAGCTGTTCAGGATCGCCATGGACAAAGAAAAATTTAAGAAGCTGACTGTCAACCTTCAGTAATGAAGTGGCACCTTAAGAAGAAGAAGAAGAGGTAAGGAAGTAAGGATTCAGAGGGTTACCACTCACGGACGTAAACAGACAAAAACCTCCTAAACCTCTTGATTTTTCTTCTTGTAAAACGTATGTGCGCTTTAAACACGTACTTTAACGGTGCAGGCAAACATCGAGATGAAACCGGCATGTTCTGAGAACTTTACCGAGTTTGAAGGACATGTGACATTCACCAACCCGAACTTGGCCAGCGTGGTGAATTAAGGCCTAATCTCTCTCGCCAAGAGAGAAGGCCCTGTGTCCCAGCAGTGGGAACGTTTATAGGGCGATGATTATGAAATAGGTTTTTAGGACCATAGGATTCACTTATCCAATTACTCATAAGAGCATTTTGTAAGCTTTTTTAAAATAAGAAAATAAAAACTTTCCTTACCTTTACAGAAAGTATTTTTTTTTTATGCTTTTACTAAGTTATATTTGGTACGGAGAAAATTTATTTAAAATAATTTATAACCTAAACACATTGAACATCTATATCTCGATGTACCTAAAGGCTGATTTACACAGGGTCAGTAACTGACTACAAATTCGAGGCAAGTCAATGCTGACCCAAAAAAAACCTGTGTAAACTAATTTGAAGTCAGTACAGTGGCTTAAAGTCAGCGCTGACTTGAATATTCGAACACGAATATTTTAAAGTCAATTGGCGCCCCTCGCCACCCGCGCACCTCCGTGCCAGCCAAATAAACCCCGTGTAAACAAACAAGTCAGTGCGTGGTTAGACACTTAAAATTTTAGAAACCTTAAAATTGGTGTAATTATATGGCGAAAACGAGTGCCTTTGGGATATTAAATCCCTAAATTACCGCAATAAAGAAATTCGGTCAACAGCGTTGCAAAATATGCTTCAACAAATACAAATCGAAGGGCTCACTTCTACTGAGGTAAAAAATAAAATTAAAGCCCTAAGGGCTAAAAGATATATTTTTCAACAAATAATTAAATCGTCGTTTCAGTTGTTTTCGCGAATTCATTTTTCCCACTGATTTCACACACGTGTGCTCACCGTGAGAAACGCACCACTACTACTTACTTCATGTAAACAGTTAAAGTCAGTCGCGGCGCCGACATTGGCGCTGCGACTGACTTGTCTACTGACCCTGTGTAAATCAGACATAACTTCATGTGTAATTATTTGTAAAATAAGTTTTTAACCTTAAATTTGATTTACTTCAACGCGTATTATTTGTAGAATCTCTCTATCTATGTTAACTTATGACTCTCAAGTATATCTCTGTATAATAAACTTACTTGATTCATTAATGTTTACGATTACGTATAGGGTAGACCGGGGTCACTAGTAACCTATGGCAATAGTACCATTGAGAATATCTCAACAACTAGGCGACCTGTCTGTGTGTGCGTTAGCCGGGGGCACGCGCCTTACGTGTCCCGACTTATTCACTAGTCGAGAGCGCGGTCGCTGCAAAACGGATGTCTGCAGGACCATTTGTTTATTTTCAAGCACCCAATGTAATTTTTTTTGCTATTTTGTTTGCCCTGTCACTCAGTGGTTACTGTGTTTCATGTAATTATATATTAACCATGCGTTTACCTACGTATTCAGTCCTAGAATTCCCAATAGTGTGTGTCTAAATCTCAACAGTGTTCCGAGGTATTTAGTTATTTCTCCAAAATCTATACTGGGGGTCAATTGTACCGTCATCCCTGGGGACAGTTGTAACGGTACAATTAACCCCGTGGAACAAATGACCCCTAATACAATTTATTTAACTATAATATTTAGTTATTTAACAAGTTATTTTTCACCTGATGTAGTTCGCCCATTGCCAAAGGCACCTCCTCGTAAAATTACTAACCGAGGAATAAAAGTAACAAAAACCGCTATTTACACAGATACCCTGGAAAAGGAAGCAAAAAAGAAAGAAACTGCAGAAAGGTTGAAAAGATACAAACAAGTTAAAAAAAATCTTGGAGATAAAGAGAACAAGAAAGGAAAAAGAAGAGGCAAAAAAACCCAACCAACGACAATGAAAATTAAGCCAGGGGATGATAATAGTGAAAGTAGTGAAGAGGAATGTTTTTGCGTTATTTGTATGGTGTCATTTAGAGCAAAAAAAAACTATCGAACCTATTAGGCCTATTGAACCGTAGGTTCAATGTACTGAATGCAAAATGTGGGCTCACGAAGAATGTACACCCCAGGAAGCAAGCTATGTCTGCCATAACTGCGAATCTAAGATTCGCAGTTATGGCAGACATAGTTTTACCTAATAACTCGCTTTGGCTCACTACTTACAGGCCACTATTGTATTTGTGTCTCTTACCTGTCGTTTTTTCTGTTGCATCCGGTTTGACATCACAACGATTCTAAAGAAGTTTCACTTCAAAAACATCTTAATTAAAATAATTATAACTTTGATAGAATTAGGTATAAAAATGAGTACAAACTAGGTTAAATCATAATTAAGAAATAGTTTCATATTGTTATTTTTAACACTCTGTCGTCCTAACAATATGATTTAGTAGATTTTGTCATCTTTGCACTTTTTTTTTACTTGATATATAATGATTTTACTTAATGTTAACTAAAAGTTAAGAGGAGCAATTGTACCAGGGGTCAATTGTAACTCCATAGAAAATAAAACATGTCAATTATTTACAATAATTTTAGATATATGTATAAGCTATTTGTTAACTCTTAATCAAAGCTTATACCAGAGCGATTAGGCCAAACTATAAGAATTTGCGTTATTTGTGTTTAAAGTGGAGAAAAATTTGTTTAGTTTTATCTTGAGAATTTTGTAGGACTGTTCCTAAAACTTACGGTCCTAATTATAGAGACTTATTAATAAGTGCCAAAATAACAAATATACGTTATTATAGTTATTTTTCGATTCGATAATTTGTTTGTCTTTTTGTCGTAGTACATACATAAGACAATAATGTCCATAAAAAACACAAACAGTGTAGGGTTTGATGGAATATATATAATGGAGAATGGTATTTTCCTAGATAAACTGAAACACTCAATAGTTAGACCTCTATTTAAAAAAGGCGATAAAAGAGTGTAAATAACTATCGACCCGTAGCACTTATTCCAATTATTTCAAAAGTTTTTGAGAGAATTATTTACTATAAACTTAATAGATTTTTTTAAATTTAACAAGTTGTTTACTGAGCGTCAATATGGTTTCCGAAAAGATAAAACTATAAACATGGTTATATTCGTTTTTTTACATAAAGTAATTAAAGCAGTTGATAAGAGACACACTGCTATTGGTATGTATATGGATATGACCAATGCTTTCGATCATGTTAATCATAAGCTACTTATTGATAAACTTGAGAGATACGGTGTAAGAGGCAATGTTAAGGATCTCATTATGTCTTACCTAAGTGACAGACAACAAGTTACTCAAATAAAAAGACTATATCCTGTTACACGATGCGAGACTACGTATACTTCCTCATTAAGAGCTGTACTACATGGTGTGCCCCAAGGAAGTATGCTAGGACCATTGCTATTCATAATATATATTAATGATTTGCCCCTGATAACTAATAACTATATGACCTTATTCGCTGATGATAGCACAATACTATTTACTAATGACATATCTAATAATAATCTATCAATTGACATTAATAATACACTGAAATCAACAATTGGCTAGAACATAATAATTTACAAATTAATATAACTAAAACATATTTAATGAATTTTAAACCAATAATGACTATTTCATCGCCAATGGGCATAAAATATCAGAAATACAATAAAAATAAAAAAATATATAAAAAAATAAATAAAATAAAATAATAATAAAATCAACAAATACAATTTATCGAATATACGAAGTTTTTAGGATTACAGATAGATAACAAGTTAGACTGGAAAGCTCATACAGAAATACTATGCAATCGTATGCATCAATATTCATATGCACTATATAAACTAAGTAAAATAGCAAACACCACAACTTTACTTTTAGCATATTATGGGCATGCTGCATCTATACTGAGATACGGCATAATATTCTGGGAAAACTCATCAAATAAATTAAAAATATTTAGAGTTCAGATGAGATGCATAAGAGCAATGTTTGGTATGAGACAGACTGACACATGCAGGGGTGTTTTTAAAAAGTGGATAATTCTGACGCTGGCTTCCCTGTATATATACGAAGTTGCATATTTTGTCCGAACTAATCTTAGTCGCTTTGATTTGTTTGAGACTGGATCACGCCGTGAGGGGAACCTTACGTATTCATCCATCTAGAACTGCCTTATGTAGAAAAAGTGTTTTTGGAATGGAACCTAAAATATATAATAAAATTCCAAAGTCGATACGTTCGGACGATAATTTGACTGCATTTAAAAATAAACTTATTAAATTTTTGGAAGAAAAGGAGTATTATTCTATTATTGATATTTAAATGATAAACTAAATATATATTGACATTGCATGACTTACATTAATTAAATATGAATAAATTATTACATAACACTTTAGATGCATGATAATGCTGTAAGCTTGAAAGGCAGACTAGAGACACAACAATAGATATAAGACCAATGTATACATTACCACCTAGTTAACAGCAATAAATATTTCATTTCAATTCATTACATTTCATTTTATTTCCTTTTAAATGTTTGTTACAAGTGACCCAGAGTAGGGGTCAATTGTAGCACTCGCCCTGTCATAATTCTTACCTAATTTTCCCTATGTTCTGTAAGCCCTACGTAAAATTCAACAAAATGGTTTGTAGCTATTGAATTTCGATTTCTAGAAACATACTAATTATAGTAAAATAGCCAAGCTTATATAGTACAATAGGGATGGTCGTTGAATGAACGAACAGTTTTTTTAGACTGTTTATTTGCCGTCGACTGATAAACCGGTTTACAGTCCACCGATAAACTAGTTTACTCGTACTGCATTTGCATGGTCGAGCGTAGCCGAAACTGTCTATCAAGCATTCCGTTCTCTTCACACTTGCACGTTACGCTAATATGGCTATCTCTCTTTCGCCATGCTCTCAACCTCAGCAGAGTTATAATAGCGGTGCGCGAGTGCAGCGTCAGAGTGTTGTGTAAAAATAAACTCTATTGCAATGCATGACAATGTATTATTGTTAGTAAGCAAGCAGGTTTTTGAATTTTGCTTGATTATATTATTATTTTATTATTAATCTAGTTTGATTGAGTTTGAGATGCGCTTTGCGCAGGTCAAGGTTTAGTCAACATATTTACAAACCTTTTTTAGTCAAAATCAACCACAGGCTCTCACACAGATACCTACACACTACACGGATATGTCATAAATAATATACACAGTTTGTTCTAGTCGTCGTTTACAAACCATTCAGTGAATAAACGTTCAACGATCGTTCATGTCCTAAACGAATAATGGCATAAACCAGTCGAAAATTAGACTGTTTTATAAACTAGTATAGTATATCTATACTAGTTAGTATATATACTATATAATAGTTATCGTGAACGATAAACGGTCTCGTTTCGTCGACTGAAAAGAAGTCGACGACTCATTCCTATAGTACAATCGTCCGAAAACCAAAAAGTGTTACTATTGCCCCCGGTCTACCCTACGAGTATAAAATCAATATTTTTATTTCAAGTCAATTAATCAACCTTGATGTCGGACTTACCATGAACATATCGAAGACGATGACAAACAGCTTTGAACACCCCATTTTTGTGGAAGAAGTGGGATCGAGTACGTCAGGGACTACCTTTATCTTGGCCAAATTGTCTCTTTCCAGGTAAGAGCAGAGAAAGAGGTTGCTAGACGCACAGAGAACGCTTGGAAGAGCTTTTGGTCAATGAAAGATCTAATGAAAGGCCAACTACCATTATGCCTTAAAAGGAAACTCCTAGACATTCGCGTTCTCCCTATTCTGACGTATGGCGCTCAGACTTAGTCACTGAGAAAACGCCAAAATTCCGCTCTCGGAAATGCCAGTGAGCCATGGAGCGTAGTATTTTAAATATAAAGTTGTCAGACCGCGTGAGAAACAGCATACTTCGTTCCAAAACCAAAATCACAGATGTTGGACAGAAGTCTGCAAGCCTAAAATGGAACTGGGCCGGACACGTGTATTGTATGTAGACAAAATTGAAGAAGGAGCGAAACGACTTAAGCATGTCGAGGTGCAAGCCTTGAGTCAGATTAATTGGGCTGAAGAGCACAGAGAAGCCCAATCTACAAATTCCTCACCAAATTCTTTATTTTCTTCGCAGGTTTCTTCTTCACCATCTTATGTCCATTCTCCTATATCATCAATGGATTCATCACCATCTATAACATCACTATCACCAAGCTGAAGACGTTGTACTGGCGACACCTGTCAGTAACTCAGTACTTCAGTACCCGTCGAAGCTACTCTTCGTAGAAAAAGGACTGAAGAAATGAATACTTTCATCCTGCGTACATACTATAGAATCACTAAATTAGAAACGGAAACTAAATCTTACATAACAGAATTACATTCCCAGTTTACTGAACAATTTCCTGAGATCGAGGTTAGTCGATAAAGTGTAGGCGACCAGCGTAAAGCTAGCCTTCTAATATCTAGTGTGAATAAAATCCTGTTATCACATCAAGAAGACTCTTGTACTCTTACCACATAAACACAAACCACACAACACACAACTTAGTGTCGAGTTAAATAAGATTATAAACTGAAAGAATGTTACTCATGATGAAGCATGCTGGGTCTAAAATTATCAGACAAAGCTAGAAGTACAGACATCAGGTACAAAACGAAACTAACAAACATATTAACACGCATTGATCAACTCAAATGGCGATGGACCGGACACATGATCCGCTGCAAAAAGGATAAATGGAGCAAATTGGTGACAGTTTGGCACCCTATGGATGGCACTAGGACACGAGGTCGTAAAGTCCAATAAGATGGGAGGATGAATTGAAAAGGACCCTTGTGGATAAGAAGAGCCGCAGACCGAAATCAGTGGAAACAGCTGGAGGAGGCCTTAAGGCACACCGAAATTAGAGACATACTGTAATAGAGATTTTTTTTGCTAATACATAGTATTATTTAACTTGTAACCTGTAAAAATATTTCGGAAATAAAAAGCTTTATTATTATATAAGCTATCCCTAGGATACCCAGCCCTTCAAAAATGTGAATAGGTGCTAGGTGCTTTCAACACAATGAAGCAGCGACCGAGCGGCTTGCATACAGCGGACGGCCAAAGTGACGGCCTACCCACAAAAAAAACAGGTGACACACACGATCGAAGTGAAACTTCAGTAAATCGACAAAAGATAGATATGAAAAATAAAACAAAAAAAAATACTGTGCAAAAAGATTTTGTTCGGGCGGTCACCCATCCAAGTACTCGCGTCGCGCAACGTTGCTTAACCTTGTTAGCGATTAAGATTGGCTTACCTGTCGTTTTTTCCGTTGCATCCGGTTTGAAATCACAACGATTCTAAAGAAGTTTCACTTCACTTGATCATTAGTTTTTTGATTATTTTGTCTATTATTACTCGAAAGAGACCACTAATAACTTCGTTTCAGAAATACTAACTCCAGTTTAGTCAAAACCTTTTATCGCAAGAAGTCATTTGTAGCTTTTAAAAAAATTGTCATGGTTAAATTTATACTGATTTCAGCTGATTATAAGATAATTAGATATCACTATAATATATTGGCGTTTAAATTATATTGATAACTGCCGTAGTTTTGATGATATGGGCTCTTAAAGTCATAAAAAGTTTAAAACTGATTTTGCCACACTTATGGATTTTTCGGTTAATGACTTCTTGCTATAAAACAAACAAACTCTCCTAACAGAATGGGCGGTCGACAAACAGGCGCCCAACGAATGGCTGAGTCTCGGTGATCTCCTTCCCGAGACCGCTATACAGAAACTCTTTCCCGAGACCGCTATACAGGACGAAATGATAGCGACACGTAACTACCAAAAATACATACCTAATAAGAAATCGAAATCAAAGAAAAGATAGATAGATAGATAGATAACACTTTATTGCACACCACACAAAACACACAAAAAAAAAACAGACTTAGCATAATCATAATGTTGGAGTACAATGGGCGGCCTTATCGCTATGAGCGATCCCTTCCAGGCAACCTTTGGATGGACAGGATCAAGAGTAACAAAAAAGACAGTGGTGTAATAGGAAGGAAACATATAACTATGTAACACACATAAATATATATATATATATTATACTATACAATACTAACTTGAGAAAGAGACAAATGGTATTGAATGTAATTTAAAGAGATTATAGACGAATAAACTTAATAAAAGATTAAATATACATACATCGTGAAACTGCAACTACGAAGATATAGAATAGTCATCGATAAGTTTCTTCTTGAATATAGGAAGAGATTTAGCATTTCGTATATCAAGTGGGCGAGCATTCCAGAGGCGGAGAGCTTGAACAGTAAAAGATTTTTCATAGAAAGTGGAAGTATGATAGGGTGTTTTTAAAAGTAAAGTTTTAGAAGATCGCAGTGATAGAGCGTGAGAGTCAGAGAGAAACTCAAAGTTATCTATAAGATACTGTGGAAAAGGAAGATAGAATAGAATGTTGTACAAGAAGGAAAGAATATGAGTATTCCTGCGAAGGCGGATGGGCAACCACTTGAGCTTTTTGCAACAGATTTATGTCGACGATGTAATAGCACCTCGGAGACCATCCAACACATAACAGCACTTCAGTAGAAACTTATAGAGCCACCCCAGAAACCAAAGCCCTACTACAAATATTCACCGAATACTACTTTAGAAAATACTACACATCAAAGTTATTTTGACAGAGCTATAGAGGTACTTACAGATAAAACAACACATTTCTATAGACCAAAATAACACTTTTAGACAAAATTAATAACACAGCTATCCTTATAGACATCGCCATTCCTAATACCCACAACCTGCAAACGACCATAGCAGAGAAACTATCAAAGTATGTTAATCTGAAAACAGATCTTCAAAAGGTTACAATAGTCCCCATCAACAACTGGAGTCATCCCGAAGCAGCTATTTTAATCACTTCGACGACCTCTGTGGCTCGGTGTATCGGATTCCCGCCGGGGGGCCAGATTTTGTACGATCTACAATTTGTGGTTTCGGGTCTGGGTGTTTTCTATGTATCATATGTATAGATATACAAAAGAAAAATGTACCTATGTAGTATATCAGTCACCTAACACCCATAGTACAAGCTCTGCCTAGTTTGGGGTAAGGTGATGCTGTGTGAGTAGTCCGGAAATATTTATTATTATTACTTCAGTCTCTTGACCTTCCTAAGAACCTGTACATCCTTTTTCAAAAATCTGTTATTTTAAACACTTGCAGAATTGTCAGAAAGTTTTTGCAAACTGAACTTCCTCAAGAAGCCAATTCATCTGATGTACACTTGGCTTAGGCCCGTGTGAAATCAGGCATTTCCGTTTTGTTCTTATACTGAGAAGGTAAAACCTATTCATAAATAATCATAATAACATAATAATACAACTGGGCGTTATATATGGCAAGTCAAGAAAAACATACAATAATTAGAAAATAGCATAAAATAAATAATCAAAATAAACTAATAATAAGAAGAACTAATGTCGCTTGCATCTTCGATTACTCGCGACGAGCGACGTTATGTTAATTGCACTAATTCGCCCATTTCTACTACACTTGAATTATAGAGTAAAAGTAAATAATAATAATAATAAATATTTTTGGACAATCAACAAAACAACATTTAGCACCGTGTTGAGATCTTACGGGTACTAGACATTTGAAAACTAAATATTTATTTACATTATTTTTACAATATAATAGACATACTAAGATAGATATTATTTTTATACATATTAAACCGGAATTATGGTGCTTTTCTAGCAGAGTTAGGCTAAGAATTGGGTTAATGTGTAAAAAAATTATTATATAGATTAAAATATATATTATAAAATAAAAATATAAATATATATTATAATATATTTTTATTTTTTAATTATTATAAGATTATTATTATATATTATGATTTTAAGAATATATTTAATTCTATTGCGGACAAACAGGAATAAAAAAGTTTGATCTGTCCCCCTAATACCGATAGGGGGACAGATAAAACATTAAGGAGCTGAATAAAGTTCGAACTGTCCCCTCATCGGTAACAGGGGGACAGATCAAACTTTTTTGTCCGTTCTGTCACCCCATGGGGACAAAGCAGGGTGACAGATCGGAATAATTCACTTTGTCTGCGGTATAATAGTCAAACAGGCCTTGCAAAACGTGTTGGTAAGCGCATTACTCGACAGCAAATTTGGCCAGTTCTTTTTTTAAAATGTTTATTGGCGATGCAAAGATTCTAACTAGCGCCTCTAGTGTCAAAATTGTGAAGCTTTCTAAGAACGACACTTTGACAGTTTTCGTTACAATTAACGTCAGTAAAAAAACATAAATAATAAATACAAATCAGATCTAAACAAACAAAATGTCGTTCTTAGACAGTTTTTAAATTTCGCCGCTAGAGGCGTGCGGATAATCTTTGCATCGCCAATAGAAGTCCAGGGATGGTTTTTATTGTGAGAAAAATCGAATAATTTTCGGGAAAACAATGCGAAGCCAGGGCGTACCGCTAGTCAATATAAATAAAAATGAATTGTTGTTTGTTAGTCTGATTAAAACTCGATAACGGCTGGGCCGATTGAGCTGATTTTGGTTTTAAAATGTTTGACGTAGTCCAGGTAGTAGGTCTAAACGGTGAGCAAATAAGAAAAAATTGCCGGGAACTTTTACCCGTGCGACGCCGGGGTGGGCCGCTAGTTTATTATAAATTTAAAGTTATTCAGTTCCGTAATTAAAAGATCTGTGACTCGTTGCTATGGATGCGTTTGTTGTGCCACCGCTAACATTTATCTGTGAACATAGATAATTAATACTCGTATGATGGATATCAAACGGATAGAGGCGCGCGCATCAATAGCTTGACTCTGATGGAAAACAAATTAATAAAATAAATATTTCCGGACAATCCACATAACAACGTCTAGCCCCGTGGTAAGCCCTAAGCTTGTGTTACGGGTACTAGGCATCTTATATACTTAATATAATACACATACATTATATATATATTTTACTATAAATATTATTTGTCTAAAGCCCTATAAAGCCTACTACTTACGACATCTAGCAGAAAATTACAGGACTATTATACCTCCATTTGAAACAAAACAACGAGACGGTGTTAACTTTTTTGTTTACAGATTCTCGTGACTGGATGACGCCCCGAGGGTCCATTTCGTCGGTGGTGTCTGCGGCATACAACAACTTTATATACAATGACGACGCGGAGTCTGAAGGAGAAAAGAACGATAGCAATGACGAGGTAAACTTACTTTTATTTTAGTTCAATGGCAAATGTACAAGGTTCATATAAGACACTAGCAGCCCGCCCCGGCGTCGCACGGGTAAAAAAAACTTCCCGGTAATTTTTAAAGTTTTTTGTTGAAATTAAGTTATGTCAAAGACAATTTTATTTACAATGAAGTACTCTTAACCAACAACATATTTATTTGAATAAAGATTAATATTATTATGTTGATACAACTTAAACAAATTATTTCCATCAAATTAGGTACCATAAAAACGGTTTTTGTGAGTTAATCTTAAAAGATAGACATATACTATCACGGACTGTTTTTAAATCATTAAAAGAGCTATTATTCTTTAATACTTATTTTTTGTGTATCTTGAACCGTTTTCACGGCGCACGCAACGGAAGGCTTCAAAGATGAAATTATTTCTCCCGTTTTTTACACATTTACCACTATATATTTGCTCCTATTGGTCGTAGCGTGATGTTATATAGCCTATAGCCTTCCTCGATAACTGGACTATCCAACACAAAAAGAATTATTCAATTCGAACCAGTAGTTTCGGAGATTAGCGCGTTCAAACAAACAAACAAACACACTCTTCAGCTTTATAAAATTAAGTATAGATTTAGATTTATTATTTTGAAGAAGATTAAGGTAAGAGAAAACATACTATGCAATGCTCAAATTGGTGTAACCGATAACAAACATAAACTTGGTTCGGGTCAATTGGTGAAACGTTAGTTTTTTGTTTTATATTGGTGTATGTGTGGTTATAATTTTTCGTTCTAGCTAAGAATTAGTGTAAGAGCAATGCTGGTTTGCCAAGATACATACACCAACTTAACCTTCTTTGGTCAACAACAATTCGACTT
The DNA here is from genome assembly GCA_929108375.1 of Gymnoscelis rufifasciata. Taxonomy (NCBI): domain Eukaryota; kingdom Metazoa; phylum Arthropoda; class Insecta; order Lepidoptera; family Geometridae; genus Gymnoscelis; species Gymnoscelis rufifasciata. The sequence goes on from OV815301.1 coordinate 11,754,321, forward strand.
ATGTAAATGGATCACATACCTACTCAGTTACAACATAATTACGACGGAAGTCTGCAAATTCACAGTTAAAATGTGTAGCGTAACTGTATTTTTTTAAAGCTAGAATTATATTATTATGCTATTCGAAAGAGCAGAAAAAAACTAAAAAAACTGTAAACTCAACTTATTTTACGTGTTTTGGTGGTTAACCCAATTGAACCTGCAACCGACGATAATGTACAATATCTATGCTAGGTATATGCTAGGGTTTAGTTCTGAAAATAACTTTTTGGATGGAATTAGTTACCTGTTAACGAATTATTAACTACTAACTAAGCGACAAAATATTATCAAGCGACAATTTTTTTATTTCCGCACTCGACCATTCAGTAGGGAGCCGACCCCGGGCGGCAGATTATTTCGTGATCTTAATCCCCTGACGTACATCCGTGCCCGAGTGACGCCTGACACTCCACAACGCATAGTTAGCCGCCGAGCGGTATTTAAAAAAAAATTGATAGCGTGATATCTTTTGAATGGAATGTCAGAATCTAATAATTCAAAAAGTTATATAAAGGTTTTAAAGCAATCTTACATAATAAATTATTTATTTTGTTAAGGATTAATACCAAGATACAAATAAAGAGCCTTTTCAAACAGTGGTATTTTAATTTTTTAATATAAAAAATCGCTTATTGTTACAAAACTATAATAGTTAGAGATATGATGTAACGACGTTTTTTGTAGATAGTGATAAGTTCTACAAAGTTGTAATACATCACTTTGTTATATATTCAATAGTTTTCCCAGCATTCGCGATTAAAGAAATATTTTAGGTTTATTTTTTCAAAAAAATCGCTTATTTTCACAAAACTATAATAGTTAGAGATATGATGTAACGACAATTTTTGTAGATAATGATAAGTTCTACAAAGTTGTAATACATCACTTTGTTATATATTCAATAGTTTTTCCAGCATTCGCGATTAAAGACAGATTTTAGGTTTTTTTTTTTTTTAAATCGTTTATTGTCTCAAAACTATAATAGTTAGAGATATGATGTAACGACGATTTTTGTAGATAATGATAAGTTCTACAAAGTTGTAATACATCACTTTGTTATATATTCAATAATTTTCGCAGCATTTGCGATTAAAGAAAGATTTTAGGTTCTTTTTTTTCACCATGGGTTACATTATCGGAGTTTGGTAAGAAATCATATTATTTTTGAAAACTAAATATAGCCTATGTCACTCAGGGATAGTGTAGCTTTCGAATGGTGAAAGAATTTTTTAAATCGGTGCAGTAGTTTCAGAGCCTATTCGAGACAAACAAACAAACAAACAAACAAACAAAAAATCAAACCTTTCCTCTTTATAATATTAGTATAGATATATGAAAGTTAAATTTATTAAGTTTAGGTACTGCTTGAACGCAACGAATCCGATGGGTGCAGGGGATTAGTTAATTGGTAGTCGGGATCTTGGGAATTCAGTCGCGTTTCTCAGGAGCAGACCGCATATCTATACTCAGACATCTTACCACCAATATTAATTGTGAAGTAAAATATTTGGTAAAAATCAAAGTTCGATAATTCTTATTTTTAGAGGCAATTATCTTTTTACTTCCGTACCTAATAGATTCACCATCGCCATCTCATTTCAGCAGTAGATGACCTAGCAATTAGTATATTGAAAGGGCTTTGCCAATCCTCGTCCTACGGCTTTTTCTTTTACCATAATAGATAATTAATGGATGAGATTGAATTGAAAAGGAAATGCAAGGCCCATAACTGCTGATAAAATAGCTATATTCATCCACAGGTTATATTAATTAATAGGCACGTAGTTAATAAGTTGAGGCATGAATTGCTAATTAGGAAGTCTACAATATTTCGTTACATTTCAACACTATAAGACTATAAGGGACCAAAGTGAATGGTGTAAGCACTGTAACCTCGCCACACAGTCTCGACAGACTTTTTATTATTATTATTTTATCATTACAGGACGTGAAATCCATCAGTACCTGGCAGATATTAAAGCTGAACTCCCCTGAATGGATCTACATTACCGTGGGCTCTATAGCTGCTCTGATCCAGGGCGCTTGCTTCCCTGTGTTCGCTCTGCTCTTCGGTTACACCAGTGGAGTGAGCCATTTTGACTACTATTATACAATTATAGAAAGTGTGTCTAGAAAAAAAAAACAATTCAAGAAAAAAGAGCTAAGAAATGGCGCTTTAAGTTCAAAATTCATAGCTTCACACGCCACGGCGTTGCCCGCAGTAAAAAGCTACTGGCTTTTCATGCCAGTAGCTCCTTACTGCGGGGCATTAATGGCTATCTAACACTGAAATATTTTTTCAAATTGGACCGTAGTCCGATATTTCTTTTGAAATATCGTTTTAAACGTGACTACAACTTTCCTTCGCAGATCTTCGTACTAGAGGACCACAAAGCGATGCTGTATCAAGCGGACCTGTACTCCGGTTTGTTCGTGGTGGTGGCCGCCGTCGCTGGCATTTCCATGTGTCTCCAAAGCACTACCTTCACCAGCGCCGGCCTCAAGATGACCTCGAGACTGCGGCACCAGTACTTCACGGCTTTGTTGAGACAGGTACCAGGAACATTAACTTAACTAAACATCAATTTTATCAACAGGTTTGCTTATTCATATAAAAGGCATTTAGAAGCCCTCTGCTGGCCATATACCAACCTCTTTTGCCGCCGATACTTGCCACTCATGGCAGGCGAGTGGACACAATAGTCATAAACAATATCACCGAATTTTTTACAAATATTTTATTAAAATTAAGTGCTCAAGTAAGTAGTTTCAGGGGATTCGGGGCGATGAATCGATTTAGCCAGGTTTCATAAAAAATAAAGCTAACAAGAATGCTACTATGACTAAAAAATTAATAAGAACAATATTTAGATTATTATTGTAATAAAATTTTACCCATTATTTTTTTATTTTTCTTGCTATTTAAACTTTAAGAGGTTACAGTGCATTGAAGTTTCGCGTGACGTAACGCTTTCATACCAAATTTCGTACGATTTGTACTAACATTGATGCTTTATACATATAAAATTGATAAATCAAAAAATAAGTGCCCAGTATGCACGGGCTAAGCAAGGGACTAAACAGAATACAAACACTTTATGCCTATTTTGATATAGGAAATCGGCTACTACGACAAGGAGAATAACACGGTGGGAGGGATCTGCGCGCGCCTGAGCGGCGACACGGCCGATATCCAGGGCGCGACCGGGCTCATGATCGGTATCATCCTGCAGGGCTTCAGCTCCGTCGTCGTCGGCTTCTTCATGGCTATCGGATACAACTGGAAGCTTGCATTAGTGTCTTCCGTTTTCTTGCCCCTGGTGAGTACTTATACACGTTAAAGTAGCAAATAAGATACCTACCTAAACAGCATCACAGTGGAAGTGAACTGCGCGTGAGCGGCGACACGGCTAACTAACTTGGTAAAGATTAACCTTGGGATCCTCTGTCTCCTTGCCTTTGTTAAGTATAACTTAACACATTATCAAATAATGTGCAAAGTTATTCAGATAATAATTTTTCATATAATGATAAAATGCGAATTCGAGAACAAGCTGGGATAAAATTGCTTACGAAATACCCAATTTTTCAATAAATCATTAAGAGACACCAGTTTATTCATCATCATTACTTCAGTTGTAGTACGTCCATTGCTGGACATACATGCAGGATTTTCAGTTCTTTCGGTTGGAGGCCTGAACATACAGAAGGTAAACCCTATTTCCCATGAATACAAACGTTTTTCTACCTCCCAACTATCTTTAACATTTACCTGACTCTGTTTTCACACTTACACATTTAACTGCTTATTTCAGATGGTCGGCAGCATCTGGCTTGAAGGATTAATTTCACAGAAGTCGCAAGCGGATGAACGCGTGGCTATGGAGTCTGCCACCTCCATCGCCACCGAGGCTGTGGTCAGCATCAAAACTGTGCAGAGTTTGGGTAATTAGCTAAACAACGATTTAAAATCCAAGAGAATACAATCCAGCGAGTTTTAATGTAAATAACTAGTCGATCACCTCAAACTCAGAGTATCTATGGTAATATAGGTTCCTAAGGCCGGAGTGATTATATACTCTCTGCATAAGGCCTCAATTGGCTTCTAACTCATGAACACAATTTTTACCTCTTATTGGTTTGTCTATGGCGCGTACGAGTAATTTAACATCTTTATTACCAAAGAGGCTATGTAATTCCCATCTTCCATACTCAACAATATATTAGAAATAGCTTTAAAAATAATAAATATAGCTGGATATCCTCACAGCAACATCTAGCCCCGTAGTAAGCTCTAAGCTTATGTTACGGGTACTATAATGTTTATGCTTTTAACATTTCGCTTTTTTACCCTTCGAATCGGTCTTCAGCTGTAAAATGTTGAGTTTGATGTTGAGCAGCCTGTTGAGGTCTCCACGAAATCACATATTTCCTATTTTTTGCAATTTTGTTTTATTGCATTAAACGATTTAAAATATGTTATTATGCACTGTACACTAAAACTTGGGCTGTATTCTTCCCAAAAAACACTAAAAACCATAACTTCACCCACGGGTGTCCCCGGTGGCCGCAGTGGAAGGAAATGCATTTTTCCTGCCGCGGGGGCCGCGGGGATCACACCGCGGACCAAACAGCGCGCAACCCCGCATTGCCAAAAAAAAACATGATAGAAGATTGAGTTGAGAATAGCCCTAAAAATTAAAGACAATCTTAAATCAATTCTAAGTTCTTTGTGACACATAAGAACCAGCGGACTGAATGATCTACAGGGCCACCTGGCCCACTTCCATAACATTTTATTATGATTTCTGAATCTCGTGGCCTATAAATCTCGTTTGAAACGAACTCCTGATTTGGCTTACCGGTGACCAACATGGCCTGAACAGTACAGTATGATTTGGCCCACTGGTGTCTCCCATGGCTCAAATGAAAAGACTGTTTTTTTGCGTGGAGTTCTACGTGTTAAGGATAACTACTGGACTACTAACAAAATTAATTGTTTTATGTAGGTATTGAAAAGCTGTTCCTCACTAAGTTTCAAGACGAGCTGAAGGAGGCTTGCAAGGCGGTGGCCAAGAAGGCGCGTCTTCGAGGGTTGGTCCTGGGCATGGGGGTGTACGTGCCTTTCCTCTCCTACTGCAGCGCTGTCGTCTACGGTGCCTACCTCGTGTCTACGGGGGAACTAGAGTACAAGATTGTACTACTGTAAGTATCTTACATAGGTACCTACACATCTCACAGCAACATATACAACTGATGAACTGGAAAACCTAACTATCAAGAGACAAGATAAAAAAATATACCTACACATTTAGTAGGTATACTATATTTGACCAGTACACGCTACGATCGAGAAATAAATGGAATTGGAGTATGTAATATCACATTTTCACTAAATTTTTTAAGTGCAATGCAAAGCATATCTTAAGTGATTCAAACTATAGGTACAACATCTGTTGTACATCAACCTCAAGTTATAATGAACCCTTAAAAGTCTAGATAAAATATAGGCCATAAAATCTATACGAATACCTTTATAGAAATCGAGTATGTTGTCATTTTGACGGGACCTAATATGGCTGATGTTTAAGGGACTGACCCAGCCTGGTTTATGATAAATGTATATTTGATGACTTCGCTCTCCAAGAGTCGTTAAGAGTTTATACGCGGGGAAATGTCGAATTTCCGCCTCTTTATAACACTTGTGTGTGTAACAGGGTAACAGAAGCAGTAATGTACGGAGCCTACATGTTGGGCCAGTCACTAGTGTACGCGCCCAGCTTCAACTCGGCTAAGGGCAGTGCGGCGCGCGTGCTGGCGCTCATCAACCGCGAGCCTAAGGTCAAGACAGAGGACCGCGTCCGCGACAAGGGCGACTGGGTGAGTACAACACGAGATATAACAAATATTCTACAGAACCATCGCACACGTATATGTTTTTAGCCGTACTCGTATTTTTATATCTATAATTTAATGGGTTGAGTTCTCCCGTCACCGAAAATGGTAAACATGACAAACTTTTTTATTTTAGAACCTTATTCAGAACTCTTAGTCGCAGTCTTGATAACGCTTGAACATCTGATCTAGCGTTATCAAGACTGATCATCGCATTTTCTGGAAATTACTAAAATTGCAAATAATTTTTACCGTAGGTAATCTCCAAAAACGGGGGTTTTATTTTCTTCACTTATTTATGACCGCTACCTGTTCGATTAGATCTTGAGAACTATGTAACGGATTTGAAAAAATACAGTACCTATTTAACGAGAGATTTAGGAGGAAGGTTTATATGAGTCTATACTCATACTCATATTTCCATTGTTTAATTTTACAAATCTTAGAATTATATGTAAAATACATTATTCTCCATAGATTCCATCCATAAATTACAGGCAACGCCGCGTTCTGAATATCTAGTGTATGAATAAAAACTCTTTTGTTTCAGACTGCAACAGGCAACTTCAGTATTAAGGAGGTTGAGTTCGCGTACCCGACGCGCCCAAACCAACCGGTGCTGAAAGGGATCGACCTGAAGGTGGATGCCGGGAAAACAGTGGCTCTGGTGGGATCCTCGGGCTGCGGAAAGTCGACCATCCTGCAGCTTATCCAGCGGTTCTACGATCCTGACACTGGTAGTATTGTAAGTAACTTCCACTAAGTTGTCCCCACCCGGTATTATTTTCCATTAGGTATACGAAACAGAATTTCTCCAAACACAAGTAAGATTTTAGTCCGCTATCACAAATCTCGGTTTGTGATCTTGTGGTGTGGAAACCAGGAAAAGTGCTAGAACAAAAATTACTCGCGAGAGACGCAGTTTTCAAACCCTATGTATTTCGAATCATGGTAGAATTGTAGGTACGTAGTATAAATATATATATATTTATAATAATAATAATGAAGGATAAAATTTGAGGACCGTATTGTATGCCCATATTACCTTCGTAAAAACAAACCGGGAGTATATAATTACTACGAAAGACATGTAAAAAACTATGTTTACTTAGGTAGGTACCTTGAAAAAAGCACTTGCCAGTTCCACTCGATTATCGCTCAGATCTTGTCTGTAACACCTTCTTCGATTGTCTACAGACAAAAACACAGATTAAGCGAAACCTCAGGCCAAAACTTTGTCAAAAATCGCCTATAAACCGTTGTGATTATAATAATCTCTCTGGTCACCAATGTCAGAGTCAATCAGAAGTCAAATTATCTGTCACAAAACTAGACAACAAAACCACGACACGAAGTAGGCATTACTGGCAAATTGTCGCTTCAAGTGCAGAGTCCAATTACAAGAAACTGAAGTAGGCATTTTAAAATATTACTTTATACTATTCAGAATCAAATCATTGCTATTCTCAATGGGCCATTTCATGGGTACAATGAAAACACGGGACTTAGATCTGAAGGCGAACGACAAAGCAACATTCGCTCCTAGCGCCGGCTTCAATTACACGCGGAGGGCCAGGCAGATGTTTGTTTGCGAGGAGGACCTGATATCTGCCAGAATACCGCCCGCACACCGGGACTATTGTGCTCACTCATTGTTAGACTACCATGCGTGTCGTTACAAACACATGCCGTTCTTGTACCCGGCCTGCGCTCACGCAAAACATAGATACCTCAATTGCGAGCATGCAGACTACGTGCTAAGGATGAAAGAGTTCGAGCGCGAGCGAAGGCTTCGAGAACGGGAAATTCGAATTCAGAACAAGAAGTAGTTTATTTTGATTGTAGCTGTTTCTGAAACAAACTTTAGTTCTATTTAGTGAAAAGTTGTCGCGTACTTATTTACATGGTTAAGCGATGCCAACACAACATACCTATATAAATTCTTCATTAAATGGTGGACACAACATTCAATATGATATTCATAGCAACGAGGCCTTTTATTTATAATTAATTTCCTATTTTCTATGGATGTCAATTTATTTGATTACTTTGCAGGACGACTTATATATGATTTATTTTTATAATATTTGACGATTTAATTACTTAAAAATGTCGAGTCACTTTAAGTGAATGATTTGGCCGACACATACTGCCTATAATAAACACCTTCCGGGTGGTTAGGTCTGAATGTCATTATGTACTGATCTACATAACGTACGTACTTCAAAAAGAACTTTTCCCGAAATGACTGATTTTCTATAGGTCTTCATTATTAAATGTCGGAAATGAAGCTGTCAAATGTATGTACAGTCAATCTCTTTATTTTTAAAATATTAAAAGAAAATCACATTCTATAGATAACAGGCAAACGAAACAAAAACACATATCCTTAAACTAATGTAATGTGATGACATTACTGTAAACGGTTTTTTAAAGTAGTGATATTTTCTAAAAATTGGATTTCAGTTATTTCACCGGATTGCAACTCATTGAACTGTTTTTTATAGCTCTTGTCAAATAAAATGTCTCGCCGTCGTCTAGTAGCACCACTAAATAATGAGTTTATAATTCTCGTGTCTTGATATTTCGCCTCTTTTTTTAATTTATATAAAAATCTCATTAATGTAGGTTTGTGAGGCATGCGTGCGTTTAATCTCCTATGCCAGCCCTCGACAGCATTATTCGTACGATGCTTATCGTTTCCGCATCCAATAAAAGACGCACACAAACTCATCCACTGCTTGGAAAAATACTTTTGAAATTTTATCATTTCTGGAGATTGAGGGAACAGAGCTTCTAAAGATACCCATGCACTATGAATTTTTTCCTTAGGTAATAAAGGTAAATTAGCACACATTCTAATTAATGCTCTATTTTCCATAGTGGCGGTTACCTTTAATTTTTTAGCTTGTTTCCATACCGCATTGCTGTAATGATAGTAACAGCCGCTGATCTCAGCGGATGGAAAAACCTCTTTTACAGCATTGATTATGGTGATTTCGAAGTCGCACTTAAATAATTCTATTCTCAAACCCAATCTGTCTTTAACAGATTGAACATCCTGGTGTATGTCAGCTGAGATTTGTTGGGTAAAAGCACGTACACAATAGGTACTACATTCGTTGTGTCGTTGTTTCTGCTAATGTCCATGTGAATTGTAAAGATCTGATAAAACGGGTGGGGAGTTCTTTTAAAAGTTCCATCGCCATACTTCATTTTGTTTTTATTGTCATTATTGAGTAATTTTCTGGCTTGTTGAGTCGAAAAAACAAGAATCTTCTCTTCCATACCATCTTCAATGACAAGGAAATTGTCAGATATCAGTTGAGGAATTTTCACATCGGCTAACCGATTGAATTCAGTAATATTTTGATTTAAAATATTATGCCTTTTTCTATAAAGGGAACTTTTTTTTTCCTCAAACGATGGCATTATTGATTGTTCTGAAACTTGAAAATCAGAAAGATGTTTTTCAAAAACCTTTTTTACTGGTGTCATATTTGTAGATATCGCCTTTTTACAGGTATCAACAAATATATCCACTTGGTTTTGGTTAAAATGCGAACGACACGCGTGATCACTTTTCCTTACTATAATAGTTTTTTCAGCATTTAGTGTGACCGATGCCGAGCACTCACTTCGATTGATGCACCTCCACATACTAGTCCCAGATTTATTGGTGTTCGAAAAGTTGTACCTATGCCCATCGTGCACCAAAGTTGGTTTCCCTTTTTGATTCTCTATAAATTTTAAGGTATTATTATCCATTTTAACGCACCACCGAATTAAATTATGTATTACTCAATCTGTAAAAATACTGGAATGACAAGGTGAGAATGTATTGTTTTTCAAGTGTCATTACATTACAAAATCATAAGTGGCCAGTAAAACCCTTTTCATCGCACACCAAGGAGTATGTATATCGTTGAATTGAGAGCTGTTTCGAGGGCGATGTATGCGAAATCCCCGTACTTATAGATAATCCTACTAATATTGTAAACGCGAAAGTTTGTAAGTATGGATGGATTTTTGTTACTCTTTCACGCAAAAACTACTGAACGGATCTGGATTCAATTTGGCACAGAGATAGATTATAGTTTGGAATAACAGATAGGCTATATTTTATCTCTGAATTCCCACGGGAACGGGAATTACGCGGGTGAAACCGCGAGGCGCTGCTAGTGTGTATATATTGTAGCTGAGTGTACCTTTTGTGTCAGGCTTTACGGATTTCCGACATTTAATAATGAAGACCTATAGAAAATCAGTCATTTCGGGAAAAGTTCTTTTTGAAGTACGTACGTTATGTAGATCAGTACATTATGACGTTCAGACCTAACCACCCGGAAACAATAAACATGTTAATATTGCATATCACATTAAAAAAGCAAATTTAACTATATAGATAAAAAATGTACATAACAAAATGAAACCATAACGTGAGATTCTTCGAGTTGAATTCCTATTAGACAACTCCTCAATGATATTGGTTCTACAAGGTGTCTGTTCTTAAGCTCGAACCTAGCTATTCTGGGTTCAAGACGTTTGAGCCACTGTTTTAAGAAATACCAAATAGCCTAGTATCAATGAATAGGAATCTTACCGCAATGAGGCGTGTCTACACAATTTTACAAGCGCTTATTAAAATAAACTTTTATTGTTAATAAGCTGACCCCAGCAAACGTTGTTTTGCAAAATGAATGAAATAGATGGCCGATTCTCAAACCTACTCAATATGCTCACAAAATTTCATGAGAATCGGTCAAGCCGTTTCGGAGGAGTATGGCAACGAAAACTGTGACACGAGAATTTTATATATAAGATATTATCAAGGCGACTATCGTCTTTTGTAACGTCTTATGTGCATGCAATACGCGTCATTAATAGTTGTCTAATCCATTCCACATACCTACACGTGAAAACTTTAGATAGCTCACCAGTAGAAACTGAAGCGAATAACTCAAGGTTGCCTGGAAGAGATCGCTCATAGCGATAAGGCAGCCCTTTGTACCCTGTTTTTAATTAGTTAAGGTTTTTGTAAAGTTTATTATTAATTTGTGTGGTGTACAATAAAGTGCTTTCTATTCTATTGTTTTCTATTCTCAACGAATATTTGCCCTTAGGAACTGGACAGCCGCGACATCCGCACGGCCCTAACGCTGCCTCGCCTGCGCCGGCAGCTGGGTGTCGTGCAGCAGGAGCCGGTGCTGTTCGACCGCACGCTCGCCGACAACATCGCCTACGGGGACAACAACCGCAAGATCACCATGCACGAGATCGTCTCGGCCGCGAAGGCTGCCAATATACACAGCTTTATAGTATCCCTGCCAAAGGTACTACATACTATAAAATTACAAAAACTAAGTCCCAATTTCATTTTTTTTGGGTGTTTATATATGTATAATAAAAATGTCTATATATTAAATTAAGTTTATCAGATATCTAGCAACCGTAACACAAGCTAAGAGCTTACCACGGGGATAGATGATTTATTAATAATTTTATTATTAGATATTTATTTAGCCTGATCTGATCACGTTTACAGCCAATGGTGAAATCGGTTAACGAGCAACGAGGAGGGTTTGTTCAGTTTTAATATCAGATTATACGCATTAAGTTTTGCACACTAAAAGCGAAACAGGAACATCTGTGTTTGGATAGGGGCTAGTTATAATACAAGAAACTTTATCGTTAAGTGTGTATTGTAGATTTTGTTGAAATTTTATGACTTTTTATTCATTCATTCATTTATTTGTTGCTTCATGTGGTTACAATAAAGGTGTTAACATAATAGATTCCCTAACATGAGCCCCGTTGGGGCATTACAACTTCAACTTAACTTAAAATGTATCCTATGCTATAATTTACTTAAATAAACTATCTTACTAATATAAACAATTGAACTTTTTCCGAGAACGACGTTATTTCCCGCGGTAAAAAATAGCCTTTAGCCTTCCTCGATAAAAAGGTTATCCAGCACTGAAAATATTGTTCAAATCAGACCAGTAGGTACTTCCTGATTATTAGCAAGTTCAAATAAACAAACTCTTCAGATTTATAATAATAGTACCGATATTAGCACTTATTTGAAAAAATATGCTTCTCCATTACCTAATCTAACGTAAATTAATCTTTTAAATGTTTCCAGGGTTACGAAACGAACCTGGGTTCGAGCGGCGCACAGCTCTCGGGAGGTCAAAAGCAAAGAGTTTGCATTGCGCGAGCGCTCATCCGCTCGCCCAGACTGCTGCTGCTGGACGAGGCTACATCAGCGCTGGATGCGAATAGCGAGCGGGTACGGAAAAAAAATATATATTTTTTTTATTTTTTTATGATCGATATGCCTTCATTTGACCACAATCTGGTCAACCTGATGTAAAGTGACGATGTGGTCTAAGATGGGACATGAAGACCTAGAAGGTGGCTTCTCCGGGCCACATTACGAAACACGAAAAAATCGCTTCACGCACTGGCCCAGCCCCGAGGGTGGTGACAAGCCGCGGCCGAAGCCACCACCAGAGACTGTTCTTAGCACCACCCGGAGGTCTCGTCTATATAAACTTTTATTAGATTGTTATTTATTTTCTCTATAAATCCGTTTCTTAATAGCAACCATACTACTTTCCTTGGAGATGGCGAAACAAGCACACTGTTGATAAACACAGAACCCTTGCTCTGTGTTAGTCCATCTCATATTTGTAGGTGAAAGGCTTGACATAGTGATTTAAACAGTTTATAACTTTGAATAATAATTCATTACGGGATTAAACGAACAATATCAATCACACAAATAATCTGAGGCTTACTTTAACAAAGATTTAGATAAAGTTAATTAGTAACTCCTACGAAGATCGTTTACACAGAGCAGAAGCATATTTATAAAATTTATTTAGTAAATATTAGCAATATTTTTCTAAATAACTATCTGACCCCAGCAAACGTTTTGCAAAATGAAAAATAGATAGTAGCCGATTCTCATTAAAATTGATCGTTTATTAGTGTTATTGTATGTATATCAATCAAGCTAACTGTAAAATTTTATTATTATTTCAGACGGTATCAGAAGCTCTCGAAAAAGCAGCCAAGGGCCGCACTTGCATTACTATCGCTCATCGCCTTTCTACCATCAAGGATGCCGACCTCATTTGTGTTCTACATAAAGGTAAGTTTAACTCAAACAACCTACATAAACATTTTGTACCTGCTTTCTTTTAGATTCACAAATTCCTAAGCTCTATACAGGATATAACATGAAAGAGGTGGGTCTAAAACTATAAAACATACCTACTAAAGGTGTTTATTATGTATAGTAAAAAATATCCATGTTATGTAAATATGTCTATTTTATTAAATATAATGTTGTGCGGATTGTCAGGAAATATGTATTTCTTATAATGAATTAAAAGAACAATATTCGTATGGCTTGTAGTTTCTGCCCTTCCCATATTGACCGAAATTCTTGTTACGTCCTGTATATCTCTAAATGCTCGTACTTAATATTTTTTGTTTCGTTGAAATGAGATGAAGCCGTGTTGGCTAAGTGGACACTCGACTTCTATTCCGAAGGTCGTGGGTTCAATCATCGCTCCTCTGGATTTTTCTTCTTGAAAAATATATGTGCGCTTTAAACACGTGCTTCAACGGTGAAGGCAAACATCGTGAGGAAACCATAGTGAGGAAACCGGCATGTTCTGAGAACTTAAATGACATTCACCAACCCGCGCTTGGCCAGCGTGGTGAATTAAGGTCTAATCTCTCTCGCCAAGAGAGAAGTCCCTGTGTCCCAGCAGTGGGAACGTTAATAGGGTTATGATGATGATGATAATATCACATATCTAGTGAATCAAACCAGACTGCCAAAAAATGCGTTAAGGTGGAATTTATGTTGTAAACTAATATTTTTTTTTTCAGGAAATATTGTTGAAAAGGGTAATCACAGCGAACTGATGGCCCTAAAAGGATTCTATTGGAAACTAAGCAAAGGACAAAACATGTCTTAATGGAATTCAAACAAGAATCCGAATCCAAGTGCCATTTATCCTTAGTTACTAATACTGCCTACAATAACTAGTTACTTACATTTAAGCATTGTATCACTTAGTCTAAGAAAATTTTAATAAAACCATTATACTTTCCCAATTTTTTTATTTACAGTAGATATATTCGTAAGGATAGAAACGGCTTCTCATTTACTAGATTAAATAACACTCACGATAAATTTGGCATTACCCTGTTTCATAAAGTACATCAAATAGCCCAATCCAAGCAGATAAAAACCATGACGGCGATTAACTATGCATAAAGGGGCGGTATTTAGTCCAAACGACATAATAATAGAATTAGGATAATTGTTAATCTTTTACGTCATCAATAACTTGAAAATTATAAAACTGATTAAGATATCTGCAAGCAGCTATTTTGGTATAATTATGAACCTCGTTCGAAGGCAAAGTCGCTCTCGCCTCTAGGAATTAAAAAAATAATAATAAAAGATGACCCTAATCTTAAGGGCCCCTTATACCGCAAATGCTGTTTTTAAAATCAATATGAATCAGTCAAAAATTGACGTAAAATATTGATAAAAATATATGTTTCAGTTGAGGATCTTACAGAGTGTAATTCGCTTACATTTACACAATAAGATGAACTTCGCTCGATAGAAAAAAATACCAAAGTTGCCTCTTTTTAAAAAACATTTTCAATACTGTGCCTAAAAAAATAAATTTATTGACCTTATTTTTACACCAATACTTAGATAAATCATTTTTCTAGTGCAAATCGCTGAGGTGCGTGTTTTAGTGTTATTTTCCTATTAATTATGCCTAAATACCTACAAACCCGCGAGCGGCGCGACGCCCGCGGGCTTCGTCAGTCGCGCGGTGGCGCTTACCGACGACGGACCTGTGCCAGTGCTCTCCCCGCCCGACGAACGACGTGCGACGTGAAAAAAAAGGTTTGTGTGCGATTCACACACGACAGAAGTGAAACTACAACAATTAATAAAAACCGTAATTGGTTTTACAAGTACAAGGACAACTGCGCGACATTGCCGTCGCGACGGCAATGTCTATTTAGTATTTGGGCCGGGAAAAAGAACTAGTCAAAGTCAAAGTATCTTTATTGCATTATTACATGTAGTTTAAATGGTAGGTATTATATAAGGTTTTGTATCAATGTAATTTGCCAATTGGAGCGTGCAACATTTTGATTAACAACAATTTAATAATAAGAAATTTTAAATAATAATTGTACATAATTAAAAAATAAACATGTCAATAATTTTATAAATCAGATTAAATTAAATAAAATATTAGTTAATGATTAAAAATAATTACACATTACATTTATTTACCAATGGTTTTGTCATTTAAATATTCGGCAACTGTATAATAACATTGTATAATAACAGTACATATCGAACGAATCGAAAAAGATGATGAATTTTGGAAATCAAAGATGGAATCAAAATTATCACACTTTTACCACCTGTCCAATGTCTGCTGCCAGAAATCGTCAACCCCAGACACACTCTTGGTTGCCTCTATACGGAATCTGACACTTGAATGCGAATCCCGGTGGATTCGCAAAATCAAAATCCGAAAATAAAGAAAAAGAGATTTTTTTATCGCAAAACATTATTAATTTGCAATCAGGACCTAGCACTAGAACTCTAAATTACAATGAAATAAAAAAGCATTTTATTCCTCATATAAAATGTATTTTTTTTTATAAATGAGAATAAATATTGTACATAACAATTATGTTTGTTTTCATTTTGTTGTTTGTATTCTTTACCACAAATGCTTCAATCATAATTATCACCTCACTAATTCAAAAAGTTTAGTAAGAAAAATTATGTATACATTCAATACCTACATACCTACTACAATAAACTTTCATTTCAATCAAATAAAAGAATATAGTCAATAAAATAATCAATATACTAAAAAAATACAGTCAATAAAATTAAAATCACCGTAGCTACTGCATTATGCTGTATTGTGGCGTTCTTGCTGCCGACAAAGTTCGCCGGAGTTCATATCAAGTCGGCTCCCGCGTAACGCGCATGCAAGTCGACTGGGCGAGTAAAATGCCTAAATCTTCGAAACAAGGTGGCCTTAAAATACCACAACATTGTTAAACCAGCCACAAAGATATAACACGCGTGTTACGTATTAGAAACGAATTCAGCGAGCAGTTGGAAAGGACTAAGATGATTATAACGAGACGTCATACAAGTTTATTATTAAGTCAGTACAAGTTGATACAAGCTATTCATGTTTTACTAACACTCGGTAAATAAACTTTTTTGGGTCGATTTTTCAATTCTCTGTTATCTTCTAACTGCCCATTTAATGTAAGTGTGTAACGTCAGATAGAACTATCTGACAATTGAAAAACCTACACAAGTAGATTTAGGAGCTGATTTTTCCAGCAGCTTCAGATTTTTTTTTAAAGCAAATAAACTATAAGACGGCAGATTGAAGTTGCCTGACCTCTCTCTCACTTCAATAATTGACGAGTCATTGGATATTTTATTCCGCCATTTTACAATTTATTGCTTCGTTAATTTTGTTATGATTTTAAACAAATATATAGTTTTCCAATGACAATAATAATCGATCAAATTTCAGCTTGTATATTTCAACAAATAGGTATACATACAAATTTATCGCGAAAAAGGGCAATATACAAATACAATGGATATATAAAAATTTATCCTTAGTACATACACCTGATATTCGATTGCCATATAATAAGAAAGGTGACGAAAACGTTCATTTACAATAATAAAATTAAATCAATGTAGAGACAACATTTTAGTTTTATCAGCTTTGACATCAATGTGTTATTTACAATATAATTTGCAATATTTTTTTTAGTTAAGTTATCTACATTAATTTAATTCTGTCGTGTATCGATTTTGGCACCGCAATTATTTTGAAATAGTTTCTATTAATTTCCCTGTAAATTGGGTATAATTTAATAAAATATATATATATTTTAACAACAATAACGGCAAATTCATCGTTCGTAATTTACTCACTAATACAGTATTAATGTAGATCATTATTAATATCTTAATAGTTTATTTTATATCTCGCGGAATAAATCTATTAAGATATTAGATAATAAATATAATATAAATATCTATAATTGGTGATATATATAGATATATATATATATAAATACAGGGTAAATAGTCGTAAAGTGACACCAAATAAGGTGACATAGGAAGTAGATTTTCATAACACTTCCTACACTGAATCCATAGTAAAATAAAAACTAAGTCACTGTAGCTACAACAACAATATGTACATTATGTTACCTACTGCTAATATTGTCGTATAAAGGTACAGATCAGATATCAATAACTACCATGAGCAACACTATTTCTACAACGTGTTCTAAGGATTTTTTATCAACTAATTAAACCTTAATAAATAACCTAACTTGTACTACACGCAATAAATCCTTAGTGAAATTATGCATATTCTCAATACGACATTATGGCAAGTTATATGTATATTAAGTATAGCCATATACCTATGTGGATTATGATCCATTTTTATTGTTTTTTACTCATCATCTTTTTATGAAAAGATGATGAGTAAAAAACAATGTTAGTTAAGAAACTATCTACGTTTTACGTTTTTTATATAAATATCTAATATACAAGGTGTTTCTGATCTGGTATATAAAGCGGAAAGGGGGCAAAAAAGAGGGGACGCACCAGGCGAACATTTTTTGATCTAGGATTTTTAGATTTGCCACAAACCTTGTCAAAAGTCTAATCAAAGGTTATGTTAACAACTGAAAACTATACAAATCTATTTTTATTTTGCAAAGTTTAAGCAATCCATATAACTATCACACGACCGTTTTAGAACGGAAGATAGTATAATCCTTTAAAAATTAATAATAAAATATGTAACAAGAGCAAATTGGTATTCTCTTTAGTCCATCTTTAAGCCCGTCCAAAAATACGGGACACCTATTGTTCACTTTATCTATTTAATAAAAAAAGTAACAAGATATAGAAAGGTGGTCTATCAAAATAACCGAAGTAAAAAAATTGTTCTGATAATCTAAATGACGGACTAATATTCTTTTTGTCATCTACCGTTGCAGTTATCGTGCATGTTTACTTGAACAACAATATTAATTTGTAATTTAACCACCAATTTTATCTTTAATATTAAGAATCTCTACTCTATCTTTAGTATGGATCTAGAGATGCATCATAAGATTACATAAGTAGAAATCATTGGTACTTCTTGACACGGAACAAAAACAAAAGGGTATCAAATATAATTATATACTCATAAACATAACAAAAAATAGTATATTATTTACAGACCTAACAATTTAATCTTGATAATATCTAAAACAATGCTAACTGAGAGTGAATCTACATTATGATTAACGTAGAATGTAGAGAAACCCATGACCTAATGGTCTTAATCGCAAGTGTGCGTTGTAATAATAATATTATAAACAAGGGCCGATATAAAAACAAGAGTTTGAATATATATTTAAGATGATTTTACATGAACTCATTAAGGATGTAGCAGTAGCTTTATAATATTTTGATACTTCAGTTAAGTAAATTTTTTTATAAGGGCCCTATAAAAGAAAATAAAGATTTAATAAGGTTCCTATAAATAAACATAGTGATTTTATAAATGTATTTAGTATTAGATTATATTAGATGTATTAGAGCACAAAGCGAATATAATATTATCTTCTATTAAAATAAACCGAAATTCTTAAATATTTGCACTTCATTCTACAACTTAGTTCAACAATCTATCGAAAATACAACTTAGTTTATATCTATAGGCGATTTAAATAGATTGTAACTAGCTTATTAAATAATATTTTTTTTATATCTTCTTTACTTAAAACTTAATTTTAAATAAAACGTTCTTTTTTTATTACACTTTTAGAGATCAAATAATTGTACCAAACAAAAATCACCTATATTTTATTGAATTCAAGTAGTCCAATGGCACAATTCTCGTCAGTACAGCATTTATGCACGTCTCATACATTAAAGTACAATATGAGATTTAAAATGTTACTTGTCAAGAATTTTTTTTAGCTTAGATCAATAATTTAGCGCCAATTTACGCTAAACATCGAGTGTTATTGAACCAAGTTCAGCCATTGAAAAATGACATTATAAATTTGATTTTTAGCATAAAATTGTGAAACTTGGGCTTAGTTTCCCAAATAAAAAATTATTAAAAGCAACCGAATTCAAATGTACCAATGAATACCTGGGCTCAGTGGTTCTGATGTTGTATAAGAATGGCCTTATGAAATAAAAATGGGAGAGTTATCCTCAATATATCTGGCACTACATAATCATAGCTTATTTGCATAAACAACAATATAACCCCTTCCTAATAGATTCATTTAATAACAAGCACAGAAATGTCTTAAATATTTTCCTAGAAGTTATGTATACAGTAAAATAAGGGTACATTAAATTAGATTATAGAATTATTTTTGCAAAACTATACCTAAATAAAATATTGTTTTGTATTGCACAGCCTTGGGTAAAGCAACAAAGTATTATGTATATAACGAAAATATAGATTTTTCTTATCCGCGTCTGAATAAAATATAAGATTTCTTTATAAATAAGACCTCGACAACGGTTCACAACTCAAAATATCAAATAAAAAGATTTTATTACAACACATTAATAAAAATAAACTATATTTTTTGGTAACAAATAAAATAAAGTAATTATTTTGCGTCAATAAATTTAAATTTGTACACGCGCTTCATTAATAAATACAACACTATTTATTACTTAATGATCTACACACTAAATGTTAACATCTAATTAACAACAACAACAGTTATTTAATAATTGATTACTTTAATTGAAAATAATATAATTTTATAAATTAACGATTGCAGTCACGTCGCGTCGCTCGGAAGTTATTTGAAAAAGAACAAATTCAAATTTATAGCTCAGGAGCCCACGACGGCCAGAAGTCCGTTATTTAATAAAAGCTGTAAGTTTTCCTGTGCATATTCCACAACACAAGTGTGAATGAACACCGACATAAAAATAATTAAATCTGTCCGGAAAGTTTCGAGTTGACCGGGGCCAAGTTATAAGAGTTAAATAATTAATAAGTGTCCAGCAATGGACGAAGTGATCCACTGCAGGATAAGATTTAAGAAAAATATACTCTAACTTCTCTGAAATAACGAATATCTTGATATATATTCACCATGGTTTCTTGCTCTATTACAAATAACGATTTTTAATATAAGACAATAAATATGCAATTAATTATCTTGTAAAATAAGTCATAATTTGAGATTGCTCTCAAATAAATACATTGTTTTATAAAATGTTTAACAGATTCACGTTTGTTAATATTTGTAAAATAAGTACACGATTAGTATTATCTCGTAGACACAGTATTTGTAAGCATAAAAATCGTTTAAAACTTTTTGTAATAAAATGAACGTCTTCTTATTTACCATGATTTTAACACTAGAAACAGGTACTAAGATTTTAATATCAATATCATAAAAATAAAACAGCAACATTGTTTAATGAATCTTAAAAACAAGTTTCTTTGCAGTTCCAACAGACAGACTATAGGGTGTAATTCCACCAAAGAATTATGTTATTTTGAACCAATATAATATTATAGATAGAGAAGGGTCGAGAGGGTTTTAAGCGAAATTCGGCCCAAATGGCGAAAAATACTTCTCTTTGTTAACTATCTGCATATCCCCTATTAAAACCGGCATTGATTTGAAAGCAAATGTGAAAAAAGCCCAGAAAATTTGTTTTTTACATTTACCAACTCATGTCAAAAATTGTTGAAAGACGATAAATATATAATGTTCCTATTACTTCATAAATATTCTTACATTGCTGGTGGAAATACAGCCATAAAATGAGACCTCCTAACATGACCATTCATACAGCCCCAATAGGAGCCTGTAATTCACATTACTATATTTCATAACAACCCCGATAAACATATCTGTTCCGTGACACAAGCTTAAAACTTACCACGGGGCTAAATGTAGTGTGAATTTATTTTTGCTAGATTTTCCAAATTCTACTACTTGATATTAGAATAACATTACAACCTCTTTAGAAGTTTCTGTTGAATATCCTTGACACAAGCAAGATGCTAGATTGTTTTGTACAGCAATATTTATTTATGCTAGATTCCACATTCCATTACAATCAAAAGATGAATCTGATCAATATCCGTAAATCAAGCTTATAGCTAACCACAAGTCTGAATCATCAAGCAATATTTATTTATGTTAGATTCCACATTCCACAATATTCTTTCATATTAAAATATCATTACAATCTCAACAGCCGTACATATTCCGGACATGCTCAACGCTTACCACGGGGCTAGAATTAACTATACAGCAGTATTTACTGTCAACATGTTATGGGAGGGTGAGCGGGTTCGTTCCATAGCTCTCGCGACATTGGCGCCAGTCTGTCCGGCATCCGTTTCTCCCACGCATATGACAAACTCCTATCTCAGTCTTACCCACAACGCCGTATTTGAAATTATCTTGTCTGTCAGATCTCCAGTCCCTTCTCTTCAGTCTAATCTTGGTTAAAATTCTACAAAATGATATTACAACCCCAACAGTTGTATCTTTTATGACACAAGCTCCGAGCTTTGGGGCTAGATGCTTGAACTATCCAGCACTATTTACAATGTTGGTTGATCTTCACTGGGGCATATGGGGGTGGTCGGGCTGTGGTGGGTGCGGGAGGTGCGGCGGCATGGGTGGTAGCGCCGCGAGCGTGGGCAGCGCCACGTGAGGGGGGTAGCCAACGGCGGGGCGCGGGGGGTTGCTGGAGTACGCCAGCTGCGCCATACGCTGCTGGTTCTGAATTTCTTCCTGTGTTGTGTATGGGCTAGGCACCTGTTGAAATAATTAGGTTATAGATGGAAAATTTTATGTCTTATTCTAATTCTTGGTTGGGGGGGAGGGGGTAGGGGACTGCTCAATCGTCTCGCTTTGGAGTTTATTGTACAATTCCCCCATTCCTAGCCAGGCCCAGATCAGCTCAACTCCTTCATGTACCTGAGTAGGACTTTAGATTTTTAGTGCCGTGTCAGAATGAGAAGATGGTGAGGGGCCTCCGCATCCATTAGACGCCTCGTTTCCGTTTCATTTCTTGCCTCTTCCATGGCCTTGCAGTGTAGCAACAAGGTTGTACCATAGTGTAGGTTATAGTTATGGTACAACCCCCCTATTATTTGAAAGATCTCCGATGTCAGAAACGATGAACAATGATGATTTTACTACTACTACAATTGTCACAAAAGTATTAAGATGCTTCGTACCAAGGCATATACTTTCTGACCTAATTGTTTACCAAGACTTTTTCAGCTAAATGAAAACTTGCAACATGATATATTTCTGCTTCTACAGATCATACACATCTATCACTCCAGCTCACCCTCAGATTTAAATACACTAACGCTTTCCTCTGAGCTTTAATCTGAGTGGTAGGTTCTCTGAATGTAATAACTTATTTATCTTGTGCGGTGTGTTAAAAGTATTTTTATAATTTCAAAACTAGGGTTGCTGTTTTAACAACATTATTGGCCAAAGTTTAACAGTTTTGTGCAGTGAAGGGAAGCTGCCGTCTTCCTTCAAACCCAATAGACCCAATAGAACCCTTTAGATGGTAAGAAGTCTTAAGTATTTTATTAGGACAAAGTATGTGGATATGTTAACTTACATTGATAAGCGGCTGGAGTATGCCAAGCCTAGCCAGCAGCAGTTGTTCCTTAACCTGCCGCAATTCCTCCTGCTGCCTCATAATCATCTGCTGCAGTTCTTCGTGTTTCCGCTGCAGCTGCTCCTGCCAAAGCAACAAACTCTTATCTGGATACTCAATACGTGTAAGAAGGTTATGGTTGCACCCAATTTTTCGACAACTGGGCGCGTTGACCGGCTCTGTCAGTAGGTTGTTTGCCGACTGTTCTTGCTGATTGGGGCCGGTAGGCCAATGTTGAGTGTGTATTTGTGTGTGTGCGTGTGTGGTTTTTAATTCCGTTGTGTTTAGTTCTAGGCAGGTTTCGCCTTATATAAAGTACACAGGGACTTTATTATGTCATTTGAGACCGTGTGCATGATGAGTGAAGAAGGTTAAGAGTGAGTAGTGACCTGTATTTGCGCCTGATCCTGCGTGCACAGCACCGGCATCGTAGCAAGCGGCAGCAGGCCCGGCGGCACCACGGCGGCTCCGAACGCCGACGGGTCCAAGAACTGCGCACCGATGCCATGCTGTGGGGCCACGCACTCCTGCTTCTGCAACTCAAACAAATGACACTCATTCACTATCTTACTCTTGTCAGCTATAATATACATGGTCGTGTCGTTAATAATGGATTATCCGTTAAGGGGTGGTAACCTAGCTATGACTATGAGGCTACAATAAAATCATATTTTCATGTCAATTTAACCAACAGTGTAAAAATGGATGGACTTTTAGATTTATTTTGAATTTTTGCGTTTTTGGTTATACAATCAGTTGCAATTAGGTATTATTGTGCTTTTTTTTGGTATCCTACTCCTAAATGTTAATTCCATTCAATTTAATTATTTAAGTTTTGTTGCGTTATTATTGTAAAACATTTAAAAAAATACATTTAAAGTTATTTTTCCTTATTTTGTTTCCACAAACTCAAATTTTATCACATGATTGTGAAATAAATTGTATGGTGCCATAGTTGCCGAATGTCTTTATGACATGTTTGTGCGGATTTAAAAAAGGTGTACCGCAAGCAAAATTAACTACATACGCACAATAACTAATCAAGGTCGGGATTTCAACTTATCAAGATATGTCATGATGTTTAGTTATAATAATCATGCATTTTCAACATAAATAGTATCTCATAATAATTTAAATTGCATTCATAAAAATATAGCGAGTATGTGTACTATGTGTGTAGAATGGCGAGTGGCACATGCCCCAATATAATGTTAGTAACAAGTCACACGCATTTGTATCCAACCCAGCCACAGTTTGCGGCTTTTAGTCATACTAAGCCCAAGACGTGTTTATTAGGCGACACATGTAACATGTAAACAACCCGCACTGGCTAGTGTGGTGAATTAAGGCCTAATCTCTCTCGTCAAGAGAGAAGTCCCTGTGTCCCAGCAGTAAGAACTATAATAGGATGATGATGTTAACAATAACGATCTCGACCTCCGATTTGACGACCTCTGTGGCTCGGTGGGCGAACGTCCGCCTGAGGCGCAGGAGGTTGCGGCGATTCCCTGTTTCGTGTCTGGGTGTTTTCTATGTATCATATGTATGTATTTACATAAAATAAATTATCTATGTAGTATATCAGTCAACGCTCTGCTTAGTTTGGGGTTAAGCGACGCTGTGTGAAAAAAATAAATAAATAAATAAAAATTAGCTCTTCGTACATCTCGCTCGCTGTTGCGCTGGCTGGAGCGCGACTCGCCCGAGAGAGAGGCGGTGTCGGAGCCGCCGGTGTAGCGCGCGTGCCCGCGGCCCCACGACGCGCCCGTGGTCGCCGCCGTCGCCACTGTGCCCGTCGTACTCCCGGCTGACGCGCTCTTTACCGATGCAGGCTGGAATTATGGATATGGTCTTAATATCATCACAACAATTATGATCATTTATCTAATATTTGACTCTAAGTGTGTAACTAAACAGACCGTGCCCGTAGACGTCGCTGGCCGCCTTGGACTTGTAAAAAAGGGGATTGCGCCGCCTTGAGGTACTTCATCTGAATCGTGTCTTGTTCTACTTTCGCCTTTAATAGATGTGGAGTTACGTGTTAGATGGGCTGGTAGGGGTTCCCATATGCATCCCTCAGACTTGCAAGGCGAGGGCATGTGCCTCCTTGAGGTACTGCGTCTGATTCGTGTCTAATTCTACATCCTCCCTCAATAGATGTGGTGTTAACTCTGAGATGGGCTGATAGGGTTTCTTATAGGCATCGCTGGCCGCCTCAGACTTGTAGGGCGGGGACATACGCCTCCTTGAGGTACTGCATCTTGTTCTACTTCCTCCTACAATGTATGTGTCTTACTTGTAAGATAGGGTGGTAGGAGTCCCCATAAACGTGTCTGGTCGCCTCAGACTTGTAGAAAAGGAGCATACGCCTCCTTGAGGTACTGCGTCTAAGTCGTGTCTTATTCTAATTCCTCCTTCAATAGTTGTGGCCTCACCTGTGAGATAGGGTTGTAGGAGTTCTCAAATGCATCGCTGGTCGCCTCAAACTTGTAGAGAGGGGACATACGTCTCCTTGAGGTACTGCGTCTGAGTCGTGTCTTGTTCTAATTCCTCCTTCAATAGTTGTGGCCTCACCTGTGAGATAGGGTTGTAGGAGTTCTCATATGCATCGCTGGTCGCCTCAAACTTGTAGAGAGGGGACATACGTCTCCTTGAGGTACTGCGTCTGAGTCGTGTCTTGTTCTAGTTCCTCCTTCAATAGTTGTGGCCTCACCTGTGAGATAGGGTTGTAGGAGTTCTCATATGCATCGCTGGTCGCCTCAGACTTGTAGAGAGGGGACATACGTCTCCTTGAGGTACTGCGTCTGAGTCGTGTCTTGTTCTAGTTCCTCCTTCAATAGTTGTGGCCTCACCTGTGAGATAGGGTTGTAGGAGTTCTCATATGCATCGCTGGTCGCCTCAGACTTGTAGAGAGGGGACATACGTCTCCTTGAGGTACTGCGTCTGAGTCGTGTCTTGTTCTAGTTCCTCCTTCAATAGTTGTGGCCTCACCTGTGAGATAGGGTTGTAGGAGTTCTCAAATGCATCGCTGGTCGCCTCAAACTTGTAGAGAGGGGACATACGTCTCCTTGAGGTACTGCGTCTGAGTCGTGTCTTGTTCTAATTCCTCCTTCAATAGTTGTGGCCTCACCTGTGAGATAGGGTTGTAGGAGTTCTCATATGCATCGCTGGTCGCCTCAAACTTGTAGAGAGGGGACATACGTCTCCTTGAGGTACTGCGTCTGAGTCGTATCTTGTTGCACATCCTCCTTTAATAGATGTCTCACCTGTGAGATGGGCTGGTAGGAGTTTCCGTATGCGTCGCTGGCCGCCTCCGACATGTAGGACGGGGACATAGGCGGTATCGGGTCTTCCGCCGACGCATCCTTGGGGTTATGCGTCTGACTCGTGTCGGCCTCGCTCACGTCCGTGTCTTGTTCTACCTCCTCCTCCTTGGTGGTTTTCACAACGTCTGCGTAACTGTGGACGTAGTTATAACATTAGAAAGAATCGTTGAATTAATACAAGAGTGGCGAGACACATTGCTAGATGAGGTCTCCGGTGGCCCAGTATGGGCAAACGTGTCGTCGGACGTCCGGTAGCGAGAGGGGTCGATAGAGTTGCGTTGCGTTTATCAAACCCAATTATAAAGGCTTTTATGTTACTTTTTACAGGAAAATATCTATATCTATATTTACATGGGTAACGCAACGTGAAAACCAAGTAGTAACTATCACAAAACTATCAATTCTTTAAAATAGATTACCAGGGAGTATAAAATTGGCACGAACTTTAAGAGCCACCATGCAATAACGCTCTAACATACCGCCAACTTCAAGTATTGCTAAATTTGTACCTAATATCCTAAGTTTTATTTGAAAAAAAAGCGTAAAGGCAGATATATGATATGATAACCTACTTTATTTTTACTACTATATTATATTTATTTGTTGTCAAGTTGTATTACCTCACAACACGATGAGTACACACAACGAACTCAGGTTTGGAGTTCCACTGATGGTATGTAATGTAGAATCTCGTCTGAAGCCAGATCCACTGCTGGCCTTTAGTTAGGAATCGGTAGTAGCACGATGTTAGTTCACCCTTTTGCATCACTGAAATTAAATAATTTTTAACAAAAATCATATTTTCCAACTGATTTCCAGTAAACATACTGAATATAACTAAGAAAAACCAACAAAAGTTTTTGTATAAAAAAATAATCATGTCAATCGGCTCAAAAATGAAAATCTTCTGAGAAAACAAATTAAAAAAAAAAACAACATTAAAAATTTAAGAAAAACCCCCGATTCCAATGCCTTCATTTCCTTTAATGTAAAACAACATAATATTATGTAATGAGGACTCGATGCGCTTTCATTTGATACCCCACACTGGTATATTTGCAGATTTTCTGAAACTCACCTTTCATACAAAAAAAACTAAATTGAAATCGCTCCATCCGTTCGGGAGCTATGATGGAACAGACAGACAGACACGTCAAACTTATAACACCCCTCTTTTTTGGTCGGGGGTTAAAAACGCACCGAATGACTTTATTTAAAATCCAAATATGTTTAACCTTGAAAATTGATAGTATATGGTGAGTATGCGGTAAATCATTAATATCATTAGCCATAAAGCGTCCTCTGCTCTATACCTACCATCCTATCCATACAAAATATCAATAAATACTTTTTAACCAGTTAAAACAACTACTCACGAGCTTCATGACAAGTGACGACCTTCTCAAGGTCATCAAAATGGTAGTAATCATATCCCGAAGTGCCGAGAACCTCAAACGGCAGGTAGCCTATGATCGGCGGCGCACGGTGGTCCAGAAACAGGAACTTCCACTCGAGGCTGTGGCGAGACGTGAACTCGTTCCTACTCGTGTCGACGAGTGACACGTCGCGGATTAACTGAGGCGTGTGCAGGCAGCCGATGCACACGAATAGCACTCTGGAACTGTTTAAATCATTCAAAGTCAAGTCAAAGTCAAAACGTTTGTGTTTGACCTGAGGAATCAAATGGCTAATGGCGTGTAAGCTTTTCATTGCACGGTGAAAACAAATATGCATTCTATGCTTAGCAAGTAGGGCCTTATTAAATACTAGTGCCCCGCGTTGTTATTCGCGTCATTAATGGCTTAATGCGTTTTGTGGACTTTTCCACGGTAAAACATATGTTCGCGCAGTAAGGTATATGTCACTTCTTAGGCTTTAGAGAGTATGATTTCTAAATTTCATTTTAATAGGTTCTGTACATCCAAAGATTACCCCCTGCAACGTCACAAACAATCTCACCAACTTTACCTGTTTACAATATTAGTATAGATAACTCGAGAGTACTGGACCTATTTTTATAAATTTAATACTATTTACTAAGATTTTTTTCTACAGCTTTGATTATAAGTTCGAAGTTAAGTTCGAATTGAGAACCACCTTTTTTCGTTAAGAGTCAGTTAATTGTGTTAAACTTAAATTTCGTTAAATTAAACTAAGTTATGTACGGTTAGCGACGCATACTGTACATAATTGAGATAACACTAACCTTGACTCAATATCTCTATAGTCAATTATATCTCGATCAGCATCAACTTGTTCTTGGTTTGTTCCTGAAATAAAATTTAATTGATGTAGGCTGTATAACGACATGTAAAATATAACCTTTAACATGTCACCACTTACGGAAATGCCCGTAGAACTGGACCGAATCGTACGAAACTTCATCTCTGAAATCCAGTGTACCTCGCCGTATATGAATTTGAAAACGGATCATTTCGTTATCTGCAATACAAATTGTGTTCGAATTTAAACAAATACTTTCATAGAATCATGCTGTATAGGGCTCCGACATAAAATATTTGCATGGAGCCTGGCAAAGAACTCGCCCGCCATTGTAAAAAAACACGTGATTTTGTGTAGTGAATATGTCATCAAAAGAGAAAAAAACGTTTTTGTTTGCTTACAAACAAAAAGTGTTAAGGTTCTCTAAGTCATACAAGATATTTATAGATATTTTATAGAGATATTTCGGTTATAAAGGTATAAAAGGTCTGTTCCTGCACTCTACAAATATTCTAGAAACTTCTATGCCTTTCTTGTAGAATATAATGTTCTCAGTATATTATGAATTGATACATTATGATCCCGTGCGGTATCAGAGCCCTACTCTAATAGTAGATAGTCATAGACGACGTAGTCGAAGCTAGGTTTCATCCGTGGTAACATCCAGTTATTTATAATAAACTAGCCTTTATCAGCGTAATACCAACCTAGTTTCACATGACAAAAGTTATGCATAACGCAGTGCATTATGATTAAATAACATAGGTTCTTATTATTTATAATAAACTAGCCTTTATCAGCGTAATACCAACCTAGTTTCACATGACAAAAGTTATGCATAACGCAGTGCATTATGATTAAATAACATCGGTTCTTATTATTGGCATCGCGCTTGCCATATGCTACGACTTGCCAGTGTCATTTAGTTAAGCATGCCCACCTTAGAGTATCTATCTATGTTAAGAATAGAGTGAGCATAATGAATGGCGAACATCAGCCACGAGTAAGAACAACATGACGTTCGCGCAGCGAGCCTTCGCAGTCGTGAATGCGCGGTAGCGGCGTGAGGATCTTATCTCATTTTGTTTAATTGGGCAATAAAAATGGTCAATTGTGCAGTCAAATCCTGCAAAAATGACACAAGAAAGGACTCCAAGATGAAATCTAACATTACATTTCGGTTTCGATTCTTACACTTATTTTGATAAAAATAACGCCCCATCCCTACCTATCATTCACTCGTACGTTTACGTTTACGTTTGTCTAAGGACCTAGCTGCCACGTTCTGCACAATGTAGTTTTGGTGATACGCGCGCTCTGTTACTTACTCTATGATGCCCACCCTCTATGCGATATCGAACTGTTCCATGACAGATGAACAGATGACATGTTCAATGTCATATAATAGCGTGAAATGGTCGTTAAATAACTATCATTATGCCTTTATTATACTTTGCAGTTTCAACGCTCAACACTCTATGGCCTTGTTCATTATCTAGTCTCGTCATAGCAAACCAAAGACTACTTCTGCAATAGTCGTAATATATACCTATTTATATTATAAAGCTACGAATTACAATATTATAAAGCTGCGAATAGTAATATTATAAATCTAAGCTTAAGTCATCCAGGTATGGTAATAATGGTCCGTTTGAAAAAAAATGCATAGGCAATAACTTTTTGTGCCGCCAGAATTTAAAGCAAAATTAAATATGTAAATACGGAAATTTGAACGTGCTCTTGCAAATTAGTGCCCTTTCGGTTAGGAAATCATTAACCACATTATGTCTTAGAAAACGCGCGCTGCTGTACATATTCTTATAATTTTATAAACGTGAAAGTTTGTGAGGATGCAACTGTTTGTTGCTCTTTCACGCAAAAACTACTGAATGGATAACACATAGGCCACTTTTTACCGTGGTAAATTACCGCATAGGCAAACTTTTTAGAATAGTTGATATTTATACGGAAGTAATATTAACTATTAAATTTCGCGTAAGGGTCCACCTTTTAATTATTAGTAACTTCCATCCCATCTACCATCATCGTCTACATAATATGGTTAACATTGCCACAGCTAACAAAAAATTAAATGTTATTCCATATTGAGTTCTGAAAAATCATTTCGTAAGCAATAATGACACGAGTAAGCTGTATCTGTTGTATAAATAATTTCACGTGGTCAGTGCATTTGTGAGTTTCAAAACTTTGTGAAAAAACACGTTGCAGACCACGTTTTTACTACGGTTAATATTATAAGAAGTTATTGACCTGCCATGACACTATGAAGTTTTACATACTCGTTTACGTTTTACTTGACGACCTCTTGCGCATCAGACGGTTTCGATTCCGCATTATAATATATACAAAAAAATATATCTATGTAGTATATCAGCCACCTAACACCCATAGTACAAGCTATGCTGAGTTTGGAGTTAGCTGATGCTGCGTGATTAGTCCGGAAATATTATTATTATTCATACATTTCGTATAGAAAAAAAATTGCAATGATCAGCAATGTCAAAGTCAAAACGTTTATTCCCTTAGACGCTTAGGTATGCATACATGGACAGGTCAACTTAAAGCTCATTTAATTATAAACTAAGTATAATCAAGGAAAAAACATTGTCTTGACAGTTCGCTTCAATTTTTTACACTGAGTTTAACATATTGGTGTACAACATGGTTACGAAATATACATTTAACAATATTGGCGTACAACATGGTTACCAAATATATAGAATAGAATAGAATAGAAAGAGTTTTATTTACGTCATAAACACACAATACATTTACAATTAAAATTAACATAAAAGCAGTTTAACAAAAATAGTATAGTAAAAATATTTAAACGTAAATCGGTTTCCACTCAGCATAATGCTGTAGCAGCTAGGTGAGCTGGCTACAGCGCTGGTTTTCAGTGGTACCGTACAATATATTTAACATTAACAAACAAATACTAGTCAAACATGCACATAACAGAAAAAAAAACAAAATTCATCTATGTTGTCCATCCTAGTGGAACGGAGCTATATTTAGTACCCAGATGTTTAGTTTGTCAGTGTTTGTCAAATTTACGATTTTATTTTCTCTAGAGAACAAGATAATTCTGTTGCTAAGAAAATTACTATCAAAACGAATTGAGAAAAATCCGTATACTTACTTAGTTTTTTTATTAATTATTGATTTATTAATTGATGTCAAGCCATGCCAGGTTCCATTAAATAATTTTATTAAATTTTTGTGCGTAGTTGTAATTATACTTAGATAATATAGTGATCATTGTCCCTTCATCCATATTTGTTAGATTTCTAATAGGTGGTTTTGTAGGTCAAGCTCAGTGTCAGAATTTTATAGAAATCAGTTAAACCTATTACATCATACATAAGGTATGAAGATGTTAAGTCGGCATGAATATTTATTTGCTAATTAAAAAAATATTATATATACCTATGATATCATGAGTTATATCATATTAGCATAAGAAATTGAAAATAATATGTTTGTATGTTTGCACGCAAACAAGAGATTAAATAAAAAAAGCACTTAAAATTAAATTAACTTAAATTAAGAAACAAAAAACAAACAAAAATTGCACTTGCGATTGAGTAGTTTAATACATTTTCGCTACATAGCATTTCTCTTATACTGCATATTTAGGTGCACTATCGGAAAATATTGAATATGTACATATCGCACCCCTAGAACAAGACAGCGCTAAGTCGAAAAACTACTTTTTTCACAAACGACGAAAAACCGTTATCTACTTTTGTATCGAAGTTATTGGCAAAATCTTAAACGTTTCAGGTAACGTATCCAACGTGCAACATTATTATATCGTTTATTCCCCTCAATAAACGTCGAGTAAGCGATAATATGCATTTTTCGTTTTAATTCTCTGTTGTCTAATTATCTCATGAAATAAAAATTAACTATTTCGAGGTACGTCCTTTTTGTTGAATGATTCTGAAATAATGCTCTTATTTTACCATCTATTGGTTAAGTGTAAATAAATATACAAGAAGGAAATATTTAAATTGTTTTCGGGAATTTTCCTGTTGTTAATAAACTAAAAGACAAAAAATATAAATCAGCATTTTATTAAAATTTGTTTAACATAATCAACATCATCACCCAAAAACCGTAGTGTGGTTTTAACATATTTATTATTACAATATAAAACAACACAGGTACAATAAAGAATAGTAAAACAGACTTAACAAAAATACTAATACCAAGATAAGTATTATTAGTTTCATTTTTAAGTCAGTGCTGCTAGTCTAAATTTAATGCTCTCTTATAATAAGAGTTTAAGCAATTAGCATGAATTATATTTTTTTCAATTAACTACATTATGTCTCTCTTTTTGTTTACAGCCAGAGTTTGTTTTTCTGTATATGCTTCAGGCAATCTGGACCTATACCTGGAGAAAAACCTTGATCTATTTTTCGCTGGTTACTATGTTTTCCTCGGGCTTCAGGTTCAATGGAACCGTTTTTTTTATAGGGTTCATCATTTGCCATCAATAGAGAAAAAACTAAATTAATTCAAGAACAGAGCATTATCTGAAAAACTTCTTATTTTGTCCTATTATGATGAAAAAATACTGCTTTTAAATACTTTTCTTATAATATACAACTATAGTATGAATTCAAACTATTCAACATTCATTTAAAATGATTTTTGAATAAACTGTGTCTAAATTTTAATGTGCCATCAATAGAGCATTATTTAAGAAATGTTCACCTATTTCAAACAATACGGAACTATTTTGGAATAATAAAAAAATACTAACATACCTTTGTCAATAATACCGTCGTATTTCGGAATACTATTAAAACGCCAACCAAGAAAATTCTCCAACACCAGATTATTCCTAAATAATTTGCTTTTGTGTAAGCGCAACACGGTTTGTAACGACGGCCTCCATGTTGCAACTAGACATAAATTCGTCTTCGTGGTATGACTTGTCACTCATTAATTCACTAAGAGTGACTTACAGAGGCATCTCTTGCGCGTCTGTGCAAATATAAATAAGCCCGTCTTAGTGGTATGTGCGGAAAAACTTTGCGGATTCAACTAAGCAATAAAATCGATATTGAGATTTTTCGAGATAATTCCGTGTTGTTCTAGAAGTGCGATATATGGAACAATATTGAATAAAAAAGTTAATAGAAACGAAATGTGCCCTTATTTAATTCCGATTTTGTTTTACCTACTTCTACCGCTCGGCAGTGATACAAAATGGCTGAAATAATGATTATGGAAAAGTGAGTTAAAGAATTTATCATTAACTCACATATTTTAATCTTACTTCTCTCAATTTTTTTTAAATAATCTAAATTATTTACTTTTGGATTTAAAAGCAAATAACATAAAATAACGAAAACAAGAAGGAAATTAATATGCAAATATAAATTATTATAATTTTTTTTTCTTTTGTAATATCCATTCATATGAGATGCAGCACAAAAGGGAGAAACATTTAAGAGCGAGCTCAAGCTTGATCAATCGCGTTGCAGCCTTTGCATAGAGTCAGTAAAATAAAAAGATTAGAGCGCAACTTATACTAATATAAAGAATCAGTAGCAATGGAATAAAAAAAAAGTTATTAGAAAACAACATAAAATGCCAAATTACTACTACTGAATACGCAGAACTCACTGTGAATACATAGAATGTAGATTTTGCTTGAATAAAAATAATCTATATTTATATTCAAAACTCATATTAAATATGGTTTGATGAAGTATATATTGTGTGATCATGAAATAATAAAAAAGATAATTTAAAGTTTATCTAAGTTACCGCAGAGTATAATACTTACTTCAATTCACTTTAAACCATTCCTAATACATTAAATACATAGATAGTTATTTACCTTGATTGTCCGTCCCTTCAGTAACTGTGGCATTTCTTTGCAGCAAATTATACAGATTTGGTCGGTCTTCCTCAAAAATTAAGTCAAAGATGCTCTTGTTCACAACATCAGCCTAAAACATGTAAAAAATATGTAGATCTTATGTCTTCTTAGGTATATGCTACATCAGAATGGAAAGAGATAGAAACAGTTTACTATTCCAAGGTTATGCGGCTGTGTACATGCTAAACAAAAGCATAGAGCAAGTGAAATGCTTATTTTGAAAGTTTTTAAAATCTAGTAACATCATCCAAATATGGTTAAGTTAATAAGATAAAGTTATGTATTTTTCAAAAAACTAATTATGATAACTGGACATTCCACTCAGCATCAAAACATCTTGGATTTATTTATGTAAGTGTATCACTAAAAATACTCGCTTGGGTGATTAAATGATTTTAAACAATAAAACTATGTAAAAAAAGATATTTAAAATTAATTTATGAAAAACACTTACAGGATTGTGTCCCAGCAATGAAGTTATGCTTTCCGATACATAATATATTCGTCCACTTGCAGAGAAAACCATTATGAATCCTTCTAACGCTTCAAGGACTAAATAGGTAAACTCTTCATTTGACAAAAATGCTGGCTTCCAATCTTCCTGGACATCATGAGCACGGGACCGGACTGTCACTTCTAAAAATAAATAAATAAAATAAATAAATTTTATTCAAATATTAACAAAATTCACTTATAACTAAAAACTATAAACTTTAAACTATAGGTATAAAAACGTTATATATATATATATTATATTATATATATTATATATATATATATATATATATATACTAATATTTTACATTTTTGTTTACTTACTAACCTCAGGAATATCTTGCTTTATTTGAAAATTTCAGTTCCAGATATAGTATTTATTAAATTTACCATGGGAAATTACATTGGACCCACAAAATCCATCAAAAACACTTCAACAAAAACATCTTTGTTGTAGTCAACTTATAATATTCAATAAAAATAAGATTATTCCAAAATATTAGCATAACCATTGGAATATTTAAACAAAGGAAGCCTATGTCAAACATTGGAATAAATCTATCTCTGAACTGTGATGATGCTGATGTTGCATTTTTGTCAAGCATTTCCCAAGTTAAATCCTTGAGAATGATAACCACCAGAAACATATTAAAATCCAGAAGCAAAGGGCACATTAAAATATATTTTATTCATATTTGGTTCCACAAATAATAACAAATAAATGACTAAACTTACCATTATGGTTTTTCAAAAACGAAATGGTGGATTTCAAAACTGTTGATTTATCCATTTTTCTATTGTTACTGGATATCAAGGTGCTCAGTTCGGTGACCAACATGTTGAATTGGTCTCTGCGTTTCTTTTCACTTAAATTCCTGGTTTTTCTGCCAAAACACAAAATTAATTTAAAAGTCAACCATCAGGAAAGAGCAAAATAGTGGAAATAATATCTAAGCTACACTAAGTACAAATATATACCTACTTGGTTACTTATTAAGAGTTAACATTGAAATGCTACAATACACTAAATTACCTTTTGGTATCATCCTTGTCATCTCCATCGTCGTCCATCATGCTGGCCAAGGAGCTGTATTCTGTACAGGTATCCAGCTTTAAGGATACTGAGCGTTCCTAACTTTACTCATACGTCCGCTCCCGAAAGAGAATCCTGCAGAGTGATCTGATATCCAGCTAATGGGTAACTGGAAATTTACCATAAAAGTTGAGAAATTAATGCATGGGCTGCGTCGTATCCGCAACAATCGTCAACAAAGTATCATCGAGCCAGATTATGTACTTACGGAAACAATTTCTTGTAGATAGTTATTTGGTTGTAGGTATTTGTATCCACTCTAACAATCACTGCGCAGACATATGGTTATGCTTTCACAACATTTTATTGGACTGGATTTTGTGCAGAGGTGTTAATTATTACACAAAAACGATCAATTCCGCACCTCAATGAGATCAAAGCACAGCAAAAACTAAATAGTAAATCGCTATATTTTTCTATCTCTTTCTCTTTCTTACGTTTGCTTGCTACTGTGGTCGCCTATTATTATCGTTCTGTGGTCGCATGTCATCGGTTTGGTTCAAGGAATATTATACTACTTCGCACAAACGATTGAGATTGGTTGACGAATTAATCCACGGACGCCATCAAATTAAAGAAGAAGAAGACAAATTAATCTTTAACAATTGTTTTTTTCTGAGGAATCTTTAAATTCATTCCTTTGTGATACACTTTTGGTACATGGTACGTTTTCTCTTTGGGTACGTTCATGTACTTACGTGGTATACTCGCTCCATCATGCTGTTATGCTGTTGTTCGTCAGTTCGACGACGAAAGACGTGCGGAACTGAAAATTATGTTGCAGATTTAATATACATTAATGAGCAAGTCAACATTAATTATAATTAATGTTGACTTGCTCATATCATTTTTTTTTAATTTATTTACTTGCGATTACCAACATAGCGTGTTTAACTTTTAAGGAAATTCAGGCATTGGAATTATGGTGTTTAATTATTATATTCTACATGTTTATTTTTACAATTAATGTCAAATTGTGGTTTCAGTTTACACTTTTTATTCCTACATTTTGTGTTTCATTTATGTTATGTGTACCTATCTATAAGATTGTACTTATTGTATGTCCTAGCGGATAATGATTGTTGATACTATTTTTTATTACTTTGTAAGATCTCTATGTACACAATTTAACAATAAAGTTTTTCTTTATCTTTATCTTTATGGGTTTTTCTTTAATAGACATCTGATATACTTAATATAATAGACATATACATATAGATATTTTATAATATAGATACTAGCTGACCCCAGCAAACGATGTTTTGTAAAATGAAAAATAGATGATGGCCGATTCTCAGACCTACTCAATATGCTCACAAAATTTCATGAGAATCGGTCAAGCCGTTTCGGAGGAGTACACGAACGAACATTGTGGCACGAGAATTTTATATATAAGATTAAGAAGTTGTCAACAATATTTATTTTTAAGTTTTACTCGCTGTCCTCACGCTGTTTTGCTCAAGTAATAATTGATTTTCCCTTAGTAGTAGCTTATGTGTTATTCATTTTTGTTGCTCTTTCAAGCAAAAATTGTGAAACTGAATGAATAAACTTCATAGTAACATACTATGAAGTTTCAGAATTTTTGCTTGAAAGAGCAACAAACACACTAACATCCTCAAAAATATTCGCGATTATAATATTAGTAATTAGTTGGATTAAGATTGTGTAATATTTATATATAAATTGTTTTTTTAGGGTGTGTAAATAATCTGCTATAGTTTAATTTATGTATTTCATGTTGGTACTTATCCTTAATTATAATAAATAAGCATAACTTAATTCACAAAATCCGAAAAAGAAAGGAATTATGTCAATAACCGTGACAGTTGTTAGTTATGTCAAGAGCTATCTCGTTTTGTCACATGTGACGGAGCGAAATAGCTCCATATTTAAATATATTTTTTTTTAAGTATCATCATATTCATCATATATGACGCCATCATTCGATGTGTTTTAAATTTGCATGGACAATTATTGTTAGTTATGTCAAGAGCTCTCGCTTTGTTACATGTGACAGAGCGAAATAGCTCCATATTTTAATATTTTTTTATGTATTTATTGAATTTTTTATGTTCGATGTGTTGTAAATTAAGCTGTGCATGTCCAAATAAACAATATTTATTTAATACTATTATTTTTTAAAAACAAAAACAATGTTAAAATTAAAACTACGGTGAAACTGGTGTAAAGTTTAATTTTAGTGAAACTTTTAAAACCCCAAAAATCTAGTTTCAAAGTACAATAAAAAAAATGCCTTGGAGCGAATCGTGCGTCGTGGATTTTTTATATAATAAGTAAGTTGGTCGTGATTCGGGCGCTCATAATAGCAATGGTAAATAAGAACTGATTAAATTGAATACTGACATTCTTACGGATAAAATAATATAGGTACGAAATTAAAATAATAACAAAGACATTAAAATATAGTACTTTGATTATTGTGGCACTCGTGAAGAATTTAATTGAGTACAGACATACATAATACAAAGTAACAAAAATGACATTAATCATGGTGGAAAAGAGCCTATACTCTTGTTACACTCAGAGAGTTTGTGGCGTCTGCTTATTTTGAGTCAAGGGTTAAAACATTTTTGTTTCAGCCTGTCGTTTCATTTCAGCATCACCCCGGTTCAGTTAAAGTGAAATATCTGTAACGTAGCTGGCAGCACTGTTTGCCTTTTCAGTTTGGTTTGTTTGCCACTGCCAGTGCCAGCGCCAGTGCTGCGGCAAGCGGCAACCTCGTTAGTTTTGCTTTGGTGTTTATTGGCGGGGCCGTGTTACGTTACGTCTGGCTTGCGCGCTTTGTCGATTTTATTTTTCAAGTCCTATATTTTTTCGCTGGAAATAAATTGATGTGGCAACCTGAAGACGGGCACCATTGCCTGGAAAATCTCCTTGAGGTAAGTAGCATAGCTGTTATATATTTTTAATATATTTTTCGTTACAAGTGTTGGCCGGTGGTTACTACAAAGATGGAAAAAAAGTTGTAGTCATTATTTAGGCGGTATTGGTAAAATTAGTCATTAATGTTACGTAATCTTATGTTAGAGAATCATTAGCTCACTGCCCGCTATGGTACCACGCCATGCGGTCATTACGTAAGAAAATTATGTAAGGCAGTAAATTTGTTAGGATAACCTGGCCATGAAAATCCGTAACACTGTGGAGCGCGCTAACCGTTGGTGACAGAATCGAACATGTAAACAAGCTTTGTGTAAACAAAACACTATGCGTGTATTCTCTAGGATTACTAATTATTCTAAGTTAGACATATTATTTGTTATTTTATATTTCAACATACCCTCAAGATTGGTAAAATTGTTAAAATGAAACATTACTTTATTAATGTAATATACAATCTAGTTGTAGTAAGTTTTTAGAACACTATCTTTAAGATTACTATTCATTATATTTTTTTCAATTCGAAGATCTAAGGGGCTGGAACAATCTTAAGAAATTCAATTAATAAATAATGTAGGTACTTGTAATTTTTTTTCTAAGTAATGGACTTGAAAAAAATTTGGTTTATAGTTTAGCTCCTTGACCCTCACCTCAGGTAATAAGGTCAGGTAAGTGGTAACCGGTTACCGCTTGGGGATTAACGAGTTAAAGGATGAAACCCAAAGTATGAAAGTGTAGCAATGCACTTGATATTATTACTTTAACACAATGAATGAGTGTCACAGTTTCACACACACTTCTATACACCACATGTGAGACAGTCATAAAGGCCAGAGCAGCATTGCCTATGTACCATATCAACACTCCCTAGGTTAAACTGTGTAGCTGAATAAGAATTTTTTACAGGAAAAAACATTTTCCTTGCACTATATCTTTGGCCCTTATTGTTATTAACTTAATTTCTTATTTCACATACATATTTATTTGTCGTCAAATCTATTTAACTGTAAACGAAACATACCCAGGTACAAGTTTGTAACAGTGTAGATACAGATATTTCTTCTTCTTCTTCCGAGCTAAGTTTAAGTGTGTAGCTATGAAGATACATGGCTGTAGACAGGAAATAAAATTAATAACTATGATTTATTTCAATTATATAAATTACAACTTTCAATTAATTATCTAAAAGACAACATAGGATTACTATTAATATTGAATATAATAATACCTAATTATACTATTACTTATTTTGCCATTTAAGTTTTTTTATCTTTACCTCTGTGAATCTGCAAATTGCTTTGGTATCCATAATCAGATGATTTCTTGGGTTGGCTGACGTTTGACAATATTCCATTGAGTAGTGCCAATAGTTGTTTCATGTCTGTGTATGTTGTCATTTTATTGCGGAACTAGCTGTGCCTTGCGGTGCTACCCGCGTTATAATGGATGAAGTACTCTTAACCAACAACATATTTATTTGAATAAAGATTAATATTATTATGTTGATACAACTTAAACAAATTATTTCGACCAAATTAGGTACCATAAAAACGGTTTTTGTGAGTTAATCTTAAAAGATAGACATATACTATCGCGGATTGTTTTTTAGATCATTAAAAGAGCTATTATTCTTTAATACATTTTTTTTGTGTATCTTGAACCGTTTTCACGGCGCACACAACGGAAGGCTTCAAAAATGAACAATTTCTCCCGTTTTTTACACATTTACCACTATATCTTTGCTCCTATTGGTCGTAGCGTGATGTAATATAGCCTATAGCCTTCCTCGATAACTGGACTATCCAACACAAAAAGAATTATTCAATTCGAACCAGTAGTTTCGGAGATTAGCGCGTTCAAACAAACAAACAAACAAACAAACAAACAAACTCTTCAGCTTTATATATTAGTATAGATGTAATTGCGGAATGTAATATTAATCAATTTGCTTGTATACCACAGTAAAACTGGGCAACTGTCACTTACACCGTTTTTCCGCGTTTTTATTCGTGCTAAAAGGTTGTTATCCACAGGGTTTTTTAAAAAAAAAATCAGATATATCTAAAGGAGTTTGAAAAAAATTTCCTTAAAATTAAAAAAAAAATTGTATTAATCAATTGAATATTACCATTGCCATCTCTGCTAGTGCCTCAACTCATAAGATCGCCATAGCGACGTCGCCATCTACATTATCCAAGCAGTTAATATGAAATTCACACACTCGTCATCTATATCATATAAATATATTGCATTATAATTTTATAATAATGTTTAGTTTATAATACTTATTAAAACGTAGTGATTATATACTCTCTGATACCTCCTCTATTTCTTTTTGTGTAACTATTTGCTATGATTTGTGTCAAATGGAAGAAGGTTATCATAGTACAGGCTCAGCCTAGTTTGGGAACCCTAGATAACTGTAAAATATTTTTGAAGTATTTGGAAATAAATATTATTATAATAATTATTATTAAATGGATGCTTGCAACACCGTCGACACGAATTAGTTACCATCCATTTCAGTATTAAATCCTTGGATACGACTGTAGCCGCTTACTCCCCGTATTCTTGTTCCTGTTCCATTTGATCCCCATTTTTTATTTTCACTATTCTGATATTTAACCCCTTGGTTTTTGGCCCCATTCCATTAAAATAGACTTATCGAAAATGATTAATAAAAAAAAAAACATTTTTCTACAATAACACAACCCATTTAATTCAAAACTAACAAAAGCAAATACTATATAACTAGTCAGGAGACCGATATATTTATTTATAAATAAAAGTATGTAAAAAAAATAAATATTTCCGGACTACTCACACAGCATCACCTAACCCCAAACTAAGCAGAGCTTGGTACTATGGTGTTAGGGGACTGATATACTACATAGATAACTTTTTTTTTTGTAAATACATACATAATTATGATACATAGAAAACACCCAGACCCGAAACCAAGAATTGTAGATCGTACAAAATTAATCTCACCCTTTGAAGTTGTTGAAGCGACGTTGGACAGACAATAGAATTAGCTGTCCAACTTTGAGAAGGAGGTGAATCTCCGAATCCAACCCGGCTGGACAGCGTTCGGTAAAATGGGAAACAACTTTTCGTCCAATATTCCTCAGTGTCTGTTCGAAAAGATCTCGATTGAAAACTACTAATCGGCGACCGCAGCGTAGAACTCTGTGCCGGATATTTTTGCTAAATGGATGACTTGGTGGTCTCGCCGGATGCAGCAGGCCGCTCCCTACCGAAATAACTAGAGATCTTTAATGGAGGCCATAACAGCCACTGCTGGACAGGAAGCAGTGGATGCCCTACGGCTGATTGGCAGATGATGATATTTATTTAAAGTCAAATACAATATATTTTAACTGTTTATTTTTAGCCCTTATGCGATTTTTAATTTCATAAACTTTTTTTGGACATACAGTTATGTAAATGGAAAAAAAATACATAGGAAAAAGTCATCCGCAGTTATTTTTAATTTCAGTATATTATAAAAAGTATTGTAATATTCTTTCCCTAATACGATGTATATTTTAAACACCGTATTCATTATATTAACCCCCGACCAAAAAAGAGAGGTGTTATAAGTTTGACGTGTCTGTCTGTCTGTCTGGGACATCATAGCTCCCGAACGAATGGATCGATTTCAATTTAGTTTTGTTTTTGTATGAAAGGTGAGTTTGGCCCGGGTGTTCTTAGACATGTTTCATAAAAATCGGTTGAGCCTTTTAAAAGTTAGGGGGGTGAGAGTGGGGAAGGAAAACCGAAAATCTACAAATATACTCGAGTGGGGTATCAAATGAAATGAAATGAGATGAAACAGAGGTTGAAATTTTGTACGTTGTTGTTGTCCTATGTTTTTGAAGTTATTCGAATGTAACTACTATGAATTTTCTTCTTAATTATAAGATATGAAAAACGTGAAATATTTTTTTCGAATCCCATCCCCTTAGGTTAGGTTTTAATGAACCGCCAAAAAACGAAGTAAAACGGGGTGGGGAAGGTTGGTTGGAAGTACTATGGTTTTAAAGAAAGAAACTTGAAATTTAATAAGTGCTCTACATTTACTGAGAGCTGAGAGATGAGCCCTCGTGTCTAAATACAAGTATTATACTCAATTTCGGGTGTTAAGGCAATTGTTGCGGTAGTCGTTAATTTATCCCTTTATTAACAGTAATAATACAATTTTTAAATATTATATATTTGTAGACATGTATATGTCGTTTCGGAAAAGGTCGACAGCGAAGTTTTATTGTGACAACTCTTAAACGAAAATTTGCATGCAAAGTCATTACATTTGCATTTTTATATGTAATTAAATGCAGGATTAAAACATCCCCACTGCTTTATAAATGGGTGAAAAAGAAGAGTAGCTGTTAAAAATACGAAACACCAAGTTAACAATTTTAACTAACTAAAACATTTTTAAGTTTAACATTTACTTATATAGGTATGGAGTTGTTATAAAGGTTCTTTCAACAAGGACGGTTCGATGTTAAAATTGAATAAAACAAGATGTGTGCAAGATATTAACGAAATTTTTTTTTATATGAAAGGCATTTATGGTATTACTGATGGAATATGACATTGTTCCAATGTCCGCCGCGGCTTCGTATGGTGGCACGAATCCGAGAGATCCAATTTTTTATGACTCTGCTGCATAGATCCGGCCGAATCTGAGCTATGGCCTGCGTTATGTTATGGATGAATGGTTTTGTTAATAAGCAAAATTGCCGTATATGGGATGACCACAACCCACATGAGGTTCACCAGGTGGCAATGCATCCACAAAAAGTTACTGTTTGGTGCGGATTTTGCATCGCGCATAAATAACTTCTTATTTTAACTGTCAACTAAAATCATTTGCTCGTAGTAAAACGTGAGTTACATGCAAAACTTCATAAAATGAAACGAAAACTAAATTCGTATGTCGATTATGTAGGTAGATGTAGCTACAGCGGAGTGCAATAGTTCGATTACGATAACGCCGAATGCGGCTCGGCAAAGGCTGGGCTGCGAACACCAGTCACTGTGCCAGTAGGTCATGTTATGTAAACCGCCCGCGCCGCTTACTTGCCTTTACGCAAGCACCGGCGAT
Source organism: Gymnoscelis rufifasciata (assembly GCA_929108375.1). NCBI lineage: Eukaryota > Metazoa > Arthropoda > Insecta > Lepidoptera > Geometridae > Gymnoscelis > Gymnoscelis rufifasciata. The sequence goes on from OV815301.1 coordinate 11,798,145, forward strand.
GGCGAACAGACTGATACAATTTCAGGCTTCAATCCTTGGTGCTTTCGATCCGTTAAATAACGTACTTCTGTGGTAGTTTCTAATTCGTGATGCCAAAATTAAAACTTGCTTATGCAAGTTTATTACAACTTATTGAGTTGTGTATAGGTATAGGGGTAATTATTACAAACAAACTCTAAAGTAAAGCAAGATATTCTATGGCAGTTGTTTTATATATTTCTGTTGAGTCTCGGAAACTTAGAACGCAATAAAATTAAGTCTGAGCGGGTCCACATTAAAGAAAGTCAAAGTATTTTTTTTTATTTCCTAGCTCTACACAACATCTTGAATATCAAGGGTAACAGTTTGTGTAACTTTTTTATTTATTGTGCCAAAACATTAAAAGTTTAGTAATTTTAAAATACTTACCCGACTTCGCAACGCAAAGGATTGGTAATGTGTTTAACAGTCTGTATGTATGTTCCTTTGTCCCAATATACAGGACAAACGCCAGTGCCGATTTCTATGATTCACACGCCAATTGATTCCTCTTAATAAGCCGTGTGTTACTAAAGACGATCATAAAAATTCAACATGGTGTTTACTAGACAGAAAAAAAATGTCTGCAAACAGGGCCGGATTGAGAGATACAGAGGCCTCGGGGCAATAAAGGAGCGGAGGCCTCCTCGCCCCAAATTATTTTCCAAATAAAGTAAACCATTTTTTTTCACTCGAGTTTTATCTCTCACAATAAATAATTTATTGTGAAACCAAGTAGACTACTTTAGTATTGAACAAACACATATAAATATGAACGGAGGGACAGCTTCGATAGACGGTTTTGTCACATCGTGGTTCGAAGCCTATTTATTATTAATTTCATTTTTGAAAATGAGCTGTCTCCAGTTCTACTTGTTACCATCAAAACCAAATACATTCTCAATGCAATTTCGAGGTTTTGAAATGTAGCTCTGAAATATTGATTTTTGAGAATTTGGTATTAAAATAGTTTCGGCGTAGTTAGTTTGGTAGTAAACTAGTTGAAATTTGAAACTAAAATTTTTTGATGTCTCTATTGTGGGGGCCCCCGTTTGTGGAGGCCCCGGGGCTTCCGCCCAGGTTGCCCTCCCCTAAATCCGGCCCTGGCAACAAACTTTCGTTGAATATAGTTTAGGAGCTATATCGATTCAGAAGGGTTATATTTTTTCTTAATTACAGCGTTGTTTGGTTTTCTTTACAGCGTACTGAATACACCTAACAGTTTACAAAGCAATGGCACTTGAAGTTTATTTTTATTGAGGTTGGATGTTTCTATCTTTCCTTCGTGATGTAACACCGTTGCATAACTAAACTGAAAACGTATAAGTACAGAAAACAACAGTTAATCAGGACATGGATGGACATTTTAATCTCTCCTCAACCAACACTATCCGCACTTCTTGGTAGAAATATGTTTATTTAAACCTTTTTTTGGACCGTATCATCAACATTAACATCTGAGACTCTTTACTAATACGAATAATAAATTATTAATAACAAATAAACTGTCTACCCAATTTATTATTAGTTACATAATGACAATCACAATTATTATAAAATTGTTTTGTTTTCTCAATCATATTATTATCCACCCTCACAGGTCAGGTCTCATCTTATTACCAAACACCTAAGAAACATTTCCCTCAAAATTGAACCATTGAACCATGTTATCAACAAGTTTTCTGTAATAATAGTTTTTTTTTTTTGCTGAAACTTTGTTTTGTAGTTGATATTTAAACTTCTTTAACGGCGTTGTGCTCATTTTGTGATGGTTAAAATGCAGTAAAATATTATGTTAAACTCGCGTCAGATCGTCAGTCCGTCGTCATATAGCCACGTGACCTGATTCGTAATAATGGTGGGAGAGAGCAATTCGTGCGTTCTTTATTATTCCCTTTCCATTCCAAAATATTAATTAATGCACAAGAGTGATGTTCTAGTTTTTAATTAGCGTCCCAGAGAGCTGGAGTGCATCCCGTTCTTTTTTTTATTGAAGAAAAACGAATGGAGATTCTATCATTTTAATTAATCCTTATTGCACTGGTACGGTTTGTATACAGCTACGAGGACCTATTGTTGGTCAAGATGGATGTTATACTCGTTGGCTCGTCTATTATGCTGTTATTTTCAAATGCGCTAACTCGCGAAGCCATCCTATTGAATGTACGGTTTCATAAATGCAGATCCCTTTTGTTACGCAATTTGTGATGTACCTAATCTACATGCATGATAGTCGGGATAGCATGATGTACTCTTATCGTATAAAATGCCAAACACGCCTAGATTCTAATAACAGATTTATATATTAGTTGATTATTTATTTTTTAAATGAAATAAATTTTATTTGATACATAATACATATAAATAAAAGAAGAATTAATTGGTAAAGTCACATAGTGTCCCAAAAAGGCTTCCAGCTCAGCATTTGTTGACTTGTATTTAACAAGGCAACGCTGATCTTCCGTTGGAAGCCCTTTGAGTCACATTAAATAAACAAAATAATTTAGAAATTGTATCTTTACTGATATTGTCTCGAACAATATCAATAAAGAACAAAAATACAGCACTATAACACTCAAAACTTAAACCAACAAACAATAAATAAATATAAATCTAAATTTAAAATTTAAGAAAAACCCCCGATTCCAATGTCTTAATTTCCTTAAATGTAAAACAACATAATATTATGTAATGTGGACGCGATGCGTTTTCATTTGATACCCCACACTAGTATATTTGCAGATTTTCGGTTTTGCTTCCCCACTCTCACCCCCATAACTTTTAAACGGCCCAACCGATTTTCATGAAACATGTCTAAGAACACTCGCGCAAGACTCACCTTTCATACAAAAAAAACTAAATCGAAATCGCTCCATTCGTTCGGGAGCTATGGTGACACAGACAGACAGACACACAGACAGACAGACACGTCAAACTTATAACACCCCTCGTTTTTGGTCGGGGGTTAAAAACTCTTAAACACATATTAATATCTAAAGTATTAACAACTCAACAACAAAAATAAACAAATCTAAACACGAAACAAAGTTTCAATTCATAAAAGTCAGTTCGAAGGTAGCTATAGCTCTTTTTATGTTTAATTTAATATAATTTAAGCTTACGTTTAAAAACGAAACAATTAGTAACATCATGAAACGCTAGAGGAATATTGTTCCAACATTTGGAAGCCGCGTACCGTAAGCTTCCTCGAAATGACGCGGAGTGGATGCTTCTGAATCAAACATTGCTTCGAGCACTTACGCGCAGGTCTCGTGGAAGAAATGTTCGTCAATTTATCATACAAGTAACTTGGTGAATTATGTTTTACAACGCCAAACAGGAAACATGCCATTTTGATAAATAAAAAAACGTCGTCGACTAGTTGGTTACTGACTCTCGTAATCGTAACTATAATGCATCTCAGCGTTCTATTTAGCACAGAAATACGGCTGTGATATTCGTGAATATATCTATTTTATCAACATTATCACCATCATCATCCTATTATTATCAGCCGTAGGGCGTACACTGCTGGACATTTATGCCTCGAAGATACTCACCAACTTTTATTTAGCTTTATGCAAAACCACCATTATTCTAGCTGTCCGATAAAAATGTTACACTTAAATATTCCACAAGATACAAAACACTTTTTAAGCCAAGGTATTAATTTATTACGTCAGATTTGAAACTGAAGTCTGTGAGAAGTATACTCGTACCCAAAAACTCAGAATACTTACTTGTCTTTTCATCGCCATATTCTTTTATCTTTATTTCTGTAAGTCATTGACCCTCACCAAGGGCACATTGAGACGCTGATGTGGAATGAAGCTAATATTTACAGTATATACATATTATGTATTTGTACATTTGTCTTGTATACAGTTGCCACTAGTTGGTTACGTGTTTCAGCAATATAATTTTTTATTTTACCTGTGTTACTAGACTTAACCGCTTACGTAACAATGATAATACTAGCAATTCTTGCTAAAACAATAATTCAGTCTGTTATTATTATAAAGAATACTTTATTGCACAATAAAAATACAGAGTTGTACAAAAGGTGGGCTTAATGCCAAGGCATTTTCTGTTATCATATAATAAGGATTACGAATATTGTGTTTACACAATGTTTATTCATTCAATCACTTTGGAAGTATGGACAGTAAATGATTTGCAATTCAATAACGTACTCCTATGTCCTGTTTCACCAAAGTTTTCTAATTGTAACTACAGTTAGAATTCCATAAGTAATGAAATTTGACTTTTATTCTATGTCCCGTCTTTGGAGACTTGTGTTTTGCGTAAGACATCTAGTTGTTTCGGTTGGCAGCCGACGGTCACCGAGGTCTTGTAGCGTTAAATAATAGGTATCATAGTATTCCAGCGGGAGGTGAATAACTTGGCAAGCGGCTTGAACACAATCATGTCATTTTACACATACATTTTGCTGTCCAGATACGGCAGCCAACTAATTCCAAGAAAGTCCTATTTACGCAACAAAAGATGCTTGTTACCTATTTTCTTGTTACCGACTATTGACAAGGCCTGAATTTTTTTCTTCTACTAAATTTCATTTTGTTATAAAAAATATTCCAAACGTATCTATTAAAAGCTTTTTATTTAAATTGACGTTTGATATAAAGTACCTAGTAATCGTCACCGATAGTGCATTAACACAAGGCTAGTTGCCGTGTTGGCTAAGTGGGAGGACACTCGACTTTCATTCCGATGGTCGTGGGTTCAAACCCCGCCACGCACCTCTGGATTTTTCTTCTTGATAAATTTATGTGCGCTTTAAACACGTGCTTTAACGGTGAAGGCAAACATCGTGAGGAAACCGGCATGTTCTGAGAACTTTAAAAGAGTTTGAAGGGCATGTGACATTCACCAACCCGCACTTGGCCAGCGTGGTGAATTAAGGCCTAATCTCTCTCGTCAAGAGAGAAGTCCCTGTGTCCCAGCAGTGGGAACGTTAATAGGGTGATGATGATGATGACAAGGCTAGAAAAAATATATTTTTCATTATATTTCACATGATAAAAAATATTCTAAATTAATAAAAGCCTGTAATTTAAATTGACGTTTGAAACAAAGTAATAAGAAACATATTAATCGTCACCGATTGTGCATTAACATTTGCGACTTTCCCGTGCGACTATTCAATGAACCGGCTTGAAGTAAACCGGTGCTTGATCCCATTGTTATCAGGCTGGATGTTGCAAATCGTTCACATAACACATAACGGATCGGTGGCTCGAAGGAGCGCGCCGCAGAGTTCCCTCGACCAGCGAGGTCGGCTGACGCGTCGCGTCGCTCGGTTGCCTTACCTGCCGACTGCGGACCGGTTTCACCACTGGGCCAAGTTCAGCGATACAACGCACCACGCCGCGCTGCGCGTCCCACTGCAGTTTACGTGCACTCGCGTTCAACACTCTCGCTTGTAAATCTAACTGTGCAGTGACAATTGTGTTTTTCCCTTTTTGTGTGATATTCCTGGTATTATTTATTACAGACGAGGTGAGACCTTTTTTTTATGTGACATCACTTAAAATGGGGGATAAAATGGTCCAGGAATTAAAATACTAGAGAATATTAATTTTGGGGAGTAAACGGCTACAGTCATGTGTATACGTAGCTTCGACTTGTTTTTTAACCCCCGACCAAAAAAGAGGGGTGTTATAAGTTTGACGTGTCTGTCTGTCTGTCTGTCTGTCTGTCTGTGTGTCTGTCTGTCTGTCTGTGTCACCATAGCTCCCGAACGGATGGAGCGATTTCAATTTAGTTTTTTTTGTATGAAAGGTGAGTCTGGCGCGAGTGTTCTTAGACATGTTTCATGAAAATCGGTTGTGCCGTTTAAAAGTTATGGGGGTGAGAGTGGGTAAGGAAAACCGAAAATCTGCAAATATACTAGTGTGGGGTATCAAATGAAATCGCATCGCGTCCACATTACAAAATATTATGTTGTTTTACGTTTAAGGAAATTAAGGCATGGGAATCGGGGGTTTTTCTTAAATTTTAAATTTAGATTTATTAAATTGCAAAATTAATTACATTAATTAACTCTTGCTCTTGCTACATGCATTTATCTTTTTATTCTTATCTTTGAATTCTTTTACAATTCATAATAAATGTATTTTCTAAGTATCGTATCTATAAAATTAAGATAAAGTATTTAAAAATGATACCTATTAAAATGAAAATTTATTATTTTCGGACTATATAGATTCAAAGTTCCAGAGAACATTTCTCCTTCTTTCAAACCAGACTAGGCCTGTTCTTATTCACGATTCGTTAATTTAATTTCTATGAACCCTAATTGAATTCGCCGATGTTTCGCAACTGTTCGAGTAATGAACAACCGATCTGCAAAAATCCAGGCATTGTGGTCTGTAATCATAACATTTTTAGCTCGTAGCTGATATTGTCGGTTCGTCGTACGATATGTTTGACAACAAATTTGATACCTACGAGCGTGTGTGAAGTCACGTTCTGATAATGGGTTTTTGCTTACATTTATCGTATGGGTTTTACCTTGAGAGGTCATCAACATTACCGACACATCTTATTTGCCCGGCGGAAAATAGGTTTAATTAATTAAAAAAAAAAGTGTTTAATTGATCGCGTATGTTTTTAATTGTTTGTCAGACTACTTCAAGATCTTTTTTCTTCGCTAATAATAATAACGTATTTTGATGATTTATGCTGAAAGCTGCTAATAGCAAGTTGGTCCTATTTGAATTTTATTAGAATCGGTGCAGTAGTTCTCGAGTTTTAATCTGTTTTTAATTCATGTTATATTCTTCTGGGTTTGCCAAAAATGTGGGATACGTATTAAATATTTGGGAAAATGAGCACTAAAACTACTTAGTACTTCTACTATTTTAGTTTTCTGAAATTTTCCTTGCCACAGCCAGATATTAACCGAATTATGATAAATTATACATGCAAAACTTTTTTCTTTTTTATAAGAAGGAATGTTTCTATTCACGTAAATATGGGTAGTAATAGATTTACTTACTTCTGGTCCTACTTTAATGGATTTGAACTACTTAAGTTTAGTTTCCCTCCAGTGCCAATGTTCAGTACCGATCATCGTGAATGATGCCACGCCTGTTTTTTCCCACTGTTGGGCAACCCAGAGCTCGTGACGACATGCGACGCCTACTTTAGCGTCGGCCGATCTCGCAACGCGACGTTCGACGCTCATATGAAATTTATCCAGATTGTATATTATTATAAGGAATAAAAACGAAACTTAGCAACTTAAAATGACAAACAAATTTTGTTCTTATCAAAATTAAACAGTGGTAAAGATGAACTTGCTTTTTTCCCAAATGAAACTTGGTTTTCGTAGAATTTGTGTACTCAATATAAATAAAGAATAACCAATCACTAGCATAGATTAAAGCTGTGAACATTCATAGTCTTCTTTGAAATTGCTTAACATTATTTTTTTACTAAAACGGCCTCATAATTTAATATCTTCAGCTCCATATTTATTGTGTTTCCAATACGAGGGCACATGTTGGAATGCAGTAGAATGATCCTTGACCGTATGTGGTCAGGGTTAGCCTAGTCCATGCGGTTCTGTCAGCATTCAATTTATGCTTTCCACAAAGGCCACCAATATAGCCTTCTCATTCTTGTTTTCTTATATGTGTACTCTGTTAAAACTGAAATAAATTATGTTATATACATATTATTTTATAATATGTTTCGAGTTTTGAACAGGTCCTACCACTGATTAGTTAAGTCGAAATACTAAGCTTCAAACTATAATTTTACAATCAAATTTTGACAACACTTCGTGCTTCAGCAGTAACGACTCCTTAATACGGTATTAATAAAAAGTGATGAAGCCTTCTCTAAAAATAATCTCAAAAATTAATCAGTGTGTATTGTGACATAATTATTTTCCATGCATGAGGTTGTACAGTAGGGAGTTGGGATATAAAGCAATTTATAACTTAGGAATTTCCGTTGGGAAATCTATGTGAAAACAATCGGTATACATAGCAAACAGTTAATATAAGAGAAGTTGTCTATATTTACAACTTATTGCTATTGTCGGCCACAATCTAGCTAGTTGATTGTAAACACGATAGGTAAGTAGGTACTTAACCTTAACCAGTTCTGTTGACTCAGTTTACTATTTTCTAAGCTGCCGTGAAATAGTCCATTCCACTTTGAGTTATAGGTATGTTCGTCTAGGTCATGTCCAAATGACATTCTCGTTCTTCAGATGCCCCCGCCGAGATCGTTGGCCGCCTCCGTAGCGGACAAGGTCGTCAGGCACGCGCGGCTCATCGGAAACACGAACGGGGATAAAATCTGGTGCGCGGACTGCAAGCTACTGCCGATAAAACCAGTCACAGGACGCTGCGGCCATACTCGCTGCGTCGTGTAAGTATTTAGGTCTCTAAGCGCGCTTAATTGTCCAATAATAAGAGCTAGACTCTCACCGGATGCTCGAATTACGCCGGTACTCCACGATAATTGTTTTCCTTTGGACGGTTGGACCGTTGAATGTCGTAAATAGTGTATTTCGTATGCTTGATCGGTTTTGAAATATTAAACCTGTTGTGTAATTCTTGATATAATTCGTGAGCTAGCGACAATCTAGTAAGGTACATAAATCGAAAAAAACAGTATATTGACAATCCTTATAATATTTACCGCAATACAAGCAAACCACTCGTCTCAGCATATGAACCAACTCTTCAAACTTTCGACACCTTGCGCCGCCCCTTTGCGTTCTCATTCGTTAGAGTTGTTATGTTACGTACTCTATGACGACACACGTGTACAATACATTACTGAGTTTCCCATTGCTCTACAGGGCTAGATAAAACACCGCAATTTCCAGACAAAGCGTGTAGTTTACATTGGACTGTTATTTTATCGTTGATATCAAGTTGCTTCATGGCATACATATACAATAACCATACATTATATTGATGTATTTTACGTAAATTGTGGAATATACTAGTTTTTTGCTGAAATTTTACATAAAACGGAAGACTTGGAGATCTGGAAATAGTCCAAATGCTTCCAGTCACCCGTAGCTTCTATGATTGAAGATGAACAGACTACTAATAAGGGAAAAAATACGAGGTCTTCAATAATTTATATCGTCTTTATTGATAGCTTTTGAAGGCAGTTCCACAGTAAATTCCAAACATAGATTGGCAGAATATATGCCGTACAGGGGTATAATAATAATCATATTAAAACATCAATAGGGAAGAAATGAATAGGTTTTATTGCTCTTCATCTACATCTTAGGTAGACTAGAAAAACTTAATCTGCTTGGAAATTCAGCTCACTTCCACTGGCCATCATATTTATAACGGCCACCTCCGCTTCTAAACTGTGTCATAAAGCTTATAATAGTTTTTTTTGTCTAGATGCATAAAAAGAAACGGAACCTGCCCCTGTGGGACCTTGCAGCCAGAAAACTTTAATAGCAATATTCTAGTTCGAGATATACTCGATAAGATGTTATACAAGCGATCTTCATTGAGGTATGTAACCAGTTAACACGATTATTTCTTAGGGAACAATTGACATGAGCTTTGTCCTGATTAAACATTAATTTGATATGACTGTCATTGAATAGCAGTAAATGTGGCTGTATGATAATATTTAGCTCTCATATTTTAAATCTTGTGTGAATTAGCTAAAACTCCTTTCTGTCATGGGCTTTAATCGTATGCTCGTTACATAGTTAATCCACAAATGATCTACTTATTTATTTATCAACTTTTGAAGGCGTTCAAGAATTCGTTACAGTTCACTATTTTTAATTTTAACAAAATTTGTTCATTTTATTAATTATAATTAAATTGTATACTATATCTGATCTTAAATATGCTATCGTAAATTATTAAACCGTCCTTGCTTGCTATAAATTTAATGCAGGAAAATAAAGTATAATTTTGTTTGTATGTACTTGCCTATTTCGAGCTTAAAGTACTAGCCAGCTTAAACTCGGGCTAACTTATGATGGCTTTAACGTTTCCCGGTGAATACAGTATCCGATTTGTATGTACTAAGCAATGCTGTGCTTTCAGGCACGGAGGCATCTCACCAATCATCGCTCAAGCTGATGACACATCTGTCCACTTGCTTCCGTCGTCCTCTGGTAAGCATTTATTTTAACATTTTATATATTACTAGCCGACCCCAGCAAACGTTGTTTTGTTTGTCTCACAAAATTTCATGAGAATCGGTCAAGCCGTTTTGGAGGAGTACGGGAACGAAAACTGTGACACGAGAATTTTATATATAAGATATATACTTATTTTGGTATGGAATGTCTGTTTGTGTGTATTGAGATCTGCACTGTCATCTCGCGTCGCGCGTCGGAGTGTACTGTGCATGAATCCTCTGCCTAACTAACTAGGCCCTACCGACTCTTTGATATAGAGTAGGACTTCTCATTGCATGTTATAGTAATACAATACTCACGACTTGCCGAGTACCTAGCAACCGAGTATTACTGCAAGCGTACTAATTAGTCTAATTTGATTAGTTCTTTGCGATTTACATAATTTGCTGTTTTATTCACATTGATGTCCTTGTAAGGCTTTATATTAAGTTGATTTTGCTTTGTTTTTAATTGTGTGTGGCAGACAACTTGGTTAATTGATTACTTCATTATGACTGGTTTAGTTGTTTCTTGAATATTTTTAAAGTTCATATTTCTACCATATAAACTTTAAAAATGCTCGCGGATAAAATATTCCACCCATGAAAGTGGGATAAATGTCAAAATACCTATATGAGATAAAATCTGGTAATCAATATATTGGTTTAAAAAATATCTCGAGCAGCCCGAATCCATAATATCTACTTACTTGATGATTTTTATTTGCAAAAGCTATTTCAATTATTTTTGCACAATTTAGTAAGATGTATTGGCACGTGTCAGTTGAATAGTAATAGGAATCAAATGAAATAAGTCTCAATAATCCCTATCACGGTCGATGAATTACGCTTAAATTATTAATACAAACATTTCGATTAAACTGCTTCATTTAACCGTTTAAATGTCTTGGCAATGTCACAGTTGCGACTTGACAAACGATTTCATAACAAATCACCCGTTCATCGTAAGTTTTCGTGATCAAGCATCAAGATTTTAAATTGATGCTTGATCAGGTGTGAAAAAAAAGGTCAAAAATAATTTAATATTAAAAAAACTTTTATTTGTAACATACTTGTTACAAATCAATTATTATTGTCTAACGACAACATAGGTACTCATCCAGACGATTCATAGTTGGTCCGTTTTATCAAGGAGTTCCTATGCTCCTACTTATTCCTACCTTCAGGCTCATTCATCAGATCAGCTCTGTGTCATCATAGTGATGTATTGTCACAATTGATATAATTTCAGCTCAAACGGGGAGTGTTAAACTAAATTTGCAAGGCTTCATTTGATTACAGAATAATCTTAATTTGAAATTAAAAAACAAACCCCTGATTCCAAAACTTTTGTCCCTTTCAAAGAAAAAAGGCATACTTTTTTGTAATCTACATATGATGCGCTTTCATTTGAAACCGCGTTCGAGTATATTTAAAGATTTTCTTCCCCACTTTACCGTCATAACTTAAACGGGTCAACCGATTTCATCAGCATCATGTCTCACTCGCGCGTAATTTCAACAAAATACAAAAAATAACTATCATAACTAAATTTAAATCGCTTCATCTGTTCGGGAGCGGGTGATGCCACAGACAGACACGTCAAACATATAACGCCCCTCTGTTAAAAAGACTGGTTCAAATCATCGTGACTAAAAAAAAGCATTTCAAAAAATGATGTTTGTATGAGCGCTATCTCGATCTTTTTGGATTTAACAAGAAATCTACGCCCATGTAGCATAATCTATCTCACTATGTAACCCCCTCCTCCTTACTTGTGACGTAAGTTATTTATGGGTTAACGCCTCAACTATTTATGCTATGCTGAAACTTTAAGTCACGTCGGTGGATTTTGTTATTTTGCAATGCATTTCTATACTGCTGCTTTTGACTGCCACACGCAATTGTTTGAACTCTTCATATTCATCTACCTGAGTTAGACTAAGCGCCTGTTTCACCATCTCCGATTAAAGTTAGACAATGGTAAAAGCTTTTGACCTAACTACGCATTGACACGTATTATTGACATAACTAACCATTGCTTAGACTACTCGGTTTTTGTGAAATAAGCCCTTAATTTTTCCATTACTTTTAAACGTGGAATTTAAAGTTTTTTTTTTAAATGTGCATAAACAGAGGCACTGAGTGACAAAGACGATTATTAAAATTGAGTAAATTATTTTTGTCAACCATTTCATATACTTATCGTAGTTTGTATTTAATTTATGACGTTTCTAAGATTTGTAAAACCAAACAACGGAAATAAATGATTTTGTATCTTGTAGGACCGAAGGATTTCATTTCATTTCATTAAATCATCGATGGATCTCATAACCCTTGCTTAAATTCTAATTACGTTTCTCAAATGAAGGTTATCCTCTTTGTGTCTGCATAGTATATAATTTAGCGAGTTTTTGTGCGATTGTGTTAGATTAATTATTGCTATGCCAATGCAGCTGCGACCCATATTTGTTGATAACATGCTTGTTATGTGTTCCTCTGATAATCTTGAACTTATATGTTCTTTGTTTATTGACATCTAGAAGTAATTTTGAGTCATTTCGATCTTGCAACTTTTTAACTGTTGCCATGCTGTGTGGTAGGTAGGTACTAGTGGTTACGTGTGTAATATTGAACTCGCGATGAATCGCTATTACCTCATTAGTGTCGACTTGTAAAACTGATATGCTATTCCTAGTAAAAAACTAAGATAATATTCTAATAGATCTAAAGTACCTAAAGGGGCAATGTTTAGTAACACAAATCATTTGAAAAGAAAAAGCATCTTAAACAAAATGAAGCAACTACTAATTGATTTTGAATAATTTGATAATATTGTAATTATTTTGATATACATTCATTTAATCGGTTTTGCTATGCACATTTTTCAAAAGCATTCTACTGTTTAAATTCTTGTTTAAACTCGTGCCAGATTTTTATCGGAATACAACGAAACGAACAGTTTTTTTTTGTCAAATACCCTTACCGTAACCAAGCATATCGTAACGCATTCGAAAACCGAATTATATAAAATGTAATCTAGAATTCGTTGACGAAACACGAGAGTTACATGACACCTACGTAATGCAGGCAACATTATTGACCCTAAATAATTGTTATGTAGGTATCTAATCTACAGCTTCATAAGTAACGTAACCTAACCTGCGACCTAGCCATGGTTAGTCTCATTGCTTTGTAACGTTACGTAACTGCAATCGCAATGTAACAAACAAATGGTCGATTTACATAATAGCCTTGTTGGCGCGTGGTTATCGTCGCCGACCAGCGGCTGAGCCGATTCCACGCGATACCGCTATCTTCTGTGACATAACCCACAGTTTGTTCTAGTACTATTTTGAGAAAATTACTTTTTTATGTATTTTGTTCTTCATTTGTTAGCTTTGATCGTACGTGTGGCTGATGGTTTTACCTCCACCACTGACTTCTTGTCTTGATCCAGTTTTGTAGGCCAAGTCCTATAACAATCGGAACACTTAGCACTTTTTGGGCTTGTCACAACATTTTAAGTAATCTGTTAACTTTATCTTCCAGATAAAATATATTCTCGACCCTAATAATTATCTCTTTAATAATTGCATACTGTCAAAATTAACCCAAATATTCGATACCAGGTCATATGTAGTAAATCTTGCATAAGATAACGCTTTTCATTTTATTCACTAACAACAGAGCATCTGCCTCTCAGAATTCTAAAAGCGTGTATTCTATTATGATAACGTTATATCATATTATGTTCCCATATAAAAGGGACTTTAAATGTAATAATATTTCATAAGTTTCAGTCGCATAAGTTACGCGAGTAGCTATTACGACCGACCTGTTACATGAACGACTGTCACGTGCAGGAAACCGTATAAAAAGAAGCAAATCGATTGTACATTTTATAATTCTTCGTACAAATAAATTAAAAATTATGTAACGGAACCCTGACCTTGTAGTAATATCAAGGTTGCGTAATCAGCCGCTACTTATAATGGAACGGTGGGCTAAGAACACTAACAACACCGTTTTTATGTGTCTACATAAACTATATACGATTTTCAATAAAATTATGTAATTGTGAAATCAATATAATACGCAGCTAATGTTGTTATGAAAAAGCACAATGTCTCTTCTTTTATAACTCGGATCGCTAAATGTTTTATTATGTAATGAAATGAAACACGACTTGTGTGCGGCTTTATTGTGTTATATAATTTGGTTGACACATTTTATTATACCAACATAATTGTTGTTAAAAGTAAATGTCGCATTAAATCATCATTTAAAGGTACTTTGCTCCTAGCAATAATTCAAGACTAAACTAATGGTGATACTTTAATAAATAACTATCTTGTTAGATAATGTTTGCATAGTCTTCCTTTGATTACTATAATCGACTAGTTTTTTAAATTTCATTTATTAATTGTATATTAGCTTAAGTGTTGATTATAATCAATAGACCGATAAGTATATATTTTCACGGTACCTTTACTTCTGGTTCTTTTACCTTTCCTACGGACTTGCATTGAAAATTAAATATGTAAACTTTATCTCTCTACGGGACTCGGTGACTCAGATATCAAGATTCGCAGTGTTAGATAATGGCTCATAGGCAATACAAAAGATGATAAATATGTTTAGATTAGTCTATGAATAGTTCATGGCTTTTTCGAGGTTAAATAGACAGCTTCTAGATCTTTTCTTTCTTGAACAATGTAGGCAGCACTAAAACGTTTTAAAGAAACCCAATGTTATGGAGTTTCCAAATCGTTGTTTAAGTGATTTTGTATTGTCAGATACAAAATATATAATTTGTATAGCTTTGCGAATAATAGACGTTAAATTTTTGAAGGCGATTTTTCTAACATCAAAATAAATTATCATACCAATGAGGATATAAGATTATAGATAGAGATAGCGGAATAAAATTGTCACTAACCCGTCAGTCAAACATTGAAATAAGACATAAACGTAGTGATTATATACTCTCTGTAAGACATCAGAAAACTTCAATCTACCGTTTATAGTTTCGATTTATCGATCGATTTATTTACTATATTCTGACGTTTGAAAAATCGTCCATACGAATATAATGATAATGATCTACTTGATCGATGCTGCCATGAAACTCAGTAAAAAAACTACTCACTCACCAACTTTCTGTAAAATATTAGATTTTGTTTATGACACCGAGCTTATAGAAAACATTAAGTGCATATGTTTTTGACTAAATTCACTTAAAGACAAAATGACACATAATAACTGGCTTAACGAAATAATAAACTGTATACATTTAATTAATTAAAAAGATTGTGGATATAATGCTGGCGATTTAGAATAGCGACCTCTCATTTTATGATCCTAAATAATAATCTTACTTATATTAAGTCAATAAATTAACAGCAAATATAAGGACCTTTAAAATGCTTACTAAAAATTCACAATTGTACTTTCTGTTGGGTACAGTTACTGGAAATTATGCTAACATTACTTAAACGTTTGCGAATGTCTCAACATTATGTAAAATCGAGCTCACTGTTGCGTGAAATTCACATGATATTATTAAACAGAAACCCCATTGAAAAGTACTATTACATTTTTACATTAGATTGTTTTTTTCTGATAATATACGACATTGTGCTCCTAGGAAAATATGAACATAATATGTAGGTACTCGAAATTTCCGTTCCTCTTTCGTTGCCCGTGTACAATACCGATGCCATGATGCCCAACGATTACTTAATAACTCAGAGTTTTGTCAAAAAGAAAAACAACTTTACGAAGATTAAATATTTATTTGGGTAGATAAAAGTTTAGAGTTAAAGGTGTATACACGAAATCAAGAAATGCAAAATGCCATTTTGCTCGGACCTGTCCTTTTGATTAAATAAGATTATGTGTGGAACGAAAAAGCCGCCTTTTCTAACGCATAAATTATAATTATATTTCTATTACATTATTTCGTCAGTCTGCTCGGACAGCCACTTTGTTTCTTTGCCAGTCCTGAGACGGCATTACGGTTTTTTTTCCCTGCAGATGTGTGTTAATCCCTAAATACGCCAATAAATAGTTTTGTATCTATACACATTAGTTGATCATAACCGTAGCCAATAACTCAGGGTAATGGCCTGTCGTTCAACTCATATCGTCACAAGCGAGCTTGTTATTAAAATTATTGAAATATTTCACAATACATTAGGTTTCGTTGCACTGCCAACACACGCAGGTTTGAAACTATGACTGATTAAATACATTTAACCATAATACAATATTAAACTAAATACCAGGACAGATAAAATATACAAAATCAGTGAATCAAAGGACGGTGTAATGTAGAAGTAAGTTACTAAAGAATACCGTGAGGTATTAATTTTAAATAGTGTTTAATAAAGATATTGTATTATGATTTATTGTATTTATTCAGACATACTTTTAAACCTGCGTGTGTTGGCAATTGGCAGTGCCACCTTGTTGTCAAAGCTCACTCAATGAGTATGATTAATGGTATATAAAAATATATTTTCTAAGTAAGGAGCGCTACGTATGTTGTTTATAAAAAAATTCTTTTTATAAATAAAATTTTTGAAATTAAGTTTTTACTAAGGGTACGGACTCCCTTGTCTGTAGCTTTGTTATGATTGATATATTTATTAGATTTTTTATGTTTAATATCTTCTAGTCCTGATTACAAGAAGATAAATTATAATAACGGTTGTTGTTACAATGACATATGCTACAAATAATAGCTAAGTCGCGTGGCGGATATTAATTGTTCAACAAGGTATGCCTATTACCATGGATTAATGACTTATAAACTGTGCCTTCTAGAAGCCAAGAAACTGTACAAACAATAAATTACTAAATTATTTATAACCACGTAGGTACATAATATGTTTGTTTCAGGGAGAGTTCAGAAGTGTGCGATGCGTTCGCGTTTCCTAAGAAAGCAGCCAAAGATGCATTCTACGCAGACTTGGCACAAATCAATCGCGTTGAGGCGAATGGCAACATCTCCAGAGGTTGGTACAACATTTTAATCACAATACGATCAGAAACTTTAGTATTGCACGTGAATAAAATATTATTTCATTTCAAGTCGGTTAGGCGTCATGACTTTTATTTGATACTAGCGGCCCGCCCCGGGTAATTATTTAAATTAGTTTTCCCGGTATTTATACTAATTTTTCTCGTCGTAAAACCATCCTTGAACTCCAACGAACATTTAAAAATAAAATTCGCCAACTTGGTCCAGGCGTTGTTGAGTTATGCGCTTAGCAACACATTTTGCGATTCATTTTTATATATAAGATTTGGATTATTATAATAATGTTCATTATAACAAATGCTACATCATTCAAACGCTACGCTTGCCTCGCCGCAGCCGTATGTCTCGAAACGCCCGCTTTGAAAGTGCTCATAACGTACTAACACATACTCCAAAACAAATGACGTATAATTTACGTGATGATCACCGTTTGACAGCTGTCATCCCATGATATGTTTTATTTATTTCTTGTTTCACAATCGAATCTTATCTACGAATATTGTTGAACATAAAATACTTTGTTCAACATGCTGATAAAAACATTGTCATTAGGTGATAAACAGTTGCTATTATGTAACTATGACTCATCCATAATTCCTAACGCTCTAATTAAATCTTATCGGATAATCAATCTCACCTTTCATAAAAAAAAATCGGTTCGGGAGCTTCATCCGACGGACAGGCATTTCAAACTTATAACACCCCTCTTTTTCGTCGGGGGTTAATAAAAGAGATTTTTTGTTCATTCCAATAGCTAATAGACCAGTCATAGTAATTGCCGTAGTTTCCAGCTTAAAAAGAAGATTTCTTGTAGTACCAACGAATGCACTTAAACAAAACAATTTTGTGAACCGATTACGACCAGCATACAAAGATAACAATGTTGACGTCGTATCGAAGAATGTTATTGGTTATCGTCCAGGTAGAAAAAAATAAGCATTACTGTGAAATGTTTTTGTTAAAATTGAAACAGTTGTTTAAAATGTATACAAATTTTTAAAATAGGTAGGTAGGTAATTTATAAAAATGAATTATTTACTACTAAGAGCTTATTTTACAAAATCCGTGTACTCTTAGCAATGGTTAGTATAATTAGTATCAAGGTTCTAGTTATGTCAACAGCTAACTCGCTTTGTTGAATGCGACAGAGCGAAATAGCTCTATCTCAACTCTTGGTTAACCATTATCTAATTAATTATTCAATCATCATCAATCATTATCTAATTAGTTTAATTTTTATGTTTATTTTAAGTTTTGTGTATTTTGATTTTTTTATGGATTTAATGTTATCTGAAATAAACGAATAATAATAATAATTGTAATCGGAGATAGTGACAGGCCCTTAGTATAACTTTCAGTACATGAAGTAACTTAACAACACCCATAGAGTCTGTTTGGTTCGTGCTAGATGAAGCTGTAGAAATATTCTGATACTGTGACAAAAAATAAACATAGACTTAATATATAAACATAATATTGGAGTACAATGGGCGGCCTTATCGCTTAGCGATCTATTCCACTTCTCCTCTTCCATTTCTCTTCTTCTTCCTATTACTTAATAGAAGTTTTTTAGAGCTCTCAAACTATACTATGCGACTGTATTATAATGAGGGGTCTAAGAGGCACTGTTACCGTTAATAGCATGGGGGAAGGTTAAAGCCCTATTAAGTATATCTATACAGTTGAAAACGTTACTTTATCTTCATCTATTTTGTAAAACCTCAAAGCGTTCAATAAACATAACGTAACCTAGCTCATTATACTTCAGTATCAGTAACAATATACCTACTTACCCGTGTGGTGGAAGTAATTGCAATAGATAATAATAACTATATCCGGCCGCATATCGGTAATGTTATCGTCTGTAATACTCAAACTCATAATTTGAATAATTGGGTTCGCGAAACTCAGAGAACCAGAACGCGCCACGGGCACGCACAGTAAACATTTCCTTTTTTTAGGGTGTAGGTATGGAATTTGTGACCTCTATGATCAAGAACCTCTTTTCTCGTAACCTTCTATTCTGACTCGTCATAGATAAAACTGCTTACTTTATAATCATGATACTCTTTACACTTGTGCTGCACTCGTGCGCGAGCATATTGCAGTTATACGCCATAATTTAACTTAAAGAAAACAAAAGTCAGTTAATGAATGATCATGCAACTTTTTTTAAGCAAATAAAAACATATAAATAACTCTTCTTATTAATGAAATGGCAGGAAAACACATATAAAGTATTAAGATTTCGTTCAACTAAGCGGAAAACTATAATTGTCTGACTAGTTTCGACAGTTGTACCAAATTTTTAATACACCTTTCGTAACCTATAAATTATTTCTTAAGAAATTGTACTTGCGTTTATTCTTCATATTCCTGCTTTAATACTGGAACTTGTTATAAAAAGATCGGTCATGTAATGCTGGTCATTTGCTATTGGATGTGGAATGCGTTTTTGAGATTTTATACAAAGACAAAAGTTTTATTGTTTAATTAAATAAAAAAATAATTATAGATGTACTAAAAATACATTCAAGGCTGAATATTATCACGAAACTGAAGGCTATCGCATCAATAATGATAACTTTAATGAGAGGGTAAATCCGTTTGTCACGTCTGCCTGCCCTTTCTCTTTCTCGTCCTCATACCTAAATACAACCCTAGCCGTATTTGTTATCACGTCTGTGAGGCAATTTCTCTCATATACTGGCCTGGTCAGTTCTTGATATCAGAGTATTGAAACAGTCTTAATAAAGTTGTCTCCATTACCATCATTCTCCATCATCTCCTTGGTCTGGGTGTTTAATATGTATAATAAAAAATATCTATATATGTATGACTATTATATTAAGTATATCAGATATCTAGTACCCGTAACACAAGCTTAGAGCTTACTACGGGGCTAGATGTTGTTGTGTGAAATGTCTGGAAATATTTATTTATTTATTTATTACAGATGCGTTACGAGTACGCCCGCGAGTTGCTGTCTTCAGGCCGTTACCGCGACGCGGCGGCGCATTTAGCGCACGTCGCCGCGTCGGCGGACCCCGCCGCGAAAATAGCGAGAAATCTGCTGGCTCAGGTTAGTAAAAGTGAAAGTAAAAAGGAAAAATTCTTTATTTGACATAAAATGAGGTACAGTATCAAAACAATGGTCCCATAGGCTCCCGAACTAGTTAAAAACTGTATTTCAGGAGGTAGTGGCTTCTCCTATATTGACTTATTGCAAATTATGTCAACAACTTAAAATAAAGTATTTTTGTATTGGATTTTTTATAATAATAATAATAGCCTTTATTCAGACAAAAACTTTAATTATATTTAAACTAGCGACTCTGTGTAGTCGATGACATCGACAACTTTGTCTGTTTGTCCAACTTTGGCCAAGGCCTCCTCCATCTCCTCCACACTGCTCGGTTTTAAGCTTTTCTGTTAAAAAATAGGTTAATAACGCAACATCCTTCATTGTATTTTATCAAAGTCTTGGTTTCGCTTGAAAATAATTCTAGCTTTTTGATACATATTTTATAAATGCGTCTTATATGTTGGGTCTGAAAGATACTTGATGCATTAATAACTCTAAAGCTTTTCCAATTTTCATAACTTTTATGTAGCTAATAGTTTCACATTTAAAGTTGTATTTTTTTGACTGCAGGTGATAACAGTGTTATGTCCAACCGACCCTCGCCGCCTGATCCGTGGCCTATACCAGTCGGTCCGACTAGAGACCCCGACGGCCTGGGTCGACCCCGCCGCCATAGAGTGCCCCGTCTGCTACAACGTCCTCGACCAACCCGTGACGACCACATGTGGGCACACCTTCTGTCGCCGTTGCATCAAGCGTACGATGCAGCATAGGAATATGTGTCCGCTTTGCGCTTCTAGTCTTAGCGACTTTTATTTAGCGCAGGTAAAGCTTGTGTGGTTATGTTCTATAACCATTTCAAACGTGGATCATGTCATGTTGGAATCATTTTTGCTTTGGCTGTAGAATAGAGCTGTTTTTGGTTTTTATTGATGCAGATTTTATCTGATTAATCACTGGAGTTACTTGCACATTAGAAGTATATTAAACTAATACAATAGCTGAACTTATACCTTGAAGTAAAGTATCTTAAGATTTATGTAAGGTATAATTTACCTTGTGTAAATTCAACATACAAAACAGATTGTCCAGATAAGACAATCTATGAGAAACGACCATTAAAAAGCATATAACGTTCAGCCGTTCATGAGAACGCATGCAACAGTTTGCAAATAAATAAGTTACTACAGTCCCCTTCATTGTCTATAGTCGTAAATAAATAAAATATAACAAAACTAGTAGTGCCTTGCGGTGTTTCCCGCGTAATAATGGATTTTCCCGCTGCAAAAAGTAGCCTTTGTCCTTAAATCAGGCTCTAGAGAACCTGTGTACTAAATTTCATTTAAATCCCTTCTGTAGTTTTTGCGTTAAAGAGGAGCAGAGAGCTACTTACGCTTAATATAAGTATGGTTGATTTCTGTACTTAATTACTTGTTTGTTTACACAGACGGATGAAACGGAGTTGGTGTCTGCAGTGCTGGGCACCATCCCAGAGAAGCCTCTGATAGATCCTGACTTCATTCCTTTGTTCGCGTGCACCGTAGCATTCCCTGAGTAAGTACTAAACTGTCAATGACAAAATGTTTATTTTCTCAGAAGCACAAGGCTTTCATGGACAGGTCAATTTAATGTTAATTAAACTAAAAAAAATATAGAATTAATAATAATGATGATAATAATATTAAAAAGTTTATTTGCGTATTAAACACGTTAAACATGGACATCATCATCATCATCACCCTATTAACGTTCCCACTGCTGGGACACAGGGACTTCTCTCTTGACGAGAGAGATTAGGCCTTGATTCACCACGCTGGCCAAGTGCGGGTTGGTGAATGTCACATGCCCTTTAAACTCTTTTAAAGTTCTCAGAACATGCCGGTTTCCTCACGATGTTTGCCTTCACCGTTAAAGCACGTGTTTAAAGCGCACATAAATTTCTCAAGAAGAAAAATCGAGAGGTGCGTGGCGGGGTTTGAACCCACGACCTTCGGAATGAAAGTCGAGTGTCCTCCCACTTTAGCCAACACGGCTTTTTTTTAAAAGTGGACATAATTAAATATAATCACGAAAGAGAGTAGATAAAACAATTAGTCATAAATTTGTTTTTTTGTTTTTTTAGAATAGAAAACCCTTTATTGTACACCGCACAAATAAAAGTAAACTTAACAAAAGCCTTAATTAAATGAAAAACAAGGTACCAAGGGCGGCCTAATCGCTATGAGCGATCTCTTTCAGGCCACCGGAGGTTTTTTTTGGAGGTTTTTGTCAGTTCACGTCCGTAAGTTGTAACCCTCTGAATCCTTACACGTGACCTCCAAGGTGGTGCTAAGAACAGTCTCTGGTAGGCTTCGGCCGCGGCTTTTCACCACCCTTCGGGCTGGGCCAGTGCGTAAAGCGATTTTTTCGTGTTCCGTAATGTGGTCCGGAGAAACCTTCTAGGTCTTCATGTCCCATCTTAGACCACATCGTCACTTTACATCAGGTGAGATTATGGTCATATGAAGGCTAAAAAAATATACGAAAATATTATCCGAAATAAGAAATACATTTAAATAAACTTTATTGCGGCAAAGTAGACAAATAATGATCAAAAATATTTATTTGTGAAAATAGGAAGATATTAATATAAAGAATATCAAGGACAACTATCAACTGATGATGATAATCGTGTCAGCCATTGTTTTCTAGTGTGTAAGTTACCTTCATGACCAATATCAATCAAGTCCGGGCAGAAGGTGTGTGTGGCCATGTCTATCTTCATACTGAGTCTTACAAATATTTATCGAGTGGAATGCATTATCCCTTGTTAGCGCAAGCGACTAAGTCGACATATAAACAACACTTGGTCGAAGGAAAACACGTTCAAGCTTGTGATATGTACCTTGAAAAGAAATTCTTGCTAAAACCTGCTTAGAAACTACACGTATACATTAATTAGTAGCGTCGCAATCAACTGTTGCAGTTAAAATGACAAGAATGTACTCACCCGAGAGCCACGCTTTCGCAAACCAAAGGAATTGTAGATTTATCAGAGGTTTTTTGCCACCAGCACACGCATTAAACTGCTTACCTAAGAATACGCATTATTATTTAAACCAATTTTAGACAACAGTTATCGAAAGGCAATGTTTCTTAAAAGTATGATGTGTAAAGGTTTAATGGGTAAGGTGTTTGAAGTAAACAAAGGCTAATGAGACGTTTTAAAAATGTCTTTATATAAATAAACATTTCATAACAACTTGCCCTTATCCCACATTAAGTGGAGTTGGCACAGCATGTTTTTTACTTACTTTAATTGATTTTTGTAAAATTTCTCAACCTAAATGCCATCGACATTTTAGTGCACTTAATCTTAATAAAACGCACTGTAGAAGTTATCATAGTTTAACTATTTGTTACAGTATCCCTTGCCCGCTGATGATATTCGACACAGATTTCCGGAACGTTGTCCGCGGGGTGTTGGATTTGGGTCTGCGCAGGTTCGGCATGCTGGCTTCCTTGGGGGACGACACCTACGCTAATTATGGCACGGTTAGTATTAAAAAACAAGTATTTCCTAGGCTAGTTTCATGAAAGAGCAACGAAATGCTGGAATAACATGCCTCCTCCCATAAGAAACCTCACATCTAAATCATCTTTTAAATCAAAACTGAAATTGCATCTACTTCATGTACAAAAACAGGGGATACCCCAGCATTTCGTTTGCCTTTTTGTAGCTTTGAGAATGTTTATCGATAGGTATCATAATTTCAATTTATTGACTTTTCTTTTTCTACATAGCCTTATTATTTATTATAAATTCATTATCTTACTTAATTTTTATTGTGATAAATATCTCAACAACCGAGGACTCTCTTTTTTTAAATTTAGTTTTTGCAACTCTAGGTAATTGCTGAAAATCAGTGGTTGCACCCTGTGCAACATTAATCACTGAGCAATTACCTTTTTGCTGCACTGCAACACACATGTAAGGACCCAGATTGTCTTTAGCTTTAACCTTATGTTAGTTACTTGTAAGTTAATGTTAAGTTTGAGTGTTCCTGTTTAATATTTTAGTGTATAATAAGTAAATGTGTATGTGTGTTGAAGTCGCAAATAAATGATTTTTACTTTACTTTACTTTAAAGAGGAACCGACAGACAAAGTTACTTTCGCATTTATAATATTAGTATGGATTTATTAGAGTACTTCTGTACCTCCGGCACAAATAAAATAGACTCATCAAACAAACAGAAAAAAGTTGTATTGTGTTTTATTATGAGGTAACAACTAACACACACAAAATACACGTTGAATTCGTTAAACAGCTACTGTCTTCTAACCTCTCTAACTGCTAGGCAATTTAGCTACTCTCTAACTTAAGTTAAAATATACTCTGCAACTGATAAACATTCACATTTATAGTGTTAGTAATAACAGTTTTTTTCTATTTTAGATAGTGGAAGTACGTGACTGCGTTGTATTTGAGGATGGGAAATCGATTTTATCGACCGTTGGAGTGTCCAGATTTCGGGTCCTAGAAAAAGTGACAATAAATGGGTATGTTTGTATTATTTTGTTATACTAAACTGTGTTAAAAACAAAGAATATATGAAACAAACAAATTTAAACTTTAATGAAACATTAAGGCCACCTTGTTTCGAAGATTTAGGCATTTTACTCGCCCAGTCGACTTGCATGCGCGTTACGCGGGAGCCGACTTGATATGAACTCCGGCGAACTTTGTCGGCAGCAAGAACGCCACAATACAGCATAATGCAGTAGCTACGGTGATTTTAATGACTGTATTTTTTTAGTATATTGATTATTTTATTGACTATATTCTTTTATTTGATTGAAATGAAAGTTTATTGTAGTAGGTATGTAGGTATTGAATGTAAACATAATTTTTCTTACTAAACTTTTTGAATTAGTGAGGTGATAATTATGATTGAAGAATTTGTGGTAAAGAATACAAACAACAAAATGAAACAAACATAATTGTTATGTACAATATTTATTCTCATTTATAAAAAAAATACATTTTATATGAGGAATAAAATGCTTAAATTTCATTGTAATTTAGAGTTTATAGTGCTAGGTCCTGATCATTTGCCATTTGAAATAAAAGAACTTATCGGAAATTCATTCAAGACTAAACTTAGAAACTGGCTTGTAAATAGTGTTCACTATAACCTAAAGGAATACTTTGAGAACTAGGTAAATATAAGGTACTTTGTTCGAAGTGTTTTTAGTATGTTAGGTTCTGTAGGATTTTTGTTTGTTTTTCTTTTTGTAATTTTTGTTATAATTTAACTATTGTGTTAAATTATTACTATATTGTATGTCCGAAGTGGATCAAATTGTTGATACTCGATTTTATTTAAGATCTTCATGTACATGACACACAATTTATACAATAAAATGTTCTTATTCTTATTCCTGATTGCAAATTAATAATGTTTTGCGATAAAAAAATCTCTTTTTCTTTATTTTCGGATTCGGTGGATTCGCATTCAAGTGTCAGATTCCGTATAGGCATACCACGAGTGTGTTTGGGGTTGACGATTTCTGGCAGCAGACATTGGACAGGTGGTAAAAGAGTGATAATTTTGATTCCATCTTTGATTTCCAAAATTCATCATCTTTTTCGATTCTTTCGATATGTACTGGTTCCTTTTCCCCGGCCCAAATAACAAATAGACATTGCCGTCGCGACAGCAATGTCGCGCAGTTGTCCTTGTACTTGTAAAACCAATTACGGTTTTTATTAATTGTTGTAGTTTCACTTCTGTCGTGTGTGAATCGCACACACACCTTTTTTTTTCACGTCGCACGTCGCTCGTCGGGCGGGAAGAGCACTGGCATAGGTCCGTCGTCGGTAAGCGCCACCGCGCGACTGACGAAGCCCGCGGGCGTCGCGCCACTCGTGGGTTTGTAGGTATTTAGGCATAATAAATAGGAAAATAACACTACAACACGCACCTCAGCGATTTTCACTAGAAAATTGATTTATCTAAAGATTGGTGTAAAAATAAGGTCAATTTATTGATTATTTTAGGCACAGTATTGAAAATGTTTTTTAAAAAGAGGCAACTTTGGTATTTTTTTCTATCGAGCGAAGTTCATCTTATTGTGTAAATGTAAGCGAATTGCACTCTGTAAGATCCTCAACTGAAACATATATTTTTTTTCAGAATTTTACGTCAATTTTTGACTGATTCATATTGATTTTAAAAACAGCATTTGCGGTATAAGGGGCCCTTAATATATATACTAACTAATATATTTGTTATCCCATTCTGCAAGATGTTTATATGAATTTGTTAAATATTAATTGAGATCCATTCCATCAATTAAGGATAATACAAGTTAATTAACAGTCTTTTTAAAATAAAATTGAAGTTCAGAACGGCTGGCTGTTTTGTTGTGAATCTAAAAGCATACTTTTCAACATTTTCTTAAACACATAAATAGATTTCGATTTTTTTAGTGGAGGTGGTAAATTATTCCTGTATTTCGTGGCTGAATATTTAAAACTGCCACAAAATGCAGCCGTTCTTTACGTCGGGCAAATTAGGCGGATAGTGATACGAATATGGTGGTTTGAGAAGTGTAGCTTCTCAAATAGATAGCTCGGCTGTTCGAATTTAATTTAACCAAAGAGCAGTGATGTTTTATGATATATTCGGCGAGATGACATATTAAGTAAGTTACTATCATTTATGTAAGGAGCAATATGAGCACGTCGCGGAACAGGTAAACGAAAACGCACACAGGCTTTTTGAACCCGCTGAATTAGTCTTTTCGACTTAGACAATAAACAACCACCAAAAACGACATCAGAGAAACTGAGTTTAGACAGTATAAGTGAGTCGCGCAATCGTATCCTCAGGTCTACACTTAAGTGGTCTCATATAATCATATAATAAGCATGGTGACTATATTCTGTTTAGTCCGTTTGTAAGCCCATTCAAAAATATTAGACACCTATTTTTCGCTTTATCGATATATTTACTTTGAGGGCGTATAAATTTAGTAAAAATCGCGCGAAAGCGTTATGTCATGTTTTTTTTGTTTACAAGAAAAAATGAAGTACAAGTATTTTAAATAATCTAAATGGTGGAGTAAATATTTATTTATTTTAAGTCATCTCCCTCTTGTTTTCAGATGCCCGTACGCTCGTGTACAACGCCACGTGGACATCGTACCGATGACCGAAGTGACCATCTTCGACCTTCAGCTGTTGGCTCAGCAGATAAAGCAGAAAGCGTTGCTGTGGCTGCCGACCCTGGACATGGCTCTTCGCACGGATATATGGAGCAGCTTCGGACCCTTCCCAGAGATGAGCCTCGAAGGCGAGTGGTGGAGGAACCCCAATGGACCCATATGGCTGTGGTGGCTCATCGCCATATTACCCTTACGGACTGAGATACAGGTAACTTCTTATTCTACATTTTGCAGCTATGTATTTCGTACATAATATTCATAAGTAGGATTATAAAGTGCATTTCAATGTGCGTTTTAGGTTAAATTTTAAGTGTATTGTTTTAGCAATTAAATGTATATACTTAAAATCTATAACTATTTGAGTCTATTAAACAATAAGTGTTTTTGTCCTTAATGTTTTACAAAGTCAATGAAAAGATTGAGCCGACTTCATTCTTAATTAAATGAGGTGTTCCTTGGTCAGCTTTCAAAATAATTGTTTGCACTAGCAAAAATTAAAATAAAAAACACTCTCCCCACACAGCTTGCTCCCCACAAAAACTTATATTGTTATTTAATTTCAGATGCTAATGTTGTCTACTAAACACTTATCAAAAAGGATGACGGCAGTTCTGCGCACTCTGGACGCTATGGATGCCTATACATACTTCTATTCAACAATAACCCGAATGTGCCCATAAATATTATGATATCATGTCTACGTTTGCGTTACTAGTGCTTCGACGAAGCATTTTGAAACATGTAATAGGCTTGTCAACTTCGGCATTTTTTTCAATAATACTTCATTTTTAAGATACAGTGGAGAGTTTAAACCGTATTATCTGTGGAGTGCGCTATGTAAGATCCAAAGTTATAATGTATGATAACTTACAACTGCCATTACAATGTACGTAGAAAAACGCGCGTAGAATATTCAAAATATTCCCGAAATATTTTGTATATTATAGTTAAAGTCGTGTATAGTTCCTTCCATAACTTTTCTATGTTCACTCTACTCTATTCTGTAGGATAAATGTATACCAGTGAATGTAGTTCATCAGGTCAATATTATAGCGATGTCGACTGAATCTTTGAACCTTTGTGCAGGGTTATAAATGTGATTAAATATAATCGATAGTTTCATCTCAATAGTTGGCACCTAGAACTTTAGTTGTATTATGTTGATAGTTTGTGCCAAATATTTGTCATAGTTATCTTCAGCGCGTTTGTTATAAGGATAGGGGCCAATTTAACTATCTTGTTATAAGTTTTGTACAATGAAGTTGAAGATATAGCATTTATGTAGTGGCCGACATGTAAACATTAATTTCAGGTAATCCAACATCTCTTTTTTTATATAAAGAATCAATTTTTCTAGCGTCATAGTATAGAATTTTCGCGTAAATGTCTCTTTAATTTGTTTGTTTTAAAATGTACATATAGTTTTATAAAAGTACTTATATTACTTAGTTATGTGACTCACTGTATAAATGCCATATCTAAGTATGTCGTCTTGTTACCAGTAGTCCTTAGCATTTATCCAATATGTAACTCCACATCTTTAAATTACATTAGGTGGGGCGAAACTGCTCTCTAACATTATATTTTCCAAATCATCATAAATTGTCATTGTTATAATTTAATATAACCGTTTTGGGTGTCAGGTTATTCTAATATGGTTTAAAATACATGATAAAAAACAGCTTCCGATTAATCACAAACCATTAACAAATGTTAATATACCTTCTTTTACATATGATATGGTCAACAAAGGAAATAAGTTTTCATAATACCCCATTTCTGTGAAGCACAAAAATGGTATTTATGAAATCTTTGACAGTAATAGCATTGCCATTTAAAGTTATGACCATGATACTACACTGGTTTTATTATAGAAATATTCTAATATACTTCACATTCCATATATGACACTTAACATGTAGGTGTACAAAAAGCTATAATCAGCTTTTTGTCAAATAAATCTTGTACAGCATATGCTTTGTAAACTTTTGCTATTGTAATTATGAACAAAATATGTGATTCATACATACAAACGCGTTTAACGCGAGTATCCACAATTTTTTTTAATTGTTGCTGTTATAAAACACATTCTGTTTTCAAAAGTATATATGTATCTCTTGTTTAATATTTGTAACTTCCTCGGAAGTGCGTTTGCCCTGCCAAGTAAATTGTATTTATAATTTTATTCAATGAATAAAATGCATTGAAGTATATTAAGTAGTCTCGTTAGTTTTTTGCCTAATAACGATTAAGAAAAGTATGTATAATAAGGATAAATCATTTTCATGTGGTCCTTGTTATAATTTTTTGACATACAATAATAATTCTTTGTATATTCTTGTGTAATTATAATTCATCAAGTCAAATACTAAAGCGTTACGCATTTATCGATAGTAATAACAATTACTATTATACATACTTATATTTTTTTCTAAGAGGAACTTGATGTTTAGTTATGGGGAGAAAGTAAGTTTAAAAATCATGTGTGGTTTTAGAGTAAGTTATATTATAACATAAGTCACTGTCATTCCTCTCATTTATAATTTAGAGAATGCCGACTTTGATCTCACTCAAATATGTTTTAGGTTAACCTCGGTATTTGATATGGACCGATTTTCAATCCTCTTAGGAAAGTCAGTTATTCATTAATTAACAAAAAATAATAGAAGTACACAGAATAATTAAATTTTTTTTTAAATGGACTAGAAACAAATTTCTTGATTTGTGCCTCATTAATATTTTATCTGAGGAATGCACCATTGATCCAAATATAACGGTATTTTAGTTTAATTTTGAAAAAATGGACCTCTGACAAATTTCTTGATTTGTACTTAATTGACATTTTATCTGAGGAATGCACTATTGGTCCAAATAGAAAGGTATTTTAGTTTTATTTTGACAAAGACCAAGCTTTACTAAAATACATGTAATTTATAACAAAAATGTTCAAAAACATTATGAACTGTGATGTACATATGCCTACTTGAGTATATTAAGGATTGTTTAACTGTGCAGAACCGGTTCTTTAACCTTTACTTTGCGTGATCTGATTACTTTAATAATGCTCTGTTAAAGACTCAGTCACTAAGTTCTTTGACTGGCTTTAAACAGAATTTAGGTGTAATCTCCTTATTTTTTGTTCTACTGTTATGTTATATGTTTTTGTTTAAACACTTTAGTGTTTTATTTTCTTTACTATTTAACGGAAACTTTTTGTTTAGTTTGTATCCATAAAAATTTATAACAGGCTTAGGATTCTATTGCTCTTGTTACTCTCAGCATCAAATGCTCATTAGAGACTTGGTGTCTGACCAAGCTTTAAATGAGCATTTGATGCTTTATGCAGAATTTAAACTTTATATTTGTTGTTCTTTTTTTTTTTCAATAACATTTATGTTGCGTTATGATTGTTTAGTGCGTGCTTTATTTTTTACTTTTGTTTATACAATACCTGTAACAAGCTTGGATTACCATTGCTGTCACTATAAACAGACATTGTCAGGTTAAGTCTCTATTAGCCTTAAAAAGACTTATATTATTTTAGAGAGAGACTCTTTTTTTTGTTTTCTTTATTATGGACCCGTAACATTACATAAGGAACGAATGCTCATTTAAATACTTGGTATCTGACGAAGTCCTTAAATGAGCATTTGATGCTAAGCAGAATTTAGAATTTTTATTTTTTGTTCTTTTTGTTAAGTAATATTTATGTTGCTTTATGATTGTTTAGTGCATGCTATTTATTTTTGACTTTGTTTATACAATACCTGCAACAAGCTTGGGTTTCCATTGCTGTCACTATTCACAGACATCATCAGGTTAAGTCTCTAGCAGCCTTAAACAAACTTACTTTACTACTTACAAGATACTCTATTTTTTTTTGTTATCTTTATTATGTACCCGTAACATTACATAAAGAATGGGGTGGGATTTTATGGCTGACACTCTTATACATCAGATGTATAAAATAAATTACAAATTAATCCCCCTCCTATTCTTAAATTTTGTGGTTATGGTTATTAAGGTTTATACTTTTATTTAGATTTTATTTACTTTCTGAAGCCTTTAAATAAATTGTTTTTGTTTCTAAGTATAATGCTATTTAGTTGTAAACCCTTTCCTATAAAAGTTATTGTTCGGAATGCAAATTTGTGCTGTTTTCTCTGGTTTGATCGACTTCACTTTAACATATCTAATATTCACTTGGTAATTTATTAGACAGTATTGCAATTTAAAATTAAAAATTTCCAGTAAAGAATAAAATAACTAAATGTTACCAAATGTCATGCGTAAGCTTTTGGATGGGGATGCACAGTTTTATCTGCTTGTAGCACTGTGTAGAAATCCTTGCAGATTAATTGTTAGATTTGTAAGGTAACTTATCCAGCCCTACGACAGGGTTTCTATTTTCTAATACTAAGCCTTTTTTTTAATCCTTTTCAAGGCGGTTTTCATGTTATGGCAAAGTAACTGCAATTTACCACCTAATATTTTAATATCTTCACCAGTTCTCCAAATATTAATAAGGAATATGACTATTGTGGCAGGAATTATTTAGGTAGGATGCTATGTGCAAAAATAATTGATGTGTTAAAAGATTTACATAGTAGAAAACTATTTGGAGGTATTTGCACCTTGTGTAAAAAATGACTGTATTAGGTAAGGTGCATTGCATACTTATTTGTGTAGTGCCATAGTCTTTGTATACCTTAGTACCTACTTCTTATTATACGTCTAAGTACTTCATATATTTTTCTATCTTGCATATTTCTTGTTTTACATAAATACAGGCTACTCTGGGTTACAAACATTTTCGGACCTATGATTTTTGCCAGAATTTATTAAATAGGTAGTTCGGTACCATAAAGGTATTCCTTGAATTTACCGTAGATATAAATGTGTAGCTTTTCTATCACCTTTACCTTATATTAACTTACCTTCTACGCTGTTCCTCAATAAGGTATTAAATTAAATACTTACTTAAAAAATACACAGATTTTTGATTTTTTTTTATTGTTTTCTGTGTCCGTTTTTGTTAATAGGGGGAGACGAAAAGTATGGAGCTTTTGTCATACACGCGACTTGTATTTAGGGAAGGCCCCTAATAATAAATAATATTTAACTGCGGTGCGTTCCTGCTAGAGCATAAAAACACTGTCCAAGCTTCCTATATTGGGAATTAGTGGTCACCGTCAGGATGATGAGTCACCTGTGGTATTTAACGTGGAACTGCAATCCAAAAATTGCTTCAAAGTTGCTTCCATTTACTTCCTCTAAATTTTAGAAGAAATTAGAACTTTCAAGGTGACCGTTCATTCTGACGTCAGGAGGGCCTGTCCCTGTACCTGGCCGTCGGTCGACTACGTGCGGTCACGGTGTGGAATTGCTGTGATTTGTATAAACCAATAATTGCTTCCTATTTGCTTCCTTCAAAGCTTTCAAACCTAGATCCTGTACCTATCAAGGAAATAAAGATACATCGATATACCTAACATGAACATGAAAGGGTAAGCCAGCACAGCACCTGTCAAAAATGCGTTCATAGCTTTTGGTAATTTATTTATTCTAAATCATGTAGAATTTATTTATCTACTATTTAGGCACACCCAACTAACCAGCATTTGACCATCAGCGTGGTGGGGTTAGGTTATGGTCTGAAGCTGATTTTTGCGTCGCATTGATCATCGGCGCTGAAAGATCGGCTTGACGCTATAACTCGTTCATAGCGTACACCACATTTATAAGCTTAACTAGGTACCTACTTAAGTAAGATTAGGAAAACACCTAGGTTGCCAATAAAATATCATCTAATTCACTATGATATTGTTTAGAAAAAAATGCATTATGCCCAAAAAACAATGACATACGTAACATTTTATTTAAAAAAATTAAGCTATATTTTTATTGGCAACCAAGAAGATGGACGTACCTACTCGTAGTGCTTATATTCTCGTTGGATCTACATACCTACTACATACTCCGAATCATCGCTTCCGGATCTTAGATTATTTTTCTATGTCCAGCTGTGGACGTCTCAGGCCAGAAATGATGATGATGATTTAAGTACCATTTAGCCCGAGGTAAGATAATTTGCGTGTGTTGTAGGTATGTACTTTTGATTTACATACTAATAATATGTATTATTAAAAAGTTAATTTGCGTATTTAACACGTTAAACATGGAGTACATAAAAAAACACATACATGAAAGAGAGTAGATAAAACAATTAGTCATAACTTAGTTCGAATACAAAAAGGTCACCAGCTCAGCATGAAGGCTGTGTCAGCAGGATGATACTGACACAGCGCTGGTTTTCAGTGGTGCCTCAGACAATAGAATAGAATAGAAAGAGTTTTATTTACGTCATAAACACACAATTACAATTAAAATTAACATAAAAGCAGTTTAACAAAAATGCTATAGTAAAAATATTTAAACGTAAATCGGTTTCCACTCAGCATAATGCTGTAGCAGCTAGGTGAGCTGGCTACAGCGCTGGTTTTCAGTGGTACCGTAACAATGCAGCGCGCGGCACTGCTTTGAACAACACAATTTAAATTAATTAATTAATTTTTAATTACATGTAATTATGAATTATTACCAATAAAATGACTATCTGACTATGACCTTAAGATTCAGTTGGATTATATCATTATTCTGCTTTTTGGATCCCAACAAGAGAAATCCCATCAAAAACAATACTTGTCAATAAATCTAAATTTAAAATTTAAGAAAAACCCCCGATTCCCATGCCTTAATTTCCTTAAACGTAAAACAACATAATATTTTGTAATGTGGACGCGATGCGATTTCATTTGATACCCCACACTAGTATATTTGCAGATTTTCGGTTTTGCTTCCCCACTCTCACCCCCATAACTTTTAAACGGCACAACCGATTTTCATGAAACATGTCTAAGAACACTCGCGCCAGACTCACCTTTCATACAAAAAAAACTAAATTGAAATCGCTCCATCCGTTCCGGAGCTATGGTGCCACAGACAGACAGACACGTCAAACTTATAACACCCCTCTTTTTTGGTCGGGGGTTAAAAAAACCAAGTCGCGCAACTCAGTTGTTCTGCGGTAAAAAGTTGTGAGTTTTTAATTTATTCAGTCTCTACATAAGCGACTTTCTGTCTTAATACGTCCAGTCTCTAAGACCACGAACGTGGTTCATAACAATTGAAAATCAATTGTGTCTGGAATCTCCGTACTCGAAGCATTAAGTTGTTACGTAATAATTAACAGCATCTTATTAAGTACAAGGTGTCCGTGACTGGCTATGTAAGTTTAAGGTAAAAACATTACATTTCGTTGTATGAAAGATACGTAGGTTTAGTTCAACCCGACGCAATAAGTCGACCACCACGCGATGAGCGCCATACCAGAGCGCCAGCGTTCCCGTGTCGCGTCGGTCGTCCGACATCCTCTCTCCACAGGCGAAAGAGGTTTTTATTTATATTAAATACTAGCTGTGCCCTGCGGTGTTACCCGCGTTATAATGGATGAAGTACTCTTAACCAACAACATATTTTTGTTGAATGAAGATTAATATTATTATGTTGATACAACTTAAACAAATTGAACAAATTAGGTACCATAAAAACGGTTTTTGTGAGTTGATCTTAAAAGATAGACATATAGGTACTATCGCGGACTGTTTTTTAGATCATTAAAAGAACAATTATTCTTTAATACATATTTTTTGTGTATCTTGAACCATTTTCACGGCGCACGCAACGGAAGGCTTCAAAGATGAACAATTTCTCCCGTTTTTTTCACATTTACCACTATATCTTTGCTCCTATTGGTCGTAGCGTGATGTTATATAGCCTATAGCCTTCCTCGATAACTGGACTATGCAACACAAAAAGAATTATTCAATTCGAACCAGTAGTTTCGGAGATTAGCGCGTTCAAACAAACAAACAAACAAACAAACTCTTCAGCTTTATATATTAGTATAGATGATTAAATTTTTTTTATTTATCTATGGGAAACAAACAGATTTACAATACTGTAGATACACTCTTTGCAGAGTTAATAAAGTAAAGTCAATGTCAAAGAACTGTGTTTTTCACAACGTTGAAATAGTATTCACATCAAAAACACAACTTTAGCAACTTTTTCGTTTTCGTTTCGCTTCACTTCGCTTTCTCGTAGACGAAAGGCTAGAATGATTTATTATAGTTTCAAAATAAAAATATGGTGAAAATAAGGTGGAAGAACCCTTTTCAGGGTGGTGCTTATAGTTGCTGTAGGCGATGCAAGAACTTTATATCCATGTACAGGTAAAAACACCAGATGGCCCCGGTATGAAAATAAACATTAGAATCGATCTCAAAATAATATATTTACTTTGCTAATTGAAACCAGTGTAAATTTATTGTATTTATAAATACAATAATTTAGTAAGCATGTAAATCAAGTTCCTGTAGCCGGTTCTTAAAAACAATTTAGTAATCCTTAAAGTCTAAGAATTATCTGAAATTAATGCTTTGGCTATTCCTATGTGAACAGATTTTAAGTTACGAAGTTTGTATAAAACACAAAGCCTTACTTTATTTTTTAACATTTGATTGGTGATTATTTATACACACTAATCATATATTTACTTGTACTCACATTTGGCCAGCGTGGTGAATTGAAGCCTAATCTCTCTCGTCAAGAGAGGCGTTCCTGTGTCCCAGCAGCGGGATTGTAAATAGGGGTGCTTATGATGATGATAATAATTTATTCAAAGATACAAAGATACAAAATTATTTATTTCCATAGTTTGGTTTTACAAAACTTAGACACGTCAAAATAGATTACAAAAAAACATATAGGTCATAGGTGCTTAAAGATAAGTAGCAAATAAATTTATGGTATCTGGTCGCTTCGCTTTTTTTACACTAGAGCAAAGAAGCGATTAGAAACTAGCTCATTTTTGTATTGAAACTTTACAATCATTATTTGTTTGTTAGTCTTGATTTTGATTTTGTGTTGGAGCAGATTCCGTCCCAAGCAGTTTTGTCCTCAAGGTAATCTGATATATTATAATAAGCTTTTTTACAAAGATTGTTTTTTACAATTTTCTTAAATTTAGTAATTGACAACTGTTGCAATTCTTTGGGAATCTTGTTGTAGAAGCGTATACATTGCCCTTTGAATGATACATTATCCTTATGCAGCCTAGTGGTGGGCAAAGCGAGTTTATATTTATTTCTTGTATTTACATTGGTAAGATATCAAAGATATCTTGGAAAGAGCTCGCATAACAGAGACCTGAATGGACTTGCTCTATGTATAAGGCTCTATTGAACTTCGAAGACCGTTGTTTTGAAGACCTTGATGCAAAAAGCCTTAATAAATAGACCTGTCCAAAGCCTTCCTACTACTACACCTATGGTAGCAGTGGCCAACTGCTCTGAGCGCCCTGCAAAAAAGTCTTTAAAACTAAATTTCGCCAGCCACATTCGGGCACACAATAGAAAATATTAGAACAGTCCAGGTTTCCCTTTGTTGGATACGACACGGAGGACATAAATCAAATAATTCATTTATTGGTGTTTTTATGAATTTACATCACATTTTTTTTATTTCAGATTAAAACTCTACTTAGCTTTATCCCAAACCACATTTGTATTTTGCTGCCTTACATACAATGAGCATTTGAACTACAACTATGTTATTGATTTCTTATTGGAACCTATACATCGCGTTGTTGACAACTTTGCTAAGTATCTTGGAAAGGTAGGTACAGTTTATGTATCTTTTCTGTAATTTAAATACTTAGATTCCTTACATTTTGGAGTTTACCAGTAACCCAAATTGATTTATTTGTGACATTAGATTACTGTACTATTTACAGTAAATGTGTTTGGTCTTAAAAATATAGATAATCTTTAGAGTATTTTTTTTTTAATTTATGTATATTAATTTCAGATGTTTGTGTTCTGTGTGACTGTTTTGACCACAGCTGTAGTACTAATTGCATACTGGGTTGGTCTTCCTTATTGGTGGGAGAAGAATCCTCATGTGACAGTCTTCCTTGTGATCTTTGGGAATTGGCTCCTGCTTAATATTGTGTTTCACTATTATATGGGGGTCACAACATCACCGGGATATCCCCCACACGTAAGTTAGCAATCATTCTTGATGCAGATAATGTCTGGAAGACGAAGAAGAAGAAGGAAGGCATATGTCTAGGAGTAGAACTTAATTAAGATAACATGAAATATTACATAATAAATAAACACGAAATATTTACAGCTTTTATGAAATAGTATTACTGAATGAGAAACTAAGAGTTAGTGATGATTTTGCAACAACATACAATAAAAAGCAAATAAAGTGAAAAGTATTAAAAAAATGGTATAATCACCTTATCGTTTGCAGAATGTTCATCTAACGGAAGCAGCAAGTGTTTGTAAGAAATGCATAACTCCAAAACCGCAACGTACCCACCATTGTTCTGTATGTGACCGTTGCATTCTGGGCATGGACCACCATTGCCCCTGGCTCAACAACTGTGTTGGCTATTTTAATGCAAGGTTAGTTAGTCACTTGGCCAATAAATTCCTTCTTTTATAATCATTACAATTTTATAAATTCTTTATAACCGAGAGTCTATATCCATAGACCTCTCTTTTTACCCGTCTCCGCAATTCAAAGGAGTGTTAATGTGTTTAACAGTCTATGTATGTATGTATGTTCCATTGTCCCACTATACAGACCAAACGCATGGTCCGACTTCTATGATTCACACGTATATCGATTCCTCTGAGTACGGCGATTGTTACTAAAGAAATGACGTTAGTGATTATACAACATGGCGACTACTGGACGCCATTATGTTAAAAATAAATTAAAGTCAACAAATTATGTCATGTGGGGTATCGTTGAATAGGTATTTTTTTTTTATTTATGAAGTTTTTGAATAAAGACGCTACTAAAATATTACGATCTAGCCATTATAAAGGCTAATTAGTAATTTTACATTTGACTTAAATTGCTATAATAAAATAAAGAATGTGTCCATTAACACTTTGCTTATTGTCTCTATTTAAGGGGAAGACACTATGTTCTTGTGTTGTGAATAGGTATTTAAAAATAAATTTTAGTTTTTTTTTCAATTCATTTCGATCCGGCTTACCGTTTATAATTTATATGGAATCAAAGTTACAAAAAAAAAACGTAACAACCATTCTTACTTAATAGGCTTAGCCTACAAATTCCCAAAAACGTTAAAAGTGGCAGTCGGGTTATATTTTTTCTAAATTTCAGCTTGTTAATTGTTTTATTGCGAGAAGTTTGCCGTTTGGTGAATTGGTCACCCTTAACAGGCGTAATCCTACTTTTCTTTTGTTAATTGTAAAAAAGGAATGTAGCTGTGGCAAGATTTACCGCTCAATGACAGCTCTTCAATTAAAAAAAATATTTTCTGTTTGTTATTTATTCTCTTCATTTTCAGGTATTTCTACCTTTACATGGTGTATATGGTCGCCGGAGTTCTGTTCGTCATAATGGCGGGTCTGGAGCTCGGGTATCTAGTCATGTGGGTCAATGACACAGGTAATTAAACACTTCTGTTATTTCTTAATTGATTGCAAATAGCACTTAACGGTCGTAAAGTGTTGTTAACCTGTATGGGAGACCAATTAATTTCATGTAATTTTAAGTATTAAGTGTAGTTTTTTATCAGTATTATATAGTATACTTTTGTCTCACATTTTTATTGATTTGAATATGATACTATGCAATTTTGTGAGAAGACATCAAATAAAAGAGATTTTAAATAAGTATAAATAAATTTAATGCACTTAAACAAAATAGTAAATTCTGTTTTTGATGATTACAACATGCATGCAACGCTTATTTTGTTATCGGTCAGAAGAGTCACCAAGTCAGTGTAAATAAATTAAATCAAGCAATTTTCCTTTGGAAGGTGGTCTGCTGCCCAGCAACGACCCTGACTTAGTCGGCCACCCGGTGCGGATAAACCAAAGCGGAGCCTTGATCCCCGTCAAAGAGTTCGTGGAGTACGACGCCTTCAACTTCCCAAGAGAACATGACTTACCCGTCCCGCCAATCACAGAGGCGCAGCGGATCTGTGCGAACCAATGGAAACGGCGAGGTGTCTTCTTCATGGCGTTCACTTGCGTTGGCGTAACATTCTCACTGGCAACTCTTCTGATAATGCACGGGAAGCATATTAACAAAGGCGAGACTAGCGTGGAATCGGCTGTGAACGCGCGCACTAGGGCTGTAGTCAAATCCTTCAGGCATCCCTTCGACTTTGGACGGAGGAAGAACTGGAAGCTGTTCTTAGGGCTGACGCAAGGGAGAACGTTCTGGAGGCACGTGCTGTGGCCTTCGACACATAAGCCGATTGGCAATGGTGTCTTCTGGCATACAGTGCACACTTCTGATTTAAATGAGGACTGGCCTTGAGTATTTACAAAACATTCTGGTAAGCTTTGTAAATTTTAGGGTTAACTACATTTTTGCCTAATCTTTAGATAAAAAAGAAAATGTGTTTTTGGACCACTTGATAAAACATGAGTTAATTCTTGTTATAAGAAATCATATAAATTTCATCATGATCATTTTCTTGCCCTTATTTCACATTACGTAGGTTCGTTTTTTTCATTTGTTCTATCTCTCGTCATCTCAACACTCACTACTTTCTTACACATCAAACAGTCTTTTAATCAGATCCTTCAAACAGTCTTTTAATATGTATATAAAATGAGTATGTACATTAAATAAATATAATAGTGATAAAGTTCATGAAAGCAGCTACATCAATGTTCAGCATTTGCAGGCCAGTTTAAAATATCCTTATGTTAACTTGTCCGTTAAATAGGCGACCCGTTATTAATAGTTTTATTGACTGTGGTAACTAGTTTGTATTTGTATTCAGTAATGGTTGTAATGTAAATAAGATCTCGAAATATTCTATAGCATTAAATTATTATGTAAGTATATATTTCATTTCGCGGAAAGTATTTTATTTATTTTAAATTACACACATAAATAGTCCATACTCTTATTTAACACAAATAGAAAGAAAACAAATGTATTTAAATAATTTGCGTTGTGTACATATTCCTTAGTATTATTTTAGGACTATGCTGTATTTATCTATATAAAAAAAATGAATTGTTGTTCGTTAGTCTGATTAAAACTCGAGAACGGCTGAACGGATTTATCTTATCTTAGTCTTGAAATGTTCGTGGTCTAGGGAAGGTTTAAAAGTCGAGAAAAAATCGAATAATTGCCGGGAAGAAAAATTGAATAAAAACCCGTGCGAAGCCGGGTCGGGCCACTAGTATTTAATAATAAAGATAAATAAATAAAATACTTCCGTAATCTGTAAATCCTTTAAAATGATACATAATTTAATCCATAACTACACAGCAAGGCATCACCAAGTTACATTCCCTGTCTTGTAGTAGTTATGATATAGTTAGTAGGTACATAATAATGATGCAGATACACTTAGTTGTACCTAAAACAAAATAGCCAATTATGTAAAACATGTTTGTTTTACCTCATTCTTTTTTTATGGTTTTAATTCTACTATCTAGTCCATAGATTTAAGGAAAACTATGTATGTTACTAGGTCCTGTTTAACTATCTCCAAGTAAATTAGCAAATTATATAGAACAATTTCTGTCAATCACAAGTTGCCAGTTCACTTGATAGCTCTATATTTTAACCATTGGCTATTTAACTCGGAGATGGTGTAATAGGTCCTAAACATCTTAAAATAACACCCGGAAATAAAAGATGTTTTAAGGATAAAACTGTTTTATTACTATTATTACTGATCCTAGCCTATATTTTGGCAGTAAACTTACATTTTATAAACATTCGAACGCTATCATAGTTACAATATTTATCACAATGACATTACTACACGTCCTACACAATCTACCTATATACTCGTAATTATTAAATATTGCACAATTCAACCCACCGGGATCTTGATTACTGAGGTAGGTTCAAGGAATTTACCTTTATTGGTGTTCAATAAAACTAGTTGGCTTATTTAATTTAATAAATAAAATTATTTTACTTTTATCTGTGCCAGCAACAAAACAACATTTATTTGAAGAATTCTTTGGCATAAAGTCACAACTGAACATAATATTACAATAACCACTTGAACGTCCTTAACATCTTACTCCTCTGGCACAAAAGTGCCAGAGTAGTAAGATGTATGAATAATTATAGGTCAATGATTGGTTAATTTTTATACCTAAATTTAGTACATCAAATCTTTCTTCATAAATGATATAATCAGAGCTGTTGTATACTTATTATTACCTACATAATTGCTATAGTAAACCTACCACGGCATATGCCTAATTAGGAGACTAGCGCTTTCTATTGATAGGTTATGTTGTATCACAGTCTAATGAAGAATTTTGTTGGTATTATATTAGAATTACGTAGGTCGTAGGTCCACGATGCCGGCGTAATTAAAGTGTATTCTTGTTTACCTATACTATACTAAGAAATAATATATTGTTAGAAAGAGCAAGATTTCAAAAACCAGAAATTGTAGATCGTACATAACATATAAATATTATGGGCTCGCCATACATTTTGAGGTTCAAACCATATTATCCAAGGTATTTGTGTTTTACTTTACATAATATGTAGCTACCAAAAGAGAACCGAAGAGTCGACCTAGAACTACAGTAGATACGTACCTTGTAAACTTATATCACAATATGTTTATTCGATATCATTGTTTATTCGACAGACTACAATCTAGAATATATCGATGATGATGATATTTTAGCAATAACAATATCTTTTAACTTACCCATGAATACATTGCGTCTGGTCTTTTCGTAGGATCTGAGCCAGTACTTTGAAAATTTTTGTTATTTATACAGCGTATTAGGTAGAGGTATTGAGTACCTTGTAGTTCTTTACAGATAAAATCATCTTATCCTATTATCTTATCTGATAATACCTTACATTTTAATTTCATCAACACTGCTTGCCAAGGTATCTGCTTACGGGGTTTTAGCTATCTTCTGGAGAGCATATTTTTTACTTGAAAGTACGTATGCTCTATAATTGATTTCGTTTGTGGTAAGGCATAGAGTTATTGACTAGGTAGTCATTGAAAATATACCTTAAGCAAGACAGCTTAAGACATATTTTCAAAAACGATTTCTATCTTACTAAAAACTTAAAAATATGTAGTCTTGTTTTTGTAATATTTCCTTTCTCCGTCCCGCGTCGTTAGGAAAGCGATGAAAGACATTAAAGCTATTAGTAAATTTATATACAGACCCGCTACATTGCGTCCTTAATGGCTAGATATCCACTACAAGTACATCGACTACTGGGATTTACAAAAAGAAGATATTGTAATCGAGCAGAATAGATAAATAATAAACAAATAAATGATAGCAAATAAACGAAATATCACCATTTTGCGTCAGATAAGAACTAGGTACCTACCGCCTGCTACACAAAAATGGCAATTATTAGCACATTTTATAACACTTTTTCATATTTTTAATATAATTTATCATCATCATCATCATCACCCTATTAACGTTCCCACTGCTGGGACACAGGGACTTCTCTCTTGACGAGAGAGATTAGGCCTTAATTCACCACGCTGGCCAAGTGCGGGTTGGTGAATGTCACATGTCCTTCAAACTCTTTTTTGAAGTTCTCCGAACATGCCGGTTTCCTCACGATGTTTGCCTTCACCGTTAAAGCACGTGTTTAAAGCGCACATAAATTTCTCAAGAAAAATCCAGAGGTGCGTGGCGGGGTTTGAACCCACGGCCTTCGGAATGAAAGTCGAGTGTCCTCCCACCTAGCCAACACGGCTTTTGATACCCACATAAATTATATCAAAAATTTAAAGCAAATTCATAAATACAAAAGCCTCGTACCGTTGATCTTTTATAACCGCGTATCGTTCTTCGAAACGGATAATAAGAATATAATAGAATATTAAGGGGTTGGGTTGGGTTGTTATCGATATTTTGAGGCAAAACTAGTTAAAAATGGTTGTCAATTGTGGAATTGTAAGTTGTCTGAGCTGAGAGCGAGCGAAGTGAGGACGCTGCGGCGCTGAGGGTTCACGCCCAGGTTTTCCCAGTTGATCCAAGACAGCCTCGCCGTCAGATCTGTGAAAGAATATTTGTTACAAAAATACTGTATTATTTTGCGTCAAATATACTCTTGGGTCGTAGTCTACTTTGAAGGCAGAAACGTGGTCGAAGATGAGGCAAGTTCTCTCAAAGAAAGCCTATAGGTGTACGATTCCGAACTACCGATTCTACTGTCGCTGAGCTTGGAATCATACCTTTATCTTTCTACTTAATTTGATATTCAAAAACAGACTTCGGAAAGTAGTATTTAGTGGAAGAAAGTAAGAATGAATGGACAACTCCGTGCCCATGTGGCGTTCAAAAAGTGTATATCTTCGTGTGTTTTGTTTAGTTCATCTACGCGTGCTGATAGCTCTATTCTATCTATTTTAGTCGTGCAAAGTGCAATTGAGCAGTTTTTTCTCGTTGTGCTCGTTTTGTAAATAATTTCTAACCCACCGCAGTTCTATTCTGTGATTAAATTATATCCGACACTTCTAAAAGCAACATTACCATCTCTGGCAATCTCCGCGTACACAAACAATCATAATGTAAGTTCTGCGCTTACATTCAACACGTTGCTTATGACGTGTAAGAGTGTAAGACTTGAACTTGAAAACTTATTTACAATAGATACGTACAAAAGTTTCACTTTGTGACCCACCAAGAATTTTCATAGAACAGTAAGTCTGAGATATTCACTTTCTATCTGTATTTTGACTTCGAAACTAATTACATACAATATAATGAAAAAAGCCGTTATTTAAAAAAATGGACACGATTTTCTTTTTTCCTGTATACGAGAAATCAAGACGTGACAGTCCATTGAAGTTTTCGGGTGACGTATCGCTTTCGCGTGATTTGTACAAAATATCATATTCACAAGCCCCCACTCCAGAACGTTGATGCTTTTTAATGAAATTGATTCTAATTACTTATTCACACCATACATAATTAGTTTTTTACCGCTTGTGTTCCAATGAGCGCGGTCTGCTTTTATTTCTCCCCGCAGACACTTCTCCACGTACGTCAGAGGATCATAGTCAGCGTCCAGTACCTGAACCACAACAAAAAAGTTAAAAACAAACATTGGTAACTAAACCTATTTTAGGTAAAATGCAGCATTCATTTGTCCTCGTAAATCACTTCGAAATTTGTTAGAATGAGACAAAATCCGTTTTC
This sequence comes from Gymnoscelis rufifasciata, assembly GCA_929108375.1. Lineage (NCBI taxonomy): Eukaryota > Metazoa > Arthropoda > Insecta > Lepidoptera > Geometridae > Gymnoscelis > Gymnoscelis rufifasciata. The sequence goes on from OV815301.1 coordinate 11,842,963, forward strand.
ACTCAAACTGGAATGCATTTGAATTGACTCTATCAGTAACAAAAAGAACTCTTTAACGTACACGACAAAAATAAGACAAACAGTAATATAAGTCTTTAAGGTGTTTATGTTTTAATTTGTATAATGTCTTATTAATTACTGTAACTGGTGTAAGCCGTGGTGATAAAATAAATAAATAATTTATAAATGAAGTAATTGCGCTCCAGCTTGTTAAACTAATCTTGATAAGTAATCGTTATAATTATTGTAACGGCTAAATTTATCTTATTATACTGTTGTTTTTCAACTTGGTCTTGGTAGTGGAAGACATTGTCTGTGGTTCTACCTAATGCCGAGTACAGAGAAAATAAAACTGACAACTGAAGCGTATAGATTCACTTTGGTTGTGTTTGAAAGTGGTAAAGCGGCTGGCTGCACGGTTTATCATCGCGTTTATTGCTAACGACTTCGCGTGGCCGCCACCGCGATAACATTGATATCGGCCGCGGTTAACCTATGTTATTGGTCGGTAATGTTCGTATTGCATAGAACGACGACTATTGCTGTTTTTTTTTGTTAGATAAGCCTTCATTTGATTACAATCTAAGTGGATGTGGTCTTAGATAGGGCATGAAGACCTAGAAGGAAGATGGCTTCTCCGGGCCACATTACGAAAAAATCGCTTCACGCACTGGCCTAACCCGGACGATGGTGACAAGCCACGGCCGAAGCCTACCACCAGAGACTCCCAGCATTTGCTTTCTGCTCCGCATACCTATGTGCTGGGTTGTCGGCGCAGTAAAATCGGGCCGCGTCGCGTTTCGGTTTGCGCTGACCGTTGAGTGCGTTGGATAAAAATGTATTAAGCTTATGAACTTACCTCTCTAAGCAGAGCTATATAGGCAATAGCTAGCCGCAGAGTGTCGATCTTGCTGAGCCGCTTCTCGTAGGGAAACGTGGGAACGTGCACGCGCAGTTCGTCGAACGCCGAGTTTATACTGCTAAAGTCAGAACACAATGCACGCGTTTTAGCTTTATACGGGTGTAGGGCTAAATCACAACCACACTTTAAAGAACTCCCGATATAAGACTTCTCTTCTTGCCTTATTGATACGTATCAAGCACTAAGGCCCGTTTTACTAAACAACACTCAGCCCTAACTTCAATCTTGTGTATGCATTTTATACTTACGTCAAACGTGCGTATTTGTCGAAGCAAATAGGGTTGAGTGTGGTATATTAATACGGTCTGACTTCTTAAACGGTTAAAATTATTTCTTGTAAACTTATGCCTTTATAATTTACAGTATATTATCTTATATCAGTATCTAGCCTTTAAATTTGTTACGCCCGGCTAGTAATTTATTATTCTATGGCCCGGCTAAGTAGGTGCCTATATAGAAGTTTAATGGTAGAGGAGCTGAATGGGTTTGTGAACTTTTTATAGCGCCAGAATAAAATATGGAAAATATGCACATACTCGATGTAAGTGTTAGGCATATACATATATAGGGGCTTCCGAGCCGGGTGTTGATGTGACGACCCTTAATAACATAATGCAGAACGATCGCTATTAAGTACCTTTCAATAAACGGACGATTTGGATCAAATGTTGAAACGATAAAATGAATAATAAATCTATTTTTAATCATTTACGTCATAACGTTAAAATATTTAATCATCAGAATCTATTTTCTTCAAGACAAACGCGTCAAAGTTATATAAGATAATAGAAGACTAACCAAACTTATAACTGAAAATAGATAGAAAGCTATAAAAAAGGCAAAAAATATAAATGACTAATAAAATGATTCTAATACATTAGAAACATACCACATAAATATTTCGGTAAATAACAATGCATTATTTTGTAATAGTCAAACAAATTGCAAAAGTTTTCGAATAATGGTTGCCTCCAAAATGCCACGTGTGCCTGGAAACTGCTGCAGACTACAGAAATAATGGCTTTTTACTAATCAGTGACGTCACACGAACACTATTTGAAAAAAGCGTTTTTGATAACATGAACAAGCAAGAAAATATTGCATTAATTATTAATAATATATTTTAAACATCGTCTATATTTTTTGATTCTGTGTTTGTTTTCGGTTTTACAAAGTATTTACTGGTAATCTATTAACAATTAGTTTCATGTTTTAAAGATAGTCAAATTCCTGTCTTCACATTCCTCATTAGGTAACCATTCATAGGACATCTGAGAAATCGGATAATGACGTTTCTGTCCTAAAAAAATCCATGCAATTTAGGCATGTTAAAATAACAAACAAGAAATTGCATTACATGCAATTTCTTGTTTGTTATTTTAACATGCCGTGCAATCTAGAGACACGATTTCTGATTCAGCAAAATGATGATAAGACATTGATAGATATTACTCAGATTGGGCATAGATTATACTCAGGTGAGTATAATCAATATATTATTTAGTTTGAAGGACATGTGACATTCACCAACCCGCATTTGGCCAGCGTGGTGAATTACGGCCTAATCTCTCTCGTCAAGAGAGACGTCCCTGTTCCCAGCTGTGGGAACATTAATAGGGTAATAATGAAGTCTTATCTAGGGCCATGTTAAAACTACCACTATCATACGCCGTTGGTGTATTGGTCCAAATTGTATAAAAAAATACGATTTATTGTATATAATGTATAATATATAATGTATAGAGGTATATAATATATACAAACTTTACAAAATCGAATGATTTACAAGATCGAAAAATTGTTCAAGTTTATTATCAAAACCTATATACTAATGTCTATAAAATTTTAATTATCGCAATAAGTACAAGAGACGTCATTTTAATTAAAAGTTTATCGTATAATATCCCAATGGGTATGGGACCCATGTGCTATTAAGGTAGCATTGCTGCGAACGTGTAATTTAGGAAGCACTAGTATATCGTTTAGTGTATCGTATTCTTAAGTGTATTTTCTAATTGGTGGTCCTATTAAATAAATGAATATTGGTAATTCTGGTGGATGATATGCAGGCTATCCCACGACCATGCCACAGGGAAAGAACCTTTAATATTGAAGACAGTAAATGTTAGTGAAATAAGACTTCATTTTATTTTTAAGAATAATTAAAGCTGTATTCAAAGATTTAGAAAAAAATCCTATCAGAAACGGAAGCGAACCCGCCAAAATGTAAAAACAATCACACCTACTTTAAGATACCGATCAACCGCAGCTATTATTTTTTTCTTAGTTGCATCTTATACCAACACCCTCTAGAAAGACATATGAACGAACTTGCGGCTCAGCTACAGGGATCAGGCAGCATCCAGTTTTCTAGATTAAAGCGACACAGTATCTCAAACTTAGCAACGAGATACACACAGAGGGACTGAGAGGTCAGTTCAGTTTCTTGTAATTGGACTTTGCGCTTGAAGCGACAATTTGCCAGTGTCAAGTTAAATAAAATTATAAAGCGAAAAAATTTTATTTAGTTGAACGCCATTTTGCGTCAATCGACTGAGAGGTCACTGGACCTGACTCTCTAGAAAACACTTGACATTGCATATCAAAACAGACAATTGGATTATTGAACATGACATTCAGATAGCCAAAACGCAGAATACAAAAAAAAAAGTTGCATCTTATAATTCGCCCGTGCTTTTCTTTTTTCATAATAGTGCCCCCTAACTTTCCTCGATAAAAAGGCACCACGGAAATAATTTTTCAAATCAGACCAGTACTTCCTGAGATTTGCGCGTTCAAACAAACAAACTCCTCAGCTTTATAATATGAGTATAGATAGTATATAATGAGAGATAAATAGTTGCCATGATTGACCCTTTTGATTGGATTCGTAAAATTAGGTATACTGTTTTTACAATTTGGCGGCTTCAGTACTCGGTTAAGCCAGAACATTTAAAAATACTTTATTTGCAGTTTCAATTTTATTTACATCATACTAAAATCTTCTCTCAGTAAAATTTTCTATCTTCAATATTTAAGGCACTTTCCCTCCATGTGGCACGGCCATGGAACAGCCTGTATACAAGATATACCGACCGATATATTCTGTGTTGATGATAATTATAAACTAAAAAAAAAGTGTGTGTGCGTCAGCTACGACGCACGATTGGAGTTTACTCCTTACGAACGATAATTATGATAATATATCGAATAGAAAAAAAGCATCTGCTAAAATGATAAGAGAAACAAACATATATCTGTGATTATTCGGATTATTTATATTACTTCAATAAAGCGTATTACATAAAGTATGTTACAAAATAATGTAAATAAAATACAGTGAGACTACTAAGTATCGCGCAAAGAGGAGACCCCGAGAATGAGATACGCTGTGTAATGTATTCCATCTCATTCTTTTACACGTTCAATCCTACAGATTTATATGCTTGTATCTTTCTACGTAACGCCTCAACTTTTCGTGTTACACTTGATTTTACTCCTCATAAAATTTCCGTACCGGGCCTTATAACTCAAATCGTTTCTTAAGGAGTAAACTCCAAAAAAACAAGAGATAAGCAAGCGAATAATATAATGCGGAATGGTACCCATTGGGTCCGGACCTCAGCATGCGTCGGCGCTCGCGTACGTTGGCCGCGGCGCGCTGCACGCGGTACGGGGACCCGCCGCACTGGTACTCGGGCTCCGCTGGCGACTCCAGCAGTTCCGCGTTCACTACAAACATACATCATTATCATTTGTCTGATAATATCTATATCTTTTAAATTTTATGCAGAAAAAATTAAGACACATCCGTAATCTTCGCGCACAGGATACGAACCTGCATCTCCAGGAATGCGCCCTAGAACGTGCTAGAACCAATTACACCAACGCGTCATCACTCATCACGTAATAGGTCGAAATTTTTCTACACTTTGTATTACCGAGTGAAGCCCCGAGTACGATTACGGAGATAACGGATGTGTCTTAATTTTTTCTGCATTAAATTTAAAAATAGTTTAACCTGCAAAGTGAGGTTTATCACTTATTAAAAACATTAAAAATATCTATATCGAATGCAGAGGGTATGATTTTTAATGATATCATAATTTTCTTAGATATTTTTTCAGTTTGTCGCAGTCACAGGTTTACCCGTGTTTTTTTTCTAATAAATAAGATATTATTCATAACTGAAAGGCCTTATCCAACCTACTAGGACCTAAAGAACATTAAAACTTTTTTGACTAATTATTCTCTACGTCTAGGGCTTTAAATGGACTAAATTGGAGCATTAGAACCAAAATAATTGATTTAAACGACAAAACGTCTTTTGAAAACTTGCCGCATTAGTGTTCAATTAAATCGACTATAAGTACCTTTTTTATTTTTACATTGTTAATTTTTTTACTTAGACATTTTTTTACCGAAATAAAATTTCATGAAGATCGGAGGTAAGAACACTCACAGAGCATGCACACAAACCAAACCTAAAAAAACTTCGACGCATATAAAAAGAACATAAAAAAAAGTCTATATAAAAAGATTATTAATTAAAGACTACCGCCGCCGTGTCTGTCTGTCTTTATGTACGGGTTTTACTAAAAATATACAAAACAGAACCTCATGCAGTTTTTTCAGTTAGTTAGAGTAATACATGCAGAAAGTTTTGGTACATACCTACTAGTTTGTTTAATAAGAATGTATGTGTAGGTTTTATAAGATTAGGTAAATTATGATGATAATTGTTGTTGCCTTTCCTGAACCTGTCGACCCGTGTGTATCGAAAATCATTTCTGTTTCAAAGTTGATTGCTGACATTGACCTGTCGACCTTTGATCGAAAATCATTCCATTTTCAATGTAAATTGCTGTCCTCTTTTAAAACATCTATGTCAAACTTGTCAAATACACAGACACGATTCCATTCCATTTGGAAAACTCCGCTCTTGTCCGGGTTATTGACAGATAGAGAAAGCGCCCATCCTGACTGTCGGCACCATGTATCCAATTTTAAACGGTTTTCGCCATCAACAGCGTATATACCTTGTACAGATGCAGTTATGATTGGTTATTCGGAATGACTACGGGAAAAGTGCTGGCACGGTTCTGTTGTATAAATATTGTGATATTAAATTAATAAAGTAAGGAGGTTTATAAAATTACCAGTGAATAATGCTTCCAAAAGACGTGACTAAAGAATTATGTAGATATAACAAAGTTTTTCTACTTTGTGCTTGTCTTTTTAAATACAATATCATCATAACTGAGTAAGAAACTGTGGTTTTATTTAAAAAGTGTGAAGGTTATATAACCTTCCAAAAGATGTGACAGATTAATTAAATTTTCATTTAATTCCATTGTATCTACACTTATTTTAGTTGTTAAGCATTGTTCTTTTGTATTTTAATATTGGTGTTTCAATGGATTTGCAACTGACAAGTTGGTACTTTAGAGGAAAATCTACGGCTAGCCACCTACTTCACAGCAAAAAGACACACAATTCCTTCCACACTTTGCTAGCTTTTATCAGATATTTTAACGAGTGGCAAGACTGAACGACGATTTGTGGCAATATCTCTCGCACGCCTCCCACTGCAGTGTCAAGCTGTAACGGCTTCAACAGGGTTCAATATTCGCTCGTAACGTGCTTGAGGGTTATAGATTTAATAGTCTACGTCAGTTGTGAAAGTAATAACAGGTGCCAGGAGTTCAAAAGGCCGAGTTAACTAAGTAACTTTAAACTATCAAAGCTTTGTTCTTTGAGAATTAGTTAGTCAATGTTTTTGAAACTGAAATTACTTTGAAAGCTTTGTTCATAAGTTTTATATTTTTCTTTATAATAAAACTCTCAATTGAACAGTCTTCGAGTTCAGGAGATATTCGGGTGTATGTGACTGACCCGTTATTTTTGGAACCGAGTGTATGTTAGGCTTACAGGTATGCCTAAGGCGTGAAACAAAATCCTAGAAAAAAAAATCGATTTGAATCTGGAACGTAGCCTTGCAGTAGGTACTAGGGATGCAAAAAAAACAAAAGAATATTTGGGTGGAACTAAGGGACCGGCCGCTTTACTGAAAACCGGTGACGGCGAGGACGTCGCCTATCTTCTGTTAAGTTTCCCGTGGCTGGGTAGTACGGCACCCACAGGAAAAGATGGAAGGCAATAACTTAAGTTTTTGTGACATTTTATTTCTTTATTTTTACCCCGATAAAAAAGAGGAGATTTCAATTTAGTATTTTATTGTATGAAAGGTGAATTTCGTGAGAGTGTTCTTAAACATGTTGACTCGTTTAAAAGTTATGAGGGTAAAAGTGGTGAAGCAAAATCTGCAAATATACTCGAGTGGGGTCTCAAATTAAAGCGCAACACTTGCACATTACAAAATAGTATCAGTTGTGGAATCGGGGTTGTATTTAAAATTGAAAGATTATTATTTGAATATTGTTTTGTATTTTCATTTAAAATAAATAAATTTAATTTAATAAGGTAACATTCAAGTAGCTGCGAAATATGTACATACGCAGGCTCGCCAACCCGTTTTCCTTGTGTCGCGAGTATGAATCCGTCTTAAACTGCAGCAGGTCCGCTTTCGGCTTGGTATCATTTTTTGTATGTTTCGCATGTAATTTTTCATTTCCAAAAGTTTTTAATGCGTAGACGTACCTGAATGCAAGGCTCTCGAGTGCTGGTGTACGTAAGCAGCCAGGGGCAGCTGCAGACGCCCCCTGGTGGCCGCGTAGACGCAGGAAGGCAGCTCCGAGGTCAGCGTGGACCCTTCCTCATCAGACCCCTCGGCGTACGCGAACTTCAGCGTAGGATAGCTGATGCCGCGGTCACTGGAATACACCGTAAGTTTAGTCTTATTTTAATGAACGAGTTATTTGTAAGGAGTCTTTTTCAACAAGGTTTAGTTTTTAAATTGCTGACACTATATCTACTGCTTTTTTTTTCAATTTGACAGCTTGCGGTGAATTTGGGGTCAGTATGGTTTTGTATTTCACGAAATTGAAATTGATTATTGATTAAAATAGCCAATGAAATTATTTAAATCTAATACATATATAAAATTCTTCTGTCACGGGGTGCGTAATCGAACTCCTCCGAAACGGCTTGTCCGATTCTCATGAAATTTTGTGAGCATATTCAGTAGGTCTGAGAATCGACCAACATGTATTTTTCATTAAAAAAAAAAAAAAATTGTGCAAAACTACGTTTGCTGGGGTCAGCTAGTTATAATATAAAACAAACAAATTTTGGTTTGTAAATCATTGTTCAGTGCGCCAAGCATACCATGCCCGTCGTTTGATTTTCGGTCTTTTATTTGGAAAACAATTTATCGTTTCGGACCAAACACAGTCTAGTCGATCAGCAGTGGTGCAGTTTCTCGATCAAAGTGGTCGAAATTTAAGTGTTCAGAAATTCAGATTACTTATCATTCGAGTCCGAAATCATTTTGAGCACAAATGACATAGGTACCTTTCAAATAATAATATCTTTCAAATAGGACCAATATCATGAATATAAAAGGAGTTTTAAGGGTTTTTAATAATATTTTCGAATGGAAAGAAAATTTGGTGGCAATCAGCTTTTGATAGACATTGTTAAAAAAATCAAGGAGGCTTTTGACCAGCAATGGGAAATAATTTTATTGTTTCTTGTGTATATGTATGGTATATTTATAATACTCGCTGTGGCCATGCAGTTTTCCCTGTTTTAACACTGATAATTTTACAATATTTGCCAATTATTTACATTACCATAAACACAAATCCCCAAAAAGGAGTCGTCCTGTTTTTGTACACTGGCCTAATTTGCATATTATTTTTAAATCTCATACATTCATACAGTGGGCGTACACTGCTTCCATAAGGTTGAAATTTGTATCGAAAATTGTTCTGCTTAGTATTATGAAGTACAAAAGTGTTTTTTGGTTTGGTTAAACATTATATTTGATAAATTCATTTCGATAGAGTTTATGCATCTCCCCAACATTTTTGCGACGGTACCAATTTCGATGATATCTCTATTAATGTAGATACTCAATAGATTTTTTTAACATAAACCGGGATCAAACGTGCCGGGCAGGAAGATGATAGATTAACTATTATCTGTGTTACAGTGATTTATTATCCGGCTATGATGATACTTATTACGAACATATGCAAATTTAAAAAACATTTTACATTGTTTGTTTCACTGGCTACCAAGTCATAAAGTAACCTGTCCTTGAAAAGGAATCCCTAAGCAGGTAAAAATTGTCAACTAAGATTATTAAACAAAAGCTTAAGCCAAGTCAAAAAATAACAATACTGCTTTTGTATTGTAACATGCAATTAGCCAATCACCGCAGTGCACCCGAAGATCCTAACTGTAGGTATTGTCGGTATTTCCTTACTTCATTCATTACTGTGCTACTGACTAAGTAGTTCCATAATAAAATATGGATTTACCGGAAATTGAATACGTCACAACCAGATCAAAACAAATGTCTTTGTTGCGTTCGGGTCATCGTTACACTCGAAAAAAAAATTGTGATGGAAGTGTTTTATGGACATGTGCAATGCGAAGTGAATATAAAGCCACCTTGACGATCAAAAATAATGTTGTCATAAGAGAAGCTACACATATACATGTGCACCTTTCAAAAAATTTAATATTAAAAAAAATAGAAATCTGTAAAAACAGAGTTACTACTGAAGGGACACCTATTCCAACAATATTTCTGGAAGAAATGAGACCCTTAAAAGAAGCTGGCTTGAATTTTGTAGCGACATTGCCTACATTTAAAAGCAAGTCATCGGCCTTATACACAGCAAGAAACCAAAGTTTAGGTGTACCGAAAACTAATTTTAAAAGTGCAGAAGATTTTATATTTCCAGAAAAATTTCGTGATGGGTTTTTACTCTATGATAACCATGACAAAGAAATAATGTTGATATTTTGTACACAAACAGCAAAACAAAGAATGTTTAATGTTGAGAACTACTTTGCTGATGGCACTTTTCAACACTGCTGTAGAGATTTTTATCAGCTATATACACTGCATGGTGACATAGCAGCACCAGTGAATCCACAGCTATAGTGCCTTTGGTCTACGCTCTCCTACCCAACAAGAGCAAAGAAACCTACATAAAAGTTTTTAAAAATCTGAAAGAACTGTTGCCTAATTTTAAACCGAAAAAGATTTTAATAGATTTTGATCTTGATTATATACCCACAATAATGTTGTTTTTTTTTTAAAGTTCCTTTGAAAATATTCTAATATTATTTGTATTAAAACGCCAATATGAATTTCATTTCACTTTTTGTTCTGACTGTCTTTAGGGCAGTGTACGCCGACGCATATGATCCCAAAAATTTGCATAACAAAAGATTGTACGCTCCCGTAACAACCCCCAAAAAGGTGCTGAATAAATGCACTTAGTGAAAATTATAAATACCGGCTCTTAAGTAGACTAGACCCGATATAACTTAATGCATTTAATTTTATACTATTAATTTTATTTTATTTATTTAGTCGACTGGGCCCGTTAACAAATTATACAAAATCTTTAAATATTTCTTGAAGATGTCGCTATGGTGCGTCAGCCATTTAAATTCAGATTTAACTAATTTCGACATATTAACATAAAAAAAGATTACTTAATGCATGCCACAAAATATTATAAAAATAATTATAAAATTATTATTGTATAGAAGAAAAGTAAAACTCATTGTTTATCGCTTCACACTCCAACAAATCCTAAAAAAATGAAAACATCAAATACTAAAACGTCGTGATGATAGAAGACAGTTCTATAAAACGACATAAACACTATAAGCCCACCTCAATATATACCTAAAAGTGAAAGTCACAACACAGGGAAACAGCAGAAATTTAGCTAGCCTGCAAAATCACGTGCGAGACCTAAATTGGGTAGCTCACCTCAGCGGCGGCGATGTAGACGAATCTGCCATTTGGGCGCGTGCACTAGACATGGCTTCTCTTTGTCGGAACACTGCACGTCACTACTACCTCAAATCACTGAGCTGCCTCCTACTGTGCCAAATTGTTTTATACACACGGGGTGCGAATTTCGATGAGTACCAAAATGGAAAAAAATGTCCTAAAATGTACCGTAATACGGGCGAATAAGCGCGGAGGTTGAATACCCGGACTGAGGGTGACTTTCTTTGTTGTTTGTCATCCCAGTTGGGGGCGGGGCTATCGATTCTAGCCGAAACAAAAAGAGGCGGGGCTTGCACGCTCTCTGCGCAGAGGGTTGTACGTGATGGTAAGCAAGCGATCTTTATTTTTGGGTTGGTTTTTCTTGGTATTAAATGTAGCCAGGCTAGCCAGTTGGCTCGTATCAAATTGGGAAACATACCTGTAAATTATTGGTCAATAATTTATGAAGGTAATTTTTTCATTAAACCTTAGCGTAGTAACACTTAAAAGTCATAAAACAAAGATATTGTTATAACTTTTTTAATTATCATGGTTTTTAACAATATTATGATTTAAAACGGGTAATATACCATGATTTACGGAAACAACTCAGTTGTTGTTTCCGTGATCATGGCGACAGCGTCGAAATATCGGAAAACTCAAAAACCGTCAAATCATGGTATGTTACCCGTTTTAAATCATAATAAAGATATTGTTGTTTACAATCCTAATGACAAGTAGATTTTTAACATTAAACAACCAAGTTTTAATTTGATATTTTGAGTCGTTTTGCGATAAATGGCGGACAAAAAAAAACACTTTCCCACTTCTAATATTAGTATGGATTGAGATAACTCGAGCCGCTAGCCGCCCATCTTCCTGTTGGTGTGGGTGCGACCATTTCCCAACATTTTCGATACAAATTGTGAAAAATAATTGAAGATAACTCGAGAACTAAAAATATTCACCAAACTCAAACCTATTCCCCTTTTGAAGTCAGTTAAAATGAGAAACGCGATAGAAAACAAATCATTCACAATAGCTTGAAAACTAAGAATATACGCAGAATGTGAGAACCTCTTCACTTTTAAAATCGGTTAAAGTGTAAAGCTAGATTCGCTAAATATTGAATCGAACACAAAAAATATTTAATTAAGTACATTTTTGTGTGAGTTTGGACCTAGGACAACGGGATCTGCCAAATTCGGTATGAAATGGGATATTTTCTAATATTATAAAGCTGAACAGTTTGTCTGCTTGAACGCGCTAATTTCAGAAAGTACTGATCCGATTTGCATAGTTCTTGCAGTGTTCTATAGCCCATTGATCGAAGAAGGCTATACATTGCTTTTGTCCGCGGGAAAATACGGTGCTCCCGCAAAAATATCCAAAATACACGAACAACGACGTGATGTGAAAGCTGGTAGTTTTTTAATATAATTCGTGTAAAATACCGATTGTTATAAAATTTTAATGGGACCAATATCAGAGCAACTGCTTCAATTTAAAAACAGAATCATCGAAATCGGTTAGTAATTAATTATTACATTTATAAGCTTACAATATAATTTTATAAATTAAATTGGATTAAATATATAAAGCTACGCTTAGAATAAAATTAAGAAGTAAGGACACACTTTTCAATATTTTTAGAAAACCATTTCTAATGCAACATTAATCCTAGGATAGACAAGCAAATGATAACTTGCGGCTGAATACTGCCAGGACTAGTGATGCATTATAAAAAGAAAAAAAAATCACCACCAGGATTAAAATTATACCTACCTACCATAAACATGTTTATTATATAAAAATTCTCATTCGTTTCCTTGGCTTAACTGATTTCCATAAATATTGGTCTTGGTGTTTGTGACGTATAAGTTTTGACCTTTCATTTGGCACCTAACACTTACATTTGTAAACATTTGATTTTTCCTTGCCACTTTGACTCCTTATTTCTTTGAAAAGAATGAATCGATTTTTATGAAACATAGCTAAGGAGCTACGATGCCACAGACAAATGGACTGTCAACATACACACGTTAAACTTGTAACATCCCATTTTGCGTCGGGGGTTAAAAATAATTCCTCGCTTGAATTGCGGTGTCGATCTTGTATTATTTTCAGTAGCGCAGTAAAGCGCTGTTAATAATTTTATCGAAAAAAGAAAAACAGCATTCCCAGTTTTAGAATTAACAGACAGGTTAGAAGACGACACCTTAAAAAAAAAGAAAAATTCGCCATTTTAATTGCGGTACTTGTATTATTTTTAGAAGCGTGGTACCAAGCGCGGGGTGTGTCGCCGAGGCCCCACCCAGCCTGCCGATGACAGGTCGTTGCCAACAGAACGGTCCCACAGACCCATAAAGAGGCTATGTGTGTCGAGAAGCGGAAAATTAACGAAAATTCAAGTTTAATTATCTAGTCTGGTAGTGAAATTATTACTGGGAAATGCTTTTACGTTGTTAATATTGATTGGCCATTTGGCCAGGCCCAAATTTTCGATTAAGCCTTCCAAGTAACTATTCAACGCTACCAAAAATTTAAATTTAAAGATAATATCTTAATACATAAAATAATTAATCACAACTCTATTTTTGTCCCGCGGCTTTCAGTTAACTAAGTATGTAATAATGGCAATGCAAAACTTGCTTAAACTTAAAGCTAAGACTAAAATGACATTGATGCTATACATTTTCTGTCATTTTAGACATATGACGTCATGTTAGTTATGTTTAAGCATGTTGTGAATTGCCACTAATAAGTGCCTTGGTATTTCAAGTTTGCTGTTTTCTAAACCAAACTGAATTAAAAGTTGTTGGAAAGTTTATACACCATATTTATTCAAAAAAGATGATGTTTTTCGATTTAAGGTTTTGTCATGCACTAGGTTGATATTAACCCATCCAAAAGTACCATAAAATTAAAATTATTCAAATGGAATATTATATCTATAGTTCAATCAACTAGAATTTTATATTTCAATAAAATTATGCGATAAAAAATTATGTTGAAATTATCTAGTTTCACATCTATAATATCAGTCTACCTCTCAAGAACCTCGGAGTTTTAAGATTTGATTTTTGTTTTCAATTGTATATATTTAATATGCTATTGGTTCTGGAAACCACTTTTTGTAGAAATTATTATAAGCTCTATTATATCAGATTATTATTTTTACTACGCTTCTCCTCAGTCCACCAGTAGACCTTGCAGGAGACGGACGTGCCTACGCGTCACGTTGTTTCAGATTCATTCTTCTCGTTACAATAATTACGAAAAATATTTTATGACTCTCTATGAAGAGTTTACAATTGGTAGAACAGGAATCTCAAGTTGTCAAATAAAAGTTTGTTTAACACCGGAACTGGCCGCTAAATAAAATACTAAACTAGCGGCCAGTTCAAATAAAACATTTTTTTTGTATTATCCAATAAAAAAAAATTCTAACTGAAATCAAAAAAATACCAAATAAAAATAAAATAAAATAAATATTTCCAGACAAGCCACACAACAACATCTAGCGTCGTGTTGTGGGTACTAGACATCTGATATACTTAATTTATTATTACATACACAGATGGATATTTTTTATTATACATATAATACACCCAGACCAAGGAGAAAGTGCTTGCAGAACATACAAACACTTGACCCCATAGCGAGAATCGACCCCAACTAGAACGAACGAACTGGAAGATACAACCTATTTTTAACCGACTTTCAACGAAAAAAGAAGGTTCACAATTCAGCGCGAATGTTTTTTTTATATCAAATAAATACTTTTTCATGCAAAAACTACCAGAATAAAGCGCATCCAATTACCTCTCCACGTGCTTGAATAAAAGATGACCTGCCAAGAGAACGGCAAAATGGCGGTGCTTTAAGCTTAATTTTAATGAGTATGCTGATGAGGACAAAGCATACTAGAATACATATTGAATGCATATAGTTTGATGTCATTCTAGAATATAATAATGATCAATCACAGGTTTTTGATGTCATACTAGAATATAATAATTAAGCAGCATAGGTTTTTGACGTCATACTATAATATTAATTAAAAGTTATATGCGCCAATCGGGTACCTAATAGTTTTTTTTCTCCCTTTTTCTCAGTCTTTCATTGCGAGTCCATGCATCAAAAAATCACGGTGAAAATCTAGTTATAAATTTAAATAGTGTTGTGATATGATAGTTTCAAAAGTTATATCGTTGCACATACTTATTTCTAGACTTTACTTAACCGCGATCCACTTATTAATAAACTACATATTTTAATTTTCTATCACAAATAATTAAAACTACTACAGTATAAGCTGTGTTCGTTCGTAAAACAGATTTGTACAAATGATGATACAACGTTAAAAATCAAAGGTAAAGTCAAAGTCAAAACGTTTATTTCCTTAGACGCACTGGGCATACGAGTACATGGACAGGTCAACTTAAAACAAATTTAAATAAAAACTAAGAATAATCAAGGAAATAACATTGTCTTGACAGTTCGCTTTATTTTCTACACTGAGTTGAGAAGCGAATAGTACAAACTAGCTTTCATCTCTTATGTTGTTATTATAACAATATTGGTGTGCAACATAGTTACCACATATGCACATGCACATATCAGAAAAAAAACAAAATTCAGCTATTTTGACCATCCTTCTGGAGCCGAGCAACATCTGTCCAAGCATTATGATCTTTGATATAGTCTTCTGTACAATAAAAAACTATTTTCAGAAGACATTTTTTTTTAAAGCTTTAGCTTTTGCATGAGAAGGTCAGTTATAAACTGCGGAAGCTTATTATAAAAACGGACACAATTTCCCTGAAAAAATTTCCCCACATTACGTAATCTAAATGTAGAGAAATACTTTTAATAATAATGTAACTTATTCGTACTCATAAATTTTTAAGTGAATGTGTTGGTTCTTTCTTGAGTATAAATAAAGTTCTTTAAACCGAAATAATAATACGAATGTACATAATATACCTATTAAATACTAATGAAGTGTGTAACAAATCAACATTGCTTTGGATTTAAATACAATTTTGTACCGCCAGTGATCTACATATTTCACTTGAATTTGTACCAAATATTAAAATTCAAGATATATAAAGAGAGAGAGAGAGAGATGGGGAGAAAACATTTATTATTTAGATAGATAAAGGAAATCCTTCACAGAGTATTTTACAGAGTATTACAGAGTATTACAGAGTACCTAGTAGCCGCCGCCGCGCCGCGGCGCCGTCGGCGCTGTTTAATACAATAAAGTCGGAGCGTTCCAAATAAAAAAAAATGCTCTAGCAAAACACTCTAGCATGCTCTAGCATGGATTTGATTTGCCGTGTAGAGCCATGCCGGATGGAGTTGGGTATGCAAAATATGAGGACCGCTTTAATTTAATAATTTAGAGCAAATAAAAGCTTGCAGATTATGAATCTGAATGATGCCAATGTTAATTGATCCATTTTTTACAAAATTAATTATTATTTTTTTACAGTATGATAATTGGACCAATACCTATTGATATCCATTTTCAAAATGGGTTTACTCACGTACTGTGATGATATTATATTATATATTTAATGTAACTCGCGCTAGTTTTGAAAGTTAAATAATTTATTGATATCTTTGAAATGTCTAAACCGATTTCCCTAAACTTGTTGTATCGTAATTTTTAAGTCATGCCCTTTCATTTGATACAAATCACGGGAATATTTGTAAAAATTTGATGTTGCATCAAGTGTTTTAACCATTTTTTTATGATTTATGAATTAGCTAACAACACTTTAACCAACTCATCTTTTAAACAAAGTAACAGAACCAAAATCGGTTTATCCGGTCTCGAGAAAAGATATAATTTATTTTCATTGTTTGATTTTACGAATCTTAGAAACGTCAAAAATAAAACACGAAAATCATAAACACATTGAACATAGGTACTTAAGGATTATATTATTAGTAAGAATATGGATAGATTTGAATAACCATTGCGGGAAGAGACGAGTCAATCAATTAGTGTTGTCATTGTCACATTAAATGGAACACAACTCGCCGTTGGTTGTTCCCAATCCCGTTTCCAATCGGATCCCGATCCCATCCCCAGAGGGTCAGGTCGGGTGCGTGCGCTAGTGCGAGCCGAGCGATGCGGTAACGGTTAACCGCCCTTTATTATCCCGCTGGGGTTAAAACAGAACAGCGGCTCTCAAACTTTAGGATAATTATTCCTGGTTGCAGTAATCGACGGATCAACATCGGCCAAAATCCAAAGGCCAAAAATAAGCTAAATCATCATCATTTTGTCTGCGGAACATTACCATTGCAATGACAATGACTCTATAATTATTGGTGAAACAAACTCGTCGCTTTGTTATTGACGCTGACAGCCAATAATACAATATAAAAAAACCGGCATATTTGTCAAGACAAACTTAAAAAAATAACTTTGCAACGGCTTTTATTTAGTGTTTTTACAAATCATTTAAATTAACTTTGGAAAGTCCTTTTTTTAGTGCATTACAATGCACTGGTACACCAGTAATAATTTATATATATTTTTATTTAAACTACATAAAAATATTCGTGCTTTGATATATAAATTATATCTTATGATTATTATTTCATATTATATCCTTACTTAAAATATTGATAATAATTAGCGACTGCTAATTATTATCAATATTTTAGTAGGAATAAATGATCTTTTTTCCTCTATTGATTCCACAAAATCTTCAATTATAATTATTTACCAAAAAGGAATCTTTGGATTCTTTAAAATCTTTATTTACCAAAAATAAATCCTTGGTAAATAACATAATCATAAGCTTCCTGACAAAGTTTGAGCACCATCGCCCCATTGATAGCTCAAATCTGCGGACGACTTGTTAATAATTGCGCATGACAAACAAACAGATAAATACGGGCATGGGGTGATCATAATGACGGCTATTTGGTTTCCGGCAATGACAGCTTTTGTTTTAAATATTTCTATGCAAATACTTCATATCAAAGAAATAAATATATGTTAATGGCTTTGTATATTAATTTGGATAATTTTATGCTTGAAACCGTTTAGTTTATTAATGGTGATAAAAGAAGACATATTTAGGCGTATTTTAATGATTTTAAGTTTCATCTGAATTTTAAGAGGATATCGTTTAAATGTATTATAACTTTGTAGAAAAACTTAGATTCTTAACCTTACCATACTTAGAGCACTGAAGATTAATAGTAGGTTTGTCGTTTTGCCTACAACAGATTAGTTTGGTCAGTTTTTGAACATAGGGTAAACATTACAATAGACTGGAAAAATAAAGCCATGCGCATAGCATTTTATTTAAATTAGCTTTCACGCCACGTGTTACCTGTGTTTATTGTTTTTCCTCGGGAACAATGTGTATTCCCGAAGTTAAAAAGTAGCCTACAGCCTTCCTAGATAAACGGGCTATCGAACACCGAAATAATTTCTCAAATCGGACCAGCAGTTAATGAGATTAGCCCGTTCAACCAAACAAACTCTGTAGCTTTATAATATTAGTATAGAATAATTTGAAAATAGTTACGAGTCTGGTCGGACACTATTAGAATTTTTACAGGAATATTGAAAGCATAAAACGAATATAAACATGATAAGGAAAGCTTAAATTAAAGTTACTAAAAACGGTTTTCCAAGTCTTACCAAAATTAGTTAAACGGTTTAAGTGAAAGTACTCATAAAATTGTGTTTATTTCATGGTTTCCCCTTGTTGAAGGTCGGGGACACGGATTAATTAAGTACCGTCAGAAAAACAGTTTAGCAGAGCCGTCAATTGGTTACTAGCTGGTGTTGCTGTCGGTAGCTGTGATTCAGGCATTATAGAGTTTGTCTAGGCATTATGAAACTATTACTTTTATTGAAACTACTGAGTATATTTATGCTTGTTTTTAATGAGCTGTTTTGATGTTTTATTTTAATATTTTCTACAACTCGTTGCCTACTTAATCATATAATTATATCGATATTTTGTAAAATACATATAGAGAAAATAGTGAAAATCATGAGGATGATATTAATTATAACTAAACTACCCAAAAATTCGGAATTACTTTATAATTGGAAAATTTGATTATTTCGGTGTCAAATGAGATAGAAGAATTTTATTGAATAACACAATATTATGTTATCTGTGATAACACGCAAAATAGTACAAATCCTAATTCTATAATAAATGTTAAAGAAAGATAATGGTAATAGATAATGCATTCTTAATGCTATAGCATTAAGAATACCTTTTTGTACCATTATCGTAAATAAAAAATAATTAATATAAAATAAAATATAAAGCAAAGCGATCACTGATCTGAGCATCGTAAAAACAATGAAATAGCTATCCGCATCATCCAGTCAAAACGAACTTTACCTAGACTTGTACTATATTAGAACACAGCTGCAACACTCTACATACATACTTGGCCTCGCACGCGTCAGCCGCGTGCCGCAAGTCGCAGCGACGCGCGACCCACGACGCACACTCGTGCGACCAAAGGGCCCAGGAACCACGTGCAGCAACCCCCGGATAATCCCGGAACATATGCACTATAATAAATAAATTAACTAAACAAGCATTGAGAATGTGGTTTACTTGTGGACTTTAAAATTAAGACTCATGAGAAAAGCAATGAGTATGAATAATGTTTTTTTATATTATAGGCTAATTTGATAAGGGGTAACAAATATTTAATTTAATTTGGTGTAGGATCTATTATGATGATAGTGTATTTTGGGTTGACGAAAAATGCAATAACTTACTAAGGAGTGAAAAGTACACTCTTTGAGATGAAGTAATCTGCAGCCAAATAATAATTACTATACCTCGTATTTATTTTGTGTGATAAGAAATAAGTTATTTTTGACCCACTACATTATTCAAACTGCATCGATATATTTATGTCTATGACTTAACAAGATAAATCTATCTATATTTTTATAAATTTAGCCGCGTCTGTCTGTATCTTTGGTCGCTGTAAACTCAAAAGGTACAAAACGGATCTTGGTGCAGTTTTCAATAATATATAGAGCAATTCAAGAGAAAGGTTTTAAGTATAAATGTTGAAGGAGTCGGGGAAAAATCATTAACTTCGTAAATTTAATTTGTTTAAAGGCATCCGTGGCAACTGACAGTGCGTTGCATTTACTAAAACAACTTCATTAATACGATAATGTTTGCTATTTTTTTAAGTATATAACGTTACTCTCCTAACTCCAAAGCAATATAACACAATAAAAATCTACTAAATAATATAATTTATTAAAACTTACTGGAAAATAATTATACGCGTGCAATTACATTATAAAAAATATATACATTCAAATGTATCAGCCAGCTTAGAATCGTAAAAACGAATAGTTTACCCACCTAATTAAAATGCTCGGGACATAAAGTATCCCCTTCATAGTGTGAGAAACAGTTCAGCAAGTCACTTGCCTACAAATTAGCAACCCTCTATAAACAAGTAATTTCGGCGACAACTATAATTTGGCGGTAATTTCACATCGGATGCAATGGGCTGTGCTGTGACCCGCGCGCTTCCTACTGGAGCAGGGCTCCGCAACATTTTATAAATGGAGGGCTAATCAAAATGATATTTTCCTCCTGATTTATCAGTAAGAGATTGTTTGAATTTTTGAGAATTTGATATTTAACCATTTTAACATTTACGTTTAACGCATAAATATATCTTATAAGTAGAATACTTCTCTCTTGAAGATAGTATATTTTTTTTATTGCAAAGTGTTAATTTTGTAGCTTATACATATACATCTTTATATATATAATTCTTCTGTGAGTGTGTGTGTCACTGAACTTCTCTCAAACGACTGGACCGATTTTGATGAATTTTTTTGTGTGTGTTCATGGGGATCTGGGAATGGTTTAGATTCACAATACGGTCAACTGGATATTGTTTTTTGAGACGTGGGACAGGACAACGTCTGTCGGGTCGACTAGTATTTATATAAATACATTCTAGTAATCTGATAATAACTGCAAATTATATGATTCTATAGTTATTGTTAATTAAATAAAAATAAAATTCACTATTAAATTATATAACTAGCGATTTTGTGAGTTAAAATGATCTATAAAATAAGATAAATTAAAATCTGATTATGTTCCAATTTATTATTTTCTAACAAACGATAGAAGTTTTACAATAAAATTGCTTGCATTTACGTATGCAAAGCGGCCAAAATCTACAAGAGGGGCGACCCATAGGTTGGCGACTGCTGCGCCAGTGTACCAGCTCTGTAATTGATTTGTCACGGGACTGTGACTGTTGAGGTCACGTGACCGGCCCCGCCCTTAGCGCTGAATCTGATGGGTTTTCGCGTGAGATAACTTGAGACTCCCTCCTGTTGTGAATGTCGAGTGCAGCTCGCTCGAGTGTACACTCTGCTTGTTTGAACTAGCTGTAACTGCGGCTTGCGCTCTTTGTGAGTGCTTTTGTTAGATTTTTTGACACGGGCTTTTTTTGCTGACTGCGTTATTTTTCGGATAATTTGTTTTCCCATTGCATCCTATAAGGATTGGGAAGATGTAATATCGTTGAAGTGGCAGTGGGCCGGCCATATTGCATGGTCTTTGGCCAAAAGTTCTCGAGAGGCCACGAATCGGAAAGCGCAGCGTAGGACGTCCGCCAGCTAGGTGGCTGGGGGTCCACGGTGGATGTAGGCCGCTTCCAACCGTAGTTACTGGAAATATTTGAAGGATTCCTATGTTCAGCAGTGGACCTCCTATGGCTGAAATGATGATGAATATCGTGCTGTCAACAGACTAAGGTCAACATGAGATGACTCTTTTTCTTGATGTATATTTTGGATAAAAAATAATAAATTCGGAGGTACAATCAGAAGCAAAAGAAACTGATGAAATAGAATCCAAAATAATATATATACAGTAAATTAAGTCAAAAGCTACTGACTTTTGTAGTAATTTTGAAAAGGAAAGGAATAAATAGCGTGTCATAAGTAAATTATCACATTTAGTTCGATCCTCGGTGTTGTTATGATAATTTTCTTTAGACCAATTAAAGTAGGTGAGAAAAATAACTTAAATCACAAAATTAATTTAATAACAAAACCTCGTAGTTTTAAAGACATCGCCGAGTATCTTAAAATTGAAAAACATTGCGAACTCTATCGCTTTACAATGTTTATTGAACACGCTAATCTAAAACAACTGGAGTGGAAAGAATTTTAATCTTAAAACTATTTCAGTCTTAGAAAGCGGATCGGTCTAAAATTAGAGGTGGTAGCTATACAACGTTATCCGCTAATCGTATTACGCGAAACTCAAATACATCCTTTTTTATGGTGCTCCATAAAAAATAATGTATTACCTTCTTTCATAAAAAAACTCTTTTCTTGTAACCTCATGTTATAAGGACTCGTCATAGATAAAACTGATTAGGGGAGAGAGGACACAGTGAATCATTGATTCTCTTTAATCATATCTTCAACTACATTAATATTTATTTAGCTTGGCATTTTTTTTATTTTTAGAGTCCCGTGAATGTTTTTATTTAGCTACAACAATGTGTTACAATTTTTTTATAAAACAAAGGAGTTGTAATGAAAATTATTAGTGGATATTGGCCAAGGGATAAACTGAGGTGTAGTGCATAGTTGCCTTGTTTAAACATTGAAATACGTATTTAAATAGTTGTTTATAACAAAAAAGACCAGAGCAGTATTTTTAATGAGTTTTGTTAATAGAAAAACATATTGGCCGCAGCGCCTGAACTCGCTTTGGAAACCCAGTGATCACAGGAGCCCGTAAGCAAAGGCGTTGGGTAAGCCGTCGCTTCACTTGTGCTTGCTTATGTATAAGGGTCATAGTAAATAAGATTATAGTATCTATCCACTGTGCCCCTTGGTCCACTGTGCTTCTCTTTAAAGTACCTTAAATCAAGAAACTTTTCTACTCTGGTTGGGTCTGGTTTTCTACTGGTCTACGCTAGTGCTAATATATCCCCTATTCACATAATATTAGTGGGTTGTTCGTCAACCCATACCAGTAAGGACCTCTAAGTCCGAAAAGTGGTGCTTCAGTATAAGGCCTCATAAATTCGCACAGAGTCCCTTAAAGTCGCTCAGTGAGAAGTGAAAACCTTTATTTACGAAATGTTTATTAATGAATGCGGGATACACACACAGCCCGCTGTTATGTTTCGCACGTTAGCGTAAAAGATTCGTTATATTTTATCAATTCACATTGAACTATTAGAACTTAGATTTTCAGTGTTCCGTCCATCCTCTTAAATCACTATATCTATTCAAAAACTCGCAATAATATCCATTTCGTAGTTTTGAAGATCTAAACTAAACAAACATATGCCTCACCTACTGACAGACAGCGGAAAGCAGCTATGTTTTAAACTATGTAGATTCTACTAGTTCGTAGAGACTTCTACTAGTAGTAGTTGAAAAGACTTTAAAATTTACCTTTAATTTAACACTCAATTTTAATAAATTTAACTTAACTCATCTAAACTTTAATTTAACTCATACGTAGATAGATAGGTGGTTCCACTTATAGGTCATAAATAGCACTTTGTAACATGTTGTAGTCTTCAAGAAATAAGCTCTATTGATAGGTACTTCTTCCAATGCATCGGTACAACAGTAATCATTACTTAGTATTTACTTTTTATAGGGATGGGTTAAAAACACAAGTTTATTAACAAAAAAATATTTAATCTTAAAATTATATATTCACGAGTCAAAAAACAAATAAAATCGATTTAAACTTTACCATCGTTGAACCCCACCAGATGTTGATTTTCAAACAATAATACTAAAGGGTTATTGAATTTTATTAATTAAGATACAATGCACATAAGATGATAGTTAAGACTTTATTTTTCCTCTTTTCAACTTTTGTGACAGAGAACGTCAGTCTTCCAAAACAAATGTAATATTAATCTCAATAAGTTAATACATGCATTACATTTAAACGTCTTTTGTTTTTTATAGTAAAGTTATGGCCTTTTGATTAGGTACACATTACACCCAAAGTAAGGAGCAGTCGTCAAAATCAGGGGCATTGACCTCAGATTAAAAATCTAAATACAGATGGAATGCAGCCTAACCTAATCTGAAAATATGGTTTGAGATATGTTGACCAAATAAATTTCAGATTAAGCTGTTTCGTCTCACAGCTAATACGACGAATAATCCTACTAATATTATAAGCGCATCAATTTGTGAGGATGTAAGTAAGTAATTGTCTCAAATTTCTTTAGATATGGATATCTAACTTAAGTTATTATTTAGAATATGTTGGTGAAAACGTGCATAAGTAAATAAATTAACCTGGTGAATGGTGACGTCAAAATACGATAAGAAATTGCATATATAGATATCACGCTATCCCGCTATGGTTTATAAATAGTATAAAATTATAATAACTACAAAATTGTTATAACTAATAAAGCTGTGTTGTTCTATTCGCTTCTCAACTCAGTATAAAACATTGAAGCGAACTGTCAAGACCATGTTATTTCCTTGATATTTTTTGTTTAAACAATTTAATTTTATTAATTTTAAGTTGACCTGTCCATGTAGGCTGTGCTTATAAGGAAATAAACGTTTTGACTTTGACTTATTTCTTACAGCAACGTTTGATTTCATAAGACATACTACATTTATCAATTAGTTGCCAACAGAGCAACCTGGAAGATGAGCTACAAAATTTAATGTAAAAACAGCTATAATCGGTCACACTACGATACAAATTAAAACGGTCCAGGTTCATTGCCAATACGAGACGGAAATTAGTTATACATAATCCTCCGTATTCATAAAAATATTTCAATTTTGATTTATGAGTTATAGGAGGTCAATAGAACAGTTTATGATAAATTATATTTTAAACCTAAATTAGTTCCAAATCTGTTTAATAACAGTTCGATAAAAGCTCTTCACCCTTGTTTATCTCTATAATTTTTGAAAATAAGGCATAATTCGGCGTATAGTTTTAGCCAATTTAGTAATAAAAGCCAGAAATAGGAATTATTATGAATACGTGGGTATATATGTAAAGAAGCTTGGAGCTTACCACGGGACTAGATGTTGTTGTGTGGATTGTCCGGAAATATTTATATTTTGGTTAACAAACTCAATTCAATAACACTCTATAATTAGTTTTTAATCTGAGGCTCACGTTTCTTTCCATTTCTTAGACCTAGTTGACTATATGTATTAGTTGTTCGTTTGTTTTTCCGGCAGTCTAATTTCTTCGACGGCGAGATCGGGCTCGCTGGAGGCGTGGTTGATGTAGCGGTAGCGGAGAGCCATCGCCAGGAATATGATCATGTCGATTGCCATGAGGCCGGCGAATAGGAAGAACTCCTTCCACTGTGGACAATACATCAATCTATTTAATCAAATAGCCTTTGGACCTTGATTTGCTCATGTTTATGCCACTTGCCATCAAAATCATTGGGTATACATGTGTATGTGTTTAATAACAAAATATATATTTTTTTTAGGAAAGAAGATAAAACAAGAATAGGTATCCTATATATTTATTGATTATTATAATACAACATTTATTTAGTTTTTTTTTTTTAATACGTACGTAGGAGCTTCTTACATGAAAACATTTATTCTTTGTCTATTAATGTCTGTCGGTCTGATTGTTTCTTTCTCAAAGCTAGACCGATTTTGACGGGATCCTTAAATCTGTTGTAGAGAGATTAACTTAGGTTACTTTTAAGACACTTTCAAATATCCATATCCATCAAACTATATTCCCTTTAAGTCGCATAGCGTTGGCCTAGACCCCTCCTATATTGTCAACTGCTTACCTGAGCGTCCAAGAAGTGTCCTTCGACAATGAGCACGACGATCAGGTTCCCGAAGGCCACAGTGAGCAGCCAGACGGACTGCAGCACGGACTTCATGGAGGCGGGCGCCTGCGTGAAGGAGAACTCCAGCCCCGTCACGGAGAACATCACCTCGCCCATCGTCATCACCACGTACTGCGGCACTAGCCACAGGATGTGCACGCTGTTTGGCGGCGTGATTGTTTCTGCGTTGGCTTTCTGGGAAATAGTACAACATTCTTTTAAAAGGGTTCGAACATTTTTGTATGGAGCCTGGCATACCTACTAGTCCGCCATTTTGAAAAAAACGTGATTCGGCGGCCAGTGATGCAACTCATGTCAACCGACAGAGTAAATGATTACAAACAAAAAGTGTTAATAATCAAGTCTCCTAAGTGATACAATTTCTGAGATATTAGGGTCAGAAAAGAGAAAAATAAAGTAAAGTAGAACATAGCTCAGGGGACAGACTTTTTCTATAGTTTTTAGACCCAAAAATCTTAGAAACCGTATCACTTAGGAGATTTGATCATAGAACACTTTTTGTTTGTTATCATTTACTCTGTCGATTGACATGAGTTTCATCACTGGCCGTTTAATCAAATTTTTTCAAAATGGCGGTGGAGTAGGTATGCCAACGATGTTCGATGCCCTATAAGGTATATATTTATGCAGATAAAGCATCCGTATCCTTCGCACGCAGGAGTTTTAATTCAAGAGTTTTGCCAAACCTAGACTATTTTACCCGACATATTTTTTTTTATTTTATTTTATTTAACAATTTTAAGAAAATTTACAGCTAGGCAAACAATATAAGCAGACAAATAAAAAGGGACATGTCTTCAACATGCCTTAACACAGAAGGCCAATTAAAAGTTTCCATTTATAGCATTACATAATGGAACGAACAAAACAAACGCATATAGTACTAATTGAAGAATAATGTTTGATAGCCTGATTGTTATAGGAGGTTGTTCTAGGAAGTTGACTATGCGAAATGTGAGGACCGGCAAATATGCTCAAATTCTTTTAGCTTAGACTAGACTCCGGGGAAAATAAAGAACCATGTTGCTGGTACTTGTTTAGTTTGTTTTGAAGATGGGTTAAACAAAAGTGTCTTTGACAACGTTACATAAAAACCGGTTAAACCATTTGAAAGATAGGAGAAGTGAAATGTATGGCAATGAAAATCGAATGTTTACAAATATTTCAACGTGGGAAACGTTGGTTACCAAATGAAAGTAAATACATAACTCATATATCATGATACAGCTCTAGTTTTAAAGAAATCGGTTTAGTCATTAAAATGGTATGGACTTGCTTTTGGTCCATTTACCTCAAATCTGAATAAGGGGTTATAAAATAAATTCGCCAACAAACCTCCTAACATTCAGAATCATAATCTACAAGCTATTCTGCTACGGCAACGCTTTGCATAGCTCTGAATACGTAGATTTGTTGTATAAAAACTACGTATGAAGAATGCCATTGTTCGAGCAATCTAAACACAATGTTAAGTGCAGTACTATTTCACACTTGAAATGCTAAGCTAATGGTTTAAGTACAGGTAAATCTCTGATTAACTTGATAAGACTGGATAGCGCGATAAATTTGAATTGACTAGTAGGTAGATATGTATTTTCATATGAGGGACTTTTTTCTTTACTTACTATTCCACGAGTTAGCTTAAAAAAAAGGTATGTATGTGCAAACTATGAATTCTTCTAAATTTGACTAATTTCTGGTCTATTACCGTTATCAAAACGTACAACGTATTTTGGGGTCGCTTTGGCATGTTAGTTGCTATTAATCTTTTGGTTTGTTTGACAATCTTAGTGGCTCAGTGGACGCAGCTCCGCCTGATGCACAGGAAGTTGCGGGTTCTAAACTCATCAGAGGAACCGGTTTTTATAAAATCTACATAATCTGAGTTCTAAGGTTTGACGCTGCGTTGCGTTAATGTGCCACGTCGGGGGGCCCGCGACGGATCAATTTTGTACGTGTTTAACATAAAACTTATCTATATCTATAGTACAAGCTAAGTTCGGGGCTCTCTATGATGCTATGCGAAGTAGTATCCTGCAACTATCTACAATATTAGTGAATATAATACTTTTACTTACGTATAATAAACTGTCATTGTTTTTATGCACATTGATAGTGTAAACTGCACCAGCCCTGAAGTTAAAATCCTTAAGCACAGTTTGCCCATCCACGACAACATCAGCAGTTCCCTTGGAGACAACATTTTGTTTTCGGTCGTCGCTTTTCAGTTCCAGTTTAGTCCGGTTTTTACGGCTGTCCAAAATACTAACGGGAACAACTTGATCGATGTTCACCAAAAATCTGAAAGAACACTTCGCCTTAAATATCTCACACAATTAAATTTTCATCTTACACATTTTCATACCATCTACAAACAAACCTGATTAAAATAGCTAGTAAACAAGAAAATGTAGGTAAGTAAAACAAGTACCTACAGTTTTTCAGTCTTTTATGCATCGCATTGGATATGTTTTCGTATAAGAATAATGGTTCGGAAAATTCTATTGAATTTGTTATTTGTGTTATTCGAAGTTAGTGATTCCTACATTGTTAATACGAACAAAGGTAAAATAAAAGGCGCTGCTAGTGTCACGCTCTTCAACGAACGATTTTACATAGCTTTTTATAGCGTGCCGTATGCACTTCCTCCCATTGAAGAATTAAGGTTTAAAAACCCTAGACCTTTAAAGAAATGGAAGTCAGTCCTAGATGCCACAATGGAGTATCATGGTGCTTGCGCCCAGGGTCACATTGTGCATAAACGAACTATATACGGGAATGAAGATTGTCTATTTCTGAATATATTCACGCCTGGACTTTTCAAATCAGGTACACCGCTGAAACCAGTTCTCATATGGATCCACGGTTATGCCTTCGCGTCCAGTTTGAGCCACATCCACGGTGCCGATTTCTTTATCGATAAAGACCTTGTTGTCGTGACAGTTTCACACAGAATAGGACCTTTTGGATTTCTTAAGCTCAACGATACTGACGAACATTCCAATATGGGATTAAAGGATATTGTGATGGCCCTCAAATGGGTTAGGAGGAACATAAAGAAATTTGGTGGAGATAGAAACAACTTGACAGTGATGGGTAGTGGCAGTGGAGCCACTTTTATATCGCTCCTGATGGCAACTGACGCAAACAAACTGTTTGCTAAAGTTATATTACAAAGTGGTACTATGTTTTCACCTTCATTATTCCAAAGTAAACAATATCTTGAAAGAGAAAGATTGGAAATGAATTTGAAGAAAAGAGGAATTAAAAGTATAGAGAAAGCATCTTCAGAAGACATTGTTAAGGAGTTGGGGAACATTTATAGCAATATCGAATCTATTAATGCACAAATACCTTTGATTCCATTTTTACCAACTATAGAATCTACTATTATGAAAAAACCACTGCTAATAAAAACTCCAGAACAATATTTAGATGAAGTTAACTTTTATAATTTGAAGCCTATTTTGATAGGTTTTAATAGTAAGGAGAGCATTTCTGAGATAATGCCTTTCTTACATAACCCCAGTTATCTTAAATCTGTTGGAGTTTATTTTAAGTACTTGCTACCTTTCACATCAAAATGCAAGTACAGCTACTCAACATTGACATATCAAAAAATTGCTAAAATGATTACCAGAGAATACTTTAAAGAAGGCTTGACGGAAAACTCTATTCTTGAATTCTTGGAATACACTTCAGATTTGATCAAATACCCAATCTATAAGTTTATTAAACGATACAGTCAATTAAAAAATAGCAAAATGCACGTATATAAATTTACTTATAGCGGAAACTTTAGTGTTATGAAATTAAATGCCATAATGGGAACTAAGGCAAAAATCAAAGGCGCGGCAAGCGGTGACGAAATTTGCTACATGATGAAATGCGAACCACTTTGGGAGCATTATGTAAAAGCTAAGAGCGACCTCGAGAACAGAGATAGAATATTTATTGACAGAATAACGGAATTGTGGGCCAACTTTGCAAGGACGGGTTATCCTACGCCGAAATCCTATAAAGGAGTCACGTGGCCTCCAATGACGGAAAATAAAGATGTTGTTCTAAATATAGGCAAGGTTTTCGACATAGTCAACAGTAAAAAGGAAAAGAGAATGTTTAAGTTTTGGAATGACATTTACCAAGAATATTACAAGGACTGTGTCAGATTGCACGATGAATTGTGACTTGTGTTGACATTGTCTGAACTAGCAATACCAAATTAGCGTATTTTGAAGCAAAAACATAGTTTTAGTTGAATTATTTTCGTAGTAAAATGTTATAATATAAGTCTTTAATTAAAATAAATATTATCATAACTTCCATCAATAAAAACTCTCTATTGGTTTACTAATAAAATCTAGCCTTTATTACTTAACAGTTTCTTGTAATTCAACAGGTTCTTTATATTAGGTCTTATCCGTGGAATTTTATTGTGCAAGTCACGTATATTATTGCAAGTATATCACTTATGGTGCGGGTACATCAGCGGAATTTTCGGGTCGCGTTAGCGCGCTAAGGTCATCGTGAATGGGTATACGCGGTTCTTGTCCATATTACCAGACAAAGTACATACATACCTACATACATGCATATATTGTAGCCACACGCTAAACATCACCGTCGCCGGAATACTTTGTGATGCAACGAATATTCGCTGTATGCCGCTAATGTAGCCGCACCATAAGATAACAACTTTTTAAATACTCTCATATTGTCTAAATTACTGTCAAATATATAAACATAACTGACAATCGGAAATTCCGCCTTGCCTTGATTTTCTACTGACGTATACTAACCTGACACCAACACCGTCTATTGGTTTCTCATTATTGTCAACAAAAGCTTCCATCCCTTGGCTTGAGATGAAAAATGAGTTGCCAGTCGCACTTTGTACCGGAAACTCTCCTGTATACGGATGGTTCAAGCATTCTCCATAAACTCCTTGCAGTCTATAAGGCAGGTCAGTTCTTAATGCGGTTTCTACTTCTAAGTCTTCGTAGATGGAAAGTGCAGGGACTTCATATGTTTTAGTGTCATTGTAGTCGGTGATTGTCAAAGTGTAGTTGCAATCGAAGCCGTTGTATACGCGCAGCTGGGAATATCCTTCTACCAGTGGCGTGTGGTATGTAGGCTGGAATAAAATTGATGTATTGTCAATGATCGTGAATCTGTCATTCAAAGTTCAAGTTTAAAGTTCAAAGTGTATTAATAACACATATAACATTACAGTATAAACTAAGTCATTCTATGGTGCATTATGTTAGATAATAAAGACATGTTATGAAAATACAAAAATAAACTAAAAAATAATAAAAACACAAATCAAATTACTTAATACTACACAAAAACACTTTAAATATAAACAATAAAAAAAACAACAAGATGATAAAAAAAATGGAAGAAAAACACATGTTGTGCCGACCCCACATGGTGTGGGACAAGGGCAGGATGATGATGATGAGCGATTTCTTATTATGGCCAGGAAACCTCATGTTGTTCTCAATACATACCTAGCGTATAATGATCAGGCGTCAGGGTTAGGGGTAGGGCTAGGATTGGAAGTGGTAGTGGGAGAAGGATTAGTAGTAGGAGTGGTAGTGCGCGTAGGAGAAGGGGTAGGGTAGAAATAGGAGTGAGAGTAGGAGTGGAAGAGAATTGGGTGAATGTATTTAGCAAAATAAGATTTGCTAGGTAAGGTCGTAGGTATATTTTATTAATATAATAAAACTTGTTTGTTTACAAATATTGAGATATTTATGATATAAATTAAATAAAGAAATTACGTGCTTGATAAAGTTAATGAATGGTATATTATACTTAACATTAGTGCCAGTCACGGAATATAAGCAAATTTTACTTAAATCAAAACATTGCTACAATTCTATTCTTCATAATTTTCTTTGATAAATTTTATAATTGTTTCCAGTTTAACCGTGCAATTTATTTTTGTAAATTTAGATACGTATTAATCAAGTGGAAGTGAATTACATGACATTAAGTGAAGTACATTACATACCAACAATTGTAGTTCAACGATCCCTGATATGACGAAGGCAGCCGCGGCAAGCAATCCTCCCCAAATCATTTTGTGCAGTGGTTTATTGATCAACCTGCATTTCGTCATGCACGGATATATCGCCTGAAAACAAAAACATAATTTTAATAGTCATAAAAGCCATTTGATAGGAATTTATTGATAAAATAATTATATGTCGAGCCGTGTTGGCTAAGTGGGAGGACACTCGACTTTCATTCCGAAGGTCGTAGGTTCAAACCCCGCCACGCACCTCTGGTTTTTTCTTCTTGAGAAATTTATGTGCGCTTTAAACACGTGCTTTAACGGTGAAGGCAAACATCGTGAGGCAACCGGCATGTTCTGAGAACTTTAAAAGAGTTTGAAGGACATGTGACATTCACCAACGCGCGCTTGGCCAGCGTGGTGAATTAAGGTCTAATCTCTCTCGCCAAGAGAGAAGTCCCTGTGTCCCAGCAGTGGGAACGTTAATAGGGTGCTGATGATGATGATGAATTATATGTCACAACTGTTTTAAAATGTTATTCAAAAAAAAAATTAAGTCCTGGGCACGCAAGATTCGAACCTGCACCTCCGGGAAAGTGCCCGGTTGTGCTCTACCAATTAAACAAGCGCGTCAATCAAAAGTAAAAATAGTTTAACATAAGAAGTAAGGTTTATCACGTATTCAAAATCATTAAGATTTATTGCACAACTGGTTTTTATGATGGCCACCAGTGTGATATAACCCGAAAAAAAAACACAAAATAATAATAAGTAGGTATGTCAAATAATATAACCATTGAACGTGACAGGACGAATAAAATAAAAAATAGCAAAACCTCTACATACAAAACTTTACATAAGTAAAACAATAAATTTCAAGAAGTTACTCTAAGGAATGTTATGTCAAGTGACATATAATTAAGTCAAGTAATTTAAAGTTCGAATTAACTGCCTTTGGGCAGATTTATTAAACTACACTAGGGTTAATATCTCCAAAACTGTAAAAGTAAGATTAATGATTAACAGAATAACAAGTTGCGCTTCATTAAATATTATTTAAAAAGGTTGTGAAGGAGGTAGGAGGAATGGGAAGGTATTCCTAAGTACCGGCTCCGAAATTTGGTGTACAGCATGCCTAATCGCCTGAGAGCTGTCAGGGGAGCTCGTATGAAAATACGTTTTTCCTCAGTTAAATCCAAAAAAAAAAAGGCAACGCCGCGCCGTGGCGTGGCCGTGAGTTACATTGATAAATCGAAAATGTATTTAAATATAAATAAATATTTCCGGACAATCCACACAACAACATCTAGCCCCGTGGTAAGCTCTTAGCTTGTGTTACGGGTACTAGACATCTGATATACTTAATATAATAGACATACATACATAGATATTTTTTATTATACATATTAAACACCCAGACCAAGGAGAAAGTGCTTGCAGAACATACAAACACTTGACCCCCCGGCGGGAATCGAACCCGCTACCTCTTGCGTCGCAAGTGGACCCTCGCCCACCGCGCCACTGAGGCAATCAAAAATTCCAGTATTTTCTAGCCGGTCTAACATACAGACTAAACAGAGCTTGGTACTCATGTACCTAGTCGTCTCGCGCCCACTTGTCTACAATCTTACCACTTCAAACAGCGGGATCAAGGCCAAGATGAGCAGAGGATTGAGGGCCTGCATCTGATCAGCCTTGAGGGTCCAGCTCCCGATGTCCTGTTCCATCCTGTCGGCTTGGAACGTCCATCTTGAACCCTGGAAAAATACCACAGTTACCCTACTTTAATAAGCCCATTTTGATGCCGGGCCGCCACCGCACGGTTTTGACTTGACTTTGCTTCGAAGGCGTGGTGGCGCCGCGCCACCGGAAATTACGGACGCGTATCTTCAAAAAAAATACACAAAGCCTGCTTGGTACAGTATTTTACAGCCTGAAAAGTACCTTCTCTGGTAAAGTTGCATGTTTGTTTGGCTGGGAGGGCTATACTTTGCGTGTTCATTGGAACTTTCCAGGTAAATGTCGTACGGATATATTGCTATAAGGGCCTTTATCTTTATAGGAGCTTAAGTTTTTTTTTGTATTAGTGTTGCTCTGAACCTATGACGTCTCTCTGACAGATAAGAACTTAGAATGGATACCAAAAAGTATCAACTACGAGTAGTATTATTAATAAAATCTTTAAAATACGTCAAAGATTTATTAAGTATAAGCTCAAAACAATGATATTATCCAGTTTTATTAATTTCGTGTAGTATTCTCAAAAAGGGATTAAGTACTGAAATAAGTGTCCTGACTTTGACTTTGTAATGTAGTTAATTAATAGTCAGAGAGCGTAAAATGTTCTTAGAAAAGAGTTAATTAAGAAACCATTCGGTCAATTCTCGTTACCCAGTCTTAATCACGTTTAAGTACCACGCACTATCTGAACTAGTGTAATGCAGCAAACGTATCATTGAAGATAAATATGACAAAGTTTTACATCCTCAAGAGCTAATCTGGATCGATGACACATTTTGAAGTGGAACTGATAATTTTGTAAACTGTTACGAGAGCAAAAGCAAATACAGTTGTACGGCCTAAAATTGATATGATGTTCTCCATAGAAACAAAGTTTATCTGTGCTGATAAAAATAAGAAAAATACTAAATTCTGGTAGGTTTCTAAAAATTATACGAAATTTCCTATATTTTTTCCAAAAATACTTTAGATACAACAATTTGACATTAAACCTATTATGTTAATTATGACTTGATTCTTCAAAACTGTTGTGCATAATTGTAAACTTTGATAATGAAAGAATGAAAATAAACATTTTGTATTTCGGTTGAGCGAGAAGTGCCATCTACTGGAAATATTTTGTAATCAAAAATCGTTCATTGATCTAACTAGATAACAATTTATCAATTACAAGGTTCTGTAATTAATTAAAAATCCTTTGCAAGTGGAAATTCACAAAAGGAAAACTGTTATAAAACTAAATTACTATAAATTTAGTACGTAGTACGTAGGTATTTATTATTATTGCCAAATTAGCCACATGTAAAAACGTAAAAGTTGCCGTTCTCCACATTATGGAGAATGGCAACTTCTATGAATTTGCTAGAATTAGCTGTTGACAGACATTGTTGACTCAAAGTTACACTCCCTGCGTTAATTAAATGTCTAGCATTAGACCTCTTATTATGAAAATATTTAAAGTACAATTAAATAAGAATTTGAAAAAAGTTAGCGTGCAATAATATGCTGAAATAGTTATTATATGTGTTATGCCTAACTATACTTCTTCAAGTAGGGATCAACAGATTATATAAGACCTAAGAATGCGTATTATATCGCCTTAATGTCGGGATTAAGGCTATCCGGTTTGTCTCGTCTCTTAAATCCACCCTGTAACATATATTATCCTTTTACCTGTTGATCAAACAGTGCCCAGAAGACCGGTAGAGGAATGAACAGAACCAAAACTCTCAGCAACGACTTAACATCCTCGATCAGGGTCCTGTCGTACTTGTCGTCGGCATTGTCCAGCCAATGTTCTCTCTTCTCCTTGCTTCTGAAGGATTGCACCACAGCATGCTGTGGAAATACAAATGTTAATGAAATAGAACATGGTTCTACAGGGCCCAATAGGGAACGTGCAGATCGACGGTGCTGCCAACTGGTGCCATCAATTAGAATGTTTTACCCTAGCGGCCTAATATTTGACATTTTTAATGTCGCATGAGTGCTGCCACCTATAGTAGCTCCACGTTTCTCATTCCTTATGATCTTCAGGCATATTAACTTCTAACATCTTTACATATTTTAAAACAAAGTTGTTTTCCGCTCTCTGTCTGTACATAGGTATGCTTAGATCTTCAAAACTACACAACGGATTTCGATGCTGTTTTTTTCATAGATAGAATGATTATATAAGAAGGACCTTCTATATTTATAAGGGTCTCTTTCACCATATCCAAGTAATGTTCCAAGTAGCGTGTAAGTAGCGAATTAGTATTTAAGAGCATGCTGTCTCATACTGATTATTGTATAACTGAGCAAGACAGCGCTATAAATAACTACTGATTAACTGGGACTCTAATGGGAAATGGTGAAAGAGGCCCTTCGTAGAAATATTGGAGTCTATGCTTGTTTTGAAACATTAAAATAACAGCTTTTTACTAAACCTGTTATATATGTAAGTATAAATGATTTATGCCCCAAAATAAAATTTGTGTGATTGTCGACAAACATAGATCTACCTTCTATTCAATGAAAACATTTAATATAAAAATGTCATACTGTACTTTGCATCGCTCGCCGGCATCGCCGGTTCCTGCTTTTACGAGTAGGTATTATTTTGAATCAAAGGATACCTAACATTATTCTGATAATGACTACAGTCAATAACGAGCCTATCAAAAATAAGAAATATAATTGTATTCAATCGTTCGAATTAATTATTAAAAAAATATATTGTTAGAGTTATTGCAGAAAAATTGATTTTAGTTAACAAAATAGGTTGTATTGGTTTATAACCCAAATCACCCGATATATCCGAGTGAAAAGTATGGATATAAATTAAGTATATTAGTATCAATAATAAATATTCTTAATAATAAGTTTACCCGTAGTCAACAACGTTACTTGTAGAAATATCAGAGGTTTTCCGCTTGGAGCGCTGAGCTGAAGAGTTACAACACGATGAGCGCCTAGGTTATTCCACAAAAGCACCAATGCTAAAGAAAGGTCTTATGAAGGGGTTGTACTCGGATAGTATTTTTTTTTTTGGGAACATTATTTTAAGAATTATTTATGTAGGTAGATACTTTTCATGTTCAATCCTGCAATAGAGGTGGCATGTATCTATATCGGTCAAGTATCTACACTTCACTCAAGGCGAATGTTGTAAGTGAAAAGTGTGATGAAATGAAAATATTTACGATAAGAAGACGGTAGTTAAATAGTTTCATTTTACCGTTATAGCTCAGGGGATCGTAAAATCCACAATTCCTATCTTAATTTGTCACGGCTTACGTTTAATGCGATAATTGTCTTGAAGTCTTGATGAATCGGCATTCGGCTATAACGGAACGGTTTTATGACGGAGAATAAATTACAATAAGTACATGATTCTAAACTAACAAATGTGTAAACGGCTCTAAATTCGTAGTAAAATTAGAAATTGTTGTCTCTAGTTAATTAGATATGGGATAATTGACCAGCAGAACGTCAATCAACGTTATAGAACTCCCATTTGAGGAAGATCCCCTAAGCTAAACCCATAACCCATGACATGAATATAAATTCGTCATTTGAAGTCATCATCAGTATAATTTTAACTGTAGGGCATTTCACGGCTGGACTTACTCCTCCCGCAAAGACTTCCAATTGTTTCGGTTGCCAAGCCATGAGTCCATCTATTAGGTGGCCGTCCTACTACACTACGTAGGTACGCTTGGCGAAATGGTCATCATTATTAAGTTGTCTAATTCAGGTATTGGTCCAACTACGTTAATATGTTACAATCGTTCAAGTTGCTCTGGTCAATACTCAAACCTATCGATGCTAATATACTTTCGGCGATACAACAACTTTTTTAGTAGTTTCATAGTACTTTATTCATCATAGGCAACATTGTATAAACACACACAGAAAACACAGCAAAAGACGCAGACAAGACGTTCAATTTGAGATGTAACTTAATAATAGAGCTGCCGAGTAGTGGCATTGTCAACTAAAACAATGTTATATTAAAATCCAATATAAATCAAATACAAATTCATCATAAAATAATAAGAAACATCTTTAATTGTTACTGCTGTATAGTGGCATTGTCAAATTAAAAACTACTATAATTAGGAATAGGTATTAAATAATTAAATTGAAAGACATGTCATAATGTACAAAAACAATATTAATAAATAAATTAATGCTGCTGTATAGTGGCATTGTATTAAAAGTATTAGCGGAGTGCCGATCTTTGGTAACTTCTTAACTATACATACATCGCTTTTTGACGACTTTTGATACGTTATCATATTTTATGATACTCGTAACTTTGCCGACTATTATAACCTATTGAGCCTAATGACTAGCCTAATGAGGTTATGTCTTGTACCCTGCTCCACAGAATACATAATAGTACAAGTACAGTGCCTGCTCTTAAAAATTGAAATAGTAATAAAAGTTAACTTAAGTATCTAATTTGAAATGGAAAGGAATGTTTTTGATACTCGAGGGCATGACATTAGGTGTACTTTAAAACGAAACGAATGAGGAACTACCAAATACCTATCGACTAATGCGACGTTACAAAGAACACATCTGTGTGAATCTTAATAAATTAAGACAATATAAATAACTTGCTATTATAACTTAATACTTGTAATTGTTTAACTAACAATGGGTGTAGGTGGTCTGACGTGATAACCGATTGTCGTGAATTGTTCTTGTAGTACTTACCGCACACGCGATAGATTGATAATATTTTAGCACAGGGACATCATAATTGTGTTGTGAGTTTATTGAGATACCCAGTTAACTCTGTACTAGAATATCTTCAATTTTATTACGTCTAGTCAAGTACACAGAACACAAGCTTACCTCGGGTATAGAATCATCGATTACTACGCCTCGGGGCTAGATATTGTTGTGTGGATTGTCCTGTAATATTTATTTATTTCATTTTATTTTTAACCCCGACAAAAAAAGAGGGGTGTCGTTAGTCTGGCTGGGACATCAAGCTCCCGGACGAATGGAGCGTATATTAGTATTTTTTGTATGAAAGGTGAGTTTTGCGCGAGCGTTCTTAGTCATGTTTGATGAAAATCGGTTGACCTGTTTTAAAGTTATGAGGGTAAAAGTGGGGAAGGAAAACCGAAAATCTGCAAATATACTCGAGTGGGGTTTCAAGTGAAAGCGCATCACGTGCACATTACAAAACAGCATGACTTTTAATCGGATCGAGGTTTTTTTAAATTGTTATTTTAGATTATAAACACTTAGGTAAGCACTTAGACATAGTACAAACACTCAGGTACAAGTTACAAGTAGGTACTTACCTAAACAAATACTCGTACAATAGAAATGTACTTATATATGTAGGTACTTATGCGAGTACCTATTTAAATATGAAGTTATACAATTTTATTTGGTGATTAAAATGAGTGTTTCTGAAAATGACACGTGGGTTAAGTAGTTATGTGTAGAATATAGAACAAACAACCCAACAAAATATTGTTCTGTAGGAAAAATTAAAACATTGTTTCACTTTTTTTCTACAAATTGTATTTTCGTTTTTTCTTCTTTTTAAGCAGTTGTTCGATATTGTTTTCATTTTATAGGTAATTTGTTTGTATAATGACAAGAAAAAAGGTATTTTTTCTTGTTCGAGTGTTTGACAGGTTTTTAGATAGAATCGATATGCGAAAACATGTAAATGGTTCATAGGTACTTTTATTTAGTAATAAATTTAATAAATTTTATTTATATTGATATATTATTACAAAATCCAGTCAAATCAAATCAGTTATAAAGTCTTTATGTAACCGGTAATGATTATTGAGATCATCAGAGTAGAATATCAAATTATATAAATTAGGTGCTAACGTTTGAATCATTTACGTGATTAGTCATTATACCTGTGGACATAAAGTGAGTTAGCAGTTATTAAGAATAACCTGTTTCTTAATGTAATGATAATGATATAATTTGCTCTCAGTAAAGATTCGTTGAACGCTTTGTAGATTGACTTTAGTATTAGCCACCTCGGCTACCCCTGTCACAAACAAAATAACTTGATGTGATAACTTAATAGAAGTACTTGTAATACTAATGGGTGGGCATGAATACTTGATAGTCTTTAAAATATTTAAGACTCGACCGTGTCGGTATTGTACTGGAAAATATCACCATTATTTTATAAAAAAAAAACAACCGACATTCAGATTGAAATATATGAATTTATGAATTTGTGACTTTATAGATAACTCTGTTTTATGTCTTTTTTATGGAAATGTAAGTGTAGTAAGAGGTAGTTAAAAGTATTCATAGCAATATGATAGAGGAATTTATGATTTGCTGTAGTTTACTTACTGAGATACACTTGAAGACCTTTCCCAAAACATTGCCGGCTGGAGTCTTGATAATGTACATTCTTTTACCGGCCACAAAACACACTGCAAAGAATAACAAGCTTAGATCCTGGCTTATACATTATTGTAAACAACACTGCACTGCTTAAAGTCAATTATTTTTACTAACTAAACACCTAAATTTATGGATACGCCAGTAATTTTGGGGTTATTAGTGGAAAAAATCCTAATGGGCTGAACCGGGCTTTTGTATAAATCTAGATACTTACATATGTTTATATAAATGACATGATAAAAAAAATCGACATTGATATCGTGTCGGCTAAAAAGCTATAAAGGTCATAAGGCCACGAAAATCATTTTTTCTCAAGACTTGTCGCTCGGAGGTCATAGTCTATTTGAAATTATTCGCCGTAACATTATCTACCTATAAAAAATGCAATTTAATAGTTAAGTTAAATTAACTGTTTTAAGAGTAGGTTCGTTAATTTTCTAGTTTTTTTTTTCAAATAATTCAAACCGTTCCTGTTACATTGCGGTATATTTTGTTAGGTATTTAAAAATAAAAATCCGAGCATAGTGGCCCTAACACTATATATACCCACAATAATAGTCATGATTCATCTGACACTATAATTTATTAACCTTTGTTATTTAATAGATGAGCAACTAATACTAGTTATAAGGAAAATCGGCACGCTAGAGGCCATGTCATACATACACATACATTCGAAGAACTACGCAACAGCCCAAGCTGACGTTTGTACCTACGTTGTGTCCTAATGTTTATATAGCTATCTCTGATAACAGTTGATGCGTATTGCGTGTGCCATATTTAACGCTGTTCTTACCATACACGCAATTAATAAATATTAATAAATGTACTAAGAAATAATAGTAGGTATTTTAAATAATTAAAATAAAAAACAAATAACGGCTTGCTCTACGGTAGTGCAGGCACAATTAAAAACTTGAACTGTCCTTCTTACGGATTTTAGATCCGGTCACGTTTCTGACGCGAGTTTAACATTTTTGCCATAAAGAGCACAGTTTTCAGATAAAGAAATATTTTAAAAAGAGCTTACTTATAGAAACAAGCATTAAAACGCCAGGAACTCCAAACGCGAGCGAGTAGCAGTCATTTTCGCCAAAGCAATGCACGTTCGCGCGCAGGATTGGAGTCAGGAAGGTTGACAGGAGACTTCCAGCGTTGATGGCGAAGTAAAACAGTGAGAAGAAGTAGCCGAGGTACTTGGCCTGTTCTGGTAGCTTGAACTGGTCGCCTCCAAAGGCAGACACGCATGGTTTGATCCCGCCAGTACCGAAGGCAATCAACAGCAAAGCTAGTATTGTAAATGGACTGGAACAGAATTATCATAGATAACAAGCGCAGTAAATGAAATACACGGAAGATAATTGATTAGCTAGACTCACGATTAGTAAGTGAGTCGGAGGCTGAATTAATTAATTTTAAAATGAGCAATATGAGACTAAATGCATAATGAGACGGACAAGCTTTCCCAAGTTATTCATATTTTAAATAAACCGCCAGCAAATGTGCAATAAAACTACGTTAATGGTGTTTAACCGTGTTTAAAGCACATTTAAGGCTAAATTTGGTTTCTCCAGTCATCAACGGGAAACGTAATTTATAGCAGAAATATTATGTCGCCTTTGTCGAAATCGGTAAGGAGGACATCATCATTGTGTAGGGATTAGATGAATCAGTATAATGAAGAAGCTCAAAATATCAGGTATGTTTTTTGCTACAAATGCAAATTAGATGTTTTTCCTAATTTTTTTTACGATACCTCGTGGCCGATGTGTGGTCCGCAAGTAAAAAAATATAGGACACGTCATTTAATATTCTTTGTATGTAGGTGGTTAGGTTCAGTAAACTAACAAATAAACTGGAAGGTCGCTGGGAAAAACTGGATAAGAATGGCGGTGGAAAAATAACCTATAGAGGAGGCCGTTACTCAGCAGTGGGTACCTAATGGACTGATTATGAAAACTTACAGAGCTGGGAAGTTCAGTGGAGGCATTGCAGTCAGCGATATCAGTATGCTGCCCGCAGCATATACCAAAGATAGATAAAATATCGTCCTGAAATGCAAAATATTCGATTAATACCGGTTGAGGTAGGTTAGATTATGTAAAATTATGCGTAAAAAAAGGGCTTGGCTCACGCCTCTTTTTGTGCAATTAACTCATTTAGCAGTCAGTTGTAGTAAGTGCAATAATGATTTATTTTTTACGTTTTAAAAGAGTGTCTGACATCGGTTCAGTTCAGATCCTTTATGTCTCTGCGCATTATGATTTAAGCCATTTGATGTAAGAATCAAGTCAAGAAGGTTTCGCCTGTCATCTAAGGGCACACCAACGGCAAACGTATTTATAGCAGAAAAATCATATCGCCGGTTGTAAGCACCAACCTATATCTGCCCAGCCATCCATCTGCAATCATGGCACCGAGAAGAGGGAAGAAATACGCGAACATGGTGAACACGTGGTATATAACGGTGGCGCCGTCGTCCGAGTAGCCCAGCTTATCTCGCAGGTACAGCGAGAGGATTGCTGAAAAATACATTTATCTTATGCGTGATATACGTGTAGATATACGTAATCTCTCCTAGGCTATGTTTCGCAGTTTTAAGTATGTATCTGGGTGCACGAGCCTTGCTCGGATTTTTTTTATGAAATTTGGCTTGATCGATACCTATATTGCCTAAGCGACAACTTGGAGACTAATAAATCGGAGAGTTACCACTTTAACATTTTAATTTTGCTACACCAACTCGGAGACAAATGTTAATAAGGTTGCTTAGTACATTCAGAGACAAAAACAGCTATTACAAAATACCACCAAAACTGCGATTCTAAATCGCAACAAAAACAATTTTTATTTTTCATATTTTATACTATTACTTCAATAATATATAAAGATAAAATAGCAATAGAAAGTTTAGTTTTTTATGAGTTCATTAATACTTCGTATTTTATTTCTTTATCTTGAATAACAATAGCATAGCATTGGTTTAAAAAAAGGAACTGGAACTTGGAAGATTTTGACAAAACTGAGAAAACTGGACGAAAAACGGCGTTCAGCAGTTTTTTTCATTTTATGATTTATTTAATTTGACACTAGCAAACTGACAGTTCAAGCGCAGAGTTGAATTACAAGAACTTGAATTGAATTTATTAATAGAGCTCTAATAAATGTTTACTTAAATCAAAATTGATTGCTTATGCAACCGGCAAAAATTAAAATGCCTTGACTAAAACTGTAATACTTACCTACGTTTTCAATTGAAAATTATACTAGTTTTGTCGCACAGTGCCTAATAAATAAAACTTTGTACGATTGAAACGTGTAAATACAATGCAGTGCAATTTTAAATACAATACAGTTGTTGTTACCTACTTCGACATTAAATTTTCTATTAGAGGCATCCAAAATTGCTTGTAAACAATCTATTTTAATAGCATACATGTATGCTATTGTATTACTTACTGCAGTCGTCTATAGTTTTACAATATACCTTTAATAAAAAACGCAGATAATATTAAAAACCATATTAACGAGGTTCTTACAATAATGAAAGTATAAAAACCCAGGATCAAGGAACTCAAATTATCTAAATTATAAAATAACTATATTAAGTCTAACATTGTTATATAAACAAGGCACCGACTCGCGATTACTTGGGTATACTTTCATAAGTGTAAGCACTTGGTTATTATGGTTTAAAAAAAACAACAAAAACATCATCAAAGATTATAAAATATACGCGTCGAATTGAGAACCTTCTCCTTTTTTTCACCGATTTAATGTTTAATAACTAGAACTATCTCCAACTTACAAAATATTTAATTTGTAAACCATATTAATCATCATAATTATTTATTTGTTGTGATTGCATATAAAATCGTTACGCCCACGTTACATGGGCCCTGTTGGGGATTGAATGCCCCCTCATTAAATGTTTTCTCATTTTAAAAGAATTTTTGGTATGCAATTTATTTCTAAATTCAGTTTAAGGAATATCCCTAAATTTTACGTACTTAAAAATAACACTTATAAAACTAACTAAAGCTTGTTCCGAAGGTTGTAACTATGTAATGACAATATCGTACAAGTCACTTTGATGCATGCA
This sequence comes from Gymnoscelis rufifasciata, assembly GCA_929108375.1. Classification (NCBI taxonomy): domain Eukaryota; kingdom Metazoa; phylum Arthropoda; class Insecta; order Lepidoptera; family Geometridae; genus Gymnoscelis; species Gymnoscelis rufifasciata. Next base: position 11,886,977 of record OV815301.1, read on the forward strand.
TAAGCCGCGATAGAAACTGTGTCAGTGTAAGCCTTTTTTTTATGCTAGCTAAACCTTCATTTGACTACAATCTCACCTGATGTAAAGTGTCGTTGTGGACTAAGATGAGGCATGAAGACCTAGAAAGTAGTTAGTTCTTCTTCGACCACATTACGAGGGTGGTGACAAGCCGTGGCCGAAGCCTGCCACCAGAGGAAACCACACTATCCCCGAGTAGCATATTAGACTCCATTGAATTCTTACATTTAGCTTCCTACAAACTTTTTTACATGTAGGGGGGGGGGGGGGGGGTTAGTATAATCTTAAAGTTTGTGGGATCGCCACTCTTGTCCCCCGTCTGAATAATTGCAAGATTAAGAGGTAAAGTGCGAAACATACCCCTAGTATCACATTTTCCAACATGGCGGCCGGGGGACAAGAGTGGCGATCCCACAATCTTAAACTTAAGCTTATCCATACCAAGGTTTAACTAATAAATTGCGTCTGATCCAAACCAAGGGTAAGTGCTTACAGAACATGCAAACACTTTACCCCTCGGCGGGAATCGAATCGGTTACCTCTTGCGCCGCAAGCGGTCGTTCGCTCACTGCGCCACTGTGGCATGTATTTATGTCACAAGATAAAAATTTTGTAACAAAGAACAAGTTTTATCGTAAAATCAATAATGAAATACCATCGTTTACATAACTCATGCTACTTTTTACATGCAGATATTATGTTCTAAGTGGGTCAAATCAACATGAATAAAGATATTCTTGTAATAAACTAGTACTAAAATGGTAATAAGTGAGCCAGCCGGTTTTTGCATTAGATTTAGGTAAAGCCTATTAGTTTCTCGTTGGTTTATATTTATATTACATTTCGTGTAGTCTAGATTATATAGAAAGATGATAATTTTTTCATGTACTTATAAAATAAACTCCAAGCAAAAACTAAACCCAAAATTGTTTTAACCACATGAGCGGTCTTATTGCTCAAAGAAATTTCTTCCAGCCAACCTTGGGATCCGCTCCGGGGGCTATAAGGTACCCCTGGATCACTCGATGATACTCTTTTATGGAGTGTTGTATCAAACCCTTTGATAAAATTTGGTTTGAATATTGTGTTCCTCGTAGCGCTTCGTACAAAATTAGGACACCTTGCATTTTTACTTTAACTTTGACATTTAAACTAAGTTTAAAATATTATAAGATAAATTAAAGCGAATACTCTAGGTACTTACTGTAGGCACTACACACTTACTTCGCATTCCATAGTAAGAAAACCTTTCACAGAATTCATTTGTGATTATGAATCCAACCGATTTCGGGTATGCAAGTTTCTGAAACAAAATAACATGACATATTAGTTATTCATCACCTTATAACATCCAGATCACGCGTGTTTTACAGGGTTTTGTCAGTTGATACCATGATCTCAGTTTCCACTGGCGAAAATAGAGAAATAAACACTCATCTTTTGCCAGTGGTGAGGGATGGGTCATTCAAGGTACAAGGCATTAAATCTTGCATCATTTCTTGCCAGTAACAACTGAGATTTTTTTCAATAGGATTAGTGGTGTTTAATCCATACTAATATTATAAATGCGAATATAACTCTATCTGTCTGTCTTTTCCTCTTTCACGCAAAAACGACTGAACCGATTTTTATGAAATTCGGTACACATATTCTCTGGAGCCTGAGAAAGGACAAAGGTAACACGTCCTGTCACTAGTATCATCATAATTTAACTATAGGATGTTCACGGTGGACTTTAGCCTCATAGATTTCCGGTTTTAACATTGTAAACGGTTTAGTCCCACGGTGTTTAGCAAGTCTATCGACATTTTGCTTGAGGTCAGATCTGCGGTCCAAAATCGAGAACCTTGGGGCCATCTTGAATTAATTTTTTTAAGGTACTTTGGTGTTACTATTTATTAGAGCAGGTGCTAAAGGAAGTTGAGTATGCAAGGTTAGAGAACCGCGTTCTTTGCTTCGTTGGTCCATTTATTTAATAACCCAGCCAAACAACCAATCCCTTAGATAAATTGGCTGGGTTACCAGCCTCTTAGTATGTTATAGTATGTTAATACTGAAAACTTAAAATAATAAACTACATAAGACTATCCAAACAATTTTCAATGTCATACGATTTCGTTTAAAGACAATCAAAATGAGACTCGCCAATTTTTCGTCAAAGATCGCACGGAGTTAATAGGGTTAAGTGGTTCCCATCGATTATGATCTATATTTGGGCCAAACCGAATTCTACCAGAGAACAGAACCGGCTGAAACCAGCCAGTAATTTAATTTTTAATGGAGCAATCTTATCGGACCACCGACAAATGGACACACGCAATTGGGCAATTAAAAAGAGCAAAGTTAAATCGAAAACTGCCCATTCGAAAAGCGGCATTTGGAGAACGAAGTTTGGGTTGAAATTCACCTGTCGATGACACTCGCAAAAAGTGACGTATGTAATATCAACTATTGGGAATTCATATGCGCAATGTAAAGATAAATAACAATAAATAAAATAAGTAATAATAAATAATAAGATAGACAAATAACTTATAGATTCTACGATCTACGGTGCGTTGTGCTTGCGAAGTCGGTGCGATGTGGTTGCGTCGTTTTGTCGTGTGGTTGTCGGCCGAGTGGGAAGGCCCTGAGAGAGACTCGATGCGAACAAAAAACAAAACATTTGTTTAAATTATGTAGATATGTTTTGTTGAACTATGCGTATCGTAGGACGTCCAACAACTATAAAAAAAATTTACTAAATACAGCTAAAGCCGTGTTGGCTAAGTGGGAGCACACTCGACTTTGATTCCGAAGGTCGTGGATTCAAACCCCACCACGCACCACTGGAAAATTAAAGGTCTTGAAAAAAGAATGTGCGTTTTTTAAACACGTGCTTTAAAGGTGAAGGCAAACATCGTGAGGAAACCGATATGTTCTGAGAACTTTAAAGCGTTTGAAGGACATGTGGCATTCACTAACCCGCAATTGGCCAGCGTGATGAATAAAGGCCTAATCTGTCTCTTCAAGAGAGAAGTCCCTGTGTCAAAACTTTGGGAACGAAAATAGGGTGATAATTATGATGAAAGGCGGCTTGCAATCATATTTTTAAGCAAATGTTAAACACGTCTCTATGTTTTTCCGTCCGTCCTCTTAATGTTTTTTGTGTTAGACCAAAAATGTTTCAATGAATAGATGTAGTGTATCTCATCAGTAATCCTAACAGATACATATGAAAGGAAGCGGAAACAAATTACTACCTTGATGATTATCTATTTATTACTTACGTGCATATGTGCATTCTCATCTATGTGACTTGTATAAAAATTAGCTGATCTATGCAATCTATATGATGGGTGTAACAATTATTGAAAAAAATTTTATCAATCACGAATCTAACACTTAAAATCTGATAAAAGGAAAAAAAATAGCACTGATCCGTTTGCTATTTTTTTTTTCCTACTAAAGTGCATTTATTAATATAAGTTGCTAGTGCAACTTGCAAGCAACACCTTACTTAAAAATAAATACTGAATTATCAAACTCAGAGAAAACTTCTGAAGAAATTAAAAAAAATCGGCCTATTTCAAAACCATTTTTTTTTTGGGTAAAGCTTCAAGAAATTGTTACGAATGCAAAGTTTATACTTATTTTCTAAATAGTTTCAGAAGAGTTAAGTTGAGGATAACTTAATTGAGGTAAATGTTGCATTTAGTGTGCCAAGGCGAACAGACTCGATACTATCCCTAAAGCAAATTCGTCAATATAGATTTTTTTTTACTTTTTTCGATTATAACGTTGATCAAGAGTTCACAATGCTTTCCTGTAAACTGCAAAAAAAAATAGTGGCAATATCTGTATTAATATTAAGTTAAAATAAACATAGATTAACTAACTCTAACTAACTCTGTTTAGCAAAAATAATATATTAACCTCAGCTACACATTTACACAAGAGTGAAAATGAGTTATTCCACTTTCCCCCACCAAGGCCGCTTTACCAGGGGGGCATCGTCTAAAGCACAAAATGTGCAGTGTAATTTACCCACTATTTGAATTTTACTAAATCAAATAGAGAAGATTTTACTTGATTTTGCTGGGATGCCATCATCAGATCCTGTTTTCAACTCATCATGATTATGGCACCATCCTGAGCATTACCTTCCAAAGAATCAACAATTTACTGAACTTATCTGCGAATAAACATAACATAACATGCTCTCAGACGGATTAAACATAATAGCTATTTTTATGTAGTCATCATGCCTATTCATGCAAATTCACGACTATACAAGGTGTTTTGGAATTGGTATATAGAGCGCAAAAGGCACGCTCCAGGCAAACATATTTTATTCGAAGATTTTTAGATTTGGAAGACCAATTGTCGAAAAAAATCTTTTAACTGTAAATCTGTAATCCAATTTTGTGAGAGTGACAACCTTTAATTGGATACCTTGAGAGGTATCAATTTAAGTTAAACCTATCTCATTTAGTATCATAATAAAAGTCACTATTAAATCGGTGGTAAAAGATAATATTTTACATTTTTACTTCCTTCTAGGGGTTAACATTTTAGACAACTGATACGAGGTTAGCCTCGTGCTTAAATATTTTTTTTATATGTTTGAACCTTGAGATCATATTACGTTATAAAAATGAGAGGCCTTTTCCCGAAAAAGGGCCCTAAATCGAAATGTTGTAGAACAACATTATGTTCGCCTGGTGCTGCCATTCACACGCTTTCCGCTTTATATACCATATCCAAAACACGTTGTATAACCCTTTACAATGCAAACACTGGTTAATGCCACAATGTAAAGCCCAGCACTTTGGCAATCTCGGTTTGATTTGAACACAATGACACCTGTTGATTGCTCCTGCGGTGGCGTCAGGGTGGGCCAGCATAGCGGACATACTCGTACGCGTATTCACTAACACGCCAAAATACTAGGAGTATTTTGGCAATCAAAGTTTTTAAATTTCTATGCAGAAAAATATTAAGCTTCGCACGCAGGATTCGAACCTGCACCTGATTATATTTTAACCTAAAAAGTGAGGTTTATCGATTATTAAAAATCATTTAGGATTTAAAACTTTTAATGTGAAAAAAATCACGTCTTATTTGGGTCAAATTGTATTACCAACTAGCGGCCCGCCCCGGCTTCGCACGGGTTAAAAAAATTCGCGGCAATTATTCGAGTTTTTCTCGCCGTAAAAACCATCCTTGAACTTCAACGAACATTTTAAAAAAAGATTTGTCCAGGCGTTGTTGAGTTATGCGCTTACCAACACCTTTTGGCGATTCATTTTTATATTATAGATATGCTTTGCCCTTCGGCGCCTTGGGCTGGAGCATTTGTATACAGTTTTTTTTCCTAAAATTATGCTAGTATTTCTAATATAATTATAATAGGTAAGTAAAGTATGTATACATTTATTGCTATGAGAAAAAGACGGCATACTATGTGAATCAAAGTTTTATTTACAAATCTGCAAGACCAGTTTTCACTTTTAGAACTATGAAATAAGTAGGTACTGATCTACAGAGTAATGTAATAATTGTTGAAAAATATAACCTATAATTGTTACTAGTTATAGTTTAGTTTGACTGCCTCAGTGGCGCGGTGGGCGTAGGTCCGCTTGCGGCGCAAGAGGTAGCGGGTTCGCTCCCCGCCGAGGGGTCAAGTGTTTATATGATCTGCAAGCACTTTCTCCTTGGTCTGGGTGTTTAATATGTATAATAAAAAATATCTATATGTGTATGTCTATCATATTAAGTATATCAGATGTCTAATACCTACCCGTAACACAAGCTTAGAGCTCACCACGAGGCTAGGATGTTGTTGTGTGAATTGTCCGGAAATATTTATTGATTTATTTAGTTTGCTTTCCAAATCAGTTTAGTCTGGATACAGACCAAACAGGTAGATATTATTCCATACTACAAATAATCATTTTTTGGTTGGTACATATATTTTTAATGATGGCAAATAAATGTTACTGCTTTGCCAAAATAGGTTATTTCATTTTATTTCATTCAATTATATAATGTGCCTAGTATATATACATTATATACAACAATCAGTCTTCCTCATTCGCAACTACATAATCACATCGTAAAATGAGTCAGCAGTCTATTAAGAAGGCATCATATGTTTGAGTTTGTTCTTTAAAATTAACCTCATTTAGATAAGGACCTTATAACTGGAGTTTATTACAAAACCATTAAGGACGTGGCCTGATTGAGCTCACAGTGAGCGGCTAACTATTTCATGCCTGGTTTGCCACTCTGTAAAGTTAAAAAGTTAATACCGTACTAGCTATTTTTTTTTCTCGGTTATAAGTAGCGTTTGTCTATGTTGGAAAAAGCTATGTCCATGACAAAATTGACTCATATCAAGCTATGCTCGTAATAATTGATTTTTTTGCGAAAAGCGGTATTTTGTCGCGTTAAAAAGTAGCCTATGTGTTATTCTGATATGACGTAGCCTATATTATTGTGAAGTTTCATGAAAATCTATCCAGTTGTTTTTGCGTGAAAGAGCAACAAGCACACATTACATCCTCACAAACTTTAGGGTTTTTTTTATATAAGTAGGCTAGGATTGGTATAGTACCTATATAATTAAGTACTTGTACTGTTTAAGGCGACCTAAGTTCGAGCACTACGAACTTTTTAATTATTTGTTAGATATCGGCAAAATTCTTCTAATATCTATTCCTATCTCATAACATAACAATGGCTATGGTAATATTATTCAACGAGGATATGCATTTCTTAACTACCACCAAATACTAACATCTAAATACAGTTGTGTCTTAAGTTCATAGTCAAAAAAACTGACGCGCTCGAGTAAGTTTTCATATTCAACCCTTAAGTACTACCAACGCCATCTTGCAAACGGTCATATTAAGTCTTCCCACTGATGATTAAGTATATATATTTTATGATAACAAGTAGTGTCCTGCGGTGTTACCCGCGTTATAATACATTTTCCTCGAAATTACATTTTCCCGCAGTAAAAGTACCCAATGTCGTTTCTAAGGCTCCAGAGAATCTGTGTACGAAATTTAATTTAAATCGGTTCAGTAGTTTCTGCGTGAAAGAGGACCAGACACCGACATACAGAGTTACTTTCGCATTTATAATATTAGTATGGATTTTGTTTCATTAATTGTAATAACCTAAATTTTATAAGTAAACTCATTTTTCAGCTGTTTCTACGTTTTTATTGTTTATCAAATTAGCGAGATTTAATTATTAAAACCTTACAATAAAGAAAATATTATCTCAATGCGTTTCAAACATTGCAGTAAGAAAAAAACTGCACTGTATCTTGTGAAAACTTCATAATTCATTTCAAATCCATTAATAGCTTAAAGAATTGAAGCCTCACGATAAATCATTACCAAAATAAAAACTGAATGAGCGTGCAGCGTATCATCTAGTCATCAATGTGAGACAGCCGAGTAACGCTCTGATTACTGTGAATTATGGAGTGCACATATTTATGCCTGTCACTTAGGGTTCTGATATGTTTATGAACACAAACAAATTTTTCCTCCATTTCATTATTGGTCTGCAATCACTATTGTTAAATATGTTAATAAAATATCTATGTCTATTATATTATATCAGATGACTAGTACCCGTAACAGTAGCTTTAGAGCTTACCACGGTGATTATTTAAGTAAATGTTTATTTATTTTATTGAATTTCTGGCATTATTTACTGATTCACAGTTTTTAGACGGTAATTTCACAGATAGCGTGTAATAAGAAATTTAATTACAACAAAAGAATTATAGTTTGTAAGCATATACTCTACTCTAACCGGTCGCAAAATCACGATTATTTTTTCTTATGTTAGGCTAGTTAATTGGACAAAATTATCAAACTCTTTTCACTAAAATAAATAATTCATTTTGATTTTAAAGATAATCTTATCAATTCACCAACCTCACTTACACTATCTTATATCAAAAGATTCTAATTAAATGTTATACTCGTAACAATTTTTTTTGGGTTTAATAAAATAGTAATGACGTGACAAAAATTTCAGGAATACGGCGCGACTCTGACGTCAATGCCAGTTCAATCATGGAGTAGGGAGTAGAGTGCGCGGCCTTTGCCATCATTGCATTGATGTCACGTCAAACGTCAAAGTTTATAGCTCGGATCAAATCTGCACTATCGAGTGCGGTAACAGTTCAAAATTGCTTCACAGTCGAACGCTTCAGTTCAAATTGATAAGATAAAATATTTTATTTGTGTGAAAGGGCACCAAATACCGCACCTATTCGAAATCATCGAATTTTTTATTTTTAAAATCTGTATAAGCTTTTTTTTGACCACAATCTGACCTGATGTAAAGTGACGATGTGGTCTAAGATGGGACATGAAGACCTAGAAGGTAGATGGCTTCTCCTGGCCACATTACGAAACACGAAAAAAACGCTTCACGCACTGGCCCAGCCCGGAGGGTGGTGACAAGCCGCGGTCGAAGCCTACCACCAGAGACTGTTCTTAGCACCACCCGGAGGTCACGTGTCACGTGTTAAAATATTTTGATCGCGTAATCCTATAGGCAACCGTACGCGTAAATATCGTGAACCTGCGACGCATGCGCTAATTCCTTCGTGAATTATAATATAACACAGGAAATAGAATATTATATAAACTGTACTTATATTTTATTATCATTATTAACATTGAACTAGCGTTCATGAAGCCAATGAGTTCTTAATAATTTCATGGAGTCTTATTAATAAAAAGTAATAAGTGATATTAGGTCCTTACATATGAAATTGGCGTTTTTCGTACTGGCCACTTTAATCACAAATTTCTCCTCTTTGGTAAGGAATTCCAAATTCAAATTTGTACAGCTATAGACTCATGTATTTGTGCTTCGATGATCGTCATTCATTTGTTTTTTTTCTTCTGTTTTTTTCTGTTTGCGTCACTCATTTTACAAAATGGAAAACTTAAAATATCGCATTATTTACGAGTACGAGTTCCGCCGTGGCACTAGTGCTGCGGAAACAACTCGAAGGGTGAATGATGTGTATGGCGGTCGTGTTGCAAAAGAAAACACAGTTCGTTTTTGGTTCCAACGTTTTCGTTCTGGAAATTTCGACTTGCAGAACAAGCCCCGTGGACGGCCTGAGACTCAAGTTGATAATGAAGAGTTGAAGGCTATTGTGGAAGCGGATCCATCGCAAACCACGTCCGAGTTAGCTGCAGGCTGCGGTGTTAGTGATAAAACTGTTTTAATTCACTTGAAGCAAATTGGGAAGATTAAAAAGCTTGAAAGGTGGGTACCTCACGAATTGACTGAAGCAAACCGGCAAACGCGCGTCGACTGCTGCGTTACATTACTAAACCGGCACAATAATGAAGGTATTTTAAACCGAATCATTACCTGTGATGAAAAATGGGTTCTTTACGATAATCGGAAGCGCTCAGCGCAATGGTTGGATCCTGGCCAGCCAGCCAAATCCTGCCCCAAGCGAAAATTAACCCCAAAAAAGTTACTTGTAAGCGTTTGGTGGACTAGTGCCGGTATTGTTCATTACAGTTTTCTCAAATCTGGCCAGACTATTACGGCTGATGTCTATTGTCAGCAATTGCAAACCATGATGGAAAAGCTAGCGGCTAAACAACCTAGGCTGGTCAATCGCTCCACGCCACTGCTGCTTCACGACAACGCTAGACCACACACTGCGCAACAGACGGCTACTAAATTAGAAGAGCTTCAATTGGAAAGTCTAAGACATCCTCCGTACTCCCCGGACCTTGCTCCAACAGATTACCATTTTTTTCGAAATTTGGATAACTTCTTGCAAGGGAAAAAATTCAACTCCGATGGGGCAGTCCAAATCGCCTTCAAAGATTTTATTGATTCCCGTCCGACTGGTTTTTTTAGTAAAGGGATCAATGAACTACCTATAAGATGGCAAAAGTGCATAGAAAATAATGGTTCATACTTTGATTAATTAAATATATTATATTAAAAAATATTCGACTTTTTGTTCCTCCCATACAAAACGCCAATTTCATATGTAAGGACCTAATATTACAATGTGCCCGCGGCAGAGTGCAGCATCAGCGTAGACAGTAAACATTATCTTATGTTTAAATTTATATTAATTATTAATTGAATCAGATACGTTGATTGTACCTAGATAAGTATTCAGTTTAAGAATTATTTGAATCAAGACAAATAAAAAAACAGAATTCAACTTTTAAAATATCATGGTCTTTAACAATAATAAGACATAAAAGGGTAACATACCACCATGACGGTTTTTGAGTTTTCCGATATTTCGACGCTGTTGCAAGCGCCATGTAGCCATACCACGAGTTGCCACTTACGAGTGTTGGAGTTTACAACATGTTGTAATGACATGAATTTGACAGATTTTTCAAACCTACAATTTTATCTTTACCTGTCAAATGTATGGGATTACAACATGTTGTAATTTCCATCAGTCTTATGTGGCAACTCGTGGCAAAAATAACCAGTAGCCGTCAAACCATGGTATGTTACCCGTTTTAGGTCATAATAAAACCAGCATTCATTCATTCATTCGGGAGGAATTCGTACTGGATCAATAGGTCAATGTAATTATTGACAATCGTCTGTAATAGGAGCAGAGGGTTATATACGCAGTTCTCGATCATAACGAACTATAATTTGACGTATTGACGACGCGAATCTTAGGATATTGTCATTCGGTTTTATTTTCTATTAAGGGCCTCGGTTGAGGGCGCTCGAGCCTTTGCTCCTTGCCCCGTCTTCAACTACAGGGTCAACTACCCCCAGGTCTTTCGACAATGCCTAAAGGGCTGGTAAATCTACATTTGCTTTCGTTCCTACTCTCTTTTTTTACCCCCGACAAAAAAGACGGGTGTTATAATTTGACGTGTCTGTCTGTCGACTCATAGCTCCCGAAACTTATGAAGAGTTTATTTTGTATGATAATATGAAAATTACGCGCGAATGTTCTTAGACATACTATTACAAAATAGTATGACTTTTTAATTCATAAGTTATTTTTTAGTTATGAAATTGGATGTTTTTTTGAAATTTCTAATTTAGTTTTTTTTATACCTACATACTATAAACTTATATAATTACAATAAAGAACGGTGGAAAGATAAAATATATTTGTGGTAATGGGGAATAAAATATATAGGTACTGATACAATAATATAATAAATGGAAGGGAATATAATAGAGGGAGGGGGGGAGGTTATTGTCCCACATACAGAGTTGTGCTAACATTGTCGCTATGTATCTAGTTATGTAACGAGCAACTTAAATGATATCGTGAAATTGACTGCCTAAGGCCGTGCTCACTTTAAATACATTGTAAGTTGTAACTAAATTAAGGTACGTGAGAATTATTAATTAGCTTTCAATTGCTTTTTAGGTCAAAAGCTTTTTAGTTGCAAAATGAAATGCGCGATGGGGGAGGTTCTTGTGCATCGATTTCACCCCCATGTATGTATGTTCTACGATTTTTGATAGTTTTGGAGATATTCAACTCACTCGTTTTATTCGCAAGACCGACTTGGTTCACAATTTCACAAAAAGAAAAAAAACTTTTTACATTAGTGTCATGGTTTTGGCAAAATGCTTAAATAAAGAGCACGTGATTAATGGACGGCTCCATAAAGTGAAATCAGTATGTGTCTGATTGTCTATACGGTTCATTAGTCAAAGCACTTACTTGGAATTACTTGGATGATTGAGTTGTAAAACTGTTAATAGGCGCTTGCTCCCATTAGTAAGCTAAGAATTATTGTTGTCTGTTGTACTATTTTAGGGTTCCGTACCCAAAGGGTAAAACGGAACCCTATTACTGAGACTTCGTCTTCTGTCTTTCTGTCACCAGGCTGTATCTCAAGAAACGTGATAGTTAGTTGGTTGACATTTTGAGGGATGATGGGTTTCTGTTGCCACTATAACAACATAATCTTAATATATATAAATCTCGTGTCACAATGTTTGTCCTCAATGGACTCCTAAACCACTTAACCGATTATAATAAAATTCGCACACCATGTGCAGTACAATCCAACTTGTGAGATAGGATGGTTTTTACGGCGAGAAAAATTCGAATAATTTCCGGGAAAATTTTATACCCGTGCGACGCCGGGGCGGGCCGCTAGTAATATACTAAAAACTCATAATATATAAATATTTATTGGGGTTCTTAAACAACAAACGTGATTTTTACTAGTTTGTACCTAGGTGACCGCTCAAACTGCATCTTTTTACACTTTTTTTTTTATTGCAAAACTGTACACGGAACCCCAGGTCATAGAATATTAAATTACTACCTAGGAGTATAAGTCCATCTCATCATCACCCTATTAACGTTCCCACTGCTGGGACACAGGGACTTCTCTCATGACGAGAGAGATTAGGCCTTAATTCACCACGCTGGCCAAGTGCGGGTTGGTGAATGTCACATGTCCTTCAAACTCTTTTTTTTTTTTTAAGTTCTCAGAACATGCCGGTTTCCTCACGATGTTTACCTTCACCGTTAAAGCACGTGTTTAAAGCGCACATAAATCTCTCAAGAAGAAAAATCCAGAGGTGCGTGGCGGGGTTTGAACCCACGACCTTCGGAATGAAAGTCGAGTGTCCTCCCACTTAGCCAACACGGCTTTTTAGATAAGTCCATCTCATATTTATAAAATTTATTTTAATATAATAATAATAATAACATGGGCAGATTGTCGAAATTATTAAAATCTTGATACGGACGATGTCCGCGGCCCGAGTCGTAGCCGAGCCCGAGGTCAATAAGTAATTAATATTTTCCAAACAAAAAGTCGATTGTTTTCATTTGCTAAATGTCCTTGTGCAATGCTACATTGTAACTGTTAGTAGATAAACATCAAACTGCTTTGCTTCTCAAATTAAATCAAGCGAAGCATTCTATTAGTTTAGCGGCTCAACCACGACTCTAAACCCCGATTTTAGATAATTAGAATTACCCAGGAAATAGCTACCCTATTTGTGGAGAAGAAATTGTACTACTAAAATAAAATAGATAGTTTGTATATGGAACGTAGGTAGGTATGGGCAATACATTTTTTTTTAATATGTTTGTCTATTATTATTAAGTGTATCAGATGTCTAGTACCCGTACGTAACACAAGCTTAGAGCTTACCCCGGGGCTAGATGGTGTTGTGTGGATTGTCCGGAAATATTTAATTCTACCATAGGTTGTTACCACAACAGTATTCAACGTAACCATTTAATGACATCAGCCAGCAATAAAAACCTCGCCAATGTTAAAAAGAGAAATCAAGTTATTCATGTTTGTCTAATTTACCGTAAATATTTGTTTTCTCTGAACAATTACATAACCTTCAATGGCATCAATTTGCATTCGCTTTTCCAAAAAACTTATTTTTCGATTTTATTACTTTGGCCATATACAGAATGGTGCTTGGTCGATAAGGCAACGTACTCGCCGTCTTTTGTAATAAACATAATTCTTTACTGAGTTTATTATCAGTGCATGTAATAAACTCTATACATACTTAATACATATTGGGTCCGGGTGTTTTCCATGTATCATATGTATGTATTTACAAAAAAAAAATATCTATGTAGTATATCACCTAACATAGTACAAGCTCTCCTTAGTTTGGGTTTAAGTGATGCTGTGTGATTGATTGGTCGGGAAATATTTATTCTTATTTTTAATTTTATTTACTTACACGTATTTCATGCGAAAATAACTCAAGCGGTACACTGATTTACGTCGACAATTATTGTTATTAGTTCCAGTTAGTTTTGTGGGTGCAAAACAACATTATATGTTTATATTAAGAAACTGATGTCTTTCAACGAAAAGGGACCAGATTTTGTACGATTTACAATTTCTGGTTTCGGGTCTGGGTGTTTTCTATGTATCATTATGTATGTATTTACAAAAAAAAATGTATCCATGTAGTATATCAGTCACCTAACACCCATAGTACAAGCTCTGCTTAGTTTGGGGTTAGCTGATGCTGTGTGAGTAGTCCGGAAATATTTATATATATTTTATGGATAATTAATTCTAATAATAACGTACTTCGTTAAATCAAAAGGGTATGGAATCTGATACTTTTTAATCCCTGATGCAAAAAGAGGGGTGTTATAAGTTTGATGTGTTCGTCTGTCTCTCCCGAAAGTGTGAAGCGATTTTAATTGATTTTTTTTTTGTTTATAAAGGTGATTTAATCCAGCCTGTTCTTAGATTTGTTTTATTAACATCGGAACATAATGATATGTTTTTTTTTACTTTAAACTTTACAATAATATTTATTTTATAATATGATTCCAGTCGAATACATTGTAACCACTAATCTTTAAATTGAAACTTTTGAGCATCTCCGTTCTCCGTGGAGAGAGTGCATATGTAAGTAATTTATTCTTGCAATCACTTTCCAACGTAATTGTCGGTTGATGCAATAATGCCACTATAGTGCATTATGTTTGATGAGTTGTTGAGTTCAACTAGTTACGCAGATGTTTGTGCGATATGGACTCTTTTTCTGAAAGGAAAAGTAATAAGGTACTGCGTAAGTTAGAGTCAATAGAGAAGATTCCTGAATTTATATAATATAGGTAGTTCAGTCTGTTAGCTACAAATAATAAAAACACAGACTAAAGATTTTATACTAAGAGTAGCTTTTTTCAGTTTTTGATGATATTATCAAACGGTATAAATTTATCGAACCAATTGCAATAACTACATAATACCCGCTAACGGTAGACAAACCGTCAGACATACTCATCTGTGAACTTACTATACTTTTACTTTACGTTTTGTCTAAGTTTTGTAAAACCAAACTATGGAAATAAATATTTTTGTATCTTGTATCTTTTGTATCTTTACTATAATCTCAGAAACTAGTGAATAAAATGATCTTAGAAACACAAATAGCTCGAAATAAAAATGATCACTAACATATGACAAGTTATTTGTTCCTTTACTTCTAACAAACTACTATACTCAGTAACTTTTAACCTTATTTAATGTAGGTATATATTATTTTGGGACCCATTTTATCAGTTTATTTTACTGTTGAACGTACCAACAGATGAAATGGGGACAAATAATTCATAAACAAGGATTGTGTTGTAAAATTTAACCGACTTCTATGGGTTGTACAACTACCAGAGTTTAATAAAAGTTAAATAGGACCAACTCCTCGAGCTCTTTAGCTAGCGGTTAGAACTCGGTTTTCAAAGATTCAAAGACATAAAATAATACACAGCGAATTGATCCTTCTTTTATATCGGTTATAAAATCAAAAGTAAGTGTTATATCTTATCACCGGACTTTCTTACGGGGAAAGTCCGGTGATAAGATATTTGTATATAAGATTCTTTGCAAGGCATTGCTATTTATCTCAAGTAAAGCTTCTTCCCTTCCCTTCCCAATATAATATATACATATAATAATAAGTATATATTATATTGGAAAGCGTACTTTAGAATTTAAACATTGGGTAGGTAAAATGTCACAAATATTTATACCTATCTATTATAAAGCTGAAGAACGCTTGTTTTCGAAGCAAATACGACGGGGTGTTATAAATTGGTCGAGTCTGTCTGTGACACATAAATGCATAATTGACACATAGATGCATAATTGACACATAGATGCATAATTGACACATAGATGCATAAATCTATTAAAATTAAAACGATTTAATCGTTTTAATACGTTCACAGTAACCAGACGTGGGTTGAGCTATTAAATGGATGCATAAGAAGGGTAAATGTCCTGGGATGTATTTTTATATAATTACTAGCTGACCCCAGCAAACGTTGTTTTGTAAAATAAAAAATAGTAGTAGCTGATTCTCAGACCTACTGAATACACATTTAAAATTTGGATTTTTTTTATATAATAGAATAGATTGATATAAACTCAAATTAGTCGTTTTAAGCCTTTTGGGGTTAACCGCTGAGCCCGGTCGTTTTCCTTGATAACCAAGTATAATCGTGACTTTGAAAGTAATCAGGATTCACTGTGACATATAGGTTACATGCTGTTTTTAACTAAATCTTTTGAAAATCTTAGGGAAATATTATATATAGCATTATGCACAAGAGGGCTAATAAGAAGATATCGTATGATAAATATGTATTTCAAAAATATCATCATCATCATCATATATATAAAAGGTTTTTTTTCATATGAAGTATTTATTACAAACGATGACGGGATAATCATAGATTTAAAATATTTTTTCAATAAACAAAAACAATACAATCAAGGAAAATTCCATAAAAAGAGCCAATCCGCGATTAAGGAATTATTTTCCGAATAAAATTATAAGCTACATTTCGAAGGGTACCCCCGTATCATTTTAATATAAAACCTAATTCCTACAACAAAACAATAAAGGAAAGCAGACATTTTATTGCAGACATTTTCTTCGAGTCTACCAACAAGATAAATTTTACAGCAAGCTACGCTAAATCTTTAATTGACTCCGCATTTGCCTCGGGCTCGCAGCGTCACGGTGCAAGGCCAAGGTAACGTTAGGTACGTTGGGAAACCCTAAATATACCAACTAAATAATTAATCGTTGTGTAGGTACAGGAAAATACAGTTATCAAAAAAACTAATTATTAATATAACAATATTATATGTAACAATTATTATTTGTTTTATTTTATTTTAATCATAATAATTAAGAATATAATTTGAACTGAATAAGAACTATTTTTTTTTCTTAATTTCGTAAATATTGCTTTCTATTGTGTTTTATGTTACTAAATGTGTATGAATTGCAAATATTTATATCAATTCAGGTGTATGTATTAAGTTTATAGAAGAATTACGTCGTTCTGACACGACTAATATTTTTTACATAAATCGTAGATATTACGGGTGAATAGCTATGTTATTCATTTTTATTACGAAGTATTTAATAGGTAGGTAGTAATTATTTGAATGTTATTAGAGTAGTTATAATCAAGTTTTAATGCTTATAACAACTGATTGTTAAGTTATAAATAATGTCAATTCAAATGAGCATTTCGCTAGAGTACTCTAGCAAGAGGTACATAGATCAATTCGCATTTGCAAAATATTAGCATTAAAATACGCAGTATCAAAACAAAATCTTAATTAAAATAGTACTTAGTCCCTAAACTTGATGAATAAAGACTAAGAATAAATAATGAAATGTTAGATTCACTTTAAGGAATACATGGCAAAAATATTTTTAGTGTTTACATTTTCGAACGGATTTTTTCCTAAACATACCTAGTTAAAAAATAAACAAATTTTTACTCACTCCTGCTTTTTCCGGCATCTTTACTACAAAAACGATTCTTTAAAAAGCTGTTGAACACTTGCAATGTTAGAAAGGACTATTGAATCGTATTATGATTTTGACTATGACATAGTTTAGCAAGTGCGCGTGCGACCATAAGAAGGCGCGTTCGGCGTAGGCGCGCGCTGCGTCCAAACTGACAAACAGTGTTACTTTCTGTGCTCCTACGTTTGCTCAGCTCTGTCGTAACAAAATAAATAAATAAATCCGTACGTAATTCCACCTGCTACGAACTTCAGATACCTTTTCGACCATCGTTAATAATGTATGGACATAGAATATGATATAGGTAAATTACTTCGTAAGTAAGGACTAAGGTTTAATGGTGTACTATTAATGTTATAAAGCTGTGTTGTTTTATTCGCTTCTCAACTCAGTACAAAACATTGAAGCGATCTGTCAAAACAATGATATTAAATTAATCATATTGTTTAAAAAAAATTAGTTTTATTTATTTTAAGTTGACCTGCCTTAGCTTCTAAGGGAATAAACGTTATGTCTTTGACTTTTCACTTCAATATTACTAGATATATAATATATAAATATATATATGATATATATTGACAGTTCGCTTCAATGTTTTATACTGAGTTGAGAAGCGAATATCACAACAAATTATATAGGTAACTAAGATGTTTTTAAAACTAGTGTACCTAACAAAAAGTAAAAAAAAATGTAATATAAGACTCGCGGTCACCCTCCAAGGTATGACCGTGCGGTGCCCTTATTTACTTTTATTGTTTGGGCGTTGGCCCCTTAATTATATAATTAAATCTAATTGAAGGTATTTGTCGTTTAAGCCGTGTTGGCTAACTAGGAACACACTTGATTTTCATTCCGAAGATAGCGGGTTAAAAACTAAACCTTAACGGGATTGTTCTTCTCGAAAATGTTGATTATGTGCGCTTTAAAACACGAGCAATAGGGTGATGCTGATGATAATGTAGGTCTTTGTTCTTTTATCGGCTTTACACATACACCATCTGTCAAAAAGGAACATTCAACTCTATTATTGTACTCTCTTTTCGATAGATATTTGTTGTTTCAATAATGTCTTAAGTTTGTTTCAACATTTAAATTGTTGCTAAACTTAAACATGTTGTATTGTGCATGATGTAACCTCGTTTAATTGACGGAGCAAGGTGAGGGGCTTTTTGTGATTTATCTTGTGTTTTTTGCATTTTAGTTTAACCGACTTCAAAAATGGAGAAGGTTCTCACAGTCGGCGTGTAATTTTAGTTCTCGAGATATTTGTGATTGTTTTGTTTAGTGTTCGCGCATCTTTTGGGCATTTCTTATTTTAACCAACTTATAAAAATGAGAAGGTTCTGAATTTGGCGTGTATTTTTAGTTTGCGAGTTTTCAATCTGTAACGAAAGTGTCGGGCTCTCGGCCCGTGTATTCTCTAACCATACTAATAATATAAATGGGAAAGTGTACGTGTGTGTCAGTGTTTGTCTGTCTGTTTTTAACAAGCAAACGGCTAAACCGACTAGCCTGAAAAATGGTACGGGTTACATACATACATTGTATTAGGACATAAGCTACTTTAATTAAATATTTAATTCAAATATTCCAAACTGACAGTCGTTTAGTTATTAAAATAAAATATCGACTTATTGTTAAAATCTACTTGTTGTTTATGACCTCGGTTTTTTTTTTGTCTTTGGTGCTAGTTCCCTATGTAGTCCATTTAAGTTAACAAGTAACTAGCTGACCCGGCTCTGATGCGAGAAACCTTCCTTTGCAATCTCTCAACCTATTGCAAAAACCGCATAAAGACCCGCGGAACATAAGATAGACAGACGCGGATACCTTTTCACTTCTAATGAAGCACTATAATCTAGGCTAACTTGTTTTGCATTGATTTTGACAATTCAATTACGCGCTCTAATGAGCGCTAAACTACTAATGGGAACTGAAGTTCTTACTGATATTGCTATTCGTATTTGTCTTGCTTAAATTAGGGAATACGAGCGAGACTTTATGATGATCTGTTTATTTTCTTGTAACCTTCATTGCTTCATAAACGTAGGTACATATAGTTACAATTATTTTGAAAATAGTAGTCGAAATTGATATATTTTTTGTGTTATATAAATTTATTATTAAATTTTTAATTTATTTAGAAATTTTTAAATTAGTAAAAAAATACGTGCATATTCAATATAACTTTTTCCACGCATATTTTAGATCTGTTTATGATTAATTAATTAGTTATATATCGCCATCTCTTTCAGTTCGCCTATGATTTATTAAAGTGTAAACATGTTTAAAGTGGTATTAACAAGTTTCATGATCTGAGATTTTGTTTAAAACGTAGAAACACGATACAAGATACAAATTCATTTATTTCCATTGTTCGGTTTTACATATCTTAGATAAGTGACTCAGTGGAACGCAGAGCCATCAGACTCATAGGCGACGACAGACTTGCATCTAAACTTTATACCTTAGCCCATCGGAGAAAAGTTGCTAGACTGACGGTCTTTTATAGATTGTACTTCGGAGAGTGTGCCAATGCGCTGAATGACCCTGATCCCACCATCTCCGTTCTATCATCGGTCGCTAAGACGTACGGCTGATTTACATGCTCACTTAGTGGACCTACCATCAACGCGCACGAAACGCTTCTCGAATTCTTTTATAGTGCGCACCGCTAAGGAGTGGAATTCTCTCCCGAAGTCTGTTTTTCCGATTAAATACAACCCGACCACCTCTAAGATCAGAGTGAATAGGCTTTTTCTGGGCAAACTTGCTCCATCGTTGACCTCGTCTCTGCCTTCTTGCTAGTTGTAGTCAAAAGTAAGACCATAAGATAATAAAAAAAAAACAAAAAGAAAGTCAAAAATAAATACAAAAAACATAAACAAATTGAACATTGGTACTCAAAGGTATATAAGGTAATAAATTTATCGTATCTGGCCACTTCGCTGTTTACACTAGAACAAAGAAGCGATTAGAAACTCTAGCTCATTTTTGTTCTGACACTTTACAATAATTATTTGTGGTG
Source organism: Gymnoscelis rufifasciata (assembly GCA_929108375.1). Lineage (NCBI taxonomy): Eukaryota > Metazoa > Arthropoda > Insecta > Lepidoptera > Geometridae > Gymnoscelis > Gymnoscelis rufifasciata. The sequence goes on from OV815301.1 coordinate 11,907,357, forward strand.
ATTATTATTATTATACTCTCTGGTTTACAACATAGGTATAATTATTAGTAGTCGCGGACACGCCGCGGTTGCACATCGCAGACGTCGGCGGCGTACCATCTTCTTCTTTTATTTCTAATGTCTTATACCAAAGAGAATATGATCACTGACTATAACCTCTAGCAAATAAAAAGAAACGTGACTCGTATAAAGAACATTTTATCAAATTATAAATACTTACGTTTCCTTCAATTTATATTTTTTTTTTTTTTTTTTTTTTATACCTCAAAGGTGGCAGACAAGCATGCGGCCCACCTGATGGGAAGTGGTTACCGCAGCCTATGGACGCCTGCAACATCAGAGATATTACCTGCGCGCTGCCGACCCCGTAAATGCTTCAAGATACCCTTTTTGAAATAACCCATACTATAGTCCAAGGGGAAAACCTCGGGAGGGAGATCATTCCACAACCCGAGAGTTCGCGGAAGAAAGTTCCTCTTAAACCTGACAGTCCGCGAACTAAACGGCTCCAAGGTGTGTGGATGAAATCTCTTCCTTCTTTCTTTCTTTTTTTCTTTTTGAATTTATGAAGTAGCCGTTTTTGTTCAAACCAATTGGCGATGCAAAGATTATCCGCACGCCTCTAGGGGCGAAATTTAGAAACTGTCTAAGAACACATTTTGTTTGTTTATTTGTTGAAGTTAGGTTAGATTATTCAGATGGATCACGATTATATACGGAAACCTGTTGCTAATAAAAGCAGAAATACGAAATATTGTTGCGTTCCTCAATGTAGAACTTACGGAGATACGGGAATAAGTTTTCATTTATTCCCAAAAGACAAAATTATGAAAAAAAAATGGAAGACTGCTTTAAGAATAGGCAAGCCAATTTCACCATCAATGAGAGTTTGTTCTCATCATTTTCAAGCTTCAAACTTTTTTCCAAACAGTAAGTATATGTTTTAATTATATTTATATGTAGGTATTTCATAAGTTATTCATTTAGTTTCGAGTTTCTCGTCAGATAACGAGATTATGTTTATTGTTCCAGATTCTAAAAGGCAGAAGTTGTTTCCTTATGTCGTACCGTCTCAGAATATTCCTAAAATAACCTCTGATAAAGAAGTACCATTAGCCCAAAAAAATAAAACAATTGCTCGAGAAAATAGGGCTATAATATATAATTATTAAAAATATCAACACCAGACCCTCATTAATAATAGGTCTTTAAAATGCATTATATTGAACAATATTAAGGAACACACAAGTCCGGAAAGACAATTTTTTTAATAGTTTTCCTCAATTTCTTCAGGATTCCACTATCAGATCCTGGTTTCCTTACCAAGGGACCACCCCTGGGATACTACCTTTCCAACAAAAAAAAAAATCAAAATCGGTTCATAAATGACGAAGTTATCCCTGAACATAAACAAAAAAAATATATATATACGTCGAATTGAGAAACGTCCTCCTTTTTTGAAGTCGGTTAAAAAACCTTGTACCTGGATTTGGCAGGCCTGCCAATGCTTACGGCATATTATGTTACGTGCCAGTAGTGGTGCAATAAGTGAGACATTTGCAGATTTTCGGTTTTCTTTCCCCACTCTCACCCCCATAACTATTAAACGGCACAACCGATTTTCATGAAACATGTCTAAGAACACGCGCGCCAAACTCAGCTTACTTACAAAATCATACAAAAAAACTAAATTAAAATCGCTCCATCCGTTCTGTCTGTATGTCTGTCCCAGACAGACAGACACACAGACACGACAAACTTATAACACCCCTCTCTTTTGGTCGGAATTATACATTTCCACTACAGGTTACTAATTAGATGAAAACAACCCCATCACCTACATTGTCGTTGGTGCGCAGCGAGGATTAAAAACTAAACATTTATACGTACTGAATGATGCGCACCAGAGCTGGTGCGCTATGTGGAAGTACGTTGGTGCGCATCATCTGGGTGCGCATCATCTTGGTGCGCCCTGAGGAATACCTCGATATTAGACACAGGAAAATAGTGAAATCAAATAAAGAGCTTGGACTTGCTATTGAGAATGAAGATACTAAATTTGAGGATGTATTTGAGGACAATATTATTATACCTAACTGATAACAACAGTCATCATCATGTCATGACTTCATCGACACAAGTCAATTTAGTGGATTACAGAAAATATCGCCCCCGAGAAGATTGGTGTATAGCTAACATTCTTTGTGACCCAGCACCTTTGGAAAAGTGCACTCAAATAAATTTTGTTCCTATGTGGCAAGAGGATAGATCAGCTTAAGAACAATTTAATTGGTTTACCATCGGTAGTCGCTCAAAGAGAAAATTACGCCGTCTACCATGCCGAACTGGCCAAATGCGGAAAAGTTTATTTTGTATGGTGACAAAAATCTACAATAATGTTCCAAAGTCTGTTCTTGATCTGTCCACTAATGAATTTAAAATTAAACTTAATGACATATTATTAAAAAAGCATACTATCCCATTGATGATTTTATTAATGACCATACTTTCGAATGAATTTGACATTAATTAATTGAATAATTATTTTATGAATTTAATATGGGGTATATAAAAATAATGGGGTAATAATAAAATTTATTTAATTAGTATAATTCTATTAACTGTTAGTTATAATGTTTGTATGCTCCTGTAGCAGAATTAATTGTACACTAAACTAGTCTTACTGACCTGACTCCATGTAACTGTAATTAATACACAAACAATAAATGATTATTACTGATTAATGGCGTAAAACATCAGAACAAGGAACTCTTTCTCTTCATACTAGTGATTGTAATTCTTTCTACTACCATGTTTCAAGTTTGGCACGCTCGCTGCAGGACCTTTACGTTGTAGTCTAGGAAGGTAATTGCTCTTTCTTTACAGATACATTTACCTAACATACGCAATAAAAAAAATTGAGAGGTGTCCGGCTGGAACGACGTTCATCTATTCTGTTCTTTGAGTACTAAAACAGTAGAATGGACAACAGAACCCAACCTATCTAAATAGTCTGAAGCTTTTATCACAGATAGCGCTGTTTCAAGAAACACTTTACTGGGAAGCAAAAACTGTTTTTTTATATTTTTTTCTCGCAAGTGAGCTACTAAAAATAACTTACAAATAAAACTGAATTTTACCCCAGAATTAATGGTTTACACCATGTGGCGTGTTACAGATAGCTTTTGATATTCCTAGCCCTAGATAAATTATTATCTAACTATGTTAGAAAATTACTTGGTGATTGAATCGTTTGAACGTCATAACGAATTAACTAAGCCTCGATTTTACGATCATATCGGGCTCAACTCGTTTTACCGCCTAACTGAGATTTAGTTTTTCCTGATCGCGTTTACAGCGAATTGTGAAATCGGATCTTAAAGTTTACAAGGGTGTTCTTCAAACCATGTCTGTAATTATAATCTAATGTTTATCAAGTTTTACAGACAAAATGTCGGCATCTGTTCCAAGAAAATTAAGTGACGCCTATTTTGTAATATTCACCTCAATGTAACTAATGTATGTACCTACATTTAACTTACTGTGTACAGTGTAATTAATTTCATATATGAAGTCCAAAATAAAATGGGTTGTGGGGAGTTTCTTGTGCATCGAGTTCAGTATGTTCTACGATATTTGATAGTTTTCGAGATATTCAACTTTTTCGTTTATTTTTTTGCATCACTGACTTGGTTCATATAAAGTGCTATTTTGGAAACAATTTGTCATTTCATTATCTACAAAACAATAAAAAATCGTAAAACATACAATGGGGTGAAATCGATGCACTAGAACCTTGCCCACACCACATTAAGATTTGGACTCTGTTAAATGAATCACCCAGTATATGTGGTGCATCTACGGGTGTTTACACCACCTAGGTGAACACTTGAGTTAGCTTTACCACTCACTGTTCATCATTGACCACCTATACAACAGCGGAAAATTTTCTTTTACACGGTGCAATGTATTATCGGTACAGCCAGCGTAACATGAGCGTAACATTTATTATCAGTTCTCTTCAGATTCCAAGTGGACGATTAATTTATCTAAAGTAAAACAGACAATGTAGTATATTATGTACCTTTACGAAATGTAACATAATGTAGGTATTCCTGCACTAGGATATGATTGTAATGGTTATCAGATAAGTTTTTATATGTGAATGTGAATAACATCTTACGTTTTAATACTGTTTTTACTGAATGTTGCTATTTTTATAACGAACAGTCAACAGCAGAACAAACTAGGCCTTCATGCTCCATCTTAGACCACATCGTCACTTTACATCAGGTGAGATTGTGGTCAAATGAAGGCTTATCAATAAAAAAAAATAAAAAAATAAAAACTAAGCAAAATAATCTCCCAAAATAATATAAACAGTAAATAAAGACAAAAGTTACTGAATATTGTAGTTTGTCGGAAGTAAAAGAACAATTAACGTGTCATAAGTAATCACATTTATTTCGATCCTCGGTGTTATATTAATGTGTTCAATATGTATAATATTCAATATGTATATAAAAAATATCTATGTGTATATAATGTATGTCTTATATTATTCATCATCATCATCCGCAGCCTGACTTCACCCACTGCTGGGTATAGGCCTCCTCTTGCTCTCGCCACCCATTACGGTCTTGTGCCAATTTCATCCAGGTGCGTCCTGCGACTTTAGCGATGTCGTCAGCCCATCTCGCTGCTGGACGACCGACGTTCCTATAGGCGTTCCTTGGACGCCACTCAGTGATTGTCTTACTCCACCTATTATCATTTCGTCTCGCCAAGTGTCCTGCCCAACTCCATTTTAGTTCCGTGATACGATTCCCAATATCTTTCACCTTCGTTCGTCTTCGGATGTCGATATTGGGAACACGGTCTATAAGTTTGATGCCGAGCATGGCACGCTCCATGGCTCTTTGTGCAACTCTCATGCGGTACACAATCTCCTGCGTGAGTGTCCATGTTTCGGCACCATAAGTCATGGTAGGCAGAACACATTGGTTAAATAAACGAGACTTTAGGCCTTGTGGAATTTCAGCAGATTTAAGAATGTCGTCCAATTTGTTAAAAGCGGCCCAACCCAGCTGAATTCTTCGAGCGACCTCCTTAAGTTGATGTTCTTTGCCAAAAGAAAGAATATGTCCAAGATAAACATACTTTTCAACAATATCTAGCTTCTCATTTCCAACTGTTACAGTTGGGTAACCTTATATTATTAGGTGTATCAAATGTTAAGTACCTGTAACACAAGGTTGTTTTTTTATTTAGCCTGGTGTGACCTACTTCTGGGCAAAGGCCTCTCCCAAATCCCTCTTCTCGTCCCTGTCCATAGCTTCCTGCCACCAGTCTGCCCGGAAGTTGTCTAGGACGTCTCGCCAGCGCTTTTGAGGCCGACCTCGTCCGTGACTACCTTCCGGGATCCAGGCTGTTACGGAAACGAACGCGCTAATCTTAGGAACTACTGGTCTTATTTGAGAAATTCTTCCAGGGTTGGATAGCCCATTTATCGAGGAAGGCTATTCTTTTTACTACGAGCAAATTCGATGTTCCCGCGGGAAAATGCAAAAACACGGGCAATGCCTGGCGTTTAAAGTACCTAAGTACTTAAACCATAGCACTATCGTACTAACGAAATATAATACGAAGATGTTTTTCTTCAAAGATACAAAATATACTTCGGTAGTATGCCAAGTAACATAATAAATGCGAATATATTATTGTATTTCTCTGCACCATTTACTAAACAATTTTCGGGAATTTTTTCGAGCACGAAATAGGATATCAGCTACCTTTAAAAACAGGATTGACTTATCGTTAATGTGTCGCACCATTATTGTAAAACGCAGTGATTATATACTCTCTGCATTATTGTAACACGTAACTGTCGCAATAAAAGACGCATTGGCGCGCGTTTTTGAAAAATAAAACAGTTCCTAAAAAGAGGGAGGCGTGTAAAGTGACACGGACATTTTGTCTCTACAGACAAAATGAAAAATAATAAAAAAAATGTATTGATATCTTGTAACATGTCCGCGACGCGTCCTCGTCTTACCTTACGTCTCTTCAGTGTGGCCCACGCCTTAGTTGCTTGCACTCCTTGACAACGTTGCATTACGATTAAACGAGAAATATGACTATGATTAAATATAATATGACTATGATAAAATATGGAGAAATTGATTAAACCAAATTTAGATTTTTAAATTAGGTACATAAAGTCTAATTTTGAACGCTGAGCGCAGAGCAATATTGTAAAATAATAAATTGCTTACATTCTGTGTTCTCTGATTTAACAGCTGTTTGCTTTCTTCAACCCTCACTTCATTGACATCCTTTGCACTCATTTTTATACCTAAACCACCACAGATACACTCCTAACCTCTTTCACCAATGAACTAAGTTGAATCCCAAGATGCTGAAAACCAGTCAAATGCCCAAAATAAAGGAACAAAATAAGGTTAAAAGGTACACCACTGTCTTATCGCGATACTGCACTGATAAGCCTAGAACACGGTGTTTATAGTTCGCGGTATGTTAGGCAACTATTTCAGTAGCTTACTGTTGCTGACAAGGTCTACCAACAATTACGCGAAAATTTATATGTATATCTTCAAGTCGAATCAACTGAGGATGACGAAGCATAATTTTAGAGCGAATCATTGGTGTTGGCATCACAGGCTAATTAGGTAATGTTGCGCAACTGATGAATCGCTGATTTTTTTAATCGTTAATAACGAAATTTTGTGTGTAGTGCTCGTTAGGTATAAATTACTGCTGATCCTACGAACTTTGATTAATACACAAACAATATAACTACCTATACAATCGTGACGTAACTTAAGAAACATTTTGGTTGTGTTTTATGAAATTTGATTAACTAAATCTTTATTTAAAACTTCTACCTGTGCTTTTACTTTGATTTATACTTTTAATTCCTTAACCTACGCAACAAATAATGTTCGTTAACATAATAGCTAGTACTTAATTTGAAACAAAATCGAGAAAGTATAGTCATTTAATCAATTAAAGAGCATGGGACCGGCAACTTATATGTGTATATTTGTTAAATTAAAATCTATCAATTCAACATCAAAATAATAAGTTAAGTGCCGGTAGGCTTGCCAGGCGAAAAGGTATAGATTTCTGGATAACGTGTGGCAGCAGATAATCCTTATGCCAAGGTTCACAGATTCGCCAAACGCTTTCGTCCATAGGATTGAGATTAGGTGGATTAATGGTGGCTTTCTTCGATATTCGTTTGGCATGATCTTCATTCAGGAAGCTAAAAAAACTTCAATGGATCTTAGGAACTGGATTAAACAATCTAACAATATAAACTGTAACTACTCTTTTTCTTTTCTATCAACTTTTCTTGGTAATTTCTTTCAGTTATCATTATGGGTACCTCAGGACAAAGGCAGATTAATAAACTATATGGTTTTGAAAATTATTGTGACGTTGGTGCTAGCTTACTTAGGAAAGGATTAAGAAGTTGTAAGTCCAAAAGTCCAAAGTGTAAAGATAGATCGATATCTTAAATGTGATACTAGATCATTCCCCCTTGTAAATAATGTAACATTCTTTTGAGAGTTTGCCACTCACTGCCTAACATTTTATAGAACTTTACGTTCACTCTTTGTTGTTACTGGGACAAGATAATCTATTCGACGACGACCTCTGTGGCTCGGTGGGCACAGGTCCGCCTGAGGCGCAAGAAGTTGCGGCTTAAATTCCCGCCGGGGGACCAGATTATGTAAGATCTACAATTTCTGGTTTCGGGTCTGGGTGTTTTCTTTGTATCATAAGTATATACAAACAAATGTATCTTATGTAGTATATCAGTCACCCATTGTACAAGCTTTGCTTAGTTTGGGGTTAGGTAATGCTGTGTGATATAAGTGATAAGTCCGGAATGATTTTTATTTATTTTATTATGACTTCTTGGCTTCGTTTCGGGCAACTAGTATCTCACCTCGTGCTTGGTCAGCTGCCGATAACGGACTGGTCGAATGAACTGTAAAACATCCAGTAAAGGTGCATGTTTGGGGATGCTTTTCAAAACATGGTTTTGGCAGTAAGCACTTGTTTACCGGGACAATGAATACTGCTAGGATGAACCAAATATATCACACAACATTATTACTATCTTCCCAAAGACAGTTCTCAAGCCCAATTAAATCATGACTAGGAAAAGATTATAACCACAAGCACCGAAGTCGCATGCACCGCGTGGAAACAAGATAAAGGTCGATCGATGTCTTAGATAGGCCCTCACAATCTCCAGACGTAAAGGCAATCGAAAACGTTTGGGCGTTGATTGTTCATCATCTCGTGACGGTGCAGAAAAAATTGTTTGAAAGTATGTCTCAAAGATACCAGGCTATTATAAACAATGGAAAAGACTGATTAACTACGTGTTTTATTGTTTTCCACGTTAGATTTTTTTTATTTATACCGGTTACGATCATAATTTCATACAAAACATCGTATTCAAATACCATGCTAAGGACAGTAGTAGCAACAGGCTTTGCGCGGCGCAGCAGGAATCAGCTGGGTAGGGTAGGTTTGGGTAAAAGCGGTCTTTTTCACGAAAGGGTTGTGCGCGTCCGGTATAGCCCGGTGCTTAACTTCCATGTTCATGCGGGCCATCTTGTCCCCTTTCTCTTCCTCCTTCTTTATTATGATGTAGTAAGGCCGGAAATCGTTGGAATATGGCGAAGACATGATGTTTTCGTTTTATTGTATTCACGAGTAATTTTATTTATCAGATTGTTTGATTTTATGTCATATTTTGCGTTGAGTCTTGTCACCAGAGAGTACTTGTCACCTTGGAGAATGTAGTGATGTGGTTATACACGGTGTAACTCGGGCGAGGCATCAATGAAAGCTGGGAGATAGGTGACCTAAATACCTATTAATTGAACTAAATATATCTTGTATTGTAACTTGGTTTTCATATACGCTAATCTTTTTATAACTTCGTCCCCATTTATGATATGTATATCATATTATGTTACTTATATACATATATGTTTATTTAATTATTTTTAAGGCTAATGTTACAAGACTGTTACAGTTTTTTATTTCCTTTAGTTTATTTCAATAGGTATGGTTACTGTTTTTACAAGGTCCTGTGATTGTAACGGTTGAAGCTGAAAATCAGCGCCTCTGCTTTCAGTAGCTGGCATTATGCTGAGCTTCATCCATTTTGCTACAGAGCATTCTTAAATAATTTGTGTATTTTTGTTTGTATAGTTAATGTTTTTTGTATGTACCTACTATCAATTTTATTTATTTGTGTTTTCTTGTATGACTTTGTAGCAAATAAACGTTGTCTATGTCTATGTCTATTGTTAGTAGCTAGGTTAGTAGGAAACTAAATGTTAAATAAGTATGTAATAAATTTATTCTTATTCTTGTGTATGAATGAGAATTCGTCCACAAAAATAAGAATATTTGGTCTTAAAATTTGAACAAAATTCTTAAAAAATTAAATTTTTAAAGATTTTTTTATTAGGTGCTTTTATTAAAACCCTAAGTTATAAATTTATTTTAGTGTAAGAACCGGCTACTATTCAGCTTTGTGCCAAAAATCAAGACTCCAGTTTGAATTTTTTTCTCTAAATAACAGATTTGTTTACGGTGATACAAAAGAAACAAACAAGTTAAACATCTCCAAAACAGGAAATCGGGGAACAAATATTTTGAAAAAATTGATAGGTATTTAGGTCACCTATCTCCCAGCTTTCGTCGATCCGTCGACCATGTTACACCGTGTATACTCTCTGCCAGAGAGTTTAATAACATAATTACCACGTTTTACTCTTTGACTTGGAGTTTATAGATTCAATTTAATTCCTAAGTTCAGTTCAGTTCAATTTCTTCTTCTTCTTCTTTTATTAGATGGCGTCCGTGACTGGCTATATGGCCGTCAACAGCCGTTCAGTTCAGTTTCTTGAAATTGGACTCTGCGCTTAAAGTAACAATTTGCCAGTGTCGAGTTAATTCAATTATTAAGTGAAAAAGATGTTACTCAGGTGAACGCCATTTTGCGTTTCTAAAAAGCTTTCAATTTCTTATTATTGGACTCTACGCTTGAAGCGTCAGTTAAAGTCAGTTTGCCTGTGTCAAGTTAAATAAAAATTGAAGGTGAAAAAAAAAGATGTTACTCAGTTGAACGCTATTTTGCGTCTATTCTTCACATTGTTACTTAAGCAGAGTATAAAAATGAATCTATCTCTATCAATCAATCTAAGTATAACCAAAGAGAATTATAACCGACCCCTTTTGGAGACGTAAAATGGCGTTCAACTGAGTAACATATTTTTCACTTTATAATTTTATTTAACTCGACACTGGCAAATTGTTGCTTCAAGCTCAGAGTCCAATTACAAGAAACTGAACTGAACTGGATTAAGATCACTACGTTTAATTTTTTTTTTAGAACTAGAACCAGTCTCACGAAACTAGGAACAAATCAAAAAGTTTTCGCAAACGTAGTGATACTCTCTGGTTTTCGCGTTTAGCACTCTGTTTATGGCGGCATATTTCTGTCTCACTTTTTCAACGAAAAAGGAGGTTATCAATTCGCCGCGTATGTTATTTTTTTTTAACCGGTAATAAACAGTTTATAACTTTCTTCGATAAATAGGCCATATAAAACTTAAAGAATTTTGCAAATCAGACCAGTATTTTTTGAGATCAAGTTAAGAAAGTTAAGAAAACAAAACTCTTCTGCTTTATAATATTAGGAGAATTTTGGAGGTTTTGTCTGTTCACGTCCGTAAGTGGTAACCCTCTGAATCCTTACACGTGACCTCCGGGTGGTGCTAAGTAAGAACATTCTCTGGTGGTAGGCTTCGGCCGCGGCTTGTCACCACCCTCTGGGTTGGGCCAGTGCGTGAAGCGATTTTTGAGATGCCTTCTAGTTCTTCATGTCCCATCTTAGACCACATCGTCACTTTACAACAGGTGAGATTGTGGTCAAAAAAAGGATTAACAAGAATACAAAAAAAAAAAGTATATTTATGTCCTCATTTCATACGGAATTTGATCGATCCCCCCGGTATCCTAGGTTCGAATCTCACGTTTGTGAGTTTTTAACCCCCGACCAAAAAAGAGGGGTGTTATAAGTTTCACGTGTCTGTCTGTCTGTCTTTGTGTCTGTCTGTCTGTCTGATACATCCTAGCTCCCGAACGGATGGAGCGATTTCAATTTAGTTTTTTTTGTATGAAAGGTGAGTCTGTTTCATGAAAGTGTTTCATGAAAATCGGTTGAGCCTTTTAAGTTATGGGGGTTAGAGTGGGAAAGGAAAACCGAAAATCTGCAAATATACTCGAGTGGGGTATCAAATGAAAGCGCATCGCGTGCACATTACAAAATAGAATTAGGTGTTTTACTTTTAAGGAAAATAAGACATGGGATTTGGGGATTTTTCTTAAATTTTAAATTTAGTTTTTTTAACGTTTATGATTGGTTCTATTTTTGTTAAGTATTTTTGAACATTTAAGTTATCCCGACTTTAAAAAAGGAGGAGGTTCCGAATTTGGCGTGTTCACGAGATTTCAATTTGTATCGGAAATGCAGGGGAACTGGTTGCACCCATGGGAGAAGATGAAGGCAAAGATGAGCAAAACAATATTTGCCAAACCAGCTAGAAAAAATATGGCTCAAACATGATGGTGTAAAATATGTATAATTTATACAACAAGATTTATGGTTGCAGAAAATTAAAGACAAAAGGGAATTGACGAAATTTGACTGGTAAGTACAACTTAAGTACCTAGTTGGTCTGTAGACCATAATAATGCTAGGCCGGTTCGAATTATGGAAAAATACGTACCTACCTAATGTTTACAAACAAAAGTATAATCACTTTAATTTGAGTATCGATAGACGGAATTATTATTAATTTTTTTTCTGATTGAGTCTGATTCTGAAGAGATTTATTCATTGAACACTTATTTTTTCTGTTTCAGACCTATACCATCATTTGGAAAATTCCATAAATTTCTCATTCACCAGATGCTAGCGGAGTATATGGAAACTCACCTACCATGGCAAAATATATTTGTACTGCAGAAGAAAGCGGTTCGTATATCGTCCGTCGCTGTCGTATATAATATTCCCTTATAATAATAAATAAAATAATTTATTTTTTGTCAATTACTTTTGTCTAAGCCCCGCCGCCGCGCCTTAGGATGAAAATGTTTTAAAATATCGTATATATATATATCTCGCCGGTTGTAAAGGGGTATTGATGTATGGTATTTTAAAACATGGATTTAATAATCCATCAGATCTAATTAACAAACCACTGAGAACTGATTCGTAGACTGGGTATCGACAGGAGATTGTCTATTCATAAGTGCCTTCTTCAAACAAAGTTAATCTTCTTTTTTTATTAAAAAATATAAAAACGGACATCGTTTCCTTTATTAAGCAGCTTCCAGCGATAGAGCGATTTCACGTGATGAAACGTAAATTAAAGTTGCAAACACGTAAACGTCAAGACGTAATTATTAATGTTTAATTATCACATTACGATTATTAATTGCAGCAGATAAATAAAACAGTAATCTCAATTAAGTAGTATATATCTATTTAGATTTCATGCAACGAGCGCACACCGTTGTCTTTTTAGTGTGGAAAACGTCTTTCATTTGATGCAGCAGAGATTTGTATTGGACCTTATCCCTCAAGATCTTGCTATCCTTTAGCTGAACCAATACCATCTGAATTAGCGGCGACAAAGTTGTTGTGAGAAATTTAGAATCCACCATATTGTTTGATTTCCGGTATTGCAGCGCCTGTTACATTAATAACTAAATTATTTTTGTTTAGGTCGTCTTAGTAGAGTTGCGATGCATTTTTCACGCGATACACATATCGTCTCTTTGGCGCCCTAATTTTTATGAATTTGGGCTCTTGTGGTCTACCACAAGTGGCACACTGAAATAATAACCAAAGTGAAGTAAGCAGCCACTTACTAATTAGTAATAACACATAAGATGCTAAATTATTTTCATATACTTTAATCATTAGTTGAATTACTCGCTGTGGGTCTAGTATCAGAATAGTAAACGTAAGAATTCGGCGCGTAAAAAGGAGATGCTGCAGCCATGTTCCACTTTACTCGACTTATCATAGATCTTAGCAACATATGGAAGTAGTTTAACTGATTAAAGATGGTTAGATCATGGGAAGAAACTACCGTTTTCTTTGCTTGTTGATTCCTTCCGCAGGGGGTCTAAAGAAGAGAAAATTTTGCATTTAACTGAATGCACCTATTAAAGAGATTTTAAATAAGGCAAACTAACTTACGGCATCGGCGAAATGAATCGAGCATAAAATTATTGTCAGAATACACAAACTAAAAATTATATAGAATTTCATTGTGCTCCCAGATATATCAGATGTTTACAAATTGTAAAATCGAAAAGTTTATGGTAAATAAATAGTTTTATAGCAAAAGTGATAAAATTCTGAGTATAAAATTGTGATAAAAATTAAATTATGGTTTCTTATGAAATATTACAACAGAAACAGTTGAGTATGAATTACTATTTCATAGGTAAGCAGTAGGTTCGTTACATTCAAACTACCTACAATTGGAGCAATTGTCCACTATCTAATAGTTTTGTGGTCTTAAAGATTATTAGTTCAGATACTGAAAATAATTTTAAATATTGATAAATGATTTGAATTTATAAAATAAATAAAATAAAGTTGTTTTTTTTAAACCATTTTAACCAAGTTCTTACACTTATTACAGTATACCTAAGAAAACTTTACCCGGCGCTAAACAACCTTGATCACAAATTATATAAAAATAAATTTATTGTCTAATCTAACATTGGTACATAAAAATGGCACCGACTCAAGATTACTTGGGTAAGCTTTAATTGAAGAACTTGGCTAAGATGGTTTTAAAATAACTTCATTATTTTGAACATAATCAGTTATTCCGCGGTAAATGTAACTCGAGAACTACCTTAACGATTGTTATAATATTTAAATGGGATAAACTTGACAACAGCGGCTTTCAATTAAAAAATAAATTATCATCAAAATCCGACTACACAGTAAAAAGTAATGGATACGCGTGGTCACACGTAAACGTCCTCCTTTTTTTCATCGATTAAATAATAATATATATAATATAAATATATATATAAATATATAAATATAATATAATATTATAAATATATAATATATATATATAATATAAATATTAAACCCTCAAGCTATTTTAAAGTGATTGATTTTAAAAACAAAAGCTGTGAGTGGGGTGACCGGGGGTTTAGTAAAAACCTATAATACAATGGAGTAAAAGAAAAACACATATACGAGGCAAAGACCACCGGTGGCAGGGCACTGGGGATCGATTGAGGCCCAATGTAACATACATTGGCTCCGCTTTTTTATAGTTTTGGAGATATTCAATTTTATACCCGACTGCAGAGGGTAATATTTTCGTAAGTCTATGTTTGTACTATAACGAAATAAATGTTTTGACCAAATCTGTTAGACAAGGTGCAGCCAGGCGTTCAAGCATTCCGCATTTAGAACATTTTCTTTTGTTTTGCAATATGCATTTATTTAATTAACGTTATGAGCTAAGCCGGTTGAGTATGGCTAGAATACTCAACTGGCTAGCTAGGAAAAGAGTTTATAAATGAAAATCTACACAGTACTGTTACACAGTAAGTCCTTTCCGTTCCGTTCGCTTAGATCTTTAGAACCACTCAACGGATTTTTATAAATTTTATGCAGCAAATAGAATGTTTCAAAATGAAGTTTAATATGTACTTCCTCGCGAGAAATTCATAAAAAGTAGGAAACGCAATGGGGCGACGATTGTGCATAATAAAACATACATACTTTATAAGAACGGTGTACTGATTTATAATATATCTGGTATATCGAAGGGTATGCAAGTCGTCATAGTGACTCCCGTCTGAAAGGTGTTGTTAGGAGCCCGAAGGCAGGTGTTCCAGCATTCCTCGCGGCTCTCAAAGTTGTTCTGGTTGCCGCCGCAGCCGGAATAAAGCCTCCGCTTGCATGTTCTGAAAGTAAACAAGAAAAAAAATCTTTATTCAATTTAAAAATACCGTGTTGGCTAAGTGGGAGCACATTTGACTTTCATTACGAAGGTAGTGGGTTCAAACCCCACAACGCGGTTACGATTTTTTATTCTTGAAAAATGTATGTGCGCTTAAAAACACGTGCTTTAACGGTGAAGGCAAATATCGAGAGGAAACCGACTTGTTGTGAGAATTTTAAAGAGTTTGAAGAACATGACTGTGACATTCAACAATCCGCTCTTAGCGAGCGTGGTGAATTGAGGCCTAATCTCGCCAAGAACTGTGTCCTAGCAGTTGGAACGTTAATGGGGTGGATGAACATTTAAAAACCCTCGATTCCAAATCCTTAGCTCCCTTAAAAGTAAAAAGTCAAACCATTTTGTAATGTGCACGGATGCGCTTTCATTTGAGTCCCCACTGGAGGTTATTTGCTTATTGGTTTTTCTGCCCCTATTTCATCCCTCATTACTTGTAAATCGGTTAACCAATTTACGTCCAACATGTCAAAGAACACTCGAGCAAAACAAACCCTTCGTACAAAAAAATAAATAAATTGAAATCGCTTCATCCGTTCGGGAGCTAAAAGTCAACCGATTTGTAGTTAGTATAAAAAATAGGGATTCTAGCACATAGGTCGACCAATTCTCACAAAGGGGATATTCCTGCAATGTTCTGGCGCTAGAGTGCAGCACAAATGTAGGCAGTACTAAGAGAAGAAAAAAGGTTTTCTGTATGGGAAATAAATCTGTTTTCTCACTTAGAGGTGCCGTTGGCTGTTGACGGACGTTGGCGGAATAGCCAGTCACGAATGCAATTAACTCCAAAAAAAGAACTAAACATCTCGTTTAGTGTTATGTGCTAGTGGCGCTCGTTTAGTGTATGTGAAGTTTCGCGTAATATCTCCAATGCTTTCATTCAAAAACAAAGTTAGGAAACAAAAAAAAATACGCGCCGAATTCCGAAAAATAAGAGTATATTGTAGTCATTTAACACGAACAGAGAATATTTAAAAAGAAGTTGAAAAACAAATGCACAAACGCGGAGACCTCCGTACGATGGTTGGAGACAATACTGAACTCTGTGAATTCAACCATCGTCTTCTCAAGATTGTTGCAGGGAGACAACAGGAGAAGAAAAAGAGATGGGGTTGAGGCGTCTGCTACATCAGGGAGTCGGGCTGGTTAGGGCCTAGCTGGCTAGGGAGGGGGAATATGCATAGAACGAATGGCCTAGTGGTCACAACTCCTAATTCCCAACCCAGAAGTACCAGGTTCGAACCCAAACCGCTCGAAACGTTTACCATTTTTCATTTAAAACGGTAATCTAACCACGTATATAACATTTCAGAGGTAAAAAAAAAAGAATGTTCGAAGGTAGTTTTTTACAGTATTCTTGTGCCTTTTTTTGCTTAAATTGTTTAAATTTAAAGTCCTCTCTCTCGGTAGCTATCGGCTTATGTTAAAGAACTCATATTTTTCATACTAAAAGTAAGTTATTTTATTTTGTTTGTTTTTAAGGAATTCATTACATACTTTATGTGAAGCGCTATATAATAATTTCACTTACTTGGCTAGGGTATCCCAATACCAACGGTAGAAATGTCCAAAGCAGGTACCAAACTCGAAAGATTGACGACAGAAGAATGGCACAGACGCTGCAATAGGTAAAAAAAAAGTATAATTAATATAAAACCTAGTGTAATCCTAAGTTCCACTACATTCGAGCAATTCATCGTCTTCATTAGAATCCATAACTGTCTAGTATAGACACATACTTATACTAATGTATAAGTATGTGTCTTTACATGTTACAGTTATGGATTTTTCCCGCGGAAATAGATGTTACTCTTGTTAACATCACCTTTAAACTAGTTTTTAGCCGGAAAACAGACTAACAGACAAAAACTTAAAAATATATATATCTTGGTTTTGGTTATACAAGGTATTTTGGATATGTTATATAAAGATCAAAGGGCGTGAATAGTAGGCAAGCAAATTTTGTCGAAGATTTTTCGATTTGGAAGCCCATTTGTCGAAAAACAATCTTTAAAGTGTAAATCTGTAAATGCAATTTTATCGTGAGTGATTTGTCGAAAAACAATATTTCAAGTGTAAATCTGTAAATGCAATTTTATCATGAGTGACAGCCTTAAAATATAATGTTTTATTTTAATTACCTTGAGAGGTATCAATTAAAGTAAAACCTATCTCATTTAGTATGATAATAAAAGTCACTATTCAATTAGTGGTTCAAAATTACATACATATTATATATTGAAACTATTAATAGAAGGTATTTTTTTAAGTATGACTGTTTTTAATCGACGAAAAACAAAAATATTCTTTAAAGATTTTTATGTTTGTTTGCGGATAAGTTCGATAAACAATATTCATAATTCTTTTGTTGGAAAGGTCATATCCAAAAAGAGCCATGATCATGATAAGATCAAACCAGCATCGAATGATGGCACCTCAGAGAAATCAAGTAAAATCTTTGCTGAAATTTAATAATGGGGTAAATTACACTGCACCCTTTGTGCTTTAGATGATGCCCTACTGGTGAGGCAGTCTTGGTTGGGGAAAGTGGAATCTATTTTCACTGGTTTGTAAATATTTTCACAAGAAACTATCTGAGGTTAATATATTATTTTTGCTACCGAGATTTAATACCTAACTTAACAACAATCTTTAAAGTGTAACTATGTAAATTCAATGTGATAAATCGATGGTTAAAAATTATATTTTGCATGATTTACTACTGCTAGGGGTTCAAAAGTTTTTTGTCAACTGACATGCGGCTAAACATGACCTAGCTAGAGGTTAGATTAGGTTAAAAAAATAAAAGGCCTTTTCCGATAAAAAGGATTCCAAATCGGAATGTAGAACAAAATATGTTTTCATCACACTTGCTCGTAAAATGGCAAGTTTTAATTCTCTAGGGAGTAATTACTTTATTTTGAAATTTGCAACTATTTTGTACATCATTCAGGAGGTTTCATGTTCAGCTAAAAATTCAAACGGTGCGGTGTCTAATTTTATCTTTAAAACTTAGCTGTCAACCTATACACTTCATTAAACTTCATTATTTTTATATTTCAAGTTTATATCATTATTTATCATCTATTTTAGTAATTACATTTTAACAAATTTGCAAAATCTGGCTGTATTTCAGGATGTATGTTTAGTAATTCCAGTTCGAAACTAAACGCAGCTCTTTATTTTAGCTGTGGTGCCTAGATGTCACAAAATAGATTGGTATATGCAATCTGCATTAGAGAGAAGTTTATTGTTCTAAATGTTTCCTTGTTTTTTTTCCTCGCAAATGTGATGAAAACCATTGTGTGTATCACAGGCAGTAAGGGAATTTCTTACTACCCTTAATACACAATGTACTAGCCTGGTGCGTGCCATTCTCACCCTTTCTGTTTTATATACCATATCCAAAACACCTCGTATATTATCACTTCAAGGCATATAATAAGAATAAGTAAATTTATCAATTTCCAGTTAATTGATAAACTAACTGAAAATCATCAACGGCTGTTGGAATGTATTTATTGAAGTCAATAACTATTAGTTAATTGATCGACGGACAGGACGTTAATTTATGAACTAACGATTTTGCCTTACGTAAAATTATACACGAATGTGCCTATCGTTGCTTAGTGTATTATTTTACGTGAACATGACACCCACAATTTAATTCTCTGTTATCTGATTGGTCGTTGGCAAGTGTTTATTCATCTCATCTTTATTGAATTTTAACGTTATAATAGAAAAACTACTAGGAGAAGGCTTTCTAGCCCTAGAACGGCCGCGGACGCGGAACGCTCACTATGCTTGCTCGACTAGTGCTCGATTTTTCTTAAAGAAGCGTAATCTAACTTACATCTTTGTTCTTAACATTATACATTGGAAATTGAAGATTTTTCGTTAAAAGTATATCAATCAACTTAAAATCAATTTATCTAACATAGGTTACCTTTAGAATTGTTTTTAGAAAGACTGCAATGCCTATAGCATTCGTCTTTAGTGTTGAATCTGTTCCCGTTCCCCTGGCAACCGCCCCAGAAGAAACGGTAGCACGCCTTTTGACGTACGTCGTAGTACCACTGCAGTATGTCGGCGCGACACGGACCCGTGTCAGGCCGAAGGAAGCATGTTTTGTGACGAGCTGGAAATAATTACATCACAAGTGAATGTTAACAAAACCAAACCGCCTTTTAATGTACTAATTATCTAATGTAACTAGAGAACCACTTATTTATTTATTTATTTATCAGACACACAAAAAACATTACAACATTTACGACTAAACTATTTATATCTAAACCTAAGATCTATGTTGCAACATAACTTTAAGTGTGCACTACAAAAAATGATATGAACAATGGTAAACAAACTTAATAGACTAATAAAAAAGAAGACTAAATATTATTGAATAAAAAAGAGGACTTAATATTATTGAGGGTGAGCGTGTGTGATGGAACGGTCATTGAAGAGGAGAGATGCTTTAATCTTGCATATAAAATGAGATAGATTATAAGTAAATATATCTAGCTCGGTATTGTTTCTGGACAATTCATTATACTACTACCACTAAGCCAATCATGTGAAATAAAAATAAGACAAATTTGGCGGTCTTGACTTTAAAATAACAAGGTTACTTCTCTCTTCTCCTTATATTTTCTAAAGATACACTCGATTTCTATGGATGAAAAGATCAAGCTTAGAAAATATAAATCGGAACAAAAAAACAATATAAAACAATCGGTTACCACGGAAGACCAGCGCCACAGCAGATTAGTCTGTTGTAGCATAATGCTGAGTGGAGCCTTTTTTGTTACAATCTGTGTACGTCAATTACTATTGTATATATAATTTTATAACAAAATATTTTTTTATAACTATTCTCTTTATTTCATTTTAAACACGTCAACAGAAATTGTGGACAACCTTGTACGTGCATGTGCGGCTCCTTCTCCGCACACGTGGGACCGCTGGGGACAAATAAAATTCCATATCCAACGGTCCGCTTCTTAGGAAATTTATTATTACATTTTTAGAAATTCCTTGTTTTTTCATTCGTGGCTATCACTTTCGCTACATGTATGATGCCTAGATCGGTTGTATCACCCAGACCCAGACCTTTCTCGACTTGATATTAAAGAAAGATTGCGAACAGCTACTTTTGCCTTTTTTGTAATGAGTATTCATCCATCATTCATCGTCTATCGAGGCCGATACTGAATCAGCTTAATATGCGTTCATTTGTAAAAGATAAAAAGTTTACAGTTAGAAACTATATATATATATATACCTATATATATTTGGAGTTTTTTTCTGGTCACGTCCGTTAATGTTAACCCTTTGAATCCTTACACGTGACTTCCGGGTGGTGCTAAGAACAGTACCCTGGTGGTAGGCTTTGGCCGCGGCTTGTCACAACCCTCCGGGCTGGGCCAGTACGTAAAACGATTTTTTCGTGTTTCGTAATGTGGTCCGGAAAAGCCATCTACCTTCTAGGTCTTCATTCTTCATCTTAGACCACATCATCAGTTTACATCAAGTGAGATTGTTGCCAAATGAAGACTTAACTAACAGAAAAAAAAAATATACATATATGCTTATATCAGGATTGTGACTTACCTCGCAAAATAAGATCTGCATTACTTGACATACAAATCGTCTTTGTAAATGGATTGACCGTAGTTTTCGCGTGATTTCCCGTAACTCTCTGATTTGTTCCCCAACATACATACAATACCATTACTACAGCCCACACCTGGAAAAATACGTTAACATTAGAAATAAATGACACAAGACTCGATGCCATGTTTCCAATTACAATTTTTTTAATATTAAATTTAAGTACGGTGATAAAAAAACAGTATTACTCGAGTGAACTAAGTGAATTGCTTTCTTCGGCATTTTATGGGGTTTACTGTTGCAAAAACTTATAACATGTATTATTTTACATTGTTTATTTTGCATGAACAAACAAAAGGTGGTTCAGAGAGTATATAATCTCTACGTTTAGGTGGTATTTAACAAAAGTAATATTTTGTCTTTTTACTCTTTAAACTATTGATTTTATTTATAAAAAACTAAAGATTTCGATTGAATGTAAAAAAAAATGTAATGTAAATAGGCATGATGACTACATAAAAAATAGGTATTCTGTTTAGTCCGTCTGTTAGCATGTCCAAAAATACTGGATACTTATTTTGTGCTTCATTAATTTATTTAGAATTAAAGCATTAAGAGAGCAATAAAAATCCGGGGTGGGGCTTGTGACATAAATAAAAAAATAAATAAATATTGCCGGACAATCCACACAACAACATCTAGCCCCGTGGTAAGCTATAAGCTTGTGTTACGGGTACTAGACATCTGTTATACTTAATATAATAGACATACATATTTTTTATTTTACATACTAAACACCCAGACCAAGGAGAAAATGCTTGCAGAACATACAAACACTTGACCCCTCGGCGGGAATCGAACCCTCTTGAAAGAGGTAGCCTCTTGCACCCCAAGCGGACCTCCGCCCACCGCGCCACTGAGGCAGTCAGACATATACATTCAGTACATTTTGCTAGAAAGCATTTCGCCATGCGAAAATTCAATGCACTGTATCTGTATCGTATTGATTTTTCTATTGCAAGAAAAATAATCTATATGATTAAAAGTATTTAACTAAATTGACAGCGAAAATAACAAAGATTATACATACAATTTCACCTTAAAATCCAAGAAATTATTTTAGGTCCACGACTTAATTAATTTTGCTTTTACTTTATCATAAATTTTTAACCTCAGTTACCGAATTAAAAGGAAGATCAAAATTTATAGATTATTAGCTTAAAATTCAAAAAATTACGATCGACTAATAAATTTTACCATTTTTTATCTCTGTGTTTAAAGAAATTATTACTGGAAGTAATATCCAAACGCGACACCATGATAACGAACATATTAATTGTAATATGCATACAATTCATGAAATTACTTACTGATAAATATTATTTATCAGAAATATTATTCGTCGAATATGCTATTTTTATTTATTATTACTATTTCTACGATTTATGCTCTATATGTATATGACCAATTTGTAATCTTCAAATTTTTTCAGTCTATCACAAATTCGTACACAGGAACTTGCCAACGCAGGCTTTGATCGACCAATTTATTTAACTGTTACTCTTTTCTCAATTGCGCAAAAAGTGCCCAGAGAAACCGTGACCGACCAAGAGTAGGCATTTTCTATTAGATTTACCAGGCAGGTTTTTGGTCGTTGACTCCCGGACTATATGTACTTAATCCAGCGTTTACGCGACCGCAATTGATATGCGTTGTTCCGACATTTCAACATAGAGTGAACGCTAGATGTTACGGATAAAATGCTCACTAGCCGTGAGAATAACGGCAAAATAAGCGCTATACTAATATAAAATAACATAAAGGAAATTCTTTATCTAGTGTAACCTGTGACCCTTAGAAAAGAAATAGTACACGTAAGTAATTCAACTTACAATAACACTTATACGTACGCTAGGTACTTACAGTTCTGTTGGCAGGGTGCCCGATGGAAGCGCCAACTAGCGGGTACAATAACGATGTACTTTCAAATGTCAGCATCATAGCTGGCTGAACTAGCTATTCGCCGATTAACCATAGTGATCCATCTGCACTGAAACAAAGCCACAACCAATTAAAATAGGCAATATAATCATTTCAACACACACAGGGACTTCTGTCTTGACGACAGAGATTAGGCATTATTTCACCACTCTGGCCAAGTGCGGGTTGCTGAATGTCACATGTCCTTCACACTGGTAAAGTTCTCAGAACATGCCGGTTTCCTTACGATGTTTGCCTTGGCCGTTAAAGAACGTGTTTAGAGCGCACATTAATTTCTCAAGAAGAAAAATCCAGAGGTGCGTGGCGGTTGGAACCACGACCTTCCTTAGTGTTTATTTATCGGAAATCGAAAACGGTACAACACGAACAAAACAACAAGTCTGTCTGTCTGAGACCTAGCTGTATCTCAAGAACCGTGATAGATAGAGAGTAGAAATTTTAACGGATGATGTAATCCTCTTGCTGCTATAACAACACACAATAAACAAATAAACGCGATTTTCAGAAGTTAAGCGACGTTGCGCGAGGCCAATACTTGGATGAGTGTCCGATCCAACTGCATATTTTAAAAATGTTTAAGGTATTAAAATATTTTCTTGTCCCATTTTTTATTGCTAAATGTGCACGAAACCCTAGGTGTATTATGAGTCCATCTCATACTTTTAAATTTTATTGAAAATTATTTGCAATAAAAATTGTAAAACTAATTCATTACACCATTATTTATTATTCAATGATATTGACACAATGATATTTTAGTATATGTAGACGATTTATATTTGTGTGTATGCTAAATACCTGTAAGGTATATGTTTAAATGGGCCTGAGATGCCTGAAATAAATGAGTTATTATTATTATTACACTTTTTGCTCTGATTGTTCGTGTGACATAGGACATACGTAACAATCTAAATAAAAAAAATGCCATAACAAAGTAATTTACGAATAAGGGATTTCCCAAAAATTAATATGTTAAAAAATACATTTCGTCTTCGCTCAGTCTAATTTCATTCATTTTAATAAGTTATAAATGAAAAAAATATAATTAGATCATATTATTTATCACTGATGTGTTGCCATTTACATTTTCAACAGTATATCTGAGCTGCCAACTTTTACAATAATTTTGCATCAGGAATTACAAAATAAACTTCAAATTATGTTGTTAAGCTCTTGTTAAGGGTTCAAGGTCTTTGTTCTTTGTCAATGTTCGTAAATTTGTTGTTCAGTATCCGTCGTCAAATTGGGAGGGAAATCACTCAAAACATAGCGTTAGTCAACACTAAAGTAACAGTGCAACATGTATTGTATAGTTCCACTGCAAAGCCACAGAAAAGGTCAGTAAGAAGATGGGGTTCAGACATCTCATAGATGCAACAACCCAATCTACACCTGTGGACATGTTGAAACAACTTATTAGACACTGCAGGTGTCCTTCTCCCTACAGGAGTAGTAGTAAGGCAGAGGAATTATGCACAAAACATTCCTAGGCGAGATGTCAATGCAGATCTCATTATTACCTTTATTTTTGTTTTGAAATGTTTTTTAATTCCTCTGTATATTTGTCGTCCTTTTTAGTATGACAACTTTCTTCTGGGATCCAGGGTGATACAGCATGAGCTCAACTTTCAGGATGCATGTGTGAGTTTATACGGCTCATTGGCACTTGAAACTCACTGTATTTACTTAAATGTTGGCAATGCCTGTGCAAGAAAATGACACGATTATTTTATCATATCGTTAAATAGATTAAGTTTTATATAAAACACCAAAACTCAGAAACTTTTAAGAAAGCTAATAATAAGAGTTAGATGCAAGCACAGGGAGGTATTTTGCTACTAATATGCAGCATAGCATAGTTGCAAATGAAATCTTGGACTTACTGAATGACACATGACTTAGCAGGTTAACTCAAAGCAATATTTAATTATTTATTCATGAAATCAAACAAAAAGGATCCCTTTTAAATAGTATTATAATTATTGTAATATATAGCTCAAAAATAATTTAGCACAATTGTATTTTGTCTTTTAGTTCATGTATTGTTTGTCTGAGTTGATTCACATGAATACTACATACATGCCGCTTAACTCCTTGACCCTCACCTCAGGTAATAAGGTCAGGTAAGCGGTAACCGGTTACCGCTTGGGGATTAACGAGTTAAGCAAAACCTCTGGATATTAGAATGTTACAATTAAAAGTTATTCTTTATTTTTCATAGGAGAGTAGTTTAATTTGTTTCGGTTTGTATAGGTTACAAATTAAATTATATTATATAAAGAAATATTACTAAGAAAAAACATAAACCTATATAATTTATCAATACAAGGGTGTCCTTGCGAGTGTTGAAATTAGTTCAAATAGACAGTAAAAAAATATTCTCATTTTGAACAGACTGTCTGTAAAAATGTACCAAATTTGCTTCTGGTTGCATAAGTATTGATTTTTATTCTTTTCCAGACTTGTTATTTATTGTAATCACAACTATGTATTTATATTTCCAGACTTTTTGCTACAATGTCTTCCTATTTTCTGTTATCAAGCTGAATTGACTCTTTGCTAACTGAGTATTCTGTATTATGACTTAAAAGGGTATTCTGTATTCTAACAGTTTTAAGTCATAAAATTGTTAAAAACCATGATAATTTAAAAAATGAGTAGAATACTTACTTTTTATACAATCAGAGCAAAAAGTTTTCAAAATATCCAGCTGAATTAGACTTTATCTGACAGTGTATGGCTTTTATGTCATCCAGCTGTATGCAGTTAAATTGATAATGTCCCTTAATTTTGTTTAATTGAACTAGGGAAATTAAGATTGACCAGTACATTATGGTAATAAAAACAATAATAGTAGAAAATAGACAAAAACTAATCCTCATGGATTTGCCGTTTCATTAAAGAAAATGTTATCTATTCTAGTTTCAGTCCAGTTAAGTTTCTTACAGAGAGTACTTAAATAAGTTTCTTATTGTTAAACTATGGGCTAGTGTCCCATTCTCACTGCCAAATAAAAACAAAAGTTCTAAATATGAAACAAATGTAATTTTGCAAGCTCTACAGATAAACAAAAGATAAATGTGCACCAATTAGAAATACACATATATTTCTACAATATATCTTTGAAATCAATGGGCATCTTAGTTAGAATATCGTCTTATGTCGTTTGTTACAAAGATATTCTGTATGAAAAATAGATAGATATTCATCAAATTGCATTATACCTTTCGTCGTGGATTTGATTATCCATATTTTAACCGACAACTTATTCCAAATCTGATGTGAAACATGAATAAACAAAACAAAACACATCACCACCGTAAACCACTCTTCACCCGTACCACGTAGGTAGTGATTAGATACTCTTTGCTCCGGACAAACATATGATTTTGATTACTTCAATTATTATTGTTTGATTGGTGACAAATGTGACAATTAATTATTAAACACCAACTGACGCTTCAAGCGCAGCAGAGTCCAATTCTATGAAATTGAATTATATTGATTGGTGACAATGACAATAGTACATAATTAACAATGCACGCCAAGGAGTTATAAATTAATAATACACCTTTGGTTTACCGTAGTATCTTCTTATAATTCATTTTTACCCTCGGTTAATTTACCGGTTAATTGAACACAAATTAATAAATTAGAGAAAATGATTCTATTTGAATCGATTACTCTTCAACCTCGATGAACATTAATCGAATCGTATTCTGCACAGCACTAATCTGCCTCTGGTTTATTATTGGTATTCTAGAACATTTGTTACTTGTGGCAATTCAAATGCATGTTGCCAGTTACAATGAAATAAATAAATAATAATATTTTGGCTCCTTGTTCTGGTGCAGTGTGGCTAGTTCTAGGATTATTTTCTGTAACTACGTCACAGAGTGAAAAATAATACCCATATAACATTGCTTATTGAATTTTTTATTCATGATTTGATTCAAGTTAGGTACTTGATAAGTACTTAAAAAATGTTTTATAATATAACTATTTATGCAGCTAGAACACCTTAATGCAGGAGTGTATTTTTATTGTATTTTAAATATGAAGTGTCTGGAACATACCTATTATTTTATTTTTTAACCTCCAACAAAAAGATGTGTGTAATAAGTCTGTCGTCTGTCCATCTGTCTTTCTGTGGCATCATAGCTCCCTAGCGGATGACGCGATTTTAAGTTTTTAGCTTATTTTTGTATGAGATGTTATTTTTGCGCTAGTGTTCAAGATATTTTTTATGAAAATTAGTTAGGCCGTTTGAATGATATGCATGAGGGGTGAATATGGGCGCTAAAAACCGAAAATCTGCAAATATACTCGAGTGGGGTATCAAATTAAAGCGCATCACGTGCACATTACAAAATAATATTATTTGTTAAAATGTATTCATGTTTTGTAGGAAACGTAACAAACCTATCAACGTCGTAAGAAATCTAAAACACCAGCATATTATGCACTTTAATTGTAAAATAACTCAGCTATAATCTACTATTGTGTATAAGTTTGTTTTGTAGTGGGCTTCATTACAAAATTGCAAAAGTTTAAAAAAAAGCAATATTTATTCATGTTCATAGTGGGCTTCTCATGTCATAAATTAATGCAAACTCTACTCCTTTTTAATAAAATATTTTTGTATTTATACAATAATTATTTTATAAAAAGGAGTATATCTTCAAAACACTTGTAAGTGTTTTGAAGATATTATGTTCTGGGCTGTTCGGCGAAACAAACTCCAAGTTCATCAAAGAAAATAAAAAATACGATATAGTTAATTCAATTACACACGAAAATATTAAGTAAATATAGGTAGTTCAAAATATATTATTAATCTGTAATTTATTTATATATCATCTGTGTGACTTTATGGCTGATACCTAGCTCGGCGTCGAATGTCATGCAGCGCGTGACGTGCATGACGTGAAGAGTTACATTACATTCACAGAATACGTTTTCATACTACGTGAACGATCAAATGACAGTTTTACTATTAGAAAATATTTATTGATGTTGTTATAGAAAAATACTATATTTTTACACAATTTTTATTTATATTCCAACAAAACATCAAATCTGCAACGAAATTACCAGTGATATTTGTGGAAATAACACATTTTCGGTTGACAGTCACGTTTGTTTATTGGCCGCCATTTTGTACTGTCGTTTGTTTAGTGACTGGCATTCATTCCTAGAGTGATGCTGATAACATTTCAGGGAAGGCATATAATTGTGTTGTAACTGGAGGTATACGATGTTTGTGCTAGAAACTTTATTAACAGAGGGTACGAAATAAATTGTGACTTGTCAAACTGACGTCAGTTTTTACATTATTCCTATGTGCCGGATGTGTCCTACAATCGGATAGGGCGATTTTACGTGCCACCTTGAGTGGTGTACGTGTCCCGATACCTATGCTGCCGAGAATATGAGTGGCAACGGGAATCAGGTGCCGCTGGCCCCCAGTCAGCGTGGTCCCGGAACGTATCCTTTTACCAAAAATAAGTTTCACGGTATTTTTTATTATTTATTTACGTAATATTTTTATGCCACTTCAGCATCTGTTTGTGCCGCTTCGCGAATTTTTACCTTTTGTTTTGTTTTAGTTTTTTTTTATTATATTTGATATTAAGATTTGATATCAAGTGAATATTGGCAGTGTTATTTGTTGCGCTTTTTAAAGTGTTTTTTTTCTCATTCACACACTCTTTGATACACCTTATCATGACATGTATGTAATTCGAAGGTAAGTTCTTGCATACATGAACAGTCAACATCAATCATCATCATTATTTCAGCTGTATGATGTACACTGTTGGACATAGGCCTCCCTCAAAGATTTCAACATCCATAAAAAGTCTATAATTCATTACTACATTCAACTTGAAAATACTGAAGAGTTTGTAATTAATTACTCAAGCACCAAATAAAACTATAGTAATCAATATTTCCATTTTGGTTTTGAATGAGACTCTGCTAAGAATTCTAACATTGAAAATATAGAAATTGAAATAATTACATATCTATAATAAATATTCTGTAAACCCAACTACTATTCAAGATCTCTAAAAGTTTAGTGAACTGTTAAGTACACAAGTAAATGCCAGATTATGGAGTACTTAAACTAGCTTTTATTTTAAATTTATTGTAAAATATATTAACTTACCTTCCTTACCAGCAATGCGAAGAATTGTTTTTGCGAAAGTGTTAATAATCTTATGGCAAAATATTTGTATGAAATGGAAGTGGTTATCAACTAACCATTATTATAATACCTACATTCACAAAAAAATAAATAATGATTTCTTTGGATTTGAACAGGTAAGAGTAAAGTTATGGTTCACTAGATTTATATGACATAATTATCTTGCTTGGTTGTATTTACAATTTTACATACATTCATACACACACACAGCATTATCTAATATTGTGTGCTAGGTAGTTGATAGATGACTGGTTTGACATGTTTTATTAAACAGTCTATAAAGAATTTTATATATTTAATGATTGCATTTGGTAAATTGAAGAGATTCATCATTATCATCGGCAGCATAACATAATTTTTTTATTCAACTTCTATTCGATGATTTGCACTATAAGCGTTATAGGTAATATTATAAATTGCTGTGCTGGTAGGAATTGAAACTTTGTTTAA
This sequence comes from Gymnoscelis rufifasciata, assembly GCA_929108375.1. Classification (NCBI taxonomy): domain Eukaryota; kingdom Metazoa; phylum Arthropoda; class Insecta; order Lepidoptera; family Geometridae; genus Gymnoscelis; species Gymnoscelis rufifasciata. The sequence continues at coordinate 11,936,754 of OV815301.1, forward strand.
TTTTACAGAATATTTCATGCCTATACAAGGTGTTTCAAAATTGGTATATAAAGCAGAAAGGGTGTGAAAGGCGCATGCCAGGCAAACATATTTTGTTTTACGATTTTTCAATTTTGAAGTCATTATTCATTTAAAAAAATTAAAGTGTAAATCTATAAATACATTTTTTTCGTAACTGTCTTAGATGATTATTTTTTATGTTTTTAGGTTACCTTGAGAGGTATCAATTAAAGCTAAACCTATCTCATTTAGTATGTATTATAATAATTAAACAGCGGTTAAAGATTTAATTTAACATCATTTAGTGGTTCAAAATATTAAATCAATAGATATGAGGCTTAACATTTTCTAGAGATTAGATTAGACTAAAAATAATAATGACCTTTTTTCGAAAAAAAGGCTTCTAAATCGAAATGTTGTAGAACTAAATATGTTTGCATGGTGAATGCCATTCACACCTTTTCCGCTTTATATACCTATTTAGAAACACCTTAATAATTTTTCTCTAATTTAGTGATTTTTAAGTTAATGTTTGTGGTTGCTTGTCTACTAGTGCAGAGTAAGGAATAAAATTGAGTTTCTGGTCTTGTAATTGTAATAATAAGCCTTGTATGAATATGATATTCAAATTTTCATGTTTATATTTTTTATGAATTAGTATCAATGGATATGAACAGTTACAACAAGAACCTTTTTGGCAGTATGGAAACATGTGTTATTATAAGATATATCAAATAACATTTGGAATTTAATATATTTTTGCATAATGTTTAAAAGAACAGGATCCAAATCCTTTTCTTCTCTATTCACAAATTCTATATTAAATCTTTATGATAACCTTTCCCTAGTGAATTAAACACCTTTAGTTTACGTCATCCTTTAGACAGGCAGCCTAGAACTCTATGAACTGAAAAATTTGGGAAGTAAAATTAACATTCTTAGTTCCAGTTATATTTTCTATTATAAAGGATGATTAATTTCATGTAGTCCAAAATTAAATGTGCGATGGGAGAGGTTCTTGGTTGATTTTTCAGATAATTGATAAAATATATGAGAATTATATCAAATCAGCTACTTTTTACTTTACTATTTTGTTTTTTGGCTATAGACATTATTTTGACTGCACATATCTCAAATGTAACTGAAAATAATAATGATTAATTTTTTTGAGTGAAATCTTTGATGGACAATACATGATACAATACATGTGCACAATTGAAACTAATAGCTTACGTTAGCCCTTTTATTTCTTTTGGTTAGTATAATCATAGTTTTAGAATTGTAGAGATTTTAGTACAAATTGAACTATTTTGCATGAGCTTAATATGATGGAGCATCCTTAGTACCAGTTACAATATAGTTTAAATTATAACATCACATAGTTATACATCATCTGAGTTATAAGAAGATAGATATTGCAAATTTGATTTCTCATAGCTTTATCTTCTATGAATTTATTCCAACCAGTCAAACTAGTAGTTTGGTTATTGAACTATTTGGACAATATTATTCCCATTTGATAGATTGTCTGTCAAGTACAGTAAATAAGAGTAAACTTAAAGGACAACAGGACAGGAGGTTCAGGGGGTACAATTTCTGATTTCGGGTCTGGGTGTTTTCTATGTTAAATAAATATTTATTAAAAATAAAAGTATCTATGTAGTTTATCAGTCACCTAATACCCATAGTACAACCTCTGCTTAGTTTGGGGTAAGGTAATGCTTTGTGATTAGTCCGAAAATATTATTTTTTTTAACTTAATATATGTTAATTTTGTTTTGTCTTTTTATGATATTTTTTTCGATTTTAGATCATTTTGGTTTTAAATAACTGAAATGTATATTGTCGAATTATTTGGATTAATTTTGTCCAATCAGTTCGATAATCGAACTACTAATCGGATTAGTCGGAATAAACTCTGGTATGTACTTTTTTTAATATGTTTCTAGATGTTATTGCAATTTAACTTTCCAAACCTATAAAAATTTACAACATTTTACCAGGGCAGGGGGCACTACATCTTAATCGTCATGGGTCATGGGAACAAAGGGTGTTTAGAGGAGGATTCATAACGGGACCTATAGTGAGATGGTTTTTATAATTTCAATGTAATATTATTTTGTATATTTTACTTCTAAGCTAATGATAATGAACGAATACTATATTTTGTCTTCTAGCATATCGAATCACTTTATTGCTGATGTATCATTTTTTTAACACTTAAAGCTGGGTCCACATTTGTATCATCTCGGTGTATCGTATCTCCGTCGCGTATCCTCGGCGCGTATCATGATCGCTAGTTTGGACGCAAGCTGATACACGTTAATGATACATGCCGTATCCGATACGGCCCGATCCGCAATGATCGCGTACTTGATACACCCCGTATCCGATACGCGTATCACAATCGGTGGTATGGACGTATTTTGATACTGTATCGTGATACGATACGTGATACACCCCGAACCATCCTGTGTCGGTTTTTCCGCGATCATCAAAGGGGATACGCGTTGCAACGAACAAGTTTAGACGTGAGTGCATTTGATAATATAATAATATTTGATACAAGGATCGGAAGAAAAATGAAGCGTCCATATTTGTAAAGTTAAAGTCGATACGGTGACTTGATACAGTATCACATAAGTATGGACGCGTATTTACAAGATATGCCTTAACGATACGACATGGATAAAATGAGCGTCCATACTTATGGTACGGATACTCGATACGATACGCCTGATCGTGATACACCGAAATGATACAAGTGTGGACCCAGCTTAATATATACATGGATCGGATCGTTTCGTAAAAGCTACGTGTCGGAAATTCAGTTCTTAATTACGCTATTTGCTCTAGTCTTAATGATTTACAGGCAAACAGAGGCCTTTAAAAATGTGATTACTGATAAGATAACCTATCCTCATTCTGTTTTAAATAAATATATTTTTCTGGACAATTTACACAACAACATCTAGTCCCGTGGTAATATTTAAGCTTGTGTTACGGGTATAAGACATCTGATTTATTTTATAGAATAAATATTTGCTATATTATACATATTTAACATCCAGACCAAGGAGAAAGTACTTGCAGAACTAACAAACCCTTGACTGGGGGCTGGGGCAGTTTAACTGTCATAATGAAGAAAGAAATTAAAACAAGTTAGGTAACATGAAAAAAAAATTGCATATCATTTTTTTGCGTCTATGTGCTGGGAACGTTTACCAGGTTTAGGTGTTATTAAAATAATAGAGAATATAAATGAAGATAATATGGGGATTTTCACTAAAAAGTACACCCCCACTTCTACTCTGTCCCACGTTTTTAAAGTTGAACTATGGGTTTACATGAATGTGTATATATATAGAATAAATAGAAAGTATATATATATACTTTCTATTTATTGAGTAACAAACTTCAAATAGTTTCGTCAAGGAGATCGAGACTATCTGTCCCAAAAGCATGACAAGATTTCATTCCTTTTTTTTGTATCACGTTAAGAAAAGAAAATTACCAACCTACAAACTCAATAAATAGAAGGTACATAATATGAAGATATGCACCTTCTTAATATTCTCCATAATTTTTATGATTTTTATAAGTGGTGATTTAATTTCTTGCCTTATCTCTCGTCGTAAGAGAAGTCCCTGTGTTCCAGGAGTAACGTTAATAGGGTGTTGATAATTATTATGATGATTAATTTTTATTACGCTCACACACCTGGTAAAAATCGCTCACAGCACATAGACGCAAAAATTGCAAATGCAATATTTTTTCGTGTTACCTAACTTATTTAAATTTCTATGTTCATAAAAAATAAAAGAATGAGGATAGGTTATCACATCAGTTATGTTATTTTAAAGGTCCCTGGTTGCCAGTTAATCATTAAGACTAGAGCAAATTGCGTAGTTAAGATAAGACTTTCCGACGTGTAGCTTTTATTTGTGCGAATTAGTTGAGTATTTGACTATCATTAAAATATAAAACAAATTGCTACGACATACCTAATACAGTATTTAAAGTAGTAGACTATTATTATAAAATAACATTATTTAAATTGAAATATACGCATGTTTGATAATAACACGACTAAAAATGCTACTTTTCCAAATTGCGAAGGTATACCTGCCTCAGTGACGTTATTAAGTAAAGAAAAGCTATAATGTGACCAAGAACTTCTAAAGCAGATTACCGACATGTGATGTCACACGCGCGCTATTTTAAAGTTAACAGTTTTTCGCGCATTTTTGGCTAGATCAAATTCCAATTGGATTTTTGTTATGTTTATAAAATGTATTATGGAATCATTTTAAATGTTTTTCCAAAATAAGTCAAAAAGCCTATTATGGTGATGAAATCGTTGAATGAATAGAGAAAAATCACGAATTAACTTAAAAAGTTTTATTTATTTATAGTTGGATGTATGTTAGTGTTAACCGAAGTACAACGGCAAGTGACGATTTAATTAGCTTAAAAGGAATGTTTATAAATCATAATGTAAACATTTGGTGCTATGATATGTTAGTTGAGAAAAATAATGCTGACACATCAACTCGCGTGTTTACAAGTGAGCCATGGTCACAACGTTCGCAGACGTGCATAATGAATCTCCAAAAACCTTTCACACATTCATTCAATATATTCATAATATAATTATGGCGCATATTTTTAGGAGTTATTAATTCACTTTTACCTTACCATGGTATCAGCAGCATGTCAATTTTAGTAGTCCTATTTTAATCCTTATTTCTGTCGTTCAATGATATCAAATAAATAATAATAGCAGACTTCAAAATAAGCTCTTAAATAAGAATTTACTACTAGGGTAACTGAATCAACATTAAACATGTAAATATTTTAATTACATATATCCAAAACTTGAATGAAATGAGGACATCTTAATATTATAATGTGGCAAAAATATACTTGTTGGTGCTTTTTTATCGTAATGTTAACGAATTAAAATAAAATATCAATTTAATAAGAAAATGCAAAGATATAAGGTCTCTTTCACCCATACATTTTATGAATATTTCCTGAATCCCTGATTTATAATAATTTAAGCTGATATACAGGTCCATTCATTTCATATAGTCCAAAATAAAATGTGCGATGGGGGAGGTTTTGGTGCATCGATTTGTATGTTCCACGGTTTTTGATAGTTTTGGAGTATATATGTTTTCTTTGGGTTACCGAGTTGGATCCGATTAGGTACTAGAGTCGTGATTTATGGCACAAAAATAACTGAAAAGTGGCCGGTACTTATGCTAAAATAAATTTATACCTTGTGGCTTTGTTGAAACAACAATAAGAAAACATATTTCAAAATTGTAACTTTTGCGTGTTCAGAACAAATTATAGAATATTATTTTGTAACTATTGCAAAATCTGTATTAATATTCCGACTAATCACTCGCAAAATTGTAGTTAGAATGAAGGGTTCACATTAAAATAACATTAAAACTTTGACAAGCCCCACATTAAAACCGTAACTTGCTAACAACTCTCTAGCTCTCTTGCCCTTTCACGTGTAAATTTATTTAAAATATAATTATTTTTATTAAACTTAACCGTGGCCCAAATATTTGAACAGCACGATGCTTACCACTTACCGCAGAAGGACTTTCCATCACTTTCCACGTGAAAATGTATTGTTATACACATGTTAAGCCCAAGTGGCAAGACAGTAATAGAAATTCTTAATTTTGGTATACCTAATTTTTTTTTTAATGATACATTTTTGTAGTAGGAATTTCAAAAGACTACTTTCACTCCTAACCTTTAAAAAGTCTGTTAAAATCTTATTTTAAGGGCCGATTTTTCAATCGTCAGATAAACAGTCAGATAGCCTTTATTCGTCGAATAGCAATATTCATGGTTTTTCAATGGTCAGATAGTAGTTAACTGTCGAATAAGGTCCCTATCAGAGGAATAAAGTTACCTGCTACTTGAAGGACCAGATAAGGTTCTATCCCGCCGATAAGTTTGACGTTTAGGTTATGTTGTATAGTTTCGTTCGTTTTATTTTGTTTGATAAAACCGTAAAACGACATAGGTTCTTCCCATGATTTGTTATAAATGGATGTATTATGATGATGGATAAAGCAATTGACCACTTATCAATCGAGGAAGAACAAGAAATACTTAATTATCTATATCCTTCTGATAGAAAAACCCGAACTTTACGAGAGAGGCCTGATGATTGAAACACATGGAACGACACTGAATTTTAGAGAATGTTTCGGTTGAAAAAAGAAACCATAGCCTAGGTACTTACTTTCATTGATTGAAGAAAAAAAATCATTAGTTAAATACTGGTAAAAATAAAAGAAAGAAAAGTTAGAAGTATACATATGTAGTACCTACATCTGAAATACTGAATTTTTTATTGAAAATCCACAACCTACTTGCAATATTATCACTGTCATTACGTGCTCTAATATATCTAGTCCAGATGTATTGGAGCATATTGCCACACTTTATCTTCAACATCATTGATATCGGGGGCAGTAGAAGTTCGGCCACCTGTTCTATACAACTCCTGTCTAAGGACAGTCATCTTTTTCTTCGTAATTTTTTTACGCCTTAGTACTTTCATTTTAATGTTGTAGCCGTGCGAACTGCAGTTTCACTAGATGTCTCATTAAATGTTGTTGCAATTTTGGTCTAAGCATCATCTTTGTCTTTGTTGGTTACGGCGTCGGTTTTCTTGTTTTCGATTACTGACCGATATTTAGTTACCAACTCGGTCAGTAAACGTACTTCTGAACTACTGAAATTAGTAGCACGTTCACGTTTCTTGGATAATTCCATTTTCTGATTCATTTTTAATTCGCAAAAGATAATGTAGAAATAACAAGATTTGAACTGACTGAACTGTCAAATACAGTTTTGTTGCTATTCTTCACTAACACTTTGAATACAGTATCTGTGTATCTCGCTTGCACACAGATGGTGTGAAGTTGGTTTGGATAAACCACTGATAGTTATTCTCTATATAATAGACGATTGAAAAATTGAAAATACTTATTCGCCCGATAAACAGACAGATAATTTTATACGCTAAATAACTATTTGACGACTTAACTGAGGATTGAAAAATTGGCCCTAAGTCTACTTGACTGTCAAATGTATAAAAATAACTTCAGATCGACCAAGCCACAAGTATTAAATATTTTTTCGTGTGGAAATTAGCTGGATAAAAATTATCTATTTAAGGTTTGGAAAATCGACAATATTCCTTGAAATTAGCAAGTTCGTGTAATGAACTAACAACTTTTATCAGTAGTTACATATTATGTTATGAACGACAAAAATATAATTATTAATAGATTTAAGTTTTAAATCTATCATTGCGGTAAAAATAAAGTTTCTTTGTTTACTTGTCTTACCGAATCGGTACTGAGAACTCGATTCTTTAATTCTTCAGTTAACAAGCGCAGAAATAGTCTCTCTAAAAAGCACAACACTACTGCAAGGCTGAATAATCGCGTACGAAATGTAGCTTATCGATTTCTTAAAGTGATGTATTCGCCTCTCGCCTATTAAAGTGCTAGCAACCCTCGTGCTAGTTCAACCCTTACCTTTTCTTACCACGGCACAAAACTGCAGGAATTTTTTGTACGCTGTACAATGCCGCTTTTGTTACGGAATTCCGCCGCGCGCCGGCCGTCTGGTTGTTAAAAGACTAAACCAGGGACCCGGCAGTGGTTCAGTCTCTGCAACGATATTATCGTTCGCTTTTTTGGTATGAGGGTCGAAAGGGAACGCCCCAAAACGTGAAATGAGTCGATGATATAAGTTTGTCTCTTTCTGCCTCTTCCATCGTTCACTAAATGCTTTGCGGGGTGTGCGGGCACTCGGCAATTTTGCGGTTTTGATTCTATTTTTTTATCATTCAATCATCGAATTGTATAAAATATTGTGTTGGAACTGTAACTGAAAGTGATAGTTGGTTTAAAAAGGTGTAGAGTATCGTGATGCCATAAAGCGGATTCAAGCGCGGAGTGTCGACGATGTAGCATGGAGCGCGCGGTTTGCTTATCGATTTTCTCTATGCTGCATTAAATGACTACTCAAATAGTGAATTTGGGGTGCAAATATTGTAACATGCACGGTTCTTCAATGATGTGCAATGAAACCTAGGAATCCACTTAGTGATTTGTATTGTGGTGTATTCTTGTAACTTTTGACTCGTTTACTGGTGCAGACTTGAGGCTGGATTGTGTTCACTAGATGGATGCCCTAAGGGCATATTGATTAAAACAGATATGGTCAATTGAATTTTCGACCCTATGCCGATGATAGTGCCTCCTTTGTTTTGGGAATGGTTTAACATTTGGCTAACACAGTTTTTGAAAGATTTGTATCATGAAATTAAAATGGTAGGGTTAAGAGCTGGGAGTAATACGAATAGTCCTTACACATGTGCCAATCATGGAATGCCACCACAACCTGCAGGAATTGACATGACTCTGAATATACCAACTTCGCTTACCATGTCGAGCCCCGCCGTGGCTCCGCATTTAAATCCTGGTCAAATAAACATGCAATCCTTGAGTACAGTGTCGCTGCAGTTCATTCCGGCACCTCCACAGGCCAACCATGCTCCCCACAGTCATCACAGTGCTGCTCGAAATCATAGCCATGGACAAAACCCCAACCACGGACATATTGCAAGCCATAGCCTGAACCATGGGCATAGCCACAATAGCAGTATTGGATTAGGGAGTCATAACCAATCTAATAATCTTGGAATAAGCAACAGTCACAATCACAACCATGCCAATAAACATGGCCTTGGTGGCAATCACTCCGGCTTAGGTCTAAATACATCTCATAATCATTCCAATAACATTGGTTTAAATGTAAATCAGAGCAACAATCTAGGACTTACTAATAGCAACAGCATCAGTATTGGAAACAGTCACAAGTTGAGCAGCAACCTTGGTTTGAGCGGTAGTCACAGCCATGGCACGAACATGGGCCTAAGCGCTAGTCACAACAGCAATCATCTTGGTGGTAATCACAGCCATAGCAGCAATCTTGGTCACGGAGGAAACATTAGCCATGCAAATAATCTTGGTATTTCCGGGAGTCACAGCCATATATCTAACCTCGGCATAAGTATTGGCCATAAAAGTAATCTTGGTTTGTCTGCAAATCACAACAAAAATTATTCTATAGGTGGAAGTCACTCACATAATAGAGACGTTGGCCTAGCCGGCAATCACAGCCATAGCAGCAATCACGTTATTGGAAACGGACACAACATTACCGTCGGGTTAAGTGGAAACCAAAGTCATAGCACTAATCTTGGCTTAGGTGGAAGTCACAATCATAATTGCAGCAGTGTGAGTAGTAGTCACGCTCACAGCGGCCACCTTGGAATGAGTGGGACTCACAGCAACAACAGCCACACTCTGACCGATAACCATAGCCATGGTTCCAAAAGTGGTTTGGTTGGAAGTCACAGTCACGGCCACAACCCATGCTTAAGTGGGAGTCACAATAACATCCCTCTAGGAGGACATAACCTTTTGCAAAGCAATGTAAAACCTAGTAATAATCATAAGTTGAATAACAGTGCCACTATTAGCAATAATATGAGCAGCAATAGCCAACAAAATTTGAATAACACTTCTAATCATAACCAACAATTGAAAATCGAGTCATCTCGCTATACGTCTGCCAGCTGCGCGATGTCATCTCAAGCACAACAATACCGGCTCTTGAAACAAGCCTGCAGTAAGTGAATAAAACCAGCAATCCCATTTCCACTATCCAATCGCCGCTTTCTCATTTTTCCTAATGCTATATCCGCCTATGTTCATTTATTTTTACAGCCTATTGTTTATACTTACACTAGACATTAATATGACTAGTATAAAATTGGCGATAAGTTTACGCATATGCTGAAGTATTATTTCAATATTTTTTGTATGTAGCCGGCTCTTTTATTTTGCAGTTTATCTACTGACCTTTTTTTTTGCAATTTATGTCCTAAGCAATTATATTCAGTTATCCTCGGGCTTCCACACCACACAGTGAGTAAATCATTAATTTTATTTGTTGTTTCTGATTAATCAACTTTGTTATCTTTAACGGATTCCAAACAATTTAGTTTTTTTTAAGTTCTCCTCCAACTTGTATCGCATAACTTAGGCGCTTACCAATTTTAGCTATGCCATCAGGAACATCAGCCAATACGTAGGATTAGTTCTAATCTTACCCAGTTCCAACTAAGCTTGTGGATTAAAAGACTCTTAAATAGTTAACCAGATCGAGAAAGACTTTTAACAGCTTCTTTTCACATTCTACATTTCATCTTAAAAGTTCTTTACTATCCATGATTGTTAAATTTCCCAATGTCCATTATGAATCAAATGTTCTATCGCATACAAATATGGGAAACATCCGGAATGAAAGATACTAGAGTTCTGTTGCTGCCTTCAATAACTTAATAATTAGCACACAAGACAAGAAGTTGTGTATGTAGGACTGATCTGATTTCTAGAAAACCAGTTTCCGAAGAGAAACCTATTTATAAAGCGTCTGAGCCTTATCTATGTAAAATGTATCCCAATCTATCTAAAACATTTAATAGAGAAAGGGATCTGAATCTCCGTAAGGGCTCCAGCGATATTAATAAATTTTAGTATGAAGGTAGATTTGGGGCATACGAGTACATCTTGCTAGGTTTCCCGGTCCAGTGTTTTATATGATTTATCCTGCACTATAGAAAATAATAATTTGTTGTTTGGCAGGATCGGTAGAATGCTACCATCCAAGTAGTGCCGCTGCGGCTACTTACATGCCAAGTTCCACAGGCGGGGCGCAGGCCTCCTCACAGGGTTCGCTCAGGGTGCAGCAGTCCCCGGCACAGCCTTCGGCGCCGCCTGCGCCGCAACAAGATCTGTCTAAAACGCCATTGGTAAGTTTACTGCTAACCTTTAACAACTTCGTAGGATCAGGGTACCAGCTGAGGTACATACCAACCAACGGGCTATCGTGTTGTGTCCATCTACCTCCTGTAATATTCAAGCTTAGGATGCCTGTCGTCTAGTACTAACCGTGGAAGCGGAATAATTACCAAAGTGTAATTTTAAAGAATTACCTCGTAATGCAATATTGACAATTTATTTAATTTCAGCTAAAAATCATGTAGTATTTTTATTTTGTTCTCGGTCGCTTCGAAATTTGGGTTTGTCATAGACAAAGTTATATTTTAACTAAAGTATTTTGCAGGACGGGATCAATTCATGTTTTTATAGCTAAATAAAATATGAAAATAAAACAAGATGTTAGATCTTAAGACATAGATCTGGATGTTTATCTTATCAATAATACATAACATTATTTTTAGAACTTTCAGCGATCACTTATTTTGTTATCTGGCTCAATCCAATTACTGAAACGAGACACTCTTAATAACATAAACATCATTAGGTCCAAAATGAAGCTTTATAAGATATTAATATCGAAGGTCCACCCACCTAATATTTTTTATTATTTTATTTTTTTATTCTTCTTAATATTGTGTTTCTACCTTGATTTACTTTCCAATTACTGAAACGAGACACTCTCAATAACAAAAACATCATTAGGTCCAAAATGAAGCTTTATAATAAATTACTATCGAAGGTCCACCCACGTATATTTTTTATTATTATATATTTTTTTCTTCTTAGTATTGTATTTCTACCTTGATTTACTTTATTTCTGTTGTTTTTGTTTTATATTTTCTTCCGAGAATTCTTAATCAAAAACATGTGCTGTTTTTGGTGTTTAGGTACTTATTTAAGTTGAGTTTAGGTTCTTTTTGTGTAGGTACTTATAATATAGATAAAATATATAATTTTTTTGTTTTTAACAGATATTAACCACCAGGAACTAAGCTCTACTTACTGTGTTAGTTGTATTTTTGAGAATTCTGTTACTTTGTTATTATTATATTTTACCTCTTCATTTCTAGACCGGCCTCAATTTTGTGTCACAAACACAGACACAAGCTCGCCCGCAATTCCCTAATTTCCAACAATTTAGAGGAGCACAACACGGATCCAGGCCAAATACCCATCCCAGGTCAGTTAATTTTTCTATCCATGCAAAGTTTGACATCTGCATGTTTCAAATTCTGCACAAAATCATTTGAAAATTAACATTTTCTTACTTCGCCTACTGCAATCTTGAAATTTATTGAATTAAGTTGCATTCTAATGAAGTGCGGTAAAGTGAAGGAGGTATTGGATAAAAAATAATACGAACAATTCCTTTACACAGCCTCGCTCGACGATGTATTACTTTTGCTTCAATAAAACACATCCTTTGCTAATAACATTTTCATTATATTAAATACAAAAATACATTAATTTTGGTGGAAACTTACCCTGCGTGGAATATAACTTGACATATTACTTATTACAGGCAGCAACAACCGTTCATTACCGGGGCAGCTTCCACGACTGGACCAGTTGTGATCCCTATAATGTTCCAGCCCACGCACATGAGCATGCAGTATCAGCAGCCCAGGTCGGGTTCACCGGGAGGGTAAGTCTTTCTTTTCAACATTACCTAATGAACCTGACCGTTGTTGAGGCCAAACATATTCCGAAAGCATATCACGGACTGGTGGGCGCCAGCAATTTCGTACGCTTTTAAGTTTCTTACTTTATAGGATTATCACACACACTTCCAACCCCCATTTCACCACCTAGACGTCGACACCTCTAAAATACCCTATAAGAAACCTATACCAGCCAAATTTCAAGTTTCTAGGTGTTCTAGTTTCTGAGATTTCGTGATTAATCAGTGAGTGATAAAAAAGAGGTTTGGCAAAATAATTCGCAATAATGGAATAATAGCGATATCCCTGGCCTTAGCTACTAAAAGGTTTCAGGCTCACATTACTATTACAGCCTTTCAGTGGCGCTGGGGAAGACATGACAGGCATGTGTCAATACTATTTAATACATCCGATATCCGATCTTAACACGAAAATGTAGCTAACTCATTTTTGACAAATACCCGACTTACGGTTGTGTTGTTTAAATAAGTGATGTTTAATTAATACTAATTTAACATTAATTTAGTATTAAATAATATGTGAAAAAGACTGTATGCGTCTTCGAAGTTTGAGGGTTACCTTCAATTTCTCTGGATGTCAACATCAAAACCTGACTTGGTGCTCATGAGACCATCTTGGAAGTGTATTCTGTGATTAATTTGATAAGGTATTTTCCTGTAATAGACAAAGCACTCGCATTTTATGTCTGCAAAATTAGCAAACTCATTTTCTCGCTAATAACGTCAGTACACCAAAATTATACATCGCGTTGTTCAAGGCGATAAATGATTAACGTAGAGTGAATACGCAATGCATGTAGGTTTATTATATTAGCCGTGTTGGCTAAGTGGGAGGACACACGACTTTCATTCCGAAGGTCGTGGGTTCAAACCCCGCCACGCACCTCTGGATTTTTCTTCTTGAGAAATGTATGTGCGCTTTAAACATGTGCTTTAACGGTGAAGGCAAACATCGTTAGGAAATCGGTATGTTCTGAGAACCTTAAAGAGTTTTGAAGGACATGTGACATTCACCAACCCGCACTTGGCCAGCGTGGTGAATTAAGGTCTAATCTCTCTCGCCAAGGGAGAAGTCCCTGTGTCTCAGCTGTGGGAACGGGTGATGATGAAAGTTGAATATAAAGATAAATAAAGTTTTATTCATGATACATCAGCATTACAAAACTATGTTAAAAATACTAAATTAAAATAAAAACAGATGAACACGAAAGGGTCGTCGACTCAGCATTTGCTGTGACTACACAGCCACAGCGCTGGTTTTCAGCGACGCCTGTGGGCTGAGCATAGCACTCTAAACACTCAATTAACAGAAAATAAATTCAAATAAAAAAAACTATTCATTTCTTACAATTAAATGGTAAAAAACAGTTCAGAAACATCTATAACATTAACACATTAAAACAAATTACATTCGTAAATATTATTTACTCTTACAAAAAAACATTACCTATTTCTAAAAGTTCATACGAGACGTATAATGGAGCGTTAGCTGACCATTAGACATTTTCAAACGACAAAGAAGTCTTATAAAAATTTAATGCGAAAACAACAGCCTTTGCTGTAACTAACGACATAATATGAAAGAGGGGCGACTATATAATGACTGCCTGCGCTAACGATGCAATATTCATTGACGTATCGTTGAAAATATAGGCCATTACTAACTATTCTAGAAAGCGTTTAGTCATTTTAAATGATTCTACGTCTAATTTAGATTAGTTTAAATGTAATGCATGCTTTTTCATATTATTCAAAAATGTAAATTCTGATCTCGTAAATAGTAAATGGACCTGCACCTAAATGTACCGTATCGTACGAAACGTTCGTAACTAATCATAAACAATACGAAAAATATATTTTCTCTTATTTTGTTACAGGTTTTACCCATACCACATGGGACATTACTTATCTTCATACAACCAGCCGGGTCACACTGCTCCCTGTGAGTGTATGCATTCTTTTTATCAATTTCTTCCAATTAATTAGTGATTTTTACCTGTGACAAAAAAGAGGGGTGTCCGTCTGTCTGTCTGTCTGGGACATCATAGCTCCCGAATGATGTGATTGCGGATGGAGGGACTTTAATTTAGTAATTTTTTTTGCATAAAAGGTAAGTAATATGTTTGATGAAAATCGGTTAACCCGGTCGGGTCAGATAGGTCAATCAGGGTTTTTTTTTATTTATTTTAAATTATTCTATCATCAGATAAATTGATAACACTGTTGGCCCTTATTTTGCATAATCCCGAACATAGTTTTTATTTTAAATTGGTAAGTATTCCGCGCACCGTCGATCGGCCAACAGTGAAAATGATTGATGATTGAATGTGAATATTAAAAATAACAAATTTAAAATAAGTAACTAAAATGATGTCTTACAAATGTATGTGTATATTAAGAAACCCTAGAAATAAAGCATACATTTTACCACATGTGCATAAAACCCAAAGTGTTAAGCTTGTACTTGTTACTGTAATATGTTGTGCTTTGTCGTGCTTAACGCCTTTAACATATCTCTAACTCACGAAAGAATAGCAAATGTTGTTGGATGGCCTACTTAGTTGCGCCTTTTTTATGTTCCCTCACATTTCCATTAAATGCATGCTCTAGCATGCAGACACCTCTTATTTTATTTTTATTCGAAGCCATGATTGCACGATGATTTATACTAATTTGTTTCCGTGGACCTCAGATTTACAATGGATATCAAAGTCAAAACTTTTATTTCCTGAGACGCAAGTGCATACATGGGCAGTTCAACTTAAAGCTGATTTAAATAAAAACTAAGAATAATCAAGGAAATAGCATTGTCATGACAGTTCGCTTCAATTGTTTACACTGAGTTGAGTAGCGAATAGAACAACCCAGCTTTCATCTCTTATGTTGTTATTAAAAAAAAAGATAAAGGTGCTTCTAAACGGGCAATATTTTTCGGCAATTTGTAGCTGCACCATTGGCTACTTATTGCCGGCTATCACAAAAATATTTGATGGCTGAGCAATCTATGGCCGAGATATGTGCTGCAATATGTCTGCAATAGTATGGCTCATGTTACAGACTCCTAAACGAGCTACACAAACCGACAACAATGGCTGACGAAATCACACTCGTCGCAGCGGCTTATATTGTTTAAAAGGAAAAATCAAAACGGAAACAAAAAGACAGATTACTTTATTAGTAGCTAAATGGTAGCTAATGATTTTTGTTTTGTTAACCTAACCTCAATCAATCCCAATTCCCAAAACAACATGACAACTTTACTGCACAGAGTATAGCAATTAATCACGGCGTCACTCTCAAACTTCACGTCGCGTAGAAAAGTACGCACTATACCATAATAATAGAGAGCGACGGAAACAGCAATAGAACTCGCTACTTACTTACTCGCTGGGCAATATTGCAGAAATATCGATCGCTCAGCGATCCTCCGGCAGCCTAAAAAACAATATCGGCCATACATGGCCATACCAAACATGTGTGGCTATATGGCTGGGATATTACTGCAATATTGCTTAGTAAGGCTGGTATTGCTAGCAATGTTGCCAGCCACTGTGTTGCAGCCACAAATTGCCGAAAAATATTGCCCGTTTAGAAGCACCTTTATAACAATATTGGTGTACAACATAGCTATCACATATACATTTAACATTAACAAATAAATGCTGGTGAAACATGCACATAACAGAAAAAAAATTTAATCAGCTATTTTGTCCATCCTAGTGGAACCGAGTTACATCTGTCCAAGCATTATCATGTTTGATATAGTCTTCTGTAGAATAAAAGCTTTTTTCTAAAGATATTTTTTACCGACTTAAAAAAAGGAGGTTTCTCAATTCGACCGTATATATTTTTTTCTTTATTATTTTTTTGTTGGAAAGGGAGTATCCCAAGGGCGGTCCCATGATAAGGAAACCAGGATCTGATGGTGGAATCCTGAAGAAAAAGAGGGAAACTCTTAAAAAAATTGTCTTACCGACTTGTGTGTTCCTTAATATTATTTAATGTAATAAATATTAAAGCCCTATTAATAACGAGGGTCTGGTGTTGATCTGATGATGGAGGAAAAGGCAGTCGAAGGAACTCCTCAAAGTTTTACAGCAAGTACGTTGTGTTTGGGCTTGATTAACTTATATTACTCAGACCGTTCATCTAAATGGGGTTTGAGTGATATTAGGGGTCTGATGATGAAAATGAAGAACAGTCAAAGGAACTCTATAAGGTGAATATTTTAGTAGAGTAAGGTAGAGGTAGAGCATCCTTTCTCAGTCTAAAAACATGATATTTTTGCACATCAATAAAAATCGTGAAAAAAAATTTTTGAAAAAAAAAGAACCAACTTCAAAACAGTAACTAAATAGTAAAAAATAAATTAACTTCTACAAATAATTTCGTCCTTATAAGTGATTAATTAAAAGGAACATAAACAAATAAATAATTAAGTATTTAATAATTTTGAGGTCGGTGCCAAAACAATAACTAGATAAGTATAACATAGGTACCTAACATCAATCTTTTTCGTTGTATTTGTTCACATCAAAAACAAAAACACACGATTCCAATGCCTTCATTTACTTCAAAGTAAAACACTATATGTTTTTGTAACTTGCACGCATTTGATACCCCACTCGAGTATATTTGCAACATTTAAACGGCACAACCGATTTTTATGAAACATGTCTAAGAACACTCGCGCCAGACTCACCTTTCATACATAAAAAACTAAATTAAAATCGCTTGATCCGTTCGGGAGCTATGATGCCCCAGACAGATAGACACGTCAAACTTATAACACCCCTCTTTTTTGGTCGGGGGTTAAAAATCTATTCATTTATTAACTAGAATTGCATTCTACGAGTAGGATTATGCTGTGCTACTTATAAGGTTATCAAAGTGATAGTTCATAACATTGATCGAGTCCAATTGTAGTCATTTGTTTATTGTTTACTGACCTATTTCATACTTACTAATATTTACTGATAACGAGATTGCAAATAACGGGTGTGCTAGGTAATATCGTCCTAATATGGGCTTAATATAAGTTATATTCTAAGGCTTAGAAATCTAAGCTATCAAAAAATGTAGATATTGTAGGTATAACTGTCCAAGCATTATCATCTTTGATATAGTCTTCTGTAGAATAAAAGATTTAATTAAAAGAAACATAAACAATTAAATAATTATTAAATAATTAAGTATTTAATATTTTGAAGTCGGTGCCAAGTAAAACAATAACTAGATATAATATAGGTACCTACCTAACTAACCTAACCTAACATCAATCTTTTTCACAACTCAAGCCATAAGGTATTAGTAGGACATTAACTATAAATATCGGTATTTTTTCACGATTTTAAGTGATGGATGGGCCTAGAAAGGATACTCTAACCTTAATCTACTAAAATATTTACCTTATAGAGTTCCTTTGACTGTTCCTCATTTTCATCATCAGACTCCTAATATCAGTCAAAACCCATTAAGATGAACGGTCTCAGTTATATTAGTTAATCAAGCCCAAACACAAAGTACTTGCTGTAAATCGTTGAGGAGTTCCCTCGACTGCCTTTTCCACCATCATCAGATCAACACCAGACCCTAATTAATAATAGGGCTTTAAAATTAATTATATTGAATAGGAACACACAAGTCGGAAAGACAATGTTTTCAAGAGTTTCCCTCATTTTCTTCGGGATTCCACCATCAGATCCTGGTTTGCTTACCATGGGACCATTGAAGTCGGTTACAAATCTTGCTTTTTTGTGTGTGTACAGCAGATTCTCGTAAATATATTGTGAAGCAACAGTCATTATATTTAATTCCCTAAATTTATCTCGTAAGGAGTCGCGTGGTTTCATTTTAAAGACTGAACGCACAGCTCTTTTCTGAAGAATGAAAATAGTTGAATATGACCTGCCGTTCGCCAAAGCTAGATACCGTATGACATGACACTATGGAAGTGTCTAAAAAAAAACAAGTCTCGCGGTGGCCTCATCAGTAATATGCCGCATAGTCCGAACTGCATAAGCTGCTGAACTGCATCCACGTTCGTGTGCTTTGATCAAGACAACCGTATGTGCGCTTAAAAACACGTGCTTTAACGAAGGCAAACATTGTGAGGAAACCAGCATGTTCTAAGAACTTTAAAGAGTTTAAGGACATGTGACATTCACCAACCCGCACTTGGCCAGCGTGGTGAATAAAGGCCTCGCCAAAAGGAAAAGTCCCTGTGTCCCAGCGTGCAGATATGGGTATATTAATAGGATGATGACAATGAGCCTATGAGGCCTATAATAAATCATCATGTCTTGAATCTGAGCCCCTACTAACACACCTTACTCATAGCTTGCATTTTATAAAATCCTTTTACTCTTAGATTTCTACACTGGCCTCGTTCCACCGCAGTGTCCTCAAGCTCCCAGTCAAGGATAGTCGACGCCTGTGTTTTTTTAATTATACGAATTGTAC
This sequence comes from Gymnoscelis rufifasciata, assembly GCA_929108375.1. NCBI lineage: Eukaryota > Metazoa > Arthropoda > Insecta > Lepidoptera > Geometridae > Gymnoscelis > Gymnoscelis rufifasciata. The sequence continues at coordinate 11,955,801 of OV815301.1, forward strand.
CTGATTTGCTTTTACTGTGTGTATGCCTTGATAGAGCTATGTTTGGGAATAACATAATAAGTTTCTAACACCATAGTATTTTAACAGATTACGGATACGCGACAAATAGTCCACAGCTGTCGACTCAGAATCTTCAGTCGAACTCGGGCGGGCGTAGCAACCCCAGCTCGTTAGTGGGCCCTCAGGGCTCGCCCGCGGCTCCCGCCGCGCCCACCGTGTCCCTTCCCAACGCTCAGCCTCCGCAGCACTTACACCAGACAATGCCTGGTAAACACAGCCTTACTACAAAAACTATATTCAAGTATGACATCTCTGACAATGTCCCGTTAAAATCTACAATTCCACACGCATACTGCCTGAGTGAGCAGTGGGCGGAGGTCCGGTTGCGGTGCAAGAGGTAGCGGTTTCGATTCCCGCCTAGGGGTGTTTGTATGTTGTGCGAGCATTTTCTCCTTGGTCTGGGTGTTTATTTATTTATTTAAACACTTTATTTGCATAAAATTGAATTGTGTACAAAAAGGTAGGCTTAATGTCTAGGAATTTTCTAGCTGCCAACCTGTAATTTGTTTTATAAAAATATCTATCTATGTTTGTCTATTATTATTAAGTATATCAGATGTCTAGTACCCATAACACAAGCTTAGTGCTTTCCACGGGGCTAGATGTTGTTGTGAGGATTGTCCGGCAATATTTATTTATACTTCAAAAACTATTAATCTACGAGCTGGCCCAGCAATTATCGAATAAATATCTGAACAGATCCACAATAATAAATATTCTAAATTTGTGTAGAAAAAAAATAAACGTAATTAACGTAGCTACGTTACTTAGTTTAAACATAGAACTACATAAAATGCTAAAGATACAAGATTAAAATGAGTAGTTCCAGCGATATCCGATTCCTGAATTCGAATTCAATGTATGTGTTTCCTCTCTGAAAGACGGAGTCAAATAAAAAATATTTGAATATCGATATTTATGAACTTTCACATGATTGTGATTAGATTACACAAAATTGTGACAAAGTACCTACCGATGTTATGAATTTTCAGTTGTTTAGATATTGAAGGAAAGCTCACGCAGATGAATATGATAGATAACGTGTGTATATATTTTTGGTTGTTGAATATGTTCAGATATTTTTGTACCCTTCTGTTTCAATTTATATTTAGAGCTTAGTTATGCTCACCATTTATTAACGCGACTGTACTCTGCTCACTGCTAAGTTACTCAGTAATTTCGTTTTGCAAATTACGTAGAATATGAACTTCTAGCTATTTAATACGCAATATTATATGAATAGTGAATTGTATAATAAAAATTAAGTTAAAACATTTTTTGTTATAAAAAATACCGATTTCGAGTGGCGAAAAGTGGCGATTTCATTTATAACGAGCAGTCCGCCCCGGCTCGTACTGGTATTATCGCGATCATTATGAGAAGTTAAAAACTGTAATTCACGACATTTTTCTAAAAATAAAGTGCAAGGAATTACGTCCATGATTAAAATGGAAGGCAGACTAAATGTCAAGTTATGCATTAAAAATTTTAAATTACATATTTTTAAAAATTATCATATAATATTGGTACATAAGGCTATCACATTGATGGACATTCTCAACGCAAACAAAAAAAATATCTATGAAAGTACTACCTACTTAAGTTTACATTTATTTTAATCATTGTAGGTATCCGGCCTGCTCCAGTTCAAAAGCGCAGTCACAGACTTGCAATTATAGATCCTGCTACGAGTAAGTTTGTTAGAGAGTGTTTTATTTATCTATTGTATATTTTAATGTTAAGTAATACTAATAACCGTTTTCTTTGCAGATCAAGATATATTATCTGATTCATATCCTTCTAATAATGAATATAGCGGGGATCAAAACGAAAGTCAAACGCCTCAGCCTGTAAGTACCTAAATAATATGTATTAATATATGATCAGTGTATACATTTTGCTAATGTATATCTTTCGTGTATACAGGAACCACCGACACACAGTATCGCTGAAGAATTTACTAGGATGGTTAACGAAGCGGTCAATCAACCGAATGTCGAAAGTGCAGTAAAAACTAGTTTTGTACCTAAGAATGTTGATATGCCAGTATCTTCCACTATTACCGCTCAACCTCAGAATACAATAAGCTCCATGAGCTCTATTAGTAATAATAATAATGTAAAGTCTGACTTAGTAAATATAAATGATAATAGAAATATGGGAGCCGATGCTGCCGTGGCAACTTGTGAAACGCCAGTCGTCTCTGCAATATCGGACAGTCCCGTCATAGTGCCTAAAATGACTTTAAACGTAAAGCCGATTCAACATATTGACCCTAGTGTGCAGTCTACTGCCATAGAAGCAAATAAATGTTCCCAAATAAATAAACAAAATAAAAAAAGTGGAGTCTCTACGGAGAAGGTAGAGTTGGATATGGAGAAGGAGAAGGAGACGGTAGTTCCTGTGCCTGTACCTGTAGCGAACGCGACGCTGACCGTGCCGGCTCCGTCTAGCAGTGAGCCCGTCGCGGCCGCAGCTTCCGCCCCCGCGCCGCTCACCGCAGCAGCACCCCAGCCTCAAAGAATTCCAAGAGAAAGACAACATAAATCAGAAGAAAAAGATAAAAAACTCAATAGTGACAAGGAGATTGCGATTCTTCCAGCCAAACAAAATGGACCCTTGACCTCGATATGTAAGTACCTAATTGATATTTGCTATGCTGAATGTTAGTCAGATCACAAGTCAGATGCATATCAGCTTTAAAAAAACATAACTAACCTATTGAGTATTCCAATGTTATCGTAACATCTTTTAGTATATTCTTAAACATTATACTGAATTTCTATTATGTATTAAACATACATTTTATTATGCTTATTCTAATGTTAATTTTTGGACGTGTATTTTTTACTGTGCAACCCAACAAAATATCTATATAAATAATAATGAATTGTTGTTCATTAGTCTGATTAAAACTCGAGAACGGCTAAAAGGATTTATCTTATCATAGTCTTGAAATGTTTGTGGAGGTCTAGGGAAAGTTTAAAATGCGAGAAAAAATCGAATAGTTGCCGGGAAAAAAATTGAATAAAAACCCGTGCGAAGCGGGGGCGGGCCACTAGTTTAAAATAATTATATTCGAGATAGCGGTGTCACCAGTTAATTGCATTCTCAGAACAGCCCTAAAAATCGTGTACAGCAACTTAAAAAATCATTACTGGCTCAATGTTCTTGATGATATCATAATTGTTCCTTAAATCATAATTATAATCTATCGAAAATCATAGCATTGGTAAACATTTCCCAAGTAAATGTTTACAGAAGCTATGATTATCGATTGATGATATGATGACAGATGTTAACATTTCATGAACTTAGAATCGTTTTCGTTCAGAATAGAATAATCGATTGAGTCGCTTTGCGCATTCGTGGAACTCAATTGCGCACATCACTAGCTAAACCGCCGCCTGTCCGTCGTCCGCATGGTAAGATCCAACATGGCGGCTTTTACTTCACAGTCACTTTGACCCATGGCTGGATTTAAATTTTAAATCGTTGTATCTAGGTCGAAACATTTTTACATAATATCTACTTAGTTTTTCATTTTTAGTGATACAGTTTTATTAAGCATAAAAGTATAAGTTGAGTGGTTCGAGTTATAATAATCGTAAAAAGTCAGACATCTAGATCCTTGAGTGACCTTTCGGATAGACTTTCTTTAACCATATTGCTACGTTTACGTGTCCAGATTCGAATATATGAAGCTATTGAAGGGATTATGGTTTTTTAATACTGTGTAATACAGAGATCAGTGCCACACAATACAAGTCAGCTAATCAGGTACAGTGCGAGAACTCCCACGTGGAAATACCTCACATCTCTATTTTTAGAATCCGAACTTGGTGCACAGATATGCAAGTCGATATTATAAATCGCCTTTCAAATATGTGATCGGAAATATAATAATTTAGCTCTCTTCTCAGATAATCTACTACTAGGTTAGGGATAGCGATAATAGACATATTCAGGTGTCGGAATTATTGAATAATTGTGCCCAAAACTAGTTACGTTGGACTTACTTAGTATAATATGTACCTACTTGACTAAGATTGTGATCCATAACTGACATAGCCTTAGCAAAGTCATATTGTAATATTTGCATGTTGCTGGCATGGCCATAGCTTGCATAATTAGCAATGCCTACCTTCCTACCTTCTGATCATTCTCAAGTTTCAAAGTGCCTACTTGCAACATTCAATAAAATGTTTTGAATTATGCTAGTTCATTCTATACTAAGAGAAACATGATAAACTGAGAACTTTGATAACCTTCTAGATGATTCAACTGATACATATTCAAAGCATTGAATTTGAATCTGACAATCAACTATACATTCTTATTTATTTGTTTAATTTCAGCGATTAGTTCAGTTGATAGTTTTCAACAAGCCATCAACTCCCAAACTAGTCAACCTATTTTAAATCAAGGTGCTACTGCCAAGAAACATGCTGCGTCTAAACCAGTAGTATCTAAAGAAGTTGCAACTCCTGCCACAGAAGCAACATTATCTGCCACTGAGCTCTTTACAGCTAGCATTGAAAAAGTTGCTAGGGAACAACCTTTAGTTCCAGAATCAGATCCTGATAAAAAGTCTAAAGCATTTGAAGCACAAGCAAAATTAACTCAAAGCATATCCAGTGTATGTCGTGCTCAGCAATCTGAATCTAAAATGAAAGATATTAATCTTAACAGTACAGGTAACGCTACAGGTTTGTAAGACCATTCATTTATACTATATGATATTATTTTTTAAACTAATTATTATGTTTGTGCAATTATTTTATTTAATCCAGATCCAGACAATGCCAATGGAAATGCCACTGAAGTAGTGAAGCCTGATTCTAGTAAGGAAGATATTAATAAAAATGAAAAGTCTGCAAAAAATCCAAAAGTTGCAAAAAATACTAAGAACAGCAAGAAAGCAGCCAAGGTGGCCAACAATGATGACATGGTAAATGATTCTGATTGTGAAAATGGCAATGATGAGACTGATAAAGTAGTTAATGTAGAACAGGAGGGTATCTCTGGCCAAGAGGTTTCAGAGGAACCCGCCCCTGAAGAAATTGTTGCGGATGAAATAGATGAAACAGTGACTACTCAACCTACAGTATTTGTCCCCAAATACAAGTACTCTGATGGTGAGATAATTGTTAATATTATCCATATAAATTCTAAATTTTTGTTTAATTTTAATAATATAAATATTTGTAATCAACAGAACAATGGTCGCCATTGAACAAGTCTGGCAAAAAGTGCTATGATATTGGGTTGCTCAAGCAAATTAAAGATGATCCTCTTTCTAAGAATAAGCCCAATGCACCTTTGTTGGAAGCATGCAATGTAATTAGGGTAAGAAAAACTTATATTTTCAAGTGATATATTTATAACAACCGAATACACTATTTTTTTTTAATTGAGTTACTTTTCAGACTGCTCCTATGCAAGAGCCAATGTCTTTCACATCAATATCAAGACCAGTCAATGATGTTTTACTCCCAGCATTCTTTAAGGGTGTTGGAGGTTCAAGAAATGCTACTCCGAGGGATCCTAAGAAAGATGGCAGGAATATGTCAATCACTGGTAAGAATTTTATTTCTTCAATTGGTTTATTAAAAAGTAATGTTTTTATAAATTTATTTATTTTTCTAGGCAAGGGCAGTGTAAAACAGAGTCCTAGCAGTAACAGCAATCACAAACCAGTAATACATGTTTCTTTGTCATTGAGAGAGGATGTAAAACTGAATCAAGTAGATTCAGCCTGGAAACCTACTAGGTTGGTGAAAGAGAATCTTTCTGAAGAGGAACTTAAGACTCAGGTAATATAATGAAATGCTTATTTATATTTCATTTTATTATTAATAAGAATACTTTATTGCACAAGAAAATAAAGAATTGTACAAAAGGTGGGCTTAATGCCAAGGCATTTTCTACCTGCCAACGTCAAACAGGTTTAAAATAAGTTGTTTTAATTAACATGTAACTTTTAAGAAACAAATGTCTATTATCTTTCAGGAACTGTACAAGAGGTTCAGAGGTATCTTGAACAAGTTAACACCCCAGAAGTTTAATACTTTATTGAAAAAAGTAAATGAACTAAAAATCGACACTCAAAAACGAATGGAAGGAGTCATTGATCTTTTGTTTGAAAAGGCAATTGAAGAGCCAAATTTTTCTGAAGCATATGCACAAATGTGTTTAACGCTTGGGAGCCTGAAGGTATATTGATAATTTAATATTGAAATGTTGTTTTTTATTAATTGTTTGTTTATTGTGTTAGCTACCTCAGGAATATTTTAACTAATGACATATTTTCTAGGTTCCGTCTGATAACAGTCGCGACATCAGTTTTCGAACTCTTATCATAAGCAGATGCCAAAAACAATTTCAAACAGGAAAATCGGATGAACAAGTGATGAAATTAGAAAAAGAGTTAATTGAAACAAATGATTCTGTAAGTATAATTGAGAAATTAACCTATTATCATCATGAATTATGAACTTAATTATTGACTTATTGGTATTTATTTATTACTTATAGAATAAGAAAAGGGAGCTCCAAATGATGATCGATGAGGAGAATAGAAAAATTAGATTGCGTGCTGTGGCTAATGTCAGATTTATTGGTGAGTTACTTCTTTTCCTCTGTTAATCTGAATCAGCATTATCCTATGTGCTTAAATGGTGCTCTACCTGTCAGTTAAACTAAACAAAAAATGTGATTTTTATTGTGTCCAATTACTTTTTATAGCCACTTCTTTCCTAAAATTAATTTAAACATAATTTTAATAATACATCTAATACTTTTATAGCACCACAGCTATATCTACTTGTAATTGTGAACTATCCTAAGATGTGTGTAGTTTGTACTGTTTACACAGTATCTTATAAAGAAGATTATAAATGTTGCATTTGTGTAAGATTAGAATGTGCTCAATGCCCTTTTTATTCTGAACTTTAAAAGCAACACATCCAACTTCAGAAACACATATAAATATATTAGTATTACAAGAAATTAAACTAAAAATTGTTAATTTCAGGTGAACTGTATAAACTGAAAATGTTGACATGTAAAATTATGGAATATTGCATGAATCATTTGATTGAAAATCTCGAAGAAGAAAAGCTTGAATGCTTGTGCAAACTATTAACTACCATTGGAGGACAGGTTGAGAAGGAAGGTTCTAACCAGCTTGACATCATTTTCAAGAAAATGTATGATATCGTTGACCGCAGGCATAATAAAATTAGTAGCCGTGTGAAGTTCATGATACAAGACGTCATTGACCTGAGGAATCGAAAATGGATTGTGAAGAGTGTTGTAGATTCTCAGCCCAAAATGATGGACCAAATCCAAAAAGAAGCTGAACAACAGCAACGCCACATAGAGGTAGGCTTATTATTATAATCTATTTAAAAGTTTGAATGCATTATATGCATACGAGTTTGGTCTAAGTAAAACTATATTATATTGCATTAGCTTCAGAAACATCAATGCATTTATATAATTTTTTATTTTATAGTTAATGAATGCTGGTGGCGGCAACAGTGGAGGTGGTAGGGGTGGATTTCCGCGAGATGACAACGGCCGCAACAAACGCGGCGGGGATAGTCGTAGACAAAACTTCGTGGATTCTTCGTTCTCTAGCCGAGCTACCAGGCCTACTAATTATGTTGTAGATAAATTAAAACTACAAGCTGGCTCTAATCAAAAGGTATGGATAATTTTATGGTTAAATTTCTCAAACCTCTGTTATTGTCTATCTATCAAATAGTTATACTATAATTCTGGCTATTGAAAATCTGCCCTTATTCAATGTATCCATCAAGAAAACTGTAATTTACTGCCAGATAATCGCAAGTAACATTACACGACAAACTCTTTAGCTTATAGCTGATAAGCTATTCAGTTAGTCTTATCAAATACTTACATAACTAAGATGACGATTTTCTAAACGTGACTAGGCGTGACGTAATAGTGTAAGGCAAATTAAATTTCACATTATTTATAGCCTAAAGTCACACTAAGAGTATGTTATCAATATTTCTATATGCAATACCCGGATAAAAATGATTGATAACACAATCATAATAATGCTATTAAGTTAGCTGATCGCTATTGTTCATTCTACATGTGCCGTGTAATGCATTATTTCACGCCTGCAGCGCTGAGACTGCGTGAAGTAGTAATTAAATCTTAACTTTTTCCATAAACAAAAACATGGTAACAATATGATTAATCCAATACATATATTGTTTTTCTTAAATCACATTTTTACTCCCGGTACTGCTACATTTAAGCAAAGAAGAAGAAAGTTTATGTTACTTACCCAGTTTAACAGATTTTAATAAATTATGATTTGTTGCATTTATCTCTCCTCTAAATAACAGAATAACAAATGGAAGGATTGATAAATTGACAGAAAAAAACAAAAAAAATGAAATAAACATTCGAAAATGTTGACGGGTGTCGTTCCTTTCAAATATAGAATAGTATCAGTTGAAGAAAGATTTATCACTTGCAGAGCCGTACAGAAAACAGAACGTGAACGACTGAATTAGTTTAAAATTTTGTATGTAAATGCAGTACATGTATATTGTATTTTTAACAAGTTTATAATTATGATTAATAAATATTTTTAATAACACAACAATACCCCAAGTAAGCAAGACTAATTTAAGAACTACATAGATACTTTTTTTGTTAATATGTACAAGCATAATGTCATTACATTATACATGGATACATAAAAACATGTATACCAAGAATTATATATAGTATTGGCTGGTTAAATAATCGGCCGGGTTTATCGGCCGAAGCAAAAGCGTGTTGCTACATCCCCAGTTCTTCTTCACAATACATTGCTACATGCTCTAGTCTCGCACCGGATTTTAAAGGTCTAATACAGCACTGGTAATCAAAATGACGAAAAAGGAAATAAACTACGTATCACACTTGAAATATATTTTTACTAAAATATAGCAATAATTTACTTAATGTGAAACGTAATCTCCTTATTAGTAACATTTCAAGTTTCTGCAATAAGAAATGCTGAAGAAACACACCATTTTTATCTGTTCTGTCACTCTTGGCGTCTCGAACAATACTAATGAATACTTCTCGCACTTGTGATTCCAATGTCACAAGTGCGGCAGCAACATCACGCGCTTAAGCGACTTCTAGTACCTATATTAATTTATTTATTTATTAATGTAATGCAAAGTGAAATTCCTTCCTGAGATGTACATACCTATAGGGTTTAAATATTATTATTTTCAAAGGATGCTTTCGATTTGTTTGTCCTGTGAGGTGATCTTGGTAAAATGGGTGTTCATTAATTAATTACATACACCTAAAAAAATATTTTGCAATGAAAAAAAATATTGTGGGATTGAACTAAACGTTATTAAAATCACCATACCCTTGGTATATTTGTTTGTAATAAAGCCTCTATTTCACCATTGGCTATCAACGCGATCAGATCAGACTAAACTCGTTTTACCGCCTACCTCTGATCAAATTGACATATAATTCATATTTTTCAATGGTATGAGTAGCATAAAATGGTAAAATTGGAACTTAATATGGAATTCACCTTAATTTCTTACATTATTGACTACTTTTTGACAGTTATGTGTTATACATTTTCCTATGTGCATTGTTCACGTGACATAAGAAGTATTTTTTGTTATACTTTTGTTTGAAATTTCAGAATCTGGCTGATATAAAACTGGCCCCACCTGCATGGACGTCGTCCAAACCTGCTGCTCAAGCTCCAGCTAGCATTGTTATTCACAGTAAAAATATGTACAGTGTTCTTGAGAATGTGCAGGTGGATCCTACTTCCCTAAAAGGTTGTTATGCATGATTATTATTAGATAGATAGATAGATAACACTTTATTGCACACCACACAAAACACACAAAAAAAAACAAACATAGACTTAATCATAATGTTGGAGTACAATGGGCGGCCTTATCGCTATGAGTTATTACTAAGAATAAATGAGCTTGCCCCTTTACAGTTGCTACTATTTCTAATTTCACAATGCCTTTAAACAGCAGCAACAATTATTATAATCTAGTCATGTTTTAATTATAAAGAATAACTTGTACACGAAAAATAAAACAAAATTTTACTTTGGTCTCCTTCCATAGTATAAAAGTTAAGTCTTCATACTTATTTTTAGTTATATATATATTTTTTTTTTATTTATTTATAGAATGTATCTATTAATTAACTGACGTTACTAAGTGTTCTTTAATGTACCAAAAGTGAAATAAATGAATTGAGTTTAAAATCAGACTTGTTTTCAGCTAACCGTGAAACGATTACTTATGCCAAGGGTGCTTCAATCGAAAGATCGACCTTCAACCAAAGAGGAGACTTTAGTGAGTATTCATATCATTAGACTTGCAAAAAAAGAGGAAATAAAAACAGCTTCTCAAACGCAAAGTATTTTTTTTTATTTATTACCTCAGAAAATTCGACTCCGTAAACGGGTACGATGATTCTTTATAAATTAAAGCTGTTACTTGCAAGTTGGTCCATTTACATTTTATAACATTATATATATTTATAAAAATCGGTTCAGTATTCTCGGGTTGTATTTGAAAAAGTACCTTATACCGAATTTGGTCGGTCCCGGGCTCTAGGTTCCAATCTGATCTGATCTCATCACATCGCATATTTTTTTTTATACTTATCGTGATTTACTTTTAACATTTTCAGTTTAACTGACTTAGAAAAAGGAGAGGGTTCTCATCCGGCGTGTACTATTATTAGATTACGAGTTATTGTAATATATTGAGGTTCTAAGTTTGACGCGTAGTTCTCGAGTTATCTACATTAAATTTGTATCGAAAATGTTCGGAAATAGTTGCGCGCACGGGAGAGAGACAGCAGCAACAATCTTATGCCGCGGTTTGCGGCCTGAATTATTAATTCAAATATTCCAAAATAAAATAGTTTGTTTTTTTCTGTTAAAAATCTACTTGTTAATCACAGAGTCTGTGTGGCTTCTTATATAAGCAATTTTCAGATAACGGTGGATGATCTGGTAATTCTGGCTTGGCAAGCTTAAATAAATAAGTTTGTTAATCCTAAGGATGACTTAGATTAATTTATAATAAATTTTAGGTTCCGGTGGTCGGTCCGGTAACTCTGGCGTGGCTCGTTCTACCTCTGGCACTCGTTCTCAGAGCAGTGCGCCCACCATCACCTCCGAGGCACTAGCAGCACCCTCTGTCATTCAAGAGCCGCTTCCTGAAAACATATATAAGAAAATCAAATCATTGGTCCTACAAACACTGATGCATCCGGACAATGAAGAAGCAAGAGAAGATATTCAGTCGTTTGATAAAAAATACCAAGCGGCGATTACTGCTACGATTTTAAATATCGTGGTTGAAAAGTAAGTTTGATAATATTTGACATTGTAATTCTAAATGTTATTAGGGGTAGCTATGGTATCATCATATTTTTTTATTACAGGACCGCCAAAGATGTCAATGTAATAACGACTACTCTACTCCATTTAGTAACGACAAACACTATATCATCAGAGAACTTCTTGGGTGGGCTCAAGGAAACATTAGAATTTGCTCCAGATCTATTTATTGATTATCCATTGTTTTATGAACA